>JADLZN010002903.1:0-648734 GCA_018155175.1 Sinocyclocheilus anophthalmus
TCAATAGGAGACTTCAGTTATGAGAGTCCTGATGCTGTGGCTCAGTACCTCGGAGGGCAGGCCCCTCTGGGGCAGACCGGTGTACACCGCATTACACGGGGCCCGTCTCTCCTCAGTGCCCTCAGGAAACCGTTCTGCCAACCCTTGCCAGTGTGCCAGGGTGCAGCGGTCTCCCCGGCGACGCTTCTCCGCAGTTAACCAAAGCCACCTCCCGCCCGTAAACCTTAGCGGGTACTAGAGTCTCGCCTACCTCTATAGCGGAGGTATCTAGAGCAGCTCGCAAGGCCGTCCTCTGCCAAGTGCCGCTGTTTCAGGAGCACTGACTATCTGCTCTATCAGCGCACCACAAAGCCAGTCTCGCGAGACTTGGTTTTCCCTTACGGAGGTCACCATGGCGGGTGGGCAGCCCTGCCGAGTGTTATGCTCATTTGGGGTCCCTGCTCCCCGAGCAAGCGTGGTTAAGGTAGTCTTCCCCTAGCGAAGCGACGGGGGTCGAGGGCCGTCTTTTTTCAATAGGAGATTCAGCTTGAGAGGTCCTGATTCGGGTGGCTCAGGACCATCGGAGGCAAGCCCCTCTGGGGAGGGAGAGGTTTCACACTGCATTAACAATGTGCCCATCTCTCCATCAGATGCCTCAGGAGGGGTCGGTCTTGCCAACCCTGCTATGTCCAGGGGCCGCAGCGGTCGTCCGGCGAGCTCTTCTCCCTCAGTTGCCCTCCTCCCTCCTCCCGGCAACCGTAGCGGCACTGAGAGGCTCGCGGTGCCCGGCATGCGGAGGTCCCCAGATGCAGCTAGTTCAGCGTCCCCTTGTCAGTGTTTGCAGGAGCACGCTTTTCAAAGGCACCGGAAACAGGCCGTTTCTGGCACACCAAGATCCAGTCCCTCAGAGAGCGGATTCCCTAGTAGATAAAAATTATTAGCAGCGTGATCTACTGCCAAATGTTATCTCATGGGTCCCTGCTGTACTGTAGAAAAGAGGCTACGGTAATATCCTTTCGGTATTCTCGTTTCTCGTCCGCCTCGATCAACGGGCACCCCCCCCCAGGACGCCTAGTGTGTCCCTAGCAGGCCTCGGGTATTAGAACAAGAAGTGTTACGCCTCTTGAGTGAATGAGGCCATCTAGGTGTCCCTCCCGCACGATACGACTCCTCCGGTTTTCTACGCCGGTACTTTCATCTCTCTTTTTCTCATTTGGTTCGCGAACGTTCAGGATGGTGGGGGGTTGCGTCCCATTTTAGACCTGCGCTTATTGAACCGCTCAGTCATACGACTGAAATTCAGAATGCTCACACTCAAACAAGTCATGTCTCAGATCAAGTCCGAGGACTGGTATGTTTGGGCCACTACCTCTGAAGGACGCATATTTCCATATCTCCATCCTTCCTCATCACAGGAAGTTCCTGAGGTTTTCTTTTGGGGGAAAAAGCCTACCAATACCGGTTCTAACTTTGGCCTTGCACTCTCACCCCACATCTCCACGACTCAACCACATCGACGATTGGTGGATATTAGCTCAGTCAGAGCGGATGGAGGTTCGACATCGAGATGTCGTTCTCGCACACACGAAAGAGCTGGGGTTAAGACTAAACACCAAGAAAAGTGTGCTTTTTTCCCGTACAGAATAAACTACTTTCTGGGCATGGTGGTGTATTTGACACATGAATATTAGCATGCATGTATGTCCCTTCCCTGCTCGGATCGGAGTTTGATTCCTCACCTCATTCCGCCGAGAGTAAGAGAAGGTTCCCGGTCGACTCACGTCAGGCTTTTCCGACTGCTGGTGGCTGATGGCAGCTGCTCTGCGTCAACGTAATAACTCTTGGGGCCTGCTGTAACTGAGACCCCCTACAAGTGTTGCCACAAGAACAGGGTTTCTCTCCCCGAGGGGAACCCGCTTTCGCATGCCTTATAAGGGTCCTGAGTCTTTTGTTTTTGTCTCAGGGCCCCGTGGCGGGGAGCTCCTGGTTGCCGGTCAGCGTAATGCTAGCGAAACGGTGACATCCCTCACCGGTGAGGTGCGGTCCTCATGAGTGCCACCCCCCTGCCCGCGCGGTCTGTTGGAGTTGGTCCGCCATTCTCGACAATGGCTTTCAATTGTTCCCCGGGATATGCTGGCCCCTGTTTCGATTCTCCCCAACCTAAGTAGGTCAACCATATGTTGGTAACAACCAACGTGGTCTCTTACGATCAACCACCCAGCGAGTTCTGGGAGTTTCGCTTCTCGTTCTGCGGCCCCTTTTGTATCCTATAGCTGGCCCGCAAACCAATACTTGTTTGGTCCCAGGGCAAACTCCTCTCGCTAAGAGCAGTTCACATTCCTGGGCATCTATAAGGGAGCAGACATCCTGTCGAGGCAGAAGCCGAGGCCCGGGGAATGGATGCTTCACCCCGAGGTGGTGAGGCAGATATGGAGAGTTTTTGGGTTGGCCGAGCCCCCGCCTGCACGGGTGGACCTGTTTGCGACTCAGATGACATCGTACTGTCCCCTCTGGTTCTCTCTGACTCATCCCGCTCCACTGGGGCTGGATGCCATGGTACAGACGTGGCCGTGGCTTTTTCTTCCTGTACGCCTTTCCCCCTCTCTCCAATTTTCTTCGCTCCCGGGAGTTCTGGAGAGAGGGCTGCCGGACAGGCCCCGTCGTTTGTGTCATGTATCACCCGTTCCGGCCGAGTTGGGTCTCAAGGACCCTGATTTCTCTCTTCCCCTCGAGATGCGCTCTTATGGGAGATCCCTTCATTAGAGATCTCCCTCCTCGCACAGGGCGAGAGGGTCACGCCCCCCCCTTCTCTTCCAGGAGCTGTGGGTGTGGCCTCTGAGGAGGCACAACTCAAAACTTCCGGTCTCTAATCCGAGGTTGGTTAGACTATCCTCCATCCAGAGCTCCCTTTATGAGGAAACTGTATTTCTGCGGAGACTGTCAGCCCGACCCAGCTAACTGCCCATTTGGTACAGTTCTGGATTTCCTGCAGGCCTGTTTATGTATTAATTGATATATTTATTTACCCGCAGTTTGACCCACTCCACCCTAGAGGTCTTCGTGGCGGCCATTGCGGCCTACCACGCCCCTCTCGGTGGCCTTTCAGTGGGAAGACACCCTCTTCTTACAAATTTCCTCTGCGGTGTGCTGAGGCCGTGGCCTCTGGCCAGAGAAGCTTAGGCTAAGTAGTGGATCAGGATGCTATTCCATAGACTCAAGTCCTCTGATCTCCCCTATCCTTTGGGGGTCAAGATTCACTCCTCCAGAAGTTGACCTTCGCGATGGCGAGCCCCGCCTACTTTAGCCACTCCGGGCTCTTCTGTTCTCTCGTCCTAGCTGTTCTCTTCCACACTAGGCAGGGATTTGCGAGTCTGGCGGCGTGGACATCTCGTTCTCCAAGCGTTTCCCGACGCAGCTCGAGTTCCCGAAGGGCAAGCTTCCCAGGTTTACGTATGTAACCATGGTTCCCCGAGTGAACGAGACGCTGCGTCGCAAGGCCATACTTCTGGCATCCCTGCTAGAGCTTGCTTCACTCATAAGAAGCTAGCGCCGGCTGCACCTCATATGCTTTTAATGCTTCCTGGTCATGACATCACCCGCCTCTTACGTCTCGCCCATCGATTCGACTGATGACACATATGATTCAGAGCTTGGTATCGCTGAAGGCGTTCCCCTAGCGTTTTTCCGACGCAGCGTCTCGTTCCCGCTCGGGGAACCATGGTTACATAGCGTAACTGGGACGTTCTATGTGGGGTGTAGAGAATTTCCGTCCGACTGACCTAGTGATATCGCATTAAAGCGGCATGTGTTGTGAGCTCTCTGCTTTTACTCACGGTCACTAGAAATATCCCGATGTTTTGCGTGGTCGCTTGGCCCTTCTTGTGGCGGCACCGAACTTGAGCTTGCTAGTTTTGTTGGTAGAGGCTTTCCGCTGTTGGCATGGGCGCCCGCTGCGCAATCCAACTTTTGTCTGTGGCTGCTTCGTCAAGGGGTTTGCCGAACCGGTTTCAATCAAGGGATGCCTCCTCGCCTTGTAGGGGGCCTGATCTGTTGTTGCAGCAGGCAAGTGCGGTCAGAGGTTTTGTTCCTTCTCAGTACTCCTTAGTTGAGTTTTTTTCACGGAGCTCTTTTGCAAGTGTCAGCAGCTCATGTAACTCAGAAGTAGGCGTGTCCAGATGTCCTTGTGTAGCCTCCGTTCAGCACCAGTGTGAAGGGTGTGGAGGAGGATGTTGTGGTGTACTGCTGTTGGACATACCGTGGTGTTTGCAGGATGAGGACGCTTTTTCCCAGTGGTTGGTCTGGAACCTGAGTCTGTGTCCATGGTGATGGCTCTGTCCTTTTCTGGCTAGGGGCTTTCTGTAAAAGGGTTTTGCATTGTGGCAATGCTGGTGCCTTCTGGTGCCCGCTTTGGATTCTGAGTTGTGAAGTTCAGAATCAGCTGTGATCAGTCCCTGTTCAGACTCTGGGTCTGGGAATTCCTTTATGATGGCTTGTTTAACCTGCTGGTGAGACTGCAGGATCAGTTACTTTGATGTCCTCAAGGTCTCTGCAGAATTTAGGTTGCCAGATGTATTGTCTCAGCTCGTTGGGGTCTGTGGGGTCACAAGGTGTGTGTGTCTGCAGTGATCCTCTAGAAAGGTCCCTGCCCCACCCCCTTGTGTGGCTGCTGGTTGGTGACGTGTGAACAGTGGCTCTTGCCCCCCCCCCCTCACAGGTTCAGACCCTTGGCTGAGGGGGTGGGCCTGCTGGCCAGGTGAAGTTCTGTTTCGTGTTTCCCCTATCTGTTCGCCTTGTGGTCTGCAAGCATATTTCATTTCATTTGTGACACTGAATTCACCTCTTTGCGTTGTTTCGGTTCGCCTGAAATTTTTTTTTTTGTTGCAGCTGCAGATGTTTTCAGGGAGGCCACTGACTCGTGAAGTGTCAAGCAGAAGGCTTTGGCGCCCTTTCCCCCCTTTCGTAGCTGTGCAAAGGCGTGGAGGGCTTGCACTGCTGGCAAAGTGATGTTCAGCCGGCTGTCTTTTGCATAAGTCTATGCGCAGTCGGTAGGACTATTTTTTTAGTATTTTGTTTCGTGAACCTGTCAGCTCCCTCTTTAATTAATAAATTGCTGATGCCAGGTTTGGAACCCAGCTTGGCTGCATGCAGCTTGCTTGTGAAGGCCTTAGATCTGGTGTCCCTCTCTCATATAGTTCCACCATATTTGTTTTTAAAGGAGTATTTGTGTGAAACAGTTCTGCGTTTCCAAGTCCTGTCCGATGGCTCTTTTTTCCTTTTTTTTGTTTCTTTTTCCACGCGCTTGGTGTCTAGCAGACTGTTTTCAGCCTTTATGATAGCTATTGATTTCCTTCTGTCGCACCATTCCTGTAGTTTTTCTTTTGCATGTTCCGTTCTGTCGCGTTATCCTGCCTACGCCTTTCCCCTCTCTTCCTTTCTCTCGTTGAGCAGGTTTCAGTTCTCTGTAGAACTCTGTGACTTGCAGTTTCAGTTCATTTACTTCCTGTCTGAGGCCCTTGAGGGTGTGGGTCGAGGAGAGGATGATGCTGTTCAGGTTCTGGTGTGTCAGGCAGGGTGATGGGTTGTTCACTTGTGTCGCAGTCTCACTTTTCCTTTCCATTGCAACTTTTTCGTTGGCCTGCCTTTGAGCTTGAAGTAATGTACATGACAAGTTGCTCCTACTGGGTTTCCAGGTGGTCCTGGTGAGCTGGCAGGGCTGGGTGTCTGTGTAATGTCTGTGACATCCTAGCACACTTGTGGGAACACCAGAGAGAGAGAGAGAGGCACAAGGCAAATGCAGGTATGTACAGGGGTGTTAAGCTATCTGTATGGGGAATGGCTGTGTAGGCTGTGTAAGGTATGAATAGCTGGTGGGAGGGAGCTAGTGAGGTAGGGTGCTATGTTTTTGTGGTCGTGAACACAAAGGAAGAGTTTGAGCAACTTTGTTGAGGGGGCCGTAAGCAGAGGTCAGCTGATGACCGGGCTATACATTTAGTCAACTAGTACTTAAACAACTGATGGTTTCACTGGTGTTGGTCACTTATGACTAACTGAAATGCAAATATATGGACTCAAAAAAAAAAAAAGGAAATTTTAACCTATTTTAGGTTTTTTTTTTTCTAAGAGATATGGCTAGGCAGGTGTCACTTGTGTGTGATGCTGCAATAGATTTCATAACCCTAGGGTTAGGCTGTTATCTAAACTAGCAGGGACCCACCAAATATCTCGTCAAAAGAAAAAGAAACAGTGGTAATTGTTCCTAGTTCAATCTTAGCCTATATTGTGTTGAATGGTAGCTGCCTTTCAATGTATTAGGCCTGTCACTGAGGCGTGAGGAGAAGTAGATAGGAAACAGGGATTATGCTACTAATATCCTGTATAACTCGTTAAGGAAACAACGGTTGCTAGAACTACTGGAATCCTATCCTAAAGCGACGATGGTGATGGTGAAATAACTTAAATAAGGTAAAAGTAAAACACAACAAAACAAAAATTAAAATAAAAAGGGGTCCTAAGAGCTATAGGAAATTAAAAGGGAATTTTTTTTTTTTTTTGATTTAATTAAATCTCAAATTTAATACAAATCAATTTAGCTGAATTGGTACATTTTTGCTAAACAAATGTAAATAAATGCAAAAAAAAAAAAGGTAGATAAAAGTCAAACAAAAAATAAAACATAACACAAGAAACTACCGTATGTGGTGTAGGGACCACAGGACCTGTGCTGGCAATTCAAACAGGAAAGTTGAACATGGTGACGGGATAGAGAGAGAGAGAGAGTGAGAGGGCGAGAGATGAGTGGTTTGAAAGTTACACTTTACATGCCTATCTAGCGTTAGTTGTATGCTAACAGCTAGCAGTTGAGGTAAGGGCTTAGCTTAAGAGTTAGCGTTAGTTACACGCAATTCTTTGTTTACACACAGGTCTGTGAAGTGGATGCTGTTGTCAGATTAACCGGAAGAGTCTGCTCACATTTCCGGGGTCACGTGTTGCTAGGAGACTAATGCAAGCTCACAACAGGTGCAGGTTGAGCAGACTTGCACTGCTGTGAGCATCCATGGGAAACTCATGCATGTCCCATACAAATTCCTTCATTACTCAAAACAGCACATTCACTTCACAGTCAATGGTGGATTCGTAGTTAGCTACGTTAGAATAACACCATTAATTTTACGTAATTGTTTCACATGAGCGAGTCAAAATGAGATACAATGATACGTAACACATAATAAAAATAAATTTACTTAAATTAATGAAATGAGGAGTATATCTCAGATCACCTACACAGTGCTGAAAGAGGGGATTCCTTCGCCCACGATCAGACTGATGTATTCTGGTACCACTTATATGGGCTGCTAATCTGAGTGTTTTACACCATCAGAAAGCCGTACCCCTCTAACTACAACAGAAAGTTATTGAGTTCTTTCTCTTCCTTCTTTCTTTCGCTTTCTTTCGCTAAATCAGATTCGTTTCCTTATCTTACGATTTAAACAACATTTAAGCACTGAAACTTCTTACTACTGTAGAAGGCACATTCAAGCCTATAGTTTGATCTGATTTATAATCAGAAAGCCTGGTGCGCCCGGCATATATAAGAGCTTTACGTAAATGTTTCTACATGAGTGTGGGGGTCCGATACTGAATACAAATGATACATAACACATACGTCAGGCTTAAAATCCGTGAATATGAGCATTCTGCTCAGACATACCCTACACCGTACTGAAGACAAGGGATTCTTCGCTCCAAATCCAGAGAACCCGCTTTATTATTCTGGTACCATTTATACGGGCTGTTAATCTGAGATTTCGTCGTCAGAAAAAGACCTATGCTCCACTAATGACAGAAATTAAGATTTCTTCACTAAAATCAGGTTAGTTTATATCGTACGATTTAAACACATTATAGAACTGAAAACTTCTTACTGCTCGCAGGAAAGCGCATTCAAACTATAATTTTATCTGACTTTGATCAGAAACTGGTATGCGCATGAATAAGAAGTTACTAAAACTTATGAGACAAACACATAAAATCGATTACTGGGTCTGCTTGCAAGCAATTTTTAAAACGACTCCACCGTTCTAAATTACTGCACGTACTGCATAAAGTAGGAAACTATTATTTCCCTGGCCATGTGAATGCTGGGATTTTTCTGGCTAGCTTGTCCTAAATTCGTCTGGGCCACATCATGCGCTGCTGCAGGGATGCTTGGAAGGGACCCTCTCCTCCCTGTGGTTGCTGGAGGTATTATTGTTCTGTCTGCTGAGTTGTTAAGCAGTAAGTGCTGGCTCCCCCTTTCGTAGCTTTGTGCACCTGAGGGAGTTTTGCACTGCTTAGTGAGGATGCAGGAGTAGGGTGTCTGTCCCACTGCATTTCCTTTCGCAGCCTGTAGGAGCCCCTGAGTTCTCTTTGGAGCATGTCAAGTTTGTCTTGAGTGTTGTTCAGCAGCTGTCAGAGCCTTTTGAAGTCTGTTGATTTCCTCCTGTAACTCCATTCTGTTGGGGTCCTTGTGGGATACCGCCGTGATCTGTTGCTTGAGATCATTTACCTCTTGTTTCAATCCCATTAGGTTGTGGGTCAGTAAGATGATGACCTTGGTGAGCTTTTTTTAGCCATAACTCTCGCTTGAGTCATGTGTCTGAGGTACTCTTCTCTCTGTGTCTAGTTGCTTTCGGCTCAGTAGGTGGTCTTCGGCCCTGGGTAGGGGGTGTTCCTCAGAACGCCTGGCCAGTCCTCTTGGTCTGCAATCTGGGCAGTTAGATTGAGCATCTGCAACATTTTGGCAAACTTGTTTTGAGAGTAAGGGCTAGAGACTACTACTAGATCAAAACAGAGTGTGAATGCTAAGATATGTTTGGGTCAGCATATGTTTGCTGAAGAGGGCGTAAACAGGGTTTTGATTGTTGACTTAAGACTACTCTTATTGTCAATTTATCACTCAGAATTTACTGACGGTTCCTCAAACAGGCTCAATCTCTGAGGAAGTAAAGGAGAAGAAGGGAAAAGGAAAAGGAAATGGAGAGCATTTCTATTCAGATTATGCCTATTATTTGGTACTCAGGATGATATTTATGCTCTAGTGTTTGTCTAGATGACTTTTGTAACAAGGTCATAAAAATTAGGGCACATGTTTGAAAATAAACAAATCAAAAATAGAAATGTCTCTGGTTCCTTGGTTCAGAGAGAACATCAAAACAAAGTGGGCATAACATGTAAATGGATTTAAATTTAGCTGACTGCTATTAACAAAACAATGTAATCATTCTGGTATTAGGATCAAATAGCAGCACTAGTGATTAGTGTTACTAAAAGCACCCAATACCTTAATGATTCTTTCCTCGATAGACAGTTAAGATTTAATTAAATTTAGATTTAATTAACTTGTAACTAAGCAATAGCATTCAGGAAGGATACATCTAGATAGTTAAATTCGCTGAGACGAATTGAAGATTGAGAAACATAGACAAAGAAGAAAAAAGAAGGAAGAGAAATGGAAAAATCAGACAGCATTAGGTTAAATTCAAATTACCTTTACACTGCCTACAAAAAAAAAAAAAAAACACTGCTGTATTTAAAAGCTTCAATTAAAGAATGTTAACCCCTAATTGTTAAAGCTATTTAGTAGCTTAGCCTAAAATGAAACTATGCTAAGTCGTTTTAGCTTAGCTGCTTCAGGTGGTTTGTTTACAACATGGCATCACCAGTGTGCTATGTGGAGTTAGCGCTTCCTGTGACAAGTTGTTGTCACGGTAACCAATGCATGCCAGTGCAATTAACACAGTTTAGTGTCTGCCTATTTTAAAAGTTGCCCAGTTTTAGAACGTGGTGTTTTCAGTGAGTGCTTCTCTAATGTAACAATAAACTTCTTGCACTTGTTTAAAGAATTACAAAACGTTTTTACTGTAAGTTAAAACCGGTTTAAACTTATATGTAGTTATGTTTGCCTCACATGAGTACTAAAGTACAGTATTACCCTTTTAATTTCACTCAGCGAGTGAAACACCGTAATGACCACCAGGTTGCTAGGCTTGTATATATGCAGTCAAAGTGTAGATGAATTGCTTCAATCTAATTATAAACTATAAGGCCTTTATGCTGTAGAAAGAGGAGCAACGCTCACATCTACCTTGATATAACTATACTGAGATTTCTTCTTCAAAGAAACAATTTAAACAATACTGCAATTTTGTGATTTCTTTACTAAAGCATATTACATTATGGTACATTTTGGACATGCCGCTGAGCTGAGATTAAGACTTACGCTTTGTCAAGACAGATTCATGCTTTAATACTGAAATTAGGGTTTATTTGCTAAAATCAGATTAACCTTACAACGATGCCATTAAGCATGAAATACATAAAAACTCTCACAATTATAATAGCAGTACCAAATCAAACCCCCACTTTATCTGCATCTAAACAAGCCAGCAAATAGGGACACAACAGGGCATCTCAAGTCACGCCCTATTTTAACCTGGACTATCACGCACACACTTTTAAGTTGACAGTGTTTAAACTAATAACTTTCGTTTTATCACACCCGCATTCTCTCCACCAAAATCTGTAGTGACTCAGCTCAGGACAGGAGAAATATGAATATTAAACCAGAACTCGATTATAATTAACTATTCATATGTTTGAATCCGCGGTAGATATTTAGCTGACCATCATCAGGCAACTGCTGTCTTGTCAATTTTAAGAACGTTAATTTCCTGGTTAAGGGGAATTACTTTCTTACTGTACAATTCTACAAGAGCTTGTAGCATAAATCTGCATGATTAGGGACTCCAGTTATGAGCAAAGAACAACGTCAAGTGTGATACAAGTTTATTAACTACATAAACACTTAAACTATTCTAACATACTACATAAACACATAAACTGGTGTAACATACACATACACACACTCATAAACTGGTTCTAACATAACACATCCTGCCACACGCACACTTAACGGTTATTATTATTTATTAGCTCTAAAAAAGGGGAATATTTATGACGAATCACAACTGGTTATGATTCATAATAAATATATAGATTATATCTTCAAATTAACTGTAGAATCAATATTACAATTATTTGATCAGTCCGTCCACCGAGCAGACAATATAATCATTTATCAATTCAAGGAATATTTATTTTCTGGCCACGGAACAATAAACTGTCCTTCTTTGTACAGTGCTAGCAGTAATTCTTAGCAAAATGTAGCGAGGGTTCAAACATTCATTGACTTGGAACTGTGAGCAGTAACAGAGACAATTCGTTGTGAATATAAGTGATTTAATAACTGAAAACTATATCTAACATATAACTAACTAAAACATATATACACAGAATGAAACGAAGTAAGGAAAAGAGAGAGAATAGGAAAGATGGCAGTATTTCACATCACTTAACCTCAACCTTTGAAAATCGTCAAAGAATCCAAAGATCACCTTAAAAGGGTCTGAACCTTAAACACGCATCTGAATAATTTTAAGCGGTTACTTGCATTGGTTTTTCGATCGCTGAGGAAGAGTCCTGAGGTGGTAGATAACGGAGTTCTTTTGATGAGTTCGTAAGGAGTCAGCTGGAAGTTTGTACTTCTGGTTCTTCTGAAGAAGAAGTCCACAGCGACTAACGTTACTTGAAAGTAAAAACTGCCGGAAAATAAAAACTCAAGAGGAAAGTCTTGAGAGTCCTGAAAGGTGTTGTCTCAAATGAAGAAGAAGTTTTCTGAGCAAAGTTATTTTGGGCTAATCGTTTTTTGAGAGTTCCTATTCTGTGTGTACTAGCCAATGAGAGACATGGATTTTGAGCAGAAGAATTTTCTTTGTCTCTTGTTTTATGGCTCATTTGCATTCTTTATGGCCGGTCTGGAACATCCGTAGTTTTAAACCAAAAAGAACTGAAAAACACAAAAAAAAACACCAAAAATCGTGCGAGTCATATATGCGTTCACAAATGCACATACTGACCGTCATTGTGCCGACGAATAAGAACGGGTTGACTTGATTACCACGAAACCATAATCGGGAATGATTAAACCAAGATCACACATACACACCTGATATGAGTGGTTTAAAATGGCTTTAACTATACAAATAACGAGTGGTAACTCATCTAAACTAACAAGGGAATGTACACACCACATGCAAATACCAGATACAATTATAACTGATTAATATAGTCTAAATAAAGAAATGTGTTTTTGTGTGTGTGTGTGTTAGTTTGGGTGTGTGTGTGTTCGTTTGGCCATTCACAGCTCTTTGTGGAATGTTTTTGAACTCAGATTCCAGGATTCTCGTGGGGGCTGGTTCTAATCTTCTTTGACGGCGAAGAACCATTTGGCAATTTACAATCCCTATACAAGTAACATCTCTGACCATAACTGTAATTTATATGCAAATGTCAAAAGGCTAAAAGGGTTCTTTTAAGCCATAAACAGTCCAACACTCCAACATGATCCTACGCATAACGCACGCACGCATACAGTTGGTATAGGAAAAGGTTAAAGCTTAACTCATTACAGAGAAGAGAAATAAGGAATGAAAATTATAGAACCATTTGCATATTCAGCCGATCTAAACCTGAGAGATATATGTCAGATTCTCAGTTCAAACACACCTAGTAAAAAGGTGTAACTGATACTCAATGCATCAATTAAATCGACTAAGTTAGATACTTGCGGTCTCGGCTGTCTGAAAGAGAAAGAGGAGGGAGAAAGAACGCCCGTGGAGGGGTAGTAATGTCGGGTAATGTCACGGAAACACCTGCCTCACCAGCCGAATCAGCCTCCTACACCCACTGTCACCTGATTACTGATCACGGACACCTGCACCCACTTACCACACCAGTCAAATACTCACTCACATCAGTCACTCGTCGGCTGGTCTTAAGGTTACAAGCATCTATGCACGGGTTCCTTGCCTCCCTATCCACTTGTCAAGCTTCGGATTCCTCAGTTCTCGGCCACAGGACCAAAGTGCCAACCCCAGATAAGACTGTGTTCTCTGCTTCCATTTATTCCTAAGTTGATTCTTTTCTGTTGGAAGCTACTCCTAAGTTCCTTTGAATTAACTCCCCGACTTACATTAACCTGTCTGTTTGCCTCTTTGTCCCGGATGTGACAGTTACCTGGATTACCATTTTCTTTCTTTGTGTTTATTGGTTAATCACAAAACATAAGCGGTACTGTTTCTTTCAGTGTGTCAGTTCTGGACAGTCAGAAAACACATCAAAATGATCGATGGGACTCATTCATGAAACACGAGCAAAACGAATATCTGTGTAAATCCGTCTTAAGTTTATTCCTACGTAAAATTGTCACATTCAATATGACTGTTTACTTAAGAATAAACTTGAGTAGTTTACACCTAAATTCATTCTTGTTTTATGAATGAGGCCCTTTGGTTTCGTTTGCAAGGAGAAGAAAAAATTATAATTGTGGGAATTTTATTTTTTTTAACATTTGACAATTATAAATAATTAGGTTGATAAATGACGTCAAAAAAATGTAATATTGATATAATGTCCTCTAAAGGGCAAAATTAGTCCCTTTTTTTTTTTTTTTTTTTTTTTTTTTTTTTTTTTTTTGTTTAACTATTTTTGAAATGGATACTCAGGCCATCCAAAAAAACTTTCATCAAAACATATTTGGAGAAATTTAGCATTACATCACTTGTGAGTAAAAATTGTGGATATATTATCACTGTTTTGGACTTGCTCATTCGACAGCAACCCCTGTACACTGTCAGATGATCCATCGGTGAACAAGTAATGTAATGCTCAATTTCTCAAATATGGGAAGAAAAAATTATAAGTGAAGAAATAAAATTATAAGTGAAGAAACAAAAATGACGAACAACTTAATCGCTCACTTAAGATGCCTGAAGGTAAGGACATTTTCAGTAATTGTTCATTTTTGGGTGATCTATTTCTTTAACCAAACAAGCACAATAGCTAACATAGAAGCTATTGTATAAAATGAAATAAAATAATTATAATGTAGTTACATGACTTGTTTTTCTCTCATTGACTTGTTGTGCCATAATTATCACTAAGTGCTTTAGCTGAGTGGTTATGATTCTTATGTAAATCTTAAAAATTGATTTCCACTGTACGACTATATTATTGAAAGAAAAAACAGAAATGGCAAGAGATAGGCACTGAAACACTTCATTTCCCTTTGATTAATGCATGAATATATTTGCCATCAAGCAGAGAACATGCTGTGTTGATGGGGTTTTTTTTTACTGCAGTTGTCCACTTCAGCAAATAATTCTTCCTCAATGACAGAGAACCCATCCCGGATGGTCTTTAATATTAATGTTGCTTTATTTTGCACAATGCTGCATTGATTTTGTTGTTTAGCTTTGCTTGTTTTTAAGGCGCTGAAGCAGATATCTCCCAGTGGAAATCTAAAATCGCCATGAGTTAAAACAACAGCTCAGGGCGATGTTCATCGACAGAGAGTGGCTCACAGACAGGACCCATCATTTGACTTTCCTCTAGTTTAAATGCCTTCAGCTCAAATTAACGCCACACACACTCTGGCCTCTGTCGCCTCTGGCTTGCTTAGTTGGGGACACTTCATTTCCAGCGATATCGTTGACATGATTGCAAAGATACTGTTTAAACTGAGCTGGATGTTGACATCACTGAATTCAATGATGAACTGTCTTTAACTGAAAAATTAGTGTTTACTATTGTCATTTTGCATTATTGACACTATTTTCCTAATTAATGCTGTTCAGTTGCTTTGACACAATCTGTATTGTTAAAAGCGCTATATAAATAAAGGTGACTTGACTTGACTTGACTCTGCCTGACAATTTCTGGCCAAAAGGAGGTATGTTTATTAGCTTAGCTTTCTCATTCACTGAAACTGATTTGAACAAAAGCCATCATGCATATCCTTGAAAATAATTAGAGAGTGGCATATTTATTCTGCATGATATTACGGTGGTGTTTTTCTTCTAGTAGTTCTTCTAGTAGCTACATGTATGCAGTGCCTCACTGTTTGCTGTTGATGTGATCTTTCTTCCATAGGAAAATTTTGTCACTGCAGACAAATAATATCTGCTTTCAGCTTATGTTAGGCATGGTGAGAAAAAAGACAACATGAAAACATAACCTCATCTTTTCAAGTGAAGCAAAGCAGTATGACTCACAAGGACAGCTTAAATTACACCTCAGTTTTGGAGAGCAATTCAATAGGAAGTGAATCAATCTGAGGATGAATTGTCTCACCACATCCTGAGCAGCAGACACCTGATCTAGCCAGAGGGAGGCTGCAGTAATGTGCCAGTAATACAGTCAACACAAGACAGCTGCACATTTCCATATGTGCTCTCACCATCGTTCTGTAAGGACAGCTGAATACATTGAGCTCAGATCATGTCATTTCATAAACATGCCATTTTTTTTTAATACCTAACCGATTTCACAATACACTGAGGATTTAATCTGTTGAAACCATTGTGTTTTGCGAACAAGGAAAAGCAGAATAATCTCATACTGAAACATAATTACTAAAAGGTAATATGTTCCCTTGAAATTTCACATCAACATTAATATTTAACTTAAAGTGACTTTTTGAAGATCCTTAGCAAGGGGCTATTATTGAACTTTAGGTGGGCAAATGTCCAAACAGCACATGAACATCTACTTAAACGTGGCTTTAACAATGAATAGATTCAGATGTAACTACCCAGAGCAATTCAAAGATGGCAAACATAGAATAAAGTCATAAAATGTTTTGGAAAAAAATAAATAAAACATAAAAAATAGTGCATGTACGCAATTGAGTTCAAATTAAATGCCATATGTTTTTATATTTCCTTGCTCATGCATTTTCATTGTTGTTTAATCTTATTCATACAGACAAAACAGTTAATGAAACCCCACAATCATAAGAGATAATAGGGAATGTTTATGGAAATTCAAGGTTTATGGGATGTTGTTGTGAAGCAGTATAACAGTTTGATTTGTGCTGGTCAGGCGAAGTCTGAGCATTGAAACATTCACAACTAAGATTATTCAATAAACTGCACTTTTTTATTATCATCACATGGTCTTCTTCTTCTGCTCTTCTCTGGCTTTACTCTGTCAACTCGTGGCTGATAGAAGACTGTTAATACAGGTTTGGGTACCAGACAAAACACTGGTTTTGGGTACCAGACAGGACTTGATGTTAATGGGTTTTGAGTATAGACAACCCTGCTGACTAGCTGTTCAGATCCCAGACAAAACGGATATTTTCTGATAAGATCTGTCGTCCAGGGCTGGATCTTAATTATCTGGCATGGAGACTCGATCTAACGTCTTGCATCTCTTTATTTCTGGCTCTGAATGTTAATAAAACTTCTCAGTTGATCCATTTTTGCAGCTTTGTTTCAATAAATGGTCTAAATTGACTGGGGATGGATGGAGCTGTGCATTGTGTACCTGAAAGTGTGTCAAGGGAGCACTTAAAAAGCTTTTAATTCAAAAGAGCAAGGACAAATTCAGAAGGAAAATCCATGATATGGCCTCTTCAAATTATGAGGAATAACTGTGGCCATCACTTTCTGTCAAGAGATCAGCTTGTGTCAGACTGAAAAAGAAGATTGTGTAGAAAGACACAGCAAACGGTTGAAGCATAACAGTTTATCTGTCAAGCATGGCAGGCGTAGTTTGGTACATTCAACTGAGACTTTGCCCGACTCGTCTGTTTTGAACTCAACTTGACACTTAGTGAGGCATTCTGTGTACACAGATGTTCCCTTTCAGTCGGTCACTCCGAGTCACGTTGGTGACCGACAAATTGGGATCTCGCTTAGAGAGACCAATCCACTTTGAGTGTAAACTAAACGAGCCAATGCACATTGGCATGCGATGATTGCATCCAGCTGCCGCTAATCACAGCATGAGCATAAAAAGGCAGCTGGTTCAACGCATACCAGCTTTTCGCTTCGGAGCCGAGCGACAACATCGTTCTGCTCTTACCAAACTGCTTCGTGTGTGACGAGTCTAGCGCGCTCTCAGGAGCTTTTTGTGTTGGCGGACGGCGCTTCAGCGGTGGTCGTTCCTGTGTCGAGTGGGTTGCGCACTTCAGGCTGCACTACCCCCTGTCGTGCTGCAAAATGGCCGTTTCCCCTGTGCGTCTCGGCACGTAAAAGAGTATTTCCCTAAACGAGCCAATTTCTCTAAAAGAGTACAATAAGCGGGTGCGTCTTCGTAAAGACGATGGATCATCTTTTTAAAGATGCCGTTTCACCCACGCGTTTCTGGATGTGGTTGTTATCTGGCGCCGGGTGATGGTCACAATCGCTGCCTCACGTGTCTGGGCATTAAACACGCTAAGGTGGCGTTCGCGGATGAGTCATGTTCCCATTGCAGGAAGATGACCATCTCGGAGCTGCGGGCCAGGCTCCGTTTCCTCCAGGGGGGCGGAGCTCCGTTGCCTCTGCCGCGAGCTAGTGTTCATCCCACCATTCCTCCAGCTTTCCGCAGCCAGCCAAGCTGCCGAAGGAATGCGCTGGGCCCTCTTCAAAAGAGGGTAACAGCGGTATCCCTCAGGGGTCCTCCTGATGACAGGATGGCGACACTGCATCGGAGGGAGAGCTGTCTGGAGAGGAAGATTCGGCTGCGCTGCCGCCCTCCGGGATGGTGGCAATGCCTGAATCGGATCCAGAGATGTCTGCTATGCTTTCCTGGGCCGCTGAAAGGGTAGGGCTCGAGTGGAGTCCTCCACTGCGTCCCGAGCCCTCGAGGTTGAACGATTGGTTTCTTGGGGTGGCTCGCACTGGTTCTCAGCGCCCCCCCCCTGGTGCCTTTCTTCCCGGAGGTGCATGACGAGCTCAACAGGTCGTGGACGGCACCTTTTACTGCCGGAAACTGATCTGCTGGTTCCTCCTCCCTCACCAGCCTTGACGGTGGTGCAGCTAGGGGGTATACAAGGGTCCCCCGGTGGAGCGGTCGGTTGAGATGCAGCTGTGTCCTAATACCGCCTCAAACCGGCAGGGAGAACCGTGCCTCCCATCCCAGGTCTGTAGGTACTCGGCTGGCCTGGTCCGGGCGATGGCGTATACGCTGTGAGAAGCTCTCCGCCTTTACACGCTACGGCGGTTACTGCAGGTTCACTCGGGCCAGGCATGAGGGACGCTGCACGAGGGGGGTCATGACCGGAAAATGGATTCTGAACAGAGCTCCGAACCGCAATAAACCTCGCACTAGGCAACGAAGGACACCGCTGAGTTCTCTGGGTGTGCGCCAGTCCAGGAGCGCCCATCTCTGGCGTGGTCTGGGGATATGAGGGACGCCCGGGGGGGGCCAAAAGTTTCGGTTCCTTAATGCCCCTGAGTCCCAGACCGGCCTCTTCGGCGACGCGGTCGACAGCTTGGCCCAGCAGTTCTCGGCTGCACAGGAGAAGACTGAGGCGATCCGACATGTCCTGCTCTGGCGGGCAGCTGCTGCCTCCACCCACCTGCAGCACCCCAGCCTGCTCGGCGCCGAGGGCGGCCCCCTGCGTCCGCCCCTGCTCCCGCGCCGCATCCGCAGCAGCGCCGTGGAGCTGGGTGTAGGCAGGCCGCCCCCCACCCATCCAGGCCCCCGTCAAACCTGGCAGTGAGCAGAAGAGCAAGAGGCCCCGGGACGGGTGACCCAGAGAGGGAGGAAGCTGCTCTTTGGGGGATGGTGAAGGCACCTCTCCCTCCCCCGGAGGAGGGCCGGATGGAGAATCTGGAAATCTCGACGAGAGTGCGGTTTTCTCTATCTCTGGGTCCCAGGAGGGCACGGAGAGTCGCGGACGGCCCGACACCGGACCTCACTCATCCTCCACCTTCGCCGGCCGGCAGCAGCGGGTGGTTCGAGAGCGTCAACAAAGGCCCTACTCACGCACCCTCAGCCAAACCGTGGAACCAGGTAAGCGTTGCACCGCAAACTCAGACCCCTCTCTGGTCCGCTCACAAGCCACCCGAGTTGAGTCCCTGCATTCCACCTCGCTGCCCCACTGCGGGTACAGCGGTGGTTCCGCTGGCCCAGCGGCACTTACACCGCTAGTAAGGCTATGGCATTATGAGACCGCTTCAGCACTGGCTTCATGACCGAGTCCCGAGGTGGGCGTGGCAGCGCGGCACTCACCGGGTCCAAAGTGTACCCAGGGGACCTGTCGCCAGATCCTTCACCAGTGGTCAGACAGTACGTTCCTCGGAGGCAGGAGTGCCCCTAGAACCGGTCTCCAGGCATGCTGTGGTTTACACGGATGCCTCCACCACCGGCTGTGGGGCCACGTACAACGGGCACGCAGTGCTGGGGGTTTGGACGGGACCCCATCTGCACTAGCATATTAATTGCCTAGAGTTGTTAGCAGTGCGCCTTGCCTTGAACCATCTCAAAGTGTGCTTACGAGGCAAGCACGTGCTGGTCCGAACGGACAACACAGCGACCGTTGCGTACATCAACGACAAGGTGGTCTACACGCCCGTCGCATGTCACTACTCGCCCGCCACCTCCTCCTTTGGAGTCAGAAGGTTCTGAGGTCACTTTGTGTCATTCACATTCCGGGTCTGCTCAACTGTATGGCCGACAAGCTGTCATGAGCTACGCTCCCAGGAGAATGAAGACTCCATCCCCAGACGATCCAGCTGATTTGGAGACATTTCAGAGCCGCTCAGGTAGACCTGTTCGCCTCTCCAGAAACCTCTCACTGCCAACTGTTCTACTCCCTGACCGAGGGAACACTCAGCATGGACGCACTGGCACACAGCTGGCTGTGGGGCCTTCTCAAGTATGCGTTTCCCCCAGTGAGCCATCTCGCACAGACACTGTGCAAGATCAAGGAGGAAGAGGAGCAGGTCCTGCTCGTGGCACCCTATTGGCCTTCCCGGACATGGTTCCCAGAACTAATGCTCCTCGCAACAGCCCCTCCCTGGCAGATTCCTCTAAGGAAGGATCTACTGACTCAGAGACGGGGCACCTGCATCCAGACCTCTGGAAACTTCATGCCTGGTCCCTGGACGGGAAGCGGAGGTTCTAGGTGACCTACCCCAAGAGGTAGTTCACACCAACACTTCGGCGAAAGCGCCGTCTACGAGACCACGCTTACGGCTGAAGGGAACCCTGTACGGCGAGTGGTGTTCTTCTCACCGAGGAAGACCCCCGGAGATGCCAGATCAGAGTTGTGCTTTCCTTTATCAGCAAGGGTGGAGCGAAGGCTGTCTCCCTCCACCCTTTAAGTCTATGCCGCTACAACAACAAAAAACGATTGCTGCTAACCATGACCCCGTGGAAGGGAAGTCGGTAGGGAAGCATGACCTGGTCATCATGTTCCTTAGGGGGGCGAGAGGTTAAATCCTTCCTGGACTGTCTCTAGGTGTTTAAAAACAAACAGCAGGGCCCATGTGAGCCTTTTTGCAGGCGGTTGAGCTAAAGTTCCTTTCAATGAAGACTTTGCTCATGCTAGCATTGGCCTCCATCAAGAGGATAGGAGACCTGAACACATTTTCCGTCGACGATTCGTGCCAAGGTTTGGTCCCGGTAATCCTGACCCCGCCCCGACTATGTGCCAAGGTTCCACTACTCCCTAGGGATCACGTGGTTGAGACTTGCAAGCGCTGCCCCGAGGAGGCAGACCCATCCTCGTTTGTGTACTCTGTCCTGTTCGGAGCCTTCAGCGGCTACGTAGGACCGGCCACAAAAGCTTTATGACCTCAGAGCCAGCTCTTTGTCTGTTACGAGGCCGGCAGGAAGCATAAGGCCCCAATACATATTACAGCAAAAAAATACACGCTAGAGAAATGTTTCTGCGGGCCTTCAGGGACAGACATAATATGATATACAGAGACAGGTCAATGTTGGGGCCTGATTTCAGTAAGAGTTTTAGAAAGAAATGTATCTTTTATTTTTATTGACAGTAAGACATTTTATGACTTTAAACAGTTACAAAAGATATCCTTTTTTAAATAAATGCTGTTTTTCTTTCGTATCTATTCAATATATATATTTTTTTTACAGTTTCCCAAACATATAAGCACCACAGCTGTTTTTGAGCACCAAATTAACATAGAATGATGTCTGAAGGATCATGTGACACTGAAGACTGGAGAAGAATTAAGCATGGCTGCTGAAAATCGATTTGTGCATCACATGAATAAACTAAATTTTTTAATATATTAAAATAAAAAAACGGTTATTTTAAATTGTGATAATATTTCACAATATTACTGTTTTTACTGTATTTTTGATCAAATAAATGAAGCTTGGAATATGAGTACAACAACATTAAGAAATGTTACTGACCTCAAACTTTTGAATGTTAGTGTATATATACCTGTTCTATATGCTGTCAGCTCACATTAAAATATATTTTAGAGATAAATTTTGAATTATTTAACAGCTGGTTTACATCTACATCTTTTAGGTGCCATGTTCTCTCATGTTCATGTTAAGAACTTAAACTGAATTAAATCCAAACTGCAACTCAAGCAAGTAGCAAGATCACAGTTGCACATGAAAGACATCAAACTCTCAGAGCTAAAAAGCATCTGCAACACTTTTCCTGCTATACTGTTTAATTGAAAAGTCTCATGAAGCTGTTCATGCGCAGAGGTTTATTGTAAGTAAATCATGATCTTTAGCTCATTCACGTTTATAATTTAAATAGCTACAATCGAAAAACAATAAGTATTTGCAGACAGTAATAAAGATAATGTAAGCCAGGAACCAGATGAGTCCTCTGCACAATGTGACATTGCTGCAGCATGGAATTGAACTGCTGGTTCGTCTGGTCAGAGGAGAACTGGCCCCCTGACTGAGCTTGGATTCTCCCAAGGTATTTTTCTCCATTTCTGTCACCAATGGAATTTTGGTTCCTTGCCACTGTCACCTCAGGCTTGCTTAGTTGGGGACACTTAATATACAGCGATATCGTTGACTTGATTGCAAATGATTGCAAAGATACTATTTAAACTGAACTGAGCTGGATGATGACGTCACTGAATTGAATGATGAACTGTCTTTAACTGAAAAATTTGTGTTTACGATTGTAATTTTGCATTATTGACACACTATTTTCTTAATTAAAGCTGTTCAGTTGCTTTGACACAATCTGTATTGTTAAAAAGCGCCATATAAATAAAGGTGAATTGACTTGACAAAAACATTAACGACGATATGTCTCACTTTATATCTGCAGGAGATGAACAGAGCTTCACACGTGAAATTATGAGCATAATAAAGCTGTCCAAAACTTACGTCTTTACCATTATGGACCTTCCTGTGGTATTTGTATCTTCCATTACATTACAACTGTCAAGATCTACAGGCTCAGGATCGTAAGTGTACAACTGTAGACAGAGGCGGACAAAGTACTCAATTTCATTACTTGAGTGAAAGTACAGATAATGCTGGTCAAATATTACTCCATTACAAATAAAAGTTGTAAAGACAGATTTTTACATAAGTAAAAGTACAGAAGTACTTGCATTTAAAAGTACTTAAGTACCAAAAGTAAATTTCCTTAAAGTTTATTTATTGTTGTATGTAATACTTGCAATTCTTCTGAAGCAACTTAGAATACATTATACCTACTGAATACACTGAATAGTTTGTAGTATCTTTGGAATAAAGAGCTTTAGAATGTTAAAAACCTATGGGGGAAAAACAAAACAAAAAAAAATATTATTATTAACACCCCTATCCCCACCCCACAAAGCAGGATGGGTAGTGATCTCACACAGTGGGACCGATATATGAGTAAACCATCAACCACATTTGAACAGAGGGGAACAGTGCACTGCTGTAAATACAGACTGATAAGGAAGAAAATAAAAAATCAAACCTAGTTTAAAACCCAGCAACACAACTGTAGCTGTACTTTACAACAGCAACACTGCTTTAAAAAAACAGCAAGACTTATTTGACATCAAAACAAATTTTTTTAAATGCTGTCTAATCGCTCTCGCTGTACTTTGATGTCATACACAGAATGGTCTGTGCAGTGCTGCTTCAGTCAAAAACCTTTTGTGTTTTATTAGGAGATGCAGAACAGTTTTTCTGTGGCTTTATAGGTAATATTTTCTGCATACACAATTTAGCAAAATCAGACAATATTGTGTCTAATATAAATCACAATATTAACTTCTTATTATTGAATTGTTGTAAATAAATATCACATTTGGAACTGGTAAGTATTCAAAAAAATGCTGGGAAATCACTTCATGTAGCCCCAAGAGTGATTACTGATAAACTGTCTGAAAAAAGAAAGTCAAGTTTTAGAGAAAAAAATCACCCACTGATTTTCAAAGCTGCTAAAGACTTTCTACTTCGAGGATCTTGATAGAAATGTAGTGGAGTGAAAATTACAATATTTGTCTTTCAAATGTAGTGAAGTTAAAGTCATAAGTTTCCAGAAAAAATAATACTCAAGTAAAGTGCAGATACTCAAAAAGTGTACTTAAGTACAATACTCAAGTAAATGTACTTATTTACTGTCCGCCTCTGCAACTGAGATATGTGATATAAACTCATAAAATTCATTTTTGTTGGATTATATGAATGAGGGAGATTCACAAACACCCCTTTGAGACATAGCTGCATTAAATGAGGTTATATTATGTTGTAGAGGAAAGATAAACGGTGGATTTCTCTCCAGGGACACCAAGAGTTTTCCCAGACAGCAGGCTATGTTGATATAAAGCTTTATGAAATGTAATTTATCACTGTGCTACCCTGAACACTCTTCGCTGAGGCTGCTGGGCCTGAGCCTGACCGATGGGTCTTGTCACAACGGCGGAAGGTCTTAAATGAAAGTGTGACGCTCTCCGCTTCTCTTGTACACATCATTTATCTGGTTAGTCTGGAGCAGAAACTGTAATAGGATCCAAAAGAGTGTAATAATAAATGTGGGTCTACCCAAATTCGAGATAGTAGAGCAAGCTAATAGATGCTGCTTTTTAGCAGTTAGCAAATGGCAACAGTTTTTCACCCCCCAAATCTAATTATGCCTCTTTCTCAAAGAAAATGTGGTAAAAAATAACTAAATAAGAGGGAGAGGGAATGGAAATTAGAGATTTCAATAAGCCTTTTGGGAACATCTTTACAATTTTGTAAATTTTTTGTCATGTCTGGATATGCTGTTCTGACTACACATTGACGATGGCAGCTGAGACATGTGCAATGTGTCAGTAACATACTAGGATTGTCGGTCTCTAAGCTGCCCAGTCCCACCACGGTAATTGTGAGCTCCCATATGGGATTTACATTTGGGAAATCAGATTGGAGATCTTACTTTAAACACAGCATACATTCCTCAAGTCATGTGAAACAGCTTCCATCAATGCAGATCCAAGAAAATAGGTCACTTCCTAAGGAACTTCATCCATTCCAATGACTCACTGAATGACATTTTGCTCTTTCTTATTGCCTGCACCATTTTTGCTCATGCTAGACACATGGAATGTAGTAAGTGGTCAGTGGTGTCTCTGCAATTAGTGGCCGGTGGGACCAAGTGTCTCCAGTGTTAAGCCTAGTTGCTTGCATGCTGAAATTGATTTACATTGTAATTGCATCTCAATGCGATATCAGAGTAAGCATTAATGCGAGTTAAGAAAAATATGTAGTGTTTACACACACACAAACCAGTTTAGTGTCAATGTGTTAAAGTGAACCTCCTCAGCTAGCATCTTTGTAAGTTCTGCATTAGCTGTTTTCTCTGTAAGCTATTAGCCTCTTAATCATGAGTTGTTGTTTTATTAGTTTCCTCGGTTAGAGATTACAAAACAGAAGAATATCTTGGGCTGTAATTGAGAATAATGCACTTGGAAAACCTGTTTAGTTTGGTAAAGGTAATGAGAGAAAGGAAACCTTGCTCTGTTTTAGCTCTTATAGCTGTGTAATCTATAATCATTTTAACCCTCTGGATCCTCACATAGGGGTCACACTTGTGATACTCAGGCAATAAAACATTTTTTTTCAATAAAACAATAGAATTTTGTTTTCTAATTTTTTTTACATTTACATTTTATTTTTCAATAAATACTGTTAAACAGAGCAAATGTATTCAAAATCCAATGCATGTAAGGCAGCTTGCTGCCAGGTGGTGGGAGAAATAAAGAAAATCATATGTAATACCATGGTTAAACCACTAGATGCCTGTATACTGTATAAATATATAGATGGTGCTGTGCATTCTCTAGTTGACTGTAAGGGTGTTTTCAGACATAATTACTTACTTTTATTAGGTTTTGCGTGTGGATACACAGTCAAACCAAAAATTATTCAGACACCAGATATGATTTTTGATATTTTTTTTACTAGTGGGTGCAGGACACTGTAGTCCATTTATGTAAGTGAGGATAGCTAAATAAAGTAAACTGTGACATATTATACCCAAAAATTATTCTTACAGTGGACTACCAGTGACCTTGATTAAAAAAAATGTGGGACCAAAAATTATGCAGACACTTGACTTGACCATGTTTTGCCTAAGTGTTATCTGACATTATCAAGATGAATTTGTTCTGACACAGTTTAACTCTGAGTTCTTGTCATATTTTATTACCATTTTCTAAACTATAGCGAATAAACTGTGATGTGTGAAATGTTGAAGGTGTCTGAATATATTTTGGTTTGACTGTACAGTATATATTTCAACACATTATCTACATTGCGGCCAATTTGTAGATTTTTTCCCAAATAAATTGCTCTGTATTTTTTTATATTTTTCGTATTCTCTTTCATTTCCCATGGTGGTCATTTTGACCACAAAATTTACAAGTGTGACAACTTTTAAGACAGTTTTAGCTTTTTCTAACGTCTATGTGTGTGTGTGTGTGTGTGTGTGTGTGTGCGTGTGCAACAAAAGACACCTGTTTTATAAATTTCTACATCTAACAATGACCGAAGACTGAGATTCATCATGAACCTAGTTTGAAAATTTCTATTAAGGGTTACTCTCCCCAAAATTAAAATGTGTCATTAATCAAGTACCCCCATGTGATCCAACCCGTTAAAAGCTTCGTTCATCTTCGGACACAATTTAAGATATGTTGGAGAAAACGGGAGCTTGTGACTGTTCCATTGACTGCCAAGTAAATAACACTGTCAAGGCCCAGAAAAGTATGAAAGACATCGTCAAAGTAGTTCATCTACCATCCGTGGTTCAATCTGAATTTTAGAAGCTACAAGGAATAGTTTTGTTGCAAAGAAAATAAAAATAATGCTTTATTCAGCAATTTGTATCATCCGCATCACCGTAGCACCATTGGGAGAAGTATCCACTGAACGCAAACTGCGTATGCTGTTCTGTCAGCCGCACCACAGGGATACGTTTTCTACGTTTATTTACGCGGAGGAGACTAATTGTTGAATAAAGTCGTTATTTTTATTTTCTTTGCGTACAAAAAGTATTCTCGTAGCTTCATAATATTCAGATTGAACCACTGATGGCAGATGGACTATTTTGACAATGTCAATGCCTTGACAGTGTAATTTACTTGGCAGTCAATGGGACAGTCACAAGCCTCCCGGTTTTCATCCAAAATATCTTAAATTGTGACGAACAAAGCTTTTATGGGTTTGGAACGACATGGGGGTAAGTGATTAATGACAAAATTTTAATTTTGGGGTGGAGTAACCCTTAGCGTCTAAATTGAAAACCATTAATAATTAGCCAAAGTAGCTTGTAAACATGACATGAAAGGTTCCTACTGTTAACTCCTGCCATATTGACGCATACAGCAGTTACCCAACCCACCCAGGTGCACACACCCTTCAGGATATATGCCGAGCATGGATGTCTATTTCAATGTTAAGTGTTTCTCCCCTCCTGCTGAAAGTGAGCCTTGTGCCCCTGAGGATTTCCTCCAGTCGGCCCTCTTAATAAATAGATGACTTCAGGACCTCTCCACTGCACACACTACACTGTTTTGCACTCCAGTGCACGACTCACTTCTGAGGAAAGCACAGAACAGGTCTAATTTCAACATCTGATGTGGTGATATGACTGCTTTAGTCCATTAAATTCCTAACAAAAAATACTGCTAACACTTCACAGTAAGGTTCAGTTCATAAGGATTAGTTAATGCATTAGGTATCACTTTTTATAGTCTGTGATTAAGATTAATTCATGAATCATTGAGTCATGAAATGTATTAGCATACATAGAAATGAACATTCACCAAGATTAATAATTGCTGTAAAAGTAGGCATGAATGTTAGGCATTTTGTAAAAGCATAGTGATAGCTCTCTATGTTTTGATTCAGATTCATATTTTAGTTTGCTATTAAAATCTATTCATTATTTTGACGTTTTACCTGTTCCTTTCCCTTCATAACCTGCACTTTCAGTGCAAGTAACAGCCCAGCTTCAGCCACACCTCTGTGTAGCACATTTTTCGTGTCAGCAGGTGACGGTTGTGTTTTTGTTTGTGCTAACTAAACAAAAGTTCGTAGTTGCTAGGCACACACAGGCCCTAACCACAGACTTGTCCAATCAAAAGTTCAGAATTGTTTTTGTTACCATGGCAACGGTTTGTCCCGACATGACTGCATATTTTTCCCTGAAAATAAGTCAAAATCTAATCAAGAGCATTTGTCCGTTGAAGGGGACCATTTATTGCTGCTACAACAAAATTTGTGACCCAACATATCAACACAGAATGTCCAGTGCAGGATTGCATTTATTACAGTTGTTCAGATAAAGCCTTTAGTTAGTCTGAGGCTTTAGTTGGTTCTGTTAGTTGGTAACTATTCAAAAAAGACAGTCAATACATTTGGTTTGGTTTTAAAAATGTAATGGCATATACCATATATACCACAATAACATTGTTTCAGAAACATTAAAAGATCTTCCCAATCCCAAACTTTCGAACAGTAGTGTAAATATATAGTAATAGATATACTGTATACTCATGCATATTGATATGAAAATTGCATGACTATGCAAAGTGAACAGTGCAGATAAACATGAAATACAATAAAAAGTGCACTAGATTCAGTTGTTGAGGTTGTGAGTGGGATGAAGTGTTTAGTCAGTTTAGTGTTTACTGCTTTGTCAATGTTGCACTGCTTGACAAAAAGCTTATGTAGTGATGTTGTCAAAACGTCACCATCATTAATTAGGTGGCCAATGAGCGACTGCCCAGTTAGGGTATATAAGTTGTTTGGTTCTGCCTCTTGGAGTGCGTCATGGTTGAAAGCCCGCTCCTTCCCTCCTGTTATGGCCTTACATGTGTGTTGTTAGGCTGCTGAGATGTACTGTGTGCATGTGTTGTTTGCTCTCAGTGTGGTGTGCCTTCACGGCCCCCATTGATTGTGGACTCGCAGTGTAACATAGCCCAGGTTGTAGCACCAGCTGTTGTCGCTGTCACCTTTTAAAGAGGAGCCTTTAAAGAGGTTGTTGTATGATCCTTAGATCTGTGGTCATGAGCATTACACCATCGTATTAACGGGTTGAGCGGGAGCGGTAATTAATACAGCTCGTTTCCTATTCTGCATTGTTCGAGCCACGCTGTTGCTTTTGGGAGTTTAATTATGTCCATGTCTAGTATTCAAGTGGGCTTGATGTTTGTTCGTTTAACTGTTTGTTTTTGATTTGGTTTTGAGTGATTTGTAATTTAGTTTTCTCTTACTTTGTGAATTCTTTTACAAAAGTTGATTGTTTTCTTTTGTTCCTTTTGTTGTGAATATGGACATTCAATTTGTGGTTTATTTTTAATGTGATGTTCTCTTTTCCTTTGCTTGTAGGAGTGGAGTGCTTTCGGGACCGGGCTGGGTTTTGACAGCACCACAGACATTATTTCACTCGGGGTGGCCATTTTTGTGTGTGTCACTATTGCTGTGTTACTATTTGCAGTGAAGCTTGTGGGTGTGATTGTTCTCTTTTGCATACCTGGTTCTGTTATATTCACCCACTCTTTTTTCCTTATTTTAGAATGGACTCGCTTTTTCTATAGCATTATTATTTGGATGTTTTTTGTTTTTTTTTCTTTTTTTGGACCCATGACATTGGTGTGTGCCGGCTGTGGGTTTTAAATTAATATCAGCCAATTCTTTTAGCTTTAATAAAAAATTGTTTGTACGGAGATTCACGCCTCTTGCTCTTTTCATGTGGAATGTATTTGCGTGTCCTTATTTGGGTTATTTCCCCCGGTATTTCTGGGTGGCGTAGTCGCTACAACTGGGCCTCTTGCTACACTTAGTAAAACGGCTTGCAGCCACGTTGGTGGGGGTCTTGAATGATGGACTGTGTTTTAATTATTTATACTGTATTTAAAAAATATCTGCTGTCAAGTTTGGCTTTGGATATTATGGATCACACAATGCTCTTTTTAAGACATTATTCTGTCAGTAGACTAGTAAATGGACTGACTCTAACAATAGGTAGTTGGAGTAAAACAGTCCTGCTCAAAATATTATTTGTATGTTTCTGTCAGGAAGGAAAACTTGCACAATACCATAGGACTAACCGGGACCAGCAAGTTATTGCACCTCCTAAATTAATATTCCACACACATGCAGGGTTGTGTTATTGTGTGTGAATAAATTCTACTACCCACATCATAATACCTCCTGGAATTCTGTCTGTATGTTGCTGAAATCCAAAACAATACATATTGCACTTTCTGCTCAGCTTGCCACCTCGAATAAACATCCAGATTAATTAAATTGGAGAAGCAGACTGACTGGGTATTGATGTAAAATATTGTAATGTACACTAACCTATCATTTGCAGAAAATCCCCATGTTTCCTTGTTTTTCTTTCTAGATGCTTGTCATGGATATAACAGAAGCGGTGACCAGATCTACCAGCATTGTGTCATCAGAAAATTGACAATCACATTCTCAAAGTTGGATCTATATGAGAGGAAATTCAGGATCTAGCTACTTATGAAGATGTTGAGGTTCACAGTTTGAAGTTTTGTGTCAAGCTTGACAGGTTTTGATTGCTGAACTACCGTTCAGAAGTTCGAGGTTGGTAAGATTTTTTATTTATTTATTTAAAGATGTTTTTGAAAGAAGTCCCATGTTCATCAAGGCTTCATTTATTCGATCAAATATATATACTGTTATATGTTCTATACGGTATATATGATATATATATTAGATTCTATATATATATAATATATATCTTAGGTGTGTGTTTTAATGTAATTTATTCCTGTGATGCGAATCTGTATTTTCAGCATCATTACTCCAGTCTTCAGTGTCACATGATTCTTCAGAAACACAGTGATAAAGAAAGAATTTAGCTTCATTGAAATTCAGTGTAGCCTTGTGATTGCTTATAGCAGCTGAGGAGGTCATGGCAAGGAGATGACAAACATCTTTCCTTCTTTTTTTCTTTCTTGTATATGCAATTTTGGGTTTCTGATGTTAATTTTCTATGGATACTGGGGACTTTCTCTGGAATCTGGAATCGTTTTAATCATATTTATAGTACAAAACCCATTCTGAAATGTACAAGTCATCGTCCTAAAACATTGTCTTCATTTATGGAAAGTGGAACTTCCTGGAAATGTCAAATGTCCTGCCTGGCTGGGTGGAAATGATCAGCAAACCCAATATCTACAGCTAACAGAGACTGACTGAGTTGTTTAATAATGTCCTGTTGTTTAATGGAGTTTTGTGAAACCAGTTTGTTACATTGCAACATTAGTTAACAGGCAAACGGCAAACATCCCATATCAGTTTTGATGCTCCAACATATACTTAATACAACACTAATGCTTTCAAGACGAGAGACAATATCAGTAGTAAATAAGATACATTTAGATAAATAAAAGAAGCACAGCTGATACTCTTGGTATTTGGCCTAATTTTGGGTTTGCTTTTGGCTATGAGCTTGCACAGAAATGAACAGCACATGAAGAAGCAATTATATGAGATTAGTCATCAAATTTACAGATACACATTTATATTTGTTTTAACATTTAGAAACTTAATGACTTTAGAAAGCAAGACAGTTCAACTTCAGTATAATTACATATGCAAAAGTCCGGGGTCATTTATTTGATAAAATACTGTAGAAACAGTAATATTGTGAAATCGTATTACAATTTAAAATAAATGTTTTCTATTTTAATATATTTTAAAGTGTAATTTATTAGTGTGATGGGAAAGTAGACTTTTCAGCAGCCATTACTCCAGTATTCAGTGTCACATAATTCCGAAGCCAATGGCTAATTACTGTTGCTCAAGAAACAGTTCTTTTTATTATCAATGTTGAAAACAGTTGGGATGCTTAATAAATTTTGTGAATAATACTTTTTTGATTCTTTGATAAACAAAGTTTTATTTAAAACTTCAACTTTACATTTACTTGTAACAATGTATAACTCTTTAGTGTAACTTTTGATCAATTTAATGTGTCCTTTTTAAATTAAAGGGGTCATATGATGCGATTTCAAATTTTCCTTTCTGTTTGGAGTGTTACAAGCTCTTGTGCATAAAGAATATCTGTAAAGTTGACTAAAGACTAAAGTCTCAAATCCAAAGAAAAATTCTTTATAAAAGTTAAGAGTCAACCACAACCCTCCTAAAACGGCTCGTTCTAACACGCCCCCACATGTCTACGTCACGATTTGGAAATATTAGCATAATGCCGCCCAAATGTGCACGCAAAGGAAGAAGGTGTGGTTTCAGGAACAGCAGTAATGTTGATGCAGCCATGTCAGGGAGACGCTGTGTATTTCAGTGCGAAAGCAAAAGCACTTTATTTGGCCTTCTGAAAGAAGATGCAATTAGGAATCATTGGTTAAGATTTATTACAACAGAACAGCACAATTCAGATGTTCGAATTTGTGCAACGCATTTTATGGATGACGTTTTTTGAACCTAGAAGAGTACAAGGTTGGCTGTGTACAAAGGCTATTTCTAAAAAAAAATTAAAAAAGGGTAAATTCCGACTTTGCTATGACAATCTGGCGCTTCTGAATCAGCGACTGTAAGTATGTTTTGTTATTAGTTTAAGTATTTTCTATTGACTGTTCAAATGCGAAGTTTTGCGCAGCGCAGAGTAACGCGTCATGTGTGTGTGTGTGAGGGGAACAGGGTCACATCACAGGAGAGTGAATAGCCTGTCAGAAATCATAGCACGTCAGCTGTCTTAACCGGGCTTGTGTACTGCATCATCACTGTCACACGACTCTGTTCCCCTTTCACTGATGGTAAAACTAATGACATTATTAAATGTCTTGATATTTACTTTGAAAGCTGACGCTCGTGATTATGGTAAGGGGCGTTACTTTTCCGACGAGTGCTTGTGGTGTTCGTCCAATCACAATGCGCTGGGTCAGCTGGCTAATCAGAGCAGACTGCGCTTGTCAAACGAAAGGGGCTTTGTTGAAAACTACGTGTTTTTTTGAGAGCAGGTGGGGCAGAGAGGACGAAATAGTATGGTATTTGAAAAATTATGTTTTTTTTAACATTAAAGCATGTAAACATATTCTTTTACACCAAATACACAAAATAATGATTTTTAAATAGTATCATATGACCCCTTTAAAGTATAATTTTTTTATTTAAAAAAATCCACTACCCCAAGCTGTTAACACTAGTGAAATTTGTATTTATATTTTTATTATATTAATTACATTCAGACGGCTCCATTTAAGTATATATCAGATAAGCGAGTAGAATGAATAATAGAAAATCATACTTTTTAATAAAAGAAATATTTAAGGTTTAAATGATTAATTATTTTTTAACTTTGTAGATTTTAATTTAATCACATAAGCAGTATTTCAGCAGAACATGATATTTTGTAATGTTTGAGATATAGAATATAAATAACTTATAATATTGTATTTTTATTTTTGTTATTTATTATTTAAATTTCATTATTTCAATAAATTAAATGCATTATGCAGTATTTGACGCAAAACATATGATCTTTTATCATATTTAGGCTTGTACTAGCGTACAATGAACTTGTTGCACAAGGTTTCCAAGTCTTCTTTTAAAATCACTGAACTTTGATGAATGATAGCTGTTAACAGAGTCTGCTATGAAACAAAAAGTAATCCCCCATAGATTATCCTAACCCTCCACCCACCCAAACCCCAATACCTCTTTCCCATTCTAATATTTCAAACCTGCAGGGGCAAGACCATTCATGCTGCACAACTATTTGTAGATAAGTTTGTATCAGTTGACCCAGCAAATCAGTTCATAAGTATAATACCATCATAAGTAAACATATCCACACTGTCATAATGGAAACATTGCAATTCATTCACTTTTGTCAGGACTAGAAACAAACATTAGAGCCATACCTGTGATCCCACTCTGAATACATAGCTATCCCTGTTAAGTCTAGTTTGATTTATAAAAAAAACAAAAAAAGGAACCAGACAAAATGATGGAACCAAAACAAGTCACATATCAAAAAATAAAAAGTGAGATTAAAGCTTCTAAGAATTTGTTTGAACAAAAAGCTTAAAGAATGTTCAAAGTACTTCTGAAGATAAAAGTAATGTTAAATGTTATTGTTTTTATTATTATTTTATATGTTACATAAGTCAATATATTAGTGAGAATATACTTATCAGGATATCAGCTCTAGCTATTCTTCCATATACAATCACCCTAAAGCTCAAAGCTGTGCAACCCTATACTTCAGTTTTTCTAAGCCGTGAAGCTGAAGATCTTTAGTTGCTTCGGTCAGCCTGCCTAAAGGGTCCAATCAATCAGCGGTTATGGACATACCGGGACACAAAAGAAAGGACTATTGGCTGGGTGTGGCCAGGCCATCTGAGAGATGGACTACATTATCTAGAATGGCTTTTGTTCATGATCTGGAAAAATTCATTTTAGTTAACAGCAATATCTTCGGCTAAGTACCTCTGATCTCTTTTTTTATAGCTTCTCCTGCAAATTGGAGTTTTACTTGCTCCAAGCAAAAGTGTTATTTAGCTTAATAGAAATTGTATTATGTCCTTCTGCCCTCAGAACACTTCTGAGTAAAACTTACTCTAAAACAAACCTCTCATAAAGCCACAGTGGCTTTACACTGAACACTTAACCTGGTTTCATAAAATTAGTTATTTGGCCTTTGTGATTTGCAATTTCCCATTTGCCTTTTTATTTCAATATTGGCAGTCTTGTCTGGAGATTGTAGTATGAAATGTCAAGTCATCAATGGCATTTTACAAGACATTGTCACTGTGAATATGAAAGTTCATTTATTTATTTATTTGGCAGACAATACATTTTTATATCTCATTACATAACCTATATTTCTAGTGCTTGGCAAATTTCAGTTTCAGTATGAGTTACAACACTAATAATGCCAAAAGAACCCTAATAGTGTAAATAAAATACTGTTGTTAGGCAAAAAATAAATCTAAGAATGATGGTATGAGATGTGCATGTTTAAAAGAATAAAAACTGGCAGTTGGCAAATAATATGGTAGTTATATCATGGCCAGACCACAAACTACTACTGTCATTGCGTTGTGGTTTCAATGTTAATCACACAAAATCACTAGCATGGGCTGGTTAGACACAGTAGAGCATTTAGATCATTCTGGATTGCATCCATATGTAGAAACACTACAAAGTTCTTTCATTCTCAGAAAGGGCTCCTCTGATTGGGTCATCAGCTCTATTCCTTTGTTTGTTTGTTTTTTGCACAAGTGCCTTCTGGAGTGTTCAAGAGGATCAGCATATAATTCCTTAAAATATTCCTTCTGCCAAAATTCAGTGAGATTTTAAGAGGATCATTCTTCACCCACAAGCCTCCGGGAATAATAAACAGGAGCCTGCCTTCAAATCACAACACATTGATAGTGATTGACATGACTGAATCACAGAGGCTATACAGTATGTTCAGAATAGAACAGGAAGGGTTACAATGGTGCCGTGACCCGGATGGGAGTGAGTGTAACGGATTCCAGCTGGTAAGAGCTGCACACAGGTAAAATTCACTCCCCTGATCTCAAGAGATGTAATAGCGACTGGTGCTAGAGGCTACAGTCTTTAGCGTCCTTGTTAGTGCGCCCGCCTTCCATTGCCAGCGACCGGGGTTCAAGTCTTGCAAGGAGCGTTGTTAAATGGGACGATCTAGCCAAGGGTCTTGTTGCCTAACAGCTGTGACAGGCCCATTGACAAGCAGCAGTAACATTTGTATTCAAATTTTTTGAAAGTGATATTCAACTATGTGAAAACTAGGTTCACAACTTGTCTAAATATGTTCACCATGGTCCATTTATGTACGAAGTAAAACTATCAATAAAAGTGCATCTTTGTATGGTGTAAGTCAACATCTGAACCACTTTAAAGCGTTTATTTTTTTAATCTGGGATGCAAGGAATCTTGTGATGATCTGGGCTGCAAAGGATCCATTAGTCCTTTGCGGCCTTCGAAATGGGACTGCCTTTGTCGTGTCACAGTGATGTATTCGATATTGGAATGCAAACTTCGAAGGATGCAGCCTCTGAATTGGGACACAACTCTGATATTCTGAGCCACAGACTATGAAAACAGCACAAAGCATGCACACAAATGCTCTCTTCTAATTAGGTCACCATCACTTATGCTGATCCACTTGAACCACAAAAAGTACAAGTGTAATGATCTCTCAAAGTGTGGTTATGGTAATATTAAGATTCTAATATAAGCGGTTGCTTTCAGGAACAGTATTTGTTTTTTATTTGTAATTAGCTGGTGCACCTGTTTGCAATCACTGTGCCAGGCAATCAAACGGCTGCCACTTACAAATATGATGGCTAATGCAAACTTTTATTTGCAGTTGCTAATGACTGGCAACACTTACTGGCAACAAATTACATTAGTGAAATGCACTTACTGTGCCGTCATCTCTTACATCTAATTTTGTAAAACACTGCATTTGTTTTACCTTCTTTTTTTCAGCAAATAATTGTTTTAGAGGTCTGTAATCAACCTGACTTCTCATAGACCAAAAGCCACAGATCCTCCGGGAATCCCATTTGAAACAGACTTGTAGGAAACCTCCAAATGTGGCCAAAGATATCAAAAATGTGTGTGACTGCTTCTCTTTGCAAAGAGAGGATTGGCATGCTGCTTTAGCCATTGTCATCTCTGCTGGAGAACTGGATTGGAACAAGAAACGCTTTCCTCTCATTTGTCCTGCTGCTGGCAAACCACAGACAGGCCTCATCTATGCTGCCAATGACCTTGTTGGATAGACTGCAGGTGCTCAGAGTACACGGGGTTGCTATGCCAAACCAGCTTTGGTAAGTGTGTGAAGATGGCAAGGATGAGGGTGTGTGTGTGTGTGTGTGTGTGTGTGTGTGTGTGTGTTAATACATGTTCGTGCTAAGCTAAACCAAAGACACAAGGCTACTTCTGACTTTTCACTGTTATAATTCTTACTATATAACACTGCAGTAGGGGAGACTTTAGTGAATGTTAGTGAATTGTAACATAATCAATTTAACCCTTAAATTCATGAATGTTTTGCCAATCATTTTAACAAATTCGGGTCTTTAGCGCCCCGGAATGAATATCGAACTTGGATTAATCTCTGAATTGCCTCAATAGTATAAAACAGTCATGATATTTTAATAACAATTACAAAGTAATAAACTAATGCATAGTTTGTTTCCTTTTGAAACTTCAAAGGGCATCTTGGGCAACTGCTTCACCACCATAGCCATTACAGCATTCAGCAATCGGTGATAATGAATAGATGAGAGAGGGTAGTGGATGACATCTCGGGTCACTAAAGACCCGAGTTATGTGTTTAAGGGTTAACCAATGAGAAATCTGCTACAAGGGTAAAATCACTATTGCACATTTCAAAATCAGTTTAAGTTTTGATATTTATAAATTGACCTAAAAAAAAAAATTGATAGTAATGAATATTCAAATATGATACGATTGAATTAATAATGATATTCATATATTAATAATTAGAAATTCTAATAATTTAGAATGCATTACCACATAAAATATGGTTACAAATTTAAAACCGTGTCATTTTAGCATTATTTATTATTTAGATTTATTAATATTTAGAATTTTTAGTTTATATTTATTTCATGTTTAAATATTTGTTTAGGTTTTAGTTATTTGTTATATTCTTTTGTCATTTTCTATTTAATTTATTTTTATATCAGTTTTTCATCACATCGCCCTTTTTACAATGATTTATATAAATATTTACCACTAAATCATTCCTATTAATCACTTCCACATAACAGGATTCCACTATTATTTGGTAGCGAATGATTAAGAGGACAAACATAGCAATTACCGTCCCGACAGCACCCTGAATAATAAAATGCTCTGTGTAAAATAGTCTCACACAGACAAGCCAAACTAAAAGAGACATACACCCCCATTCAGCTGTAATCGATTAAGATTCTCTTTCTCTCAGGATGGAAAATAATTGCATGAGGAAGCTATGCAAGAATGAATGTTTACTCGTGTCTGTGGGAGATTAAAAGCTCTTAAAATAATCCCCTTATTCTAGCATAGCAAAACTGCAATGACGATTGTTGCTTTCTGGTCCTCCCTGCTGTGTGATATGACTGGGTGCCAGTGTAATTTGGAGGAATGCATTTGAAAAAATGGTGTTTGGACACAAGGAGGCAGACACACAGGATATAAAACAGGGGTTCTGAAGGGCTCTCACATGTGTAAGTGGAACCACTTGCATTTTCTCTAGTGCCCAAACAAACAATGGAAAACACACCCATATTTAAGGCCATTTGCATTTCAGGCCATGTGAAGAGGCCATTGAATGGGTGGATTTAAATAGGATTCGGCACTCAAGCAAATCGGTTTATGCATATTTTAGTGTAGAACAGTTTCATTTTTTTAAATTTTCAAAATTGTAAATTATAACCTAATGTTTCAGTGAAATGTCAGACTGTTTGTCACAATACGGAAGAAAATATCTGATGCTACTTCTGTTACACTGTGACTTTAATAAATAAAACAGCATTGATAATGTAACCAAACAACAAATAGGAATAGGGATTCATTTCATGACACAAAGCCATTAAAAATAAAGCCTACTCCAGTGTGGAACATTTCCCAGAAATTTGTGATGTAAATGTTATAGAGGGCTGTTGTAAGTGGAACTTTTGACAGTTTCTTATAATAGTAACCATTAGCACCAACAAGGAGTTCATTATGTGAGGTTAGACACCATTGAGCACAATAATGAAAGAGCTGCATGTAGCCTGCAGCCATGGCATTGAAAGACACCCCTGTATGGACACTATAGACAGACATAAGACAAAATTAATTAATGGCTTCACTCAGACTTTCCATATCAAACTGGAAGGTAACCAACACTAGCAGTTTAAAAACATGACATATATTCAGTGCTTGCTAGGGAACTCCAAATACTGTATGAATCAGAGACTCATTAGCATAATTGAGCAGCACAGCTGAGATAGCTGGATCCAGAACAAACATTTTCGACAACAGAACTATCAGTTTATATCCCAGTTTCCATTTTTAGCAAAAATTAACATGGTGGGGGATATCTGCATGCTAATCAAGAATATCTGTATTATCTAGAGATGGCTTCACATTTTCACTCACCTTCACTGGCCTAACCCAGCACCAATAAAATATTTATACTATTAAAAAATTTTAGTGATATAGATGAAATTTGTCAATTGAAATTCTGTTGAATGGCTGTCAATGGAGGATTGCTTATTGTCTAAACTGTGGTCTTTTGATCCTAGCACTTTAGATTTAAAAATAAAATGAACAAGGTTTTTCCAATACCTTTTTAAGTATTCTTTTAAACTGGAATGTTTCTAGACCTTTATCAGTGGGGAACAGGTCCTTCTCCATCAAATAAGCGTCCCCATATTTTATACTGTTTTTTTTATTGCGGTTTTAAATATATAGATGAAAATTGTCTTTACTAGTACAGAGGGTGTTGCTTATTCACCATCTGCACATTTGCAATAAAGAACTGCTTCATCCCTGACACATGATAGAAGACGTGTGTTTTGTTTCATACAACGGCCTGTAGGTAAATATCATCTCACACAGAACTATTTTTGTTTTCTGTCTTATAAAGCATCATGGTATGGTGTGAGAAACCGATACGAACGGTTCAGTGCATGAGTGAACTCTCTGAATGAATCAAACTGAATCTTAATTAAAAAAAATTCAACCTTTTGATCCATCGGATCAATAATGACTCATTTGAAAATCACAAGTTCTGATTCTAAACAGCCGATGGTAAACAAATGATGATTGCTGAAATATCATCACAGAAAATAATGATCAAGTCAGTACTGTATATGATAATCTCCGCCATCAGACAAGGGTTTTTTAGGGGGACACAGCAGTATTTCACTGGGTCTCGTGCCCCAGTAAAAAGGGTCTAGCAACCCCACTCTTTTAAATCTGGTTTTGGGAGAAAACACAATAATCGAGGACACCTGCTGCAGCGCATGTCTTTGGCTTTTATCAACAGATACATGTGCCCTTATAATATCCCATCATCCCTTGATTCAGATTCTTGTCACTTGAAACAACACCGCAAGACAGACGGATTCATTCTAGGACCCTCTCTTTCTGTCTTTTTTTTCCGCTCTCTTTCATAAACAAGAGGCACAGCTGCAGGCTGTGTCTCATACTAGTTTTTTGACTGTTCCAGCGGTTTGTAATTACAAAAATGTTAATTTTTGGCTGAATTATAGTGTTAACAATGAACAATAAAATATTAATATTTCTAATAACAAAAATATATAGATTAGTTATTAGGACATGAATAATAAATATATATTTTTAGTAAAAATGTAAAAGGCTATACTGTCACTTTTGGTCAATTTAATGTATTCTTTCTGAATAAAAGTAACATATTTAAACAAAAGAAAATCTTACTGACCTCAAACTTTTCAACAGTAGTGTACATTTAGACAGACAGAGAGACAGATAGATAGACAAAGTTTGTTATTGTTAATTCTTGTTGAACCAAATGCCTAATTGAATCTTATTGTAAAGTATTACTGAACTAACACACATTTGTATCAAATATTATTGTTTTATTATCAAGATTTAAGGCATTTATATTTTATTTTGCTCTCAAATCAATGAAAAATCAATAGAGGTCAAAGCACTGACCTGTCCTGGTAAAACTATAAGTTGTTTGTCATATTAAATGCAGATGGCTGGTGTTGTGGATGACAAGCTGACAGAGTCATTAGTCACCGGTACCATTATCTATAGTTTGAATGGAGATGAATCAGCCAGTAATTAAATGCATTGCCTATTTTGACACCTGAGCCAGTGTGTGTGAGTGTTTGTCCTACAAACCGAAGACTACCCAATAGTGCCTGTCTGTTAAAAGGTTATTCCCAAGGGTTAGCACTGTAACTATGGTAACAGAAGCCACAGGAAAAAGAGCGATCAATATGATGCAGGTCAAAGGGCGGATGTTGTTGAAAGGTGAATCTAATATACATTCCTAAACATAATAAGCTGCACAGAATGCTGAATATTCTGATATACAATTAGGCTAACCCGTTGTTAATTGGCACAGAGTTACAGTCTTGAGTGACAAATAATGGTGCAGGTGTATGGTAATTACAGTGTTTCTTTATGATTTTGACATAGTTTAAATACCGTAAATTACAGTCAAGTGGATTTGATAAAATGTTCAACATAGCAGCCATACAGCTCCTTGCCACCACCTTACGTGTCTGTCAAAAGCCTCCACCCATAGCATAAATAGCATGAAATAAACACCGCTTTAGGTATCTTCAGGGCAATCTCTCTTTTTCTCAAGCAATGCGATTACACATGCCCTTGTTCCCATTGACTTGCTGCTGTACAATGTGTAAGTGATCTATGTTAATAGGATTATAGTGTGCAAAGAACCCACTGTTTATCACCCCTCTGTATGATCACTCTCCAGATCAACTGAAATTAGATGGAGAAAACTGCTTGTCAGCAATGCTAGGATAAATTGATCCTATATTGCATGAGGTGTATTATTTTGTGTTAAAGTACAATATTATGTTAGTACGGGAAAGAAAATTGTATCTTAATCTAATTTTGGGAAAGTTTATTTTGACATGTGGCCTACTGGCTCTGCTGTTCTTTTTTTTTTTCTTGATTATTTATCAGTGTTCCACGCTGAGGCAACATTATTAACAGTCACACATTATTAACACATTAAATTGATAAAAAGAAAAGCCATTTATAATGTCACAAAATATATTTAAAATAATAAGTAGCACAACCATTTTCAACACTGATGATAAAAAATGTTTCTTGAGCACCCATTCAGCATATTAGAATGATTTCTGAAGTAATGACTGCTAAAAATGCAGCTTTGCCATCACAGGAATTCATTTCATTTTAAAATCTATTTAAATTAAAAATAGTTATTTTAAATTGCAATAATATTTCACAATATTGCTATTTTTACTGTATTTTCGATCAAATAAATGCAGTCTTAAGAGCATAAAAACATTTTGCACTGATTGACTGTTGAAATTACAATGCATTGTTTTAATAAAAGCAATAAGTCCCTCATCTTTTATCAGAAACAGCTTTAGGTTTGATCATTTGATTATGGCCCTGAACTCAATGAAAGGGCCAGAGCCTTGTCAAGCTGAAGCCATAATTAAGCTGCTTTTTCATTCTCAGTGTGTATGAAATGTTTTATTAAAACTCAGAGCTTAAGTAATACAGTCAGTGAACCCAAAGATTATTGTAAACGAGCACGACCAGAGCCGCTGACGGGGACGGTGATGAGTGGAGCAGGTTATCAGAGCTGCTTTCTAAGTGTTTTTAGCATTCAGACTGAGCTTCATGGATCCAGACTGCAGTGGAGAAGGCGACCCCTGGTCAAGTGCCTGTGTCTGATGACTTAATTAGGGTCAGAGTCTGGGACACTGGCTGACTGAGGGGACGTGGTTAGACAATAGCTGTCTGGGATGAGCGCTATCAGCGTTTCATATTCTGTCTTTGTTCATGTAACAACACCAGATATGTTTTTGTCAAGTAACCAAAATTAATGTTTTTTCCCGCCACTCTACCAGTTTTGTTTATAATAATTCTGAGTCTTTAAAATTGCTTCATTTTTATTTCATTCTTCTTTACTATTTTCTTATAATTCTGCATTGAAATTGGTTTGAGACATTTTAAAGTAGTCCAACAGTAACGTAACTCTAATTTACACACCGTGTTTCTCATTCTTTCTTTCTCTTTCAAATCCTCCTTCACTTACCACTGCTTCCCAAAACCACTAGTCCGAGCTCAAATACCCTACACCAAGGGAAAGGTGATAGCTGACAGTGGGAACTAATCTGTTCTATTGATCAGTCTGTCAGCCAATGACTTATGTCAGCGAAAGGCCAGACACTCATCATTTAACCCGTTATATTGACAGCAAGTGAATTTTCCAGAGCAAACCTTTACTTTTATCCACTTATGTAACCTCTATAACTACATTTCCTAAATTAATGTTAAAGGTGCACTTAGTATTTTTTGATTATTAAAAACAGTGTTTTTAATAATTAAAGATTGCCATTGTTCTGAAAAGCATTCAGATGTACAGCACAACTGTGAGTGAGATATTGTTTCTAAATGTGTGAGACTTCTGATTCATTAGCATAAGCATAAGTAAATAACCAGAAAAATATCAAAGTTCAGTAAATGGTCAACTATTTGCTGTACAAACTAGTGTGTTTATGCTTACGATAAAAAAATAAAGGAATATGGTGATAAATACCAGTTTGCAATATCAAGCAGCATATAACAGACTGTTTTTGTACTGCTAAAATAACTGGAAGTGGATGGCACCGGAAGCCTTGTGCATTCAAGATACGAATGGCTGTGTACGCTCTTACATTAAAAACATGGTGGATACAACAGTTCAATAAACAAGAAGTTACTGTCTCTAAAATGTAAGCTACTCAATATTACAGTTACTGGCAATTCAGTTTTTTTCTCCATTAACGTAAATAGTTCAAAACAAAGTCAATGCAGAAAAAATGCCCTTTTCCAGGCAGTGTTCTGTTTCTGAATTAATAAGCATTTTTAAACAAATCAGTTCCGTGAACAATTCAGTTACTCCTTCATAAAGAAAGACATTGATTTGCTTCATTACTAAATAAATCAGTGAAAGCTTCACTGACTCACTCATAAAGACATTTCCTGAATGAATCCTTTGAGTAAATGATTCAACTGACTCACTAATAAAGACTTGCCGCCACCTACTTGTGTATTTTATGTAACCTACAGAAAAAATCCTCAGCAGCATGGCCGTAAGCAGGGTTTTAGAAATAAAGGTCCAGCAACTGAGATTGCTAGGGCGGTCAGTGGACACATTTATCACATTTAATCATAACTGTGATAAAGGCCACACATGTTATCAGTTATGGCTTTTGGCACAATTTGTCAAATTCTCTTAGTAAATAGAGCTGTAATAGAGTGGAAAACTATTCTATTATTAAGTTTCTTCTCACTTCTAATACATTACATTACATGAATCACATAGATTGCGTATTTTCAATTCGAAACTGTGAAATTTGATGAAAATCGAGTAATTTACAGGACAATACTCTCTGTAGTTTAACATTTCAAATATTAAAATGTTTAGCTAATTACATCTGTAGCAATAACCACCAACAATGCACAAATTAAATGATTTGGGATTAAATCCAAAAATTGATTGAATTGATATTGAACAGAGATATTGATGAAAAGGAACAAAACAAAAGAAAAAGCAGCAAATTTAGTGTAAAGTGGCAGCACTTTCAAGCATTAACACCAACAGGTGTTAGCATAAATCCAGAAAAAGTGGAATGAAGAAAAAAAAACATAAGCAAAAAGGTACTGAGCGCACGTTTTTCTCTGGTCACTCTACCAATAATACTAGTATTTTTAGTATCTACCTGTGAAAAGTAGGCACAGTGAGCTCTGGGGTTTGGTCAGGGAATCTGTCATTGGCATCTCTGGGTTTGGAGATCAGAGGGAGTATCCCAGGGGCAGTTAATAAAAGTCTTGACTTCAGCTTTCACACAGGATCACCGCATTATGTCACTCTGCCAGCGACCTCCTCCTCCTCCAAACATGGAGAGAAATGGATCAAATTGTTTCCCACAAGTCTCTGCATCATTGAATATTTATCACCTCCCTGATATTGGAAAAAGGTTCTTGAGCGGCAGCGAGCCTCAGGGGCAGGGAATTCAACACCCTATAATAGAAGAAGAGCAATATGGCTGTCATCAGCTTCCCCCTGGTTGTGTTTAATTAATTATCTGTCCCCCTCCTGAACGAGCCCCTCTTTAAAAGCTTCCCTTACTCCCAAAGACATGTCTGAACACATCATCTTTTAGCTTTAAAGACTGTGCGGTAGTGCAACAGGCTTGTTTTTAGTCTAATGTATGTTGTATGTAACAGTTTATAATAAGATCTGTAGCTTTATCAAGAACGAAAGACAAAGTAAATAGATTGTATTACAGTATCCTCTCTTAAAATGACAGCTCATCTGTCTGTCTCTGCATGAATCCCTCAGGCACATATCATAATATCCTTTCTGGATGTTTCAAAGTCTCTTGATAAACGGGAGCTGAGCATTTGTTTTTACAGGAGGGAAATGCTCTCTTTACTGTGGTGAACCCCAACCCCCAAAATATTCAGTCTTTATCTTATTACTTTTTGTTTTTATTGAGACTCCCATCCATGGTGCTGTAATCCTCCAGCAGTGTGCATTTAAGTTCGAATTGCTGTGGTGTTAGAAGGATCGATTTTCTACAACAGGAACATTAGCGATTCTCAAGTTGAGGGTATTAAACTCCAATCATTGTGTTCTATTGTTTGGCATGTCATATTGATTATCTCCCAGGTTTCACTGGCACAAGTGAAATATTGGAGCCTTCAACTGCCATGCACAAAAAGAATACTCTTGCCTCTGTAAATGAATAGGTATGTGTACTTGCTTAGGGACATCAGGTGGGTTTAAATATCCGTTTTTGAATGACTGCAGGGAGGAATAGAAAACAAATACATAAAGGTGTTGGTGCATTTTGAACCTATACTTCTTTTAAAATTGAACTTTTAGGGAATGTTTGTCACTTTATGTCTCTCAATTGCAAATTTATACCTCACAATTATGACATATCTCACAATGTGACTTTATATCTCGCAAAATTAGTTAAATATCTTGCAATTGCAGCTTTATTTCTTGTAATTGCAACTTTACATCACACAGTGTGACTTCATTTCTCACAATTGTGACTTAGGCCCAATCCCAATTCTACCCCTTAGCCCTTCCATGAACACGTGAAGGGGTAGGGGTGTCTCGATTCTCTTTTGGTTGGAGGGGTAGAGGTAGGGGAAGGGCCAGATAGCCCTTCAAATGAAGATTTTTCGGGACCACACTTCAAACGAAGGGGTATGAATTATCTCAGCGTAAACCAGCTTCAGCGGCAACATGGCTGCCCGAGCAAACAAAAAGACACATAAATGTAAGCATTTTTGGCATTAATAAAGATTTTAACGAAAAGTAATCATTTGTTTTATGTTGCATTCAATCGTGAGTTCATATTTAAGGTCATGTTACTCAAAGAAATGTTTGCAAAAAAAAATCGCTAATATTTGCTAACTAACGTTATAGAGTAGACTGCACGATAGTGCCACAACATATATTCATGTCTGATCAGGGCGATAACCACCATAGAAATTGAGGGGGCTAGTCCCCCAAGACTAAAATCGCTAAACACTTTTTCTCAAATATCGCCAATTCGAGAGAGAGAGATGAAAGTTGTATGTGCGTCTGTGCGTTTCTCTTTTTAGAGTGAGTTTACTTCAAAAACAGCGATTTTATCCTCTCGTTGCTGGAAAAGATAATGTAGCGATTCAGTATTTAAACAATGTTATTAATACAAGTCGCGGGGCAGCGTTGACAAGTTTATTTTCTCATGGATGTGTGAGCTGCGCGATCTCCGATAAATATATATATATTATAGATATCTATATTTAGGGTGGGACGGTACACAACTAGATCGTTCGGTACATACCTCGGTTTTACGTACGGTTTCGGTTCTGATTTAGGTACAGGAGGGGGAAAAAACTAAACTTTTTTTTTTTTTTAAACAGTTGTTTACTGAACAAATTGCTCTCTTTAAATAAATTCAATATAATTAAAATTTTCTTATGGATAAAAATCTACCTCAGCTTTTGCTCTAAACTATAGGGAGCCCTTTTATATTATAAGGTTACAATTAGGCCTAACAACTTATCCCGAACTTAAATTGAATTGCTATTTATTTTTAATTAGATGATCAACACTCAACTTAAAAATAAATAAATAAAAAATTGTATGCAAACGTAAATTGCATGTAATGCAGTTTTTAAATTAACTTATAAATAACACAATTTCTAAGCTATTTGTTAAAATATATCCAATTACACAATGGCTGTCATAGCATGTTTCATAACAGATTAATTTAAACATACTGTACATTAAGTAATTAACACTAACAGGTTTAGTAAAATATAATGAGTATATGGGGAATATTGCAAAATCTCCGCTATAGGACATGTCTCTAGTGAACTAACGAGATGTGGACACTGATGACTTGCTGAGGTAAATTAATACGTGACATTTTATTTCCATGCATATTGTTGACGTGTGTTTGTGTGTGTGTGTGTGTCAGTAAGCAAAGCATTAATATAGAACGGTAATTGCTCTAATTTACACCAGCACACCAGTATAGGTGTGTGTATTGTAGGAGCTAGACGACGTATGATTCTTGGGGGAATATTATCACCCCTACCCCTTGACACTCTGTTTCAAGGGACAAGGGGAAGGGGTAGGCAGAGGGTATAAAATAGAATTGGGATTGGGCCTTAATGTCTCATAATTATGGGGTTATATCTCACAATTTTGACTTTAAAATAAATCTCACAATTATGACTTTATACTCCATAATATGACTTTATATCTTGCAATATGACTTCATATTTTGCAACTGTGGCTTAATTTCTTGTAAAGCAACTTTATATATCATAATTGCAACTAAATCTTATAACTGCAACTTTATTTCCCACAATGTGACTTTATATTTTGCAATATGACTTCATATCGTGTAATCAGCATTATTTATTGCAAATGCAACTTTATCTTACAAAACAATCTTTATTGAATATCATTTCATTTTTAATAGATATCCCACAATATGACTTTATATTTTGCAATATCATGCAGTTGCATCTTTATTTCTTTTGAACGCAAAAGTTTATCTCACATTGTGACTTTATATATCCCACAATTATGACTTGATATCTCACAGTGATACTTGATGACTTCATACCTTGCAATCTTAGATTTATTTATTGTACTTATATTTTTTGTATCTCACAATTACGACTTTGTCTCTCACAATGTGACTTCAAATGTCACAATTTGAATTGACTTCTAATAATTGTGACTTTACATCTCTAGAGTATGGTTTCATATCTCATATCTCTATTTTATACCATATATCACAATTTGTTGTTATTTATTTTTTACTCTGAGGCAGAAACAGACTTGTATACAGTATGTTGTATACAGTAAACACCTCAGAATCCAATAAATATAAAATGAGTCTGGTTCATGTATGTTTTTATGTCTGGAGCGAGGAAGAGTCCTAGGCAGTTTCTTGTCATTGCTGAGAGTGAATTGTCAGCTAATGTGGAGGTCAAAAATTGAGAAATGCAGCAGCCTCACACATGAGTAGCCCACAGCTAGCCTGTCTGTTCAGCAGACAGCCTGTGACACCAACAGCACACAACATGTTAATAAAAACCCCTGTAAAGTTCCACTGAACCAGTGAGGGCTCTGACAGGAACACTTCTTCAATCATTAATATTGCCCCTCTCGCTACTCCTCATTATTTTATATCTTTTACAGGAGAGGTTGCCTCGAGGGAAGCCTGGTGGCGAACACCTATGGCCGACTTCGATCTCGTCACTCGCCTGAGATATTCTGTGCATGATAAAGATAAACTTTCTCGCTCCAGAACCAATCGATATTGTAATCCACAGTCACATTCCCTGTGCTATCTCTCGCTTTCATTTCAGTAAAAAAAAAGCCCCTAGACATACATTCCAAATATGTTATTCCAGAAATCTGCAGAAATTTAATATTCTGCACAGGGATCATACTCTAAGGTGGTTTGTTATTATATTTTTAATAATAATTATGTTTCAATAGTATTTTTATAGCATAGCATTTTTTATATTATTACATTTTTGTTTAAAACAAACATAAAAATAATAATAATTTTTGGTCAGTAATGAATAAATGATTTATTAACAAAACAAAAATGTAATATTCTAATCTATCTATCTATATATATATCTATCTACATATATTTATATAATATATATAGAGAGAGTTAATGTTTCATTCAATGGTATTTAGATAGATAGATAGATAGATAGATAGATAGATAGATAGATAGATAGATAGATAGATAGATAGATAGAAGATAGATATAAATTATCAGGGTCCCATTACATTTCACCAGAGATATAGATATATTTAGCATAAAATAACCAATTTAATTTGATTAAATTATATTTTTGTCTTTTATAATTGTTATTGACATTATTGTATTGTAGTTTCAAATGTAAGCGTTGTTTTCATCCATGCTTAATTATTTGCACCTCTTCTGTACACTGAGTTGCATCCTGGTAGGTGTTAGTGTCACTGAGTGTTGAATATTGATGAAATAGAATGACCTGAAATAATAGTCTCTCTATGGCAGCCACCCCCTCTTTCTCCACCTCTCGGCAGGATTCAGAGAGAAGCTAATGGCCATGCAATGCCTGTCATAGTTTCAGAAGCATTGCCTTTGTTCCAGCACTGCTTGGTTCTACACCCTCATCCCCCCATAGGCCCACCCCTTACTAAGAATATTGATTTGGTGGGGAGCAACAAAGACTTCACTAAATGATAGCTCCCTTTGTGCTGCGGTGATGAAAGGGCTAGACCTTTCTCCAGCACTCCGGAGTGCTTCCATGATGCTTAATCCATCAATATTTCATATCCGTCTTACACGACAAAGTGAAGACAAATTGACAGAGAGGGGTTTAATACACATCAGAAAATGTTTATTGGGGGCTGACATTATATATTTAATCATTTCAGGTTAAATAGACTCTCATAACAGGTGTGCTTGTTGCTCCTATTTTGATTGTTTTGCTGTTATTTAATACTTTTGTTTCCTGGAAACTACTGAGTACATTCACACCTACACAATAAAAAGTATAAATGCTAGCTGATGTTAAAGGGATGTAAGAGGATATGTATACAGATTTTTCCACAGCCTCTTTATGTTCTTCCAGTGCAGACTTCAAAGGCACAAATCAGGGTTATGGGGGTTGGGTTGGAGGGCTACATCTGTAATAATGCAAATGAAATATCTTCAATTCCCCCCCTCTAGTTATATAAGATAGATAGATAGATAGATAGATAGATAGATAGATAGATAGATAGATAGATAGATAGATAGATAGATAGATAGATAGATAGATAGATAGATAGATAGATAGATAGATCTGTCTATATGTATGTAGACACGACTCTGTGTGAGGATTTACTATGTGACTGCTGTCTGCATTTAATTGAAACTTTCTAATTAAGTGTTTGTTTGTTTGTTTTTGTTTTTTTCTAGCTTAATCGCATCTTGCTGAATGAGCTGCTATCGTAAAGCATTTTGCTCTTTAGAAGTATAGACATGTTGCAACGGGAGAAAGCAAGCTATTTGCATTTAATTAGATCAGGTAGATTGTAATGTGAAACTACGCATAAAGGGATTGTTTGTCCAGAGCCTTCTCATTTAGTTACAAAAAAAGTTGTAAAAACATATTTTTTCTTGTTTTTATATATTTTACAATTAGTGTTTTACTGTATTTATGATCAAAGAAACAAATAGCAGAATTAGAAGAACAATTAAAAATCTCTATTATTCCAAATATGATCAAGTATGCAATAGATTTATGACCAGTGAGTATAAATTTATATCCCACACGCAAAGACATTTAGCAACTAAACTTCAATTGGTATTAAAAAAGAAGGAAATATTTCAGTTATTGTCTTGAAGATTGTAATGTGACAGAATGCTTCCTTTGCAATGTCTTGCATGACCAGCTTTCAATTACAGCTCTGTTTGAAAATGGCAGAAACCTCATTAGAGATCAGCTGAGTGGAAATTGATGCTTTAAAGCAGCACTATGTAACTTTTGGCGCTCTAGCGGTTAATAAACAGAACTGCACACATCCCGCGGAAGAACATTCCAACCGGAGCTACTTCTCTAAGTTTATGTCTATGGCGATTCACGCAGGTATGTGTTACTCCGCAGCGGTGACGACCCGACCAGGCTACAATAGTCCAAATATAAGTACTTATTATACGTGTACCGTAGAGATTCGGAATAAGACAAAAACGCGGTTTGGAAGATCAAACGCGGTTTACTCGCTCATTATATACATTTTGCACATTTTGAACACAGAAAAAGTTACATAGTGCTGATTTAATGGAACAGGGCATCTAGCACTTGTCCTACAAGTCTTAAATCAAAAATAAAATGTAACATTTTAATTATACTGGTTTTGGATGTTTTTTCTGTGAAGGTCAGCCGTGAGGATATTAATGTACGCACACGTCACAAATGACTCTTTAAGTGCAAACATCTCAATTGTATTAGGCCTACATTTATATCTTTTTCTCAGTCATATAATATTTTGAAAGTCCTAGAGTGAAACATCTTCTACAAGAGCAAAGTAGTCAGTGTCAGCGGCCTTAGAAAGCTGCAATGGGGAAAAGCCACTGGGAGTCAGGATCCAGGTAATGAACAGAGACAAGTCCAACAGCAGCAATCTGTATTAGTTTAACAAGATGCATTGTAGTGAGCCAATAAACTGCATCACGTAAAGAGCTCTGCATGCAAACCGAAGCAGTGAAGCACTTAAATTGTGGTTTGAAGAAAGAAACTATCAGGTGTGCATTTGTGAGATATGGTGACTTTTCCACATATATCAGGTTCTAAAATAGAAAGGATGAATGGATATATCAAACAAATCCTCACTGGGCCATTATTCCACTTCATATCCAAGCACCCAATTCATTTTGTTTAACAGCTGCACCAGATAACAGCTTCCTTCAACCCCAGTTACACGACTTTAAACCCGCGGGTTATATATTTTTATGTTTATATAACTCAAAAGACAACATTTTCACATTTGTAGCTTTCTAGGCCTGACTTTTCATCCTTAAGAAAATGTTCAGAAATTTTTGTTGATTCAATTCAATTCATTTTCGACTTTTTTTTAAATACATTTAAAAGGATAGTTCACCAATAAATAAATAAATACACAAATTCTGTATCATTTATTCATCCTCACATCATTTCAAACATGTATTAATTTCTTTCTTTTGCAGAACTTTTTGAGAGAATTATCCACTATATAATGTAAGAACTATCTATGTCGATATTTTAATATTTATCATCTGTTCCATTGGCAGAGCATAAAGCAACATTCAAAGAGGGAAAACACCTGAATGACAGCACTAAATTCCCTTCAACTAATGAGTAATTAGTGAGGACAAACTTATAAAGGTCAAACAAAGCAGCCTCAAAGAAAATCAAATCACATTTCAGTATGCAAATAGATTTAAGGAAAAAAATATCAATACAGTATGCAAACAGTCTGATGATGGCATCACTGTTGGTTAGACTTGAAGAGCAAATGTTCTATCAATGTAAGTCAATTGGAGATTTTTAAAGTGTATTCTTAGAACAACTATAATAAGTATGATTGGAGACTGTTTGATAAGCAGTTTAGTCTGAATGTATTGCAAAAATTAAATGCTGAATTAACTAATATAAATGTCCGATTACATAAATATATATTGTTTGTACTGTACTTATATTTTTCTTCTTGCCTATTAATGTTAGGGAAACACACCTTTAAAGTTTAATCAATAAGAAATTCTGAATGTAAGATCTTAGTCTTGTGTTTCAAAAGCAAGAGACGTCACTATATCTCTGTCTAATACATAATTTATGTAGTTTGTTCATGAAGTGGAATCATCTGTATCAATTTCCTCTTCTCTGAAGGTTCTCTGTTTTTTTTTCCTTTCTTTCTTGAAATAAGCAAAGCTTATTGTTATTCACAATATCAGGTTTCAGCCAAACATATCCAATCAAACTCAATTTGACGGTAGATATTTTTCCCTCATAAGTTGATTGCTAATCTAATTTTCTTGCATTATGCAGCAAAGTGTCTCCAGGGTGTTCACACACAGCTGGTCTCTGTATTATTTTTGTCCTGAACATAGATATTCAGTATCAAGCATTTGTGGATGAACTAAAAAAATCTCATTATCACTTTGTAAACCATGTTTTATTGAAATTATGTTCCAAATAGCTAGTTTGGAAATCTGGTAGCTCAATTTAACTTTTTTTTCTATTATTAGAAAATCACAATATACATTTTTAGCTACTTGATGTATTTTTTTCTCTCTGTGAGTGTACATACAGACGTCTACTGTAGTGTGCAGGTTGGATAGGTGTCAGGGACAGGTGGGTGAAAGGTGGACATTCCTGTCTGATTCCTGTGACAGATTCAGATTTGGGTTTGTCACCAGGGTGTCGTTCCACTAGAGAGATATGCCAGAATTGATTGCATCTCATTACAGGGTTCACAGTAGAAGTCTTTCCGCCATTAATCTATTATTCATTTAGGCTTTATTTCATGTATAATCATTATGTGTTATGCTCTTTCATTAAAATAAAATATGGAGGTTAATTTGATGATCTTGATAGGGAATTATGATTTATATTTAATGATTATAAATGATAAAAAAAACATATTTTGCTTTCTGCCTAAAGGAATAGTTTACCCAAAAAAATGAAAATTTGCTGAAAATGTACTCACCCTCAGGCCATCCAAAAGTAGATGAGTTTGTCTCTTAATTGGAAAAGATTCAATTAATGTCCTATGAAGTGAAAAGCGTTTGTAAGATTGTATAAGAAGAGTGTTTATAAGAAACAAATCCATCATAAGGCGTATTTAACTTCACACTTTAAGTCAAAATGCAAGTCTAATCCCTAATACCACTTTCTCCAGTGAAAAAGTCCATCACCTGTCCATTAAAATCCACTGTACATATTTGTTTTGAACTGTTTTTACTTGTGCATATTTCTCTCCTGATTCAGGTGAGACACTTATTTCACTTGGAGAAACAATATGGATATTCTAGCTTGAAGCAATGGTTTGAAGTTTAAAGGGGTCCTATTATGCTCTTTTACAAACTCTTGATTTTGTTTTGGGGGTGTACTAGAACATGCTCTCATGCTTGGTGGTTCGAAAAATGCATTATTTTTCACATAATTTACATTATTAAAATACCTTTCTCACCATCCTGGCACAAACGGCTCGATTAGTTCCGGCTTTGATGAAGGTCCGCCTTCCGAAAAACAAAATGTGTTGTGATTGGTTAGCTGTCCCAGTGCGTTGTGATGGGCGAACAGCTGAGACGGTGTTTCAGTACTGCCACGCCCCCTTGCTCCATCTTTCAACAAAAGCTTTTTGGCGAATTCGGCACTGTACTCCCTCATGTTGTGGAAACTGTCCTCAGTAAAAATGCGCAGCACACAATAGCAAATTGGGTTTATAATGCTCAGGAACAGAGTTAAAAAATAAATTGCAACCACTGTTTCCTGACATCATCCGCTTTCGGAAGCCCAAACAAAGACGTTTGGGCACGGAGATGTAAAAAAAACAGCGTTTCAGGCGGTCGCACACCGGACGAGAAGCGCAGCGTCGTGTCGCGCCACGTCTTTAAAATTCAAATACTTTATTTTCTATGAGTGTAGGCACACCGGCGGCACCGTTCGGCAGTCTGTCCGCGGCGCTCAGCTACGTCGTGTTATACTTGTAAGAAATGTTCTAGACATGCCAGAAATGTGAGGCTACAGCACAGCAGCTTTTCTTCTTGGTTTTTTCTGATGCACTAACTCTGCAGCAGCTCTTCTTCTTCGTCGTCTCGTCTGATGCATTCACTCAACCATGCGTTCTAACCACAACCTCACCCCTCCCCACCGCCCAACCATTAGAATTTCTGTAGGCGGAAATTATTTTAATGATATTCTAATTGGCCGCTTTGTGACATCAAAAAAACCCAGAAAACAACTCTGTAGTCCAAACGAGCCATTCGCTGGATTTACTGAAAAGGGATTTTTTTTCCAAACGAAATATCTCCCTTTGGAGTGGACTTTGAGATTTGTAACTTTCTAGCTCTTTTATATGCCCAAACATACACACTGACTAAAATTAAAAAAGTGAAAAAGCATAATAGGACGCCTTTAAAATGTCTTAATGATGAAGTCACATGGATTATTGTGATGCTTTTATCAGCTGTTTGAACTCTCATTCTGACGGCACCCATTCACTGCAGAGGATTCACTGCTGAGCAGGTGATGTAATGCTAAATGTCTCCAAATTTGTTCAGATGAAGAAACAAACTCATCTACATCTTGGATGGCCTGAGGTTCAGTGCATTTTCTTTAAACTATTCCTTTAATCTATGGCAACATTTAAACAGCGCAACAGCATAAGAATAATTTTAAATTAACTTGATAACTAACCCGAAATATTGTTCAGTCGAAGCACAGAAAGACACCTGGCCCTTTGTCTGTTTTGACACACATTTTCTATTCGCCTAGCACCGTTAAGATTGAAAGACCTGCAGTTAGAGGAAACAGTTTGAGAGAAGCACACAGCTGAAAGCCTATTCACAGTGCAGCTCGCCAGCGTTAGGTTTCAGTTGTCGATGTGCCAGGGACTGTTCTAGGAGCCAGGTGCTACTGAGGGCCTCTGTAGAGGTAGATATCAGTCGAACACAAGCCTATTGAATCCTTCACTGAGCTGCTAAAATCAATGGTGCACTAAATAAAAGGTGTTGTAGCACATTATGTTGGCATTAGCTTTAATTTAATGAGATGGAACAGTTATGTACTGGTGGAATTGATCTTTTTAATTGCCCTTGAGAAAAAGAGCCTTTGTTGATACCACAAACATTCTTTATAGATCTATGAGAACTTTAATTTGATTAAGGAAGACTTTCATGACACAACTGGTTGGATTTCAATCAGGTGGCACTGATAGATATTCAATCTCTATATACCACTACTATACTCTAAATGAAGTCATTACCACCCTGTCACCTAACTTTATGATCTTCCTAATGTTTAATCTTGTACCGTTTTGCATATTAAGGTGTTTTATTGCCCAATCTCTACTATCAGATGCAGCTCTGATGCTGCTTTGTTTCTATTTATATGAAATGAAACATGATTTTAATTTGTCCTTCAAGAGTTCCTTAAAAGTTTTTTTTAGGTATTCATATATTTTTATAATATTAATGTATTATTATATATTAACTCAAACTAATTATTAGACATTTGCCAATCTGTTAGAGTTCGTGTTTAGCTGATTTAAGGAGGTTTCGCAGAGTATTTTATATCTAAATTATATATTTATCTATTTCAATGATAGATTATACATTATTTTACATTGTCCCTGTTACAGTAATTTTACATTTAAGTACTGAGTAATATTAATTAACAACATGTATTTATAGGGTTTCGTTTAGGGTTAGTTGGGGTTATGTACAGTAATTGTGCATATTTAAAAAAAAAAATAGCTAAAAATCCCCAGCAGATGCTTTCTGCACATGAATGAATAATCAATTAACTGTATTTTGATAGACCATAAAGATAGACCTCTGATGGTTATGCATTTATTGTGAAGACATCGTCTGCTGGGGATTTTGAATATCATTTTTGTACATATTTATGTAAAGGACACAGATGGCACCCATTTTTTTTAGAATGAACATATTCCTGTTCAGTCATTTGATAGTTCCTCACCTGCTGATTCATTATTTCAGCAAAACGCAACAGTTTACTAAGAGAATATCTCTTGAAACACTCTTACACGTACAAAATTAGTACCCTGTGATTGCAGTGTTGAGTACTGTACTGTACATCACCTTTGGGGATATGATGGGGTGAAATTACATGGCCTTTTTTTCCAGCCAATCATAATTATCCATGTCAATTATATGCAGCTGCATAAACCCTTTACATGTGAAAACCTCATATTGGCAGATTACTGTCTGACAACATTTCCCCTGTGCTGTGACAGTAATGTTGCCTGATCAGACTGCATTTACTGTAGCCAATCCTATGCCTAGCCTATCCTAATAACAAGGCTTTCTCTCAGAGGAATAAAAAAGTGCGATGACATTGAGGGCTGTGTGTTTATTTTCCTAAAGAACCATTCAGTGAACAGTTCTTAAAACAACCTTTTCACCTTGTGTGAAGAATATTTTATTAATCTAAAGAGCCCCTTTCCACTATAAAGAAACTTTATAGTGTTGGAAAGGTCGCAGTTTGTAAAATATTCTTCATGGAATCAGATGTCACAAAAAAAAACGGTATTTTTTAAATAACAAATGTAAAACTCACTTTCGTCTCTCACTTTTGATTGATTTATTGCACCCTTGTGGGCAATTTTTTTCATTTCTTTAATAATAATAATTATTATTATAAATTTACTGACCCTAAACTTTTGAACAATAATGTAAGTATATATTACATAAACCATGTGGGTTAAATAACCCTCAGAACTTCTATGACTAAAATTATTTATTGATCTGTTGTGTATGTTATGTGATGTGCAGTATTTGTGCCATTCAGTGTATCTGTGTGGGTGGTAATTACCACTGTCTGGGGCTTTTTTACATCAGAACAAACATACTGAGAGGCTTGATAATTGCTCTGATTTATTACCAGTCACTGATGGACTGAAGAGTCAGTTGGTCAGCAGTCACACACCCCCTCTAAGAAACCCAATTTTTTCAGCACTCATTTATCTTCGTTCTGTCAAGCTTGTACTTTGAGCACAAAAAGAACTGAGCTTCTTTCTCCATGTTTTTAGCTCTTTGTTCTTATTAGTCTCTTGCACATGAACTTATTTTCCCTTCTCTGGCATTAAAAATTAAAAATGCAACAATAAAAACAAAAAGAAACAAAATGTATACATTTTTTCATTCTCTGCAGAGATTCTTTCTTTTTCTTTCTTTCTTTGTGCATCTTGTTAAGCTTTATAAGTGCTTGAAAATTCCCCCATGTCTGACATTCTAAGTATTTTGCTCCCTTTTTCGGTGGCTTTTGTTTGTCTGTGAAAAGAGTCTGCTTACGAAGAAGTAATTAGGTGTATTATGTCCACAGACCTGGGCATTTGCAATCATTCTCAAGTGGAGTTCCCACCATTATTGTTGAATCTTTGTTGAACACACTGCCTTAATTGTAAATCTCATTAGAGGCTCAGCATTACACAACTATGTTTGCTGTAAATGAGTGAACATGTCTGTTAATAGAACCAACACAGTTTGTAAAGTATTAGGCTTATGTAACATTACTGTGTTCAGCCGTGTCTAGACAAGACATGATCTGCCAGCAGTAGCTCACTGGCTTATTAGACTCAAAGCTTCACAAATGCTCCTGAAATTGTTTTGTTAGAGTAACAAATTACTCTGATGTTTTCTGGCCATGCTATTGAATAGCCTTTCCTAATATCTGAGGCCTTCCTGGTTCATTCCGGTTACCTTTGAGTCTTTTAAGCATATTTAAATATCTTTTTCCAATAAGGACGTATAATGATAAAGCACACTGTAGTTTGATGAAGGATTAGAAGAACTCTCGGTGTTTGTTCGGCCCACCAGACCTCACAAGAGGTGGGCTCCTCTGTGCTTAGAAGAGTTCTGTGAAAAGAATGTCACTCTTTGATGATTACATCATATGAAATGTGACATGACAGCAAAATAATGGCATGACTCATGAGAACGATTTAGAATTATTGTATGCTAAATTAGACTGAATCACTATGTAGTCATAATAAAGAACGACATCTAGCTAGCTAGCTATCTTTGTTAAATATAGTGCTTGTTTATTGTTAACAAAGTGAAGTTGTACAACCATCACTACTTTGATTCTTGATAATCTTTACTAATCTTTAACATCGACCAGCTTCTCAAAGTTACAGAGACATGCACATGACATGCAGACAAAACTGTATTTACCATGGCCACTAATTAAGAATTAATTCCCACAAGTTTTTTTTTTCTTTTCTTTCCCTTGTTTTAGTTAAACAGTGGCCATGAATTAAATTAATTCCCACGACTTATTAACTTGTTCCCTCATTTTTGTAAATCATAGCCACGTTGTATACCAATCCGTTCCTTCTTTTTGTTTCAATTAAAATTAGGGAATGAATTAGTACTACCTTTAAAACGTTTGGGGCTAAGTTAATGATTTTATTCAGCAAGATTATTTTAGACTGATCAAAACTAAATTTCTAATGAATGCTGTTGAAAGAATCCTGGAATAAAAAAATTAAATGTGTCATGGTTTCCACAAAAATAATAAGCAGCACAACTGTTTTCAAGAAATGACATTTTCAAGTCTAACGTTAGTTTTTAGGTACAGAAATTGAATAAAGCAATCAAATGTAAAATAACATTGCATATTTGACTGTATAAATCAAAGATTAATCCTTATTAAATTCGCATCTTATGGCTCTTGAATGTTTAAACTGGCCAGGCTTAAATTAGTTTAGTTTAAAGACAGATAGCAATGTGTCTCAGCTGCGCACACACGCTATCAACGCCCGGGTGATGACGACATAAATGACCGGTCATATTCCAGCATACGGCACTCTCATTGAATAAAGTTTACAAAGAGTGACTGGTTTCTTCATCTCTGTTGTTGTAATGTATTGGCAAGCCAGAATGTGTATCCATGGACAGAAACATACATTAGCCGAACTCTGTCTCCGTTTTACGTGTTGTTATTTTTAACAAGCCATATCACAGGTGCATTGTCAAATTTAAGTTGAACTGCGGTGCAAGTGCTGAACCGTGGGTAGAGAATGGTACTGTTCGATTTTTTACCAAGTAAACTAACTGACAAACATTTCACCCATGTTAAGTTTTATTGGAAACGTTATGTTTTACAACATTAAGTTGATCAGCCAGACAATTTTGATTGTGTGTGATTTAGACTGTCTAACGCATCAGTCTCTAACGAACAGTGGTCTTTTACCAGGGTTGCCAGGTTTTCACAACAAAACCCACCCAATTGCTTCTCAAAACTAGCCCAATCGCATTTCGAGGGAGGCTCCCCGTTAAAAATCGCGTTCCGGGGGGGAAAATACTACACGTTTTTGGCGGGGTTCCCCTGGTAAAATTCGCATTCCAGGGGCTAAATATCACGTTATCGGGGTCGCTTTAACCGGTGGACATGAAAAACAACCCGCGGCAACAGTGATAAATTATCCCAATTCCACGGGAAAACCGCGGACTTGGCAACACTGTCTTTAATAACCCCAGTGGGGTATTATCATAACATGTCTGTTATTGACCATTGTTGAGTCGTGGCGCCCTCCCAACAGGGCCTCTTAACTTTGTAAATAAAGGACAGTGCGAGTGACCCTGTGTGCCTGTTTGTTCCCCAATTTGTTCTGCAGGATATCTGGCTCCTGCAAGGTGCCTTTGGCCAGAGGCAGCATGGCGGCAGCCTACGATTGCTTAACTGACTGAAAAATGAAGATTTATCAGCACATCTGCGAAGCGCTCCCCAGACCCAGCCATGTTGGGTATCTTAACTGCCCTTAAATAAATGGTGGGAAGCTACAAATAGGAGTTTGTAGGTGGGGAGATGACCGAGTGACATAAATACAACTCTCTCTTTCTCCCACTTGTGCCACAACGTAAGAATAAGAAGAATAAAGAATATTTACTGGGCAACAACAGACAAAACTGTGAGCCACTTTTTCCTGTTTATTCTGTTAATAGCAGCCTTTATAAGCCCACAGGGCCAAACCACCTCCATTTCCTGCCGTCTTTGACCCCTTCTCCCTCTGCTGTGACCTCTCACACAGTGAACACATGAATGGACAATACTGGCCTTCACAAGCACCTTCAGGACAGTCATGACTGCAGCTGGGGCTGCCTGCCCTGCCTCTAGGGCACTCAGAAAGATGAAGGGGATCTACTGCATTCTGGGGGGCCACACAGATGTGGCAGATCATTAAGGCCCTCTCACCTTTAATGTTGGTTTTAGATATTCATAGAGGGTGTTCATAGTAGATTTGGGTTTGAGCATAGATATGGTCCAAGATATGGGTTCTTTAATATTGGTATTACTGATATTTAACCCCTGCCATGCATCATACTTACTTAATCAAATCTAAAACTTGTTTCTCACTAATTTTATGGTGATGATTGCAAAAAGGTTTGCTCTAGCATGTTGCACTTCCTCAAAAAATATTTCATAGCAATTTTGCTTTCGAAAACCATTTGTAATTTAAAAAAGTCTTCCTCACCTTAGATAAAAACTGACACAAAGATATGATTTCTATATTTCTCTGAGCCAGTACAACTATTCGTTCAATTCTCACATTTTCACTTATATGAATGATTCTGAGGGTATTACTTTATGCCTAATCCTGATTTCAAGGTTAGAATTATGGGCAGTGACAGAAGAAAATGCAAATATGACCCAGATGTTTCCTGTTACATTTTTGGTTGTTTTACTACATTCAAACAGCGACAGTGAAGTAAAATTTTTATTTGTACTTTTGAGCTCAGCATCAGTGTGAGCTCAGTGTGTGTTTGTGTGTCCTTGCGTGTCCTTGTGTGTGTACTAGATTTTTAGGGCTGTCAATTCATTCTACAGTGAAAAATGTGTAGTTTAAAAATGACACAAAACAAAGGAAATAAATAATAAATGAATTCACTATTACTATTTACTTATTGTTATTCATAATAATATAAAACTATTAATAGTGCATGCATATTAGTGCTTATTAGGTTGTGGTTATCAGACAATTACATTTAATTACATTAATCTAAATTGGTGGTCATAAAAGCAATCTCTAGTTCACAGAGAAAATTATTTGACATTTTTCTCTGTCCTCTGAAGTAACTTGATGTATTGCATCGGCAAACAAGATAATAGATTTCCTAGTTGAGTGATACAGTGCTTTATGTCGTCATCTGAGGGTAATAATTTGCCATTTTTTTCTGTATGCATAGAGTCCAACTCAGTGTGTAAAGGAACAATGTGTGGTTGAGAAATCCACTCTGCAGTTGCTGGGGTTGAGTCCCTGGAAGGGAAATTGCTCCAGTCTTGTGGAATGAGCAAATATAGCGGGGGTATGCATGTCAAATTGCCCAACACACTACCTCTTCAAGATATGTTTTGCTTTCTCTTCCCCTCCCTCATCCCTTTCTTTGAGATAGCGCACAGTACAGGACTCATGATGAAAGGCATGGAATTATGGGATTACCGAGGGGCATCCTGAAAAGCAGAGGAAACAGGCAGAGTGGTAAGTGATTCTTTTCAGTCAGTGGATTAACCCCTACAGGGTTGAAAAACCTAAACAAAGTCCTCTGTTCTGGTGTCATTGTGGACTCCATACACAGGAAGTGAATATCTAAATATTAAATGTGGTTGAAATACACAGAAATTATTTGTTTTACTTATGTAAGTCCATGTTTGTTCTTGATCATTGATCAGCGTACATGTGTGCACTGCACATACAGTATAAATGTTTGTGCGGCCATGGCATGTGAACACATGCGTGTAGTTTCATATGGAACTGGAATATCTCTGACAAACAGTATTTATTTGCATTATCAAATGAAGGGGAAAGCTTTGCTATTTTTCATTCGTTATTGACCAACCAGTGTAAATACAATGGGTGTGAAGTGCATACAATGTGGGTTCCGGAGTGCTGATAGCTAACTGATTGTATCCTTGTGTAGGAGCCTTCAGCTCATGACTTCCTCTGACTTACTCTCTGTTTACCTCATTCAGGGTTCTAAAAGTGTCATATTTAATTCTTAAGTGTGTTACATTATATATGCTTACCTCACTACATGTTACCCCATTGTTTAAATAATATATCTCCTGAAATATGAGGTATTTCTTAATGTGAAAAAAATAAAAAATACAATTTTGGGACGTTGACTCTACTCAATCTAAAACTGTTTCATTTTAAACATCATTTTCAGATTATGTTATAATTATTATGTGTGAAGATATTAATTGAGAGATTGCATGCAATATTAGTAAAAGTTAATTTGCTTTCATAGGACTATTTAGTTTAGCCTTAAATGAACTAGTTAAGGCAAAAATATTTTTTAAATTACGAAAAACCTTAAACTAATGGTAATTAGCTGCAGACTCAAGATTCTCTCTTATCATTTCAGAGAAATGTTTAACCTAAAATTTAATAACAAAGATTAATTCCGTAGCTGACTAACTCAGTTGACTGAATATTACCAGATTTTATAGATATTTTACCATACAGATATAGAGTATTATGTATCTATTACTATATACCATATAGAATATTACCAGATTTAGATAGATTTGTATGTTTTTGAATAAAGAGCCTTATGTTCACCAAGGCTGAATTTATTTGATCAAAAACAGTAATGATGTCTGTTTTCTATTTTCATTTTAATATTTATGTTTTATTTTATTTTACAATATTTTTTTAGGGGCCAAACACCAAATGTGCTTAGGCACCTATTGTATCCATTAGTTTTTTTATTTATTAATCTTTCGATTCTTCTTCTTCTTTTGCTCTGGACGTATATGGCAGCCCATAGAACAGCTTGTGTGAAAGTTATGAAATTTGGCAAACAGATCATTAAATCATCATTAAACACAGCAAATTTGGAGTCTCCATCTCAAACTTATTTCTATTTCTAAACCAACTCTTTTTTAATAACTTGAAAACCGGTCTTTACTGAGTTAATTAAAGACACCTCATAGCTTTGCATTTTACCTTGTCGTGATTGGTCCCTTAAAGGGGTCATATGATGCGATTTCAAGTTTTCCTTTCTCTTTGGAGTGTTACAAACTCTTGGTCTGCATAAAGAAGATCTGTAAAGTTGCAAAAGACTAAAGTCTCAAATCCAAAGTGATATTCTTCATAAAAGTTCAGAGTCAGCCACGCCTACTTAAAACGTCTCGTTCTAACACGCCCCACATATCTACGTCAATATGTGGAAATATTAGCAAAATGCCGCCCAAATATGCACGCAAAGAAAGAAAGCGTGGTTTCAATAACCGCAGTTAGTGTTGAAGCAGCAATGTCAGGGAGACGCTGTGTGTTTCAGTGCGAAAGCAAAAAGCACTTTATTTGGCCTTCCGGAGTAGATGCAATTAGGAATCACTGGTTAAAATTTATTTACAACAGAACAGCACAACACAGATGTTCGAATTTGTGCAACGCATTTTATGGACGACAGTTTTTTTTAAACTAGAAGAGTACAAGGCTGGCTGTGCAAAAAGGATATTAAAAAAAAAAACAGGGTCTAATTTCGACTTTGCTATGACAATCTGGAGCTTCTGAATCAGCTACTGTTTTGTTATTAGTTTTTTTTTTATTTGCTATTGACTGTTCAAATGCAGCGTTTTGCGCAGCGAAGACGAAGTGCATGTGGTGTGTGTGTGTGAGGGGGCACAGGGTCACATACCGGAGAGTGAACTGCCTGTCGGAAATCATAGCACGTCAGCTGTCTTAACTTGCTTGTGTACTGCATCATCACTGTGTTTGTCACGCGACTCTGTTGCCCTTTCGTGCTTGAACTGATGGTAAAACTAATGACATTATTAACTGTTTTGATATTTACTTTGAAAGCTGAAGCAATTATGGTAAGGGGAGTTACATTTCCGATGCGTGCTTGTAGTGTTCGGCCAATCACAATGCACTGGGTCAGCTGGCCAAAAAGAGCAGACTCCGCTTGTCGGGAGGTGGGACTTTGTAGAAAACGAAGTGTTTCAGAGAGGCGGGGCATAGAGGACCTACAATAATGTACAGTATTTGAAAAATAATGTGTTTTTTGAACATTAAAGCATGTCAACATATTCTGTTACACCAAATACAAATAATGATCTTTAAAATAGCATCATATGACCCCTTTAAATGCTGCTTGCAGCTATATTTTTTTATTTATTCCAAAGCTGAATTTTCAGCAACCATTACATGATCCTTCAGAAATCATTCATGATTGGTAAAAATAATAATAATAATAATTACTGACCCCAAACTTCTGAACAGTAGTATACATATATATAGTATGTAGTATACATTGCATAGGGAAACATCATACTTGCAGTGAATAGTAGTTCTTTGTATCAGAAAACATTTCAGGCACCTGTTATTAATTTAGTAAAATACTATAGGTGACAAAAATTAAGCACTGTGCCTTTAAGGACAGTAGAATATCATTTCAAATGTAATAAGCTCATCTTTACATGCATACTGGATGATGTATTTGAATATAAACACATACCATATACATGTTTCAGCACTAAATGCACTACAGTATACCTGTGCACTTCTGTTTGAAAACCCACTGGATCGTAGATTGGGCCGTCTTTTACTTTTCCCTTTTGTGTGATTTGTAATGCCTTTAAGCGAAACTTGAATAGTGCTGATTTCTTTCTGTCTTTCTTTTTGTGTAAGTGTCAAAGTCGCAGATGATCGGCTTAATTTGTGCTGGAATATTTCAAGGCTAATTTAGCTCGCTTAATGACAAATGCTCTGGCAGGTTATCATGTCAGAATGTTTCCATGACAATGAAAGATCCTTTCCAGCAGCATTCATGGTGCATGTGGTGATGCATGATCCTAAAATAAGCAAGTATACTATGATGAAAAGGTTGTTGTTTTGATTAGAAGGAAGATTTATTGCCTACATAACAACAGATGAATATTGTAAACGCAATTTTAACATGACATTCTTCCCAAACTAAGTAGGACCACATTTTCTACATCAGTGGACCTCAACTGGTGGGTCGACACTGACAAGGTTACAGACAGCAGAAAAAGACAAGTTAAATGCATGCATATAATAAAATGCAACATGCAAGCAATATAATTGTTATGACTGAATTATTGAAACCATTTGCAAAATGCATGCATTTATAATAGCACATTCATTAATTTTACATATTGTTGGTCTTATTCAGTATATGGATATATTAAAAAAAAATTATTTTAGCTATTTTACTTTTTTCTTATTTGTTTTCCAGTTGAATTGTATTTTATTAATTATATTTAAAGGAAATACATTTTTAACAGTATTTATTTATTTATTTAAACTGTTTGGGAAGAGGATCAACATCATTAATATACACTGATCATCTTGGAAATATTGCCATGATAAGCCTCTAAACTGAACTCACTCACATGACATTAGGCTGGAGCACACTTCCCCAAATCCTCTTCAGAGTGCAGACAGGGCATCAGAATTTAGTTCAATGGGCCGGTCAGCTTTTTCTAAATATATATAATAAAATTTGTTTTTTTACGGGCCAACCGGACAATCTAGGAGGGTCTCGCTGCACAATTTCTCTAGGGTTTATAGTATAATAATGTTCATATAATAAATGTTAAGCATTGGCCCAGTAGGCAATGGCGGCGCATGGTCCCGAGCTGGGGCGAAGAACCGGTTTCAGTCAAAACTCAAAGCACGTCACTTAAGAGAGATGCAACAAAGCTCATTTCCGTGACGTAGATACGGGCCGTAAAAAAGAAGGCAGTGCAGAAAACTTTGGAGAAAGGAAAAGGCTTAGGTCGACGCTGTAAATGTGTAAAATAAGCCCGAACATTTTCAAACGGTTTTTTAATTCGGTGCCTGACAACGGAGGACAGTTAGTGCAGCAGAGGTTATAGAAGGAAAAAGAAAATCAGAGAGCACAAGTCATTTATTGGGCACCACTACTTTTGACAGTTAGATCCTGTTTTTTTTTGTTTTTTTTGACCCATAGCCACATTGTAGTTAAACAAGTTGTAAGAGGAGTAGAACCCCATATTTTAAAGGGTTCCTGCTTGTGATACTAATGATGGTTAACAGGTAAGGGGTTACTGATGCTGTATGAATTGATGATGCAATCCGCAGTAAAGTGGGATTAGGGCTTGTAACAAATGAGTAGGATACAGTTGTAATAGTCGCTAACAGACATACAAAAACCGGGTGCTCGAGCAATATGCCACTAGTACTCTGGTTGTAGTGAACTTTATTGAATATGTAGATCAGTCATACTATAAAATAAAACATTGAGCATGCAGACAGTCATAAACAGGGGGGGGGGTTTACAGTATGCAATTAATCCTTAGGTAGTGTGGACTGCAGAGTCAAGTGTCATGGATGTAGGAAGACACAATGAGAGAGACACACCCTGATACAGATGCTGCCAGTTTCTTAATAATGTGGCTCTAATTAACTATTAATTAACTCTTAGGATAGGAGGAACCTGGCCGTGTCACACACACACACCACAGAGGACGATGAGAGAGAGAGAGAGAGAGCGAAGAGAGCGAGAAGAGAGAGAGAATCACACTCACACACAAATGCACATGCAGCACATATAGCAACACTTCAGCATACTTTAATTCACAAATAATTGTATATCAAAAAGGATTTACTGTTGCTATTTATAGTTTTTGCTACATATTCTATTCCCTTTTTTGCTATGATTACTTGTTTGTATTCATGTGTATTCCAATGTTGAGAGCAGTCAGTGAGAAAATATGTTGCTGTAATGTTTAAGTCCTATACTGTGTTCATTAACTAGGATGTTGCTGGAATCAGTACAGCCAGAGACCACTGGGTCTTCCAACACCAGTGCTGTGAGGAAGGGTGCTACAGTAGGCCTAGCAGAGACAGGGAGGAGTGTGGTAGGAAAAACCCAACAGACAGACAGACAGTGACAACAAAGAACATCAGAATGACAGTAACAGCCGACAAATGGCATAAACAGAAAGCACAGACTCTACAACATCCTCAGATTCTTTTTCTTTTGTTTTTACTGTATGTGTAAATTTGTTATAAACGTGTGCTCTTTAAAAAGTAGTAAGCATTGTTTGCCAGACATACATTAAATGTTTAAATATCTGTTACATATATGGTACTGCTTATATTATTTCACCATCTGTGCACAAATGTAAGTAGTGAATGTGTGTATCCGTGGGTGGGGCTGTGTCGGTGTGGTAATGTGGGCCAGTGTGGCTACAGTGCCAGGGCTGAATTTTTGTCCCAGTCTGCCCCTGGGACAAATTTAAATATCGGTCCTTGCTTGTTGTATGCTATTAAAGAGTGAATAGGATGACTTGTCAGCAGGTCAGATGGTGTGGTTGGCATACATTGATTGCAAATTATGGTTTGATGTGAATCAGACAGGTTTTTTTGTTGTTGTTGTTATTGATACTTTGAAACACAAAAGAAGCAAGGTAATGCATTCTTAAAAAAAAAAAAGAAAAAGTAGAAAAGCTGTCACTGAAGAAGCAACCTTTTGAAAGGTACACTTTTGTTTCTTATTTACCACTAAAGGGTGCTTATTAGTACCTTTAAGGTATATATTATTACTTTAAGAGTACATATTAGTACATTTTAAAAGGGTACCACCCCAGTGACAGACATTTTTTTCTGAGAGTCTTGGTGACTCTTTCTCATTATAAGGAATAATCGTAAGAAAAATGGGGTTTTAAGCTTCGGAAATGGAAGCAAAAGTTCCACGTGACTCAAAATCTTTCATAACTATAATATGTAGTTATGCATTGCTAAACTTTTGTGAGTTTAACTCAAATTTGTGATCGAATCTTTCAAATTGCTTATGTGAATTAAACTATGAACTGCTTGACTAAAAAAAAAATCATAATTTCACTTCATGAACGAATGTGCCAGATAAAAGACTTAAATTTTTTATCTGTTCTCCACAAACAAACAAAATAAAATGAAATCCCTGACCTCAACCGATACTTAGGGTGCGTAGATCAGTACAAATCGTAATTATTATAGATTTTTATTGTACAAAAAGCACAAATGGATTATCAGCATCATCAAACGCTTCAAAACATTGACTAAGTTTATAAGTGAGTGCGGATCCTGCTTTTTCATTTGATGTATCTGTTCTTCACACAAATATAGTATGGCTTTAGAAGATTTGAAATAGTTCACAAGCTGTATGGATCACTTTTATGATTCTTCTTTGGGATAAGGGTATTTATTTTTTGTGCAGCATTAAAGAAAGTACGTTTTATACAAGTTTGGAACAGCATGAGGGTGGGTAAATAATGACAGACCTTTAATTTTTGCATGAACTGTCTCTTTAAGAGTCTTTAGTACATTATTCTGTCTCCCGTTCCTCTGAGCTAGAGGCAGCCCTGAAGCTTTGCCATCTTATACTCATTTGTCAGAGAACTAATTTTGCTGAGCCGCCAGCAGCCTATGTGCTCTGAGCAATCCGGAGGATATTGTCATGCACTGTACTTTTCAGTTCTTCTGACGGTGCTCTGAAGCTTTGTTTCTCCACAGGACATACAGTAATTGGAGTTCTGAAAGATAATAACAAGAGATAAATCCAGCTGCTCCAGAACGCAGCAAGAGAGACCACAGGCGTGGGAGATGAAAATAGAAAGAAAAGGAGAAAAATTTTGTTAAAATTCATTGGATGAAAGAATGATGAATGCATTTGCGCAGCACTTGCTGTCTCAAGGACAGCCAGAGGTTAGGGTGTGTATCTGGCTCACTGCCTGAAGTTTACATTGACATAAGGGAAGGAATGTCAGTGAAAAGAGCATATAAGTAGTCACATTTACTTGCTGGAGTTACAGGATCATTAACTTCAAAGATCGTCTGTAATGTCAGACCACTGGCCATCTGTGCCTTGAATTACAGCTAGCAGCGATTCACCCAATTTGGGTTGAATTTTAGGATAATTTTGTCATTATTTACTTCAAATCATGTAGTTCCAAACCCATATCACTTTCTTTCTCCTCTGGAACACAAAAGAAAATATTTTGATAAATTTTCACACCGATGTTCCATACTATGAAAGATTGTAGTGGCCAATTGACCTGTCAAGCTCCAAAAAAGGGCAAACCAACACTATAAAAGCACCAGTCCATGTGACAAACCATGGTTCACTGCAAAACTCAGACAGCTCCGTCAGGCCAAAGAAGATGCTCACAGGAAGGGGGATAATGTCTTGTATAAACAGGCTAAATACACACTAGAAAAGGAGATCAGAGTGGCAAAGAGGAATTATTCAGAAAAAATAAGGATTCAATTCTCTTCCAGTGTGGAAAAGTCTAAAAGAAATCACCAATTACAAGACACCATCCCCCAGCACTGCGGAGAATCAACAACTGGCAGATGATCTGAACAAGTTCTATTGCAGGTTTGAAAAAACAACCCCCACCCACCCTGAACACCTCTCCACACAACCATACACACCTCCAGCAACCCCCCTCTCCCCCACACCTGCAATTCAGATCAGCGAAGAAGAGGTTCGCCAGGTCTTCCGGAAAGCAGAAAAAAGGGCGAAAAGCACCACCCCCCGCCAGACGTGTTACACCAGTCTGTCTGAATATCGCACTGTGCTGACCAAAAACGTGGCCCACCATCTTCACACAGATCTGTCAAACAGGTCACTGGAGCTGTGCGAAAGTCGCTCATGCTTCACAAGCCTCACCATAATCCCCGTCCCAAAGAAACCCAAATTTACTGGACTTAATGACTACAGACCTGGGGCTCTAACGTCTGTGGTCATGAAGTCTTTTGAAAAACTGGTGCTGGCCCACCTGAAGGACATCACTGGACACATTGCTGGATCCTCTTCAGTTTGCCTACAGAGCAAACAGGTCTGTGGACGATGCAGTAAACATGGGACTGCATTATGTTCTGCAACATCTAGAAAGACCAGGGACTTATGTGATGATCCTGTTCGTGGACTTCAGCTCAGCATTTAACACTATCATCCCAAACCTCCTACTGCCCAAACTAAATCAGCTCTCCGTGCCCACCTCCGTCTATCAGTGGATCAACAGCTTCCTGACAAACAGACAGCAGCTAGTGAGGCTAGGAAAATTCATTTCCAACACCTGTCCTATTAGCACTGGTGCCCCCCAGGGATGTGTACTCTCCCCACTGCTCTTCTCACTCTACACCAACGACTGCACCTCTAAAGACCACTCTGTCAAGCTCCTGAAGTTTGCAGAAAACACCACACTCATCGGCCTCATTCAGAACAGTGACGAGTCTGCTTACAGACAGAAGGTCGAGCAACTGGCTGTCTGGTGCAGTCTCAACAAACTGGAGCTCAACACGCTCAAAACAGTGGAGATGACAGTGGACTTCAGGAGAAACCTCCCTGCACACCCCCCCTCACCCTCATGGTATCATTCAAATTATGACAGAATTTTCATTTCTGGGTGATCTATTCCTTTAAACCGCTTGCAACTAGCAGCTTTGGTCTATCTATTCGGTCAGTATGTGTGCATGTAAATGCAGTTCTGACCTTTGCTGTTGGCGCATTGTCTTACAGCAACTGGAAGGTCGTGAGTGTTTATCAATGAGAGTGCTTGTTTAAATCCTAACCCATCCCAAATTATGATGGATGAGGCCTGTGTTGTGAGAAAAACAGCAATGCTTGCCATTTGTATTGGGCTTCCAATAAAACAGATGACTCGCAGTTTAATTATGAAGTCATTGGAACAGTACTGGGAAAAGGTCAAATATTCACTCCAGACAAATACAACTGCCTCCGTCTCACACTGCTTTTCTCCCAGCATGCACACATGCATACACACACTACAAAAAAAACTATTACAGTTTATCAACAAAATATATATTGGGTAAAATAATTGTTTATTAAGAATAGATAAAACAGTATTAGTAATTACAATGACAATCACTTCTTAATTCACTATATCGTTCCTGAAAAGACAAAAAATACTACTACTACTAATAATAATAATTGTTGTTGTTCTGCTGTTGATTTTTTTTTACAGCATATGTGTGTGTTATATTATCATTATTACATAAGAAAACTGTAAAGGTGCAAATGTGTCTTTAAATTTTTTAAATATTGAAAATCTCAGAGGGTACTTTAAATTATATATATATATATAGCAACTACATTTTGTTGCATTTGATTCTTAAACAACAAAATCTCAATTGGGATAAAATAAAATTTATCTAATTATCATAAAAATAATTGCATGTGAATGTATTTCCTGAAAAAATGTCTTATGCATTATAACGTTGCTTTCAAAATAATTATTGAAACACTTTTTTTTCTGGAAAAATAAGACCAAAACTTTTTTTTGTTATTCCCTGCAACCTGCCCACCCACCCACACACACACAGTTACATGCTTGCATACACACACTTCACAAGGATAGATATGTGTTCTGTGTGTCAGCGGTGCCCCTAAATGCATGTGTTGAACTGACGGAGCTTCCTTCATACAATCAAGTTGAACCCAGAACCTGTTCAACTCCACACCATCTCGCACCTCAAACACCGTCTTCATTCTTAAGCCCCAAACTCACAATTAGGTCATGTTCCCCTTATGCAGTATGAGAACACAATACTCAAGGACAGCAGCAGTCCAAACTCAAACAACAGGTTATGAAAGATTCTGGCACTGTCATGTGCAAATGACTGAAAGGTTCACTTGCATTTCAAAGGAACAAAAATGTCTTACGTTTTCAGTTAGTGGATTTAATCTTAGATTGCACACTGCATAAATGGTCATATGGTGAATGGAAAAGAATAAACTGCAGAAAAGTTATTAATGGTCTTGTTTAGCAGTAGAAATATTTAAACACCTTCAAAAAATAAGATACTAAAATAAAAATAAAAATAAATAAAAAAGTCAGATACATATCATTTTAGTCACTTATATATATAATTAATGTTAATCTATTATAAAACCTATATATAAAGTGTAATCGAACATAGTTTCCCAAATGGGGGTTGTGAAGTGAGATGCAGGGGTGTTCATGAGTGATGAAAAGCTAATCTTATTGAATGTAAATTAACACAAATAACGTAGCTGCAAGATATCGGATATAGCTAGTTGCAATTATCAAATTAAAGACTGCAAATTACATCACTGTATAGCCTGATGCACAACATGTTTCAGAGGGAAGCACACAGAGCATTTCAATGTAGTTATCAAATAATATTATTCTATAAATAAAATGTCTTTTATTTTATAAGTAGAGTGTTAATTATATCTAATTCTAAGATACGAACCTAATTCTCCTCCTACTACTACTATTAATAATAATAATAACAATAAACACTTTTTTTTCTCTACATGTAAGGCTGACCGCTGAAAGAGTCTCTTAAACTTTCCACAGTTCCATAAGATTGCAGAAAAGTGATTCAGCAGGCTAAATCTCCCTTGAGTGGAGCATCTGTCTAACAGTCAGACATTGACAACTCGTGCTCATTTGGCCCCATTGTGTTTTTTTACAGCAGTTGCCACACAGTAAAGCCCATCACCTGCCCTACTCTGACATGCAATGCCTTTTGTGTGGCAACAGTTTTCTCACATAACACATGCTGGTAATTTTAGTCAGACAAGAGGCCATTTTATTCTAAAAGAAGCAACAGCGTTAACTGTTTTATTTTTTTTTTTTTTTACATTGCTGGCATTATTCAGGGATTTCTAAAATGTGCCACAATGCGTTTGCATTCCCTTAGGTTTACATGTCATACATCGTTTATTTGTTTATTTATTTGTTTATTTTTTTACCTTTTTTGGAGGTCTTTTAAATCAAAAACTATAATATATGAAGATTCGGAAACATAAACTTCTCTTATGGGCACAGTGGTTGTTCACAAACTGAAAACTTTCTTTCACTTTCGAAACACACTTTCGTCCATCCTAAACTTGTGGCCACACAAAAGACAAAAACTTCTAAACTTCATTCACTGTTTGTTGTGATCTGAACAAATACCTCCCTGCTTTAACACCACACAGAGAAGGGAAAAAAAACAGGAAGTCCATTCTGCTCAAAAGCTCTCCTGCTCTCCAGGAGCCTGTCTCACTATGTCATATGTTTCTCTAGACCTGATCTCAAGACTTAAAACTAAATGGATCCAGCATAGCACACAGATACACATCTATATGAGAGGTTAGATCGGAGTGCCAGACAGCTATGACAGATATTTGGATTAATCTGGTGAATCTCAACCATTCTGCTAAATCAATTGTTTAATATAAGCAGGGGAGACCAGGGTTCGTTTTTACACTGCGAAGGCAGAATTTAAAATTATGAATTGTTTAATCAGGATATATTTCATAAATGTCAGGCCAAGGCAAGTTATCACATGTGTCGCTTTTGAATGTCTCTCACCAATGCTGCATACATTTTTCTATTTTCTATATATGTCAAAATGTAATTTATTCCTGCAATAAATTTTCAGCAGCCATTACTCCAGTGTTCAGTGTCACACAATCCTTCGGAAATCATTCTAATATGCTGATTCGGTGCTCAAGCAACATTTAATATTATTATTAAGGTTGAAAACAGCTGTGCTACTTAATATTTTTGTGGAAACTGTAATACATATTTTTGTCAAGATTCTTTGATAATACAAGCGCAAAGGAAAAGCATTTAAAAAAAATAAGCATTACAAATCTTTTATAACATAATAAATACCTTAAGTGTCACTTGTGATCAATTTAATATGGCCTTGTCTAACAAAAGTATCGAAGTATTCTAGAAAAAAAAAAAAAACTTACTGACCTTAAACTTTTGAATGGTAGTGTATATAATTTTTTTTTAAATTAATTGTTTTGTTGTTGTAAAACTTTTCTAAAAATGTTGCAGTAGTTTCATGTTTTTTATTGAACTGTATCCTTTTTTTCCGGCCAATAGCACTAAAATGTTCACGTCAGTATGTTGATATTGACTGCAAATATGTGACCCTGCCTGTGAAAACCCAGCTAAAGTCTTTTTTTTTTTTTACTGTTTTATATAAAATCATCCTTCATAATGTAAAGAACATTCTGTGAAAATGTAACCTTGATATCTTTAATACTGACTGAGTAAGGCCATGTCAAAGATTGAAGTCATAGTAAAACTAATGGTTGAAATCAAACTTTGATGCTTGTTATCTCATAATTAGATTTTGAAACTTTAGCCTGGATTGACTGGATTTCACAGACAGGGTCACATATTCACTGGAGTAAAAAAGTGTGATAACTAGCACTGGTTTCTTCTTTTTTAGAAGATACTTTAGTTTCAACTTATCTATAATGATAATTAATCATGTGTTCTTTTGAAATATCAAAGGGCCCAAAAGATGATGACAACAGAAATAAACACAAACAAACGAACGAATGAATGAAACAAATGCTTCATGGCCAATTGTTGCTACTCAGTGAAGGAATGTCCAGAGGAAGCACATGAGCTTTCTCCAACACTAAGACTCATAGGGTAATATAGTTTCTCACACTTGGCTGGTCATGTGTACACAGTACTGCATCTAAGCCTAGCCCACCACTATTGGGAGCCCAATTAGAGGTCTATTGTAGCAGGCCGGGACTTGAGGCCTGCTTCCGTTCTAGTGTTTTGGACTTGCCAGTTGCCTGGCGCTGCTGTATTCAGCATGCTCATTAGGAGCTCTCTGGTTTTCTCCCTCTCCTCTCCTTACCATTTTAATTCCTTTTACTCGTCTCTGAATTGATGGGAAGGTCAGATGGGGAACAATAAGGCCTAGTCGATGATTGAGTCCACAGTCCCTCGGTTATTCTCTAGACACAGGTGCTGCAGTACGGAGGGCTCTAAGGCACGGACGCCACATCAAAGCTAAATCAGCCAGTAGCTAATTGGCAGGCTGATTTATTTTGGCTTGAGCAGCCCCCTTCTGCCCTCCCGTCAGTGAATCTACCGTTTCGCCTCCCCACGGTCCCGTCAAGTATGTGACTGCACATCCACTCTCACACATTAACGGACTAGACACAAAGCTCTCAGCGCACCGTTGCCTGCCACATTGTAAATAAGAAACACATCTGCTAGTTAAGGTTTTCCAAAGCCCAGGTTTCTTCTTCCACAAGTTACGGTTGAATCCATCTAAGTGTCCCACAGTAACAGTTACTTTGTCTTTATCAAATGGTGCTTCCTTGATGTACAACCTCAAATATTTGGAAAGCATTTGAGTTAGAAACACATCATAAGTTCACTTTCTTTCTATCTTTTTCACTGTGATCTTTGGTGAGAATGAAACATGGATTCAGTAAATGGATATGGTGATCTTTGAAAAGAGAGGGCGGCATAAAAGCGCTAACCTTTATTAGACAGCCGTCTAATGGTGGCACTGTGAAAAAAGCAAAAGGGGTGAAGTGAGCGTGGGGGTGGCCACATGAAAGGAGAGAGAATAAAGAGAATCTTTAATGTGAGGCTGTACGTACAGCTCAGACTGACCCCATTGTAACCAAGGAAACGGAAATGTCTCCAATGGCTGTCAGTCATTCTCTTGTGCCTTGTTTCTCCCATTCTCAAAATACCAGGCTAAAAAATGGTGTTCTGTTTGTTACTAATGGCAAAATAAGTTTCTGAATCAATGTAGTATTAGAGAATTAAAGCTGAAATGTACTATTTTAATGTCAGCAAACAGAAAAAAAAATACTGATTTCAAACAAGTTTCCGGATGTCATTTGCTGGAATTAAAATAGTTCCATCCTAAAAATCACAGCATTGGTTGAGCCAATGTTGCTTTGTTGAGCTTCCTGCAATGTTATACTTTTTATTAAGACTACATGAGCTGAAGAGTCATCAACTTGAAAAAGCTTCCAAATGTTAATGCAATATAGGAGCCAAGGAAGTTGCTACTTTCTGTTAAATGGCAATTGTTGAGTTATTCATCATGGGTCATACGGTAGCAAGTTCTGTCAGGAAGACTCCAATGCCACTCATTCATTCATACTAACAGGTCTGGCCAATCACTGCATGACACCTGGAGTATATAAGCACTGAACTCTCTGTTTTATTTTCACGGTTGATGATGCTGCCGTTCCCCTCCATCTTCTCCACCACCACCAAGTTGGCCCTGTCCATCCATATGGGCTAGGCTCCACCCCTGCCTTCATCTTCAGGTAGGATCAGCCAAATCTGCATCCCCAGGATTTGGACAAAGGACAGGGCCTACACCAAAGAACTTTTCTATACAACTATACATGAATTATTGTAATTCACTACCATCTGTTAACACTTTACGGGATAAATACCATGTAAACGTTTACCTTCTCTCTGAGTTTTTCTGATAGAAATACAGTAGTTCAACCATCATGGGTCATAGAGCCTTTAGCCGTGCAGCTCCTCGCCTTTGGAATTCTCTCCCAGCTAACATCCGCAACTTAGATTTGTTATCCCAATTCAAAGCTAAACTCAAAACTCACTTATTCAGAATAGCTTATCCTACATGATTACTGTCTACACTCAAATCTTTAATTGTTTTTTTTTAAACTGCTCCTTTTCTTTTTATGGTTCATTGATATTGCTATTTATTGTTATTTATTGCCGTTTTATTTATTGTTCATGATGTACGGTGACCTTGAGTGATCTGAATAAATAAAAAATGTATTTCTGTCAGGACCACTATTGTCAAAGATGATTGACAATTAGCATACAGTTTGGATTGGTGGTATGGTTCCGTTCCGGGCAAGAACTCCCTGCGCATCCATGCCGCCTAGCATGGATGAGAGCAGGGAGAGCAGCGATAACCCCCCAGGGTAAACAGAACAGAACCAACATAAATATATTGCAGATATTTTTAAGTTCAATAATGTTATGTACACATTTTAGAATTAGTCTGATTCAAAGGAGAATCAGAAGGCTGAATCCTGACTGACAGAGGAGGAGTTGGGGATGGAGGAGGGTAATTAGCTAATGCGAAAACTGCTGATACTACTGTGGGACCTTATATATGAATACTTAGGTGTCGTATTCCCATAGGTTGATGGGGATCAGCTGAGAGTCAGCTGATGCGAGCTTGACTAACGTGACCTGCCAGAACTAACGCTACGCTAGATTATTAGTAGTAGTAGTAGTAGTAGTACAGTACCTGTATGTATATTTTATTAGACTTATTAATTAATTTATTAAGACATTAATGCTTTTAAAAAGAGGTACCTTATGCTCACCAAGGCTTACATTTTTTGACCAAAAATACAGTAAAAACAGAAATATTGTGAAACATTATTACAATTTAAATAACTGTTTATTCATGCGATGTAACGGGATCCTGCGGGAAACATTCTAATATGCTGATTTGGAGCTCAGGAAACATCTTGAAAAAGTGTGCTGCTTAATATATTTAGAAACCATGAAACTTATTCAGAAAACTTTGATGTAAAGTAGAAACTTTAAATGGTAGTATAAGTTCTTCATTTAATTTAGTACATACTATGAAAGTACAGAAATTAGGTATAGCCTTTGTTATAGGTGTTACATCATGTTAAGCTGGGATAGAAAAAAAGAGTTTTAACACTTGTCTGCTTTAAATACTCATGATATGTCTCACAGTTGATTCATTTAAGATGTACGTGCATTAACAGATAGTTCACCCAAAAATGAAAATTCTGTCATCATTTACTCACCCTTTACTTGCTCTTTCTTCTGTTGAACACAAAAGAAGAAATTTTGAAAAATGTTGGTAACCCAACAGTTGATGGTAGCCATTGACTTTCCACACATTCTTTTCCCATACATTCTTCAAAATATCTTCTTTTGTGCTCAACAGAAGAAAGAGACTTATACATTTACATTTAATCATTTAGCAGACGCTTTTATCCAAAGCGATTTACAAATGAGGAAAAAAGTAGCAATCAAAACCAACAAAAAGCAATAATATGTGCTATTATGTAATAAGTGCTGTGACAAGTCTTAGTTAATCTAACGCAGTAAACGTAGCAAGGTTATACATACCTAATACAAGTGTGGGAGTGGGAAAATTATCACAGAATTGTATTTTTCTTTTTGGATGAACTATCTATTTGAGAAGCTATAATGTTTAAAATGTCCAGAAACCAAGACGCATCAACTCCAATCAAAGTCTTTGGGTTTTGTGAAGTACAATGTGAGAAGAACCATTGCAGATGCCCCTATAAACAGAGGTTTGGTGAGGTAAAGACATGCACACGCACGCGCAAACACTCTCATACACCCACATGTGCAGTTTGACGGCCATGTGCTCGTCCTTTCATATTGTGGAAAACCAATTGTTTTTTTGGCCTCTTTCCATTGGGGTTTATTTTCCACATTTTCAACATCTGCTCAACAGTCACGTCAGCTGGAAAAAGGAATTATCGGTAAGTCCGCCAGTGTCCATACATAATTTGAACTTTTTAACAAATTCAGATTGAGAATGAAACTTGCCATATGTGGGAGAAACTGGGAATAGGACAAGAGTGACAGTGATAGAAGGAGAGGAGGCAAAGGAAACGGAAATCCAAATGAAACTGTGTTTAGATATAGCTAGGCCTTTGATTAAACGTCATAAAGATCCGCCCAAGAGACAATTTGGGTGACATGTAATGCAGCTAAATGCAATTTGTTTTGTTTTTATGTGCCACTTAGAGGTGGAGCTATCTGAAATACATTATACCACAATGACAGAAAACAGTAGCTATCTACAAAAGTGTATCATAAAAGGCAGATACTATATATTTAGTGTGCACTGTGTAGATACCATTTGCACCACGTACAGACAATAGCAAACTTATGTAAATCAATCAATCAATCAATAAAGGTCTCTTCAGATGTTTGTATATTTAAAATGTTTAAGAAATTAATACTTTTATTCAGCAAAGATGCATTAAAATTATCAAAAGTTACAGTAAACAGTGTTGCGAAAAATACTGTTCTTTCTATTCATCAAAGAATCTTGAAAAATTTGTCACATTTTCCACAAAAATATTATGCATCATCAACATTGATAATAATTAATAATAAATTACTTTTTAACATAAAAACACATTTTAACAAAAAAAACTGTTATTTTAATGTAGAATCATAAGTTGTGTAATCTATTATAAAATGCAATCATATTTCGCAATATTTCTGTTTTGAATGTAAAATTGCTATTATGTCAAACAAAACTTTGAATATCAAAAATTTGATGCCACTTAACTGTCAAAAGTTTGACATATGCAAAAATTAATACACTGTAAGCATACATGTACATTCCCGGAAGCTGCATAATATTAGCCAATATTAGCCATTCAAATTAGAGTTTGCCACATAGCAAAAGTAATCTACACTTCGAAGGCAACATGCATCAGAGAGTCAGAGAACAGACTGTGTTTGATAAATCTATTCATATTTGATCAAATTTTTGGCTAACCACCTTAAATTGCCACCAACAAGCTGAGGAAAGATATATTTATTCACTTTCACTAGAATGTTTCAAATGTTCACAAAGCTAAATAGGGACGAAGGAAGGAGGAAACACATTTGTTTATGCTGAAACCTGTTTCACAGCAGATGGTTTTGTGTTTACGATCATCGTTATCATGGATGACAGCTCTTTGTCATGCTCATCTTCATGCTTGGTAATGTCTACGGCGTGATCTAGCACAGAACAAAACGAGAAAGGGAAGTAAGCTGAAGGAAAATGCAGGGCTGGAGTCCTGTGTGTCTTTTCAATGCTATTCCTGAATGAAAGAGATTACGATCTGGCAAATCCACATCTCACCGTTATCAAGCAGGACTTATGCATGTATATCTTCGCCTGGCTGCAAAATAAGAGCAGGGCTTGTGATAAACACTCCTCCTCCCTTCTCTTACTCTCTGTTTCTGTCTGTCTGCAGGTGAGAAGAAGCCACCTTGAACTCTGAGTGCTTTTGCAGAAGATTGCTGGTTTTCACAGGCAGGGCTCAAAGGTCAGTCTATTCCCAGTAAGACGTCGCTTCTCAGCACTTAAATATATCATGTGTTATAACTTCTACAAGAGAACTTGGATCATTTGTGCTCCCTCTTTCACTTTCCACAGTTTTGCATTCCTTCCTGGGCCTCCGTACCCCCTCAGACTGGGCTGAATGAGAAATCAGCATCTCTATAAAACGCCTTTTTACGCGTGACCCAATCCTCCCCCTCAACCCCCCACTCCCAATAACCCCTCCTTGGCCTCCTCTCTGAAGTTGGGAATCCATAGGAGGTTTATTTGAGATACAGCACTAAGCGTGAGAACTACCGGGTTGGGAAAATCCATCCGGCCACGCTGAATGGACAGCATAGAAGCATTTGTCATTCCAAAATTCAGACATCTCCGGGGTCTTTTCTTACACGCTCCCAGCACAACTGGGTTTGTTCTCAGTCAGCTCTAACAAAACCAGCTGTCGCCCATACAGAACTGTCATTGCCGCAGTGCTGCTCTCCTGATGAGCCTTTTTGTGGTGTCACTGGAGGGTCTTTGTAAATTAGTTGTTTCTGATTGGAATATATATGTGTGTGTTTTGTGTGTGTGTGTTGTGTGTGTGTGTGTGTGGGTGTGAGGTGTGTGTGGTGTGTGTGTGTGGGTGTGGTGGTGTGTGTGTGTGTGTGTGGTGTCGTGTGGTGTGTGATTGACAGAAGGCAAGGATTGGTACCTGTGGACATAGAGAGCGCAAGGGGCACAAATCAGATGCTTTCTGTGAGGTTTGGAGGATGCTTAGTTACTGCACTCTTAGAATGAAAATGGGAGATGCACGCACAATGAGACCCAGCAGTTTTATTCACTTCTCCCTTCATTTGGATTTTGTACCAAGATCACAGGGTCTGTGTGAGAGCCTGTTAGAATACCATTGGAGGAAATGAGTAAAAATAGCAAGGGGGACAAAGCTGTTGTTGTTTTGCAAAATTAAGCTCTGTCCAATTTAGCCATCACCAGTATGAATAATGCATCATGGAGTTCATTTATTAAGTTAGTTTGTAGCATTGTTTTTGTGTGGTTTAATTATTCATGTAAATGGATTAGATTTTCAAATGTTTGCACCTTTTGGGTAACATCAAAAATTGCATTATTAGTGTCAAATGTGCTATTTGACTAGATCTGCAAGTCAGTTTGACTAGAGCAATAGTACATGTATTAACCTATCCACCAGTACTGTAATTCATGAAGTATGTTTTGAACTAAATGCTTGGGCTTTTTTCCAAGCAGACTATTTTGTGCTTGGGAAAGAAGTGTTTTTTTTTTCAATATGTAGCCTACCATACAATTATTTATTTATTTATTAATACTGAGATCTTTTTAAGTAAATCAAAGTAACACTTTAACTAACAATTATTTATTGACAGAAGTTTTTCAATTTAATCCATTTAACCCACTTATCATGAATCTAATAGCGCACTATTAATTAGGCTACTTATAAAAGCAAGTGAATTTGATTATTAAAACATCACAGTGGACATCAAAGTCTGTCATGAAAAATTAATATAAAATAAACTTTCTTAAATATCATTTTGACATGCATATTATTTATTAGTAATGATTATATTTGAGATTATATCTTTGTTCTTTCAATTTTTTTCTTTCATGTTTTTGATCTTTATTTCCACTAATTATCAGTTGCATTGTAGTTTGTCATTCTCTCTCTCTCTCTCTCTCTCCTCTCTCTCTCTCTCTCTCTCTCTCATAGAGTCCTGGAATTAGCTATGTAGGTGTTTGTATTTAAGTAATGATTATGGTTTTAAATTAAGCTAAGATGAATTAAGTCTCATTGCCTTTCCTTTAATGAATGAATGAACAAAAAAATAAGCATTTATACTCGAAGGTGTTTTCCTGGATTAAAACACAAAAAGCATCTCCTCCACTGCTCTGTTGAGATGACTACTGGAACATTGCCAGAGAGATTTATAGCATTCCTTCCCCTTACAGACACAACTCATCCTTGAGCAATGCCCCAGTCTTTCTTATATGCCTATCTATTTCAGCACTGATGGCCAGAGCCTTATTTCTTCTCATAAGGACAGTTTTGTGCACGAAGCAGCCCAGTGTGGATAGCCTGCATTTAACATATTTGAGAAATATATTAAAATTGATATGACAGTAATCCTCTCAACAATGTACCGTCTTATACCCCCTCCCCACCGTTTTTCCCACAGAATGTGCTCAGACATGCCAGTCAGATGGCAGACTTCCGGAAAATGTGGAAAAGCAACTCCCATACGCACTGTCCCACTTCTCCCTGCATAACTCTTGATCCTTCATTAGACATTTCATGGCTGACAGATAGTAAAGCTCTAGCCTTTTCACTGCCACAATGTCAGAGCAACACTGAAGTGCTTTTTATAACTTTATAGTAATAATTCATAATGCAAGGATGGGAATTTTTTATTTATAGGATATATGGCTTTGAGCATATCTGTATAGACTGAGTGTGTACAGAAAACAATTCTGAGTTTATTTTCCACAATTCTGAGAAAATGAAGAGTCAGCATCGCGAGATATAAGCTCAGAATTGCGAGATATATAGACGCAGATTTGTGAGAGATATACTAGCAATTTTAAGAAAAAATAAGAACTGTGAAGTTAATTCTCAGTTGTGAGATAAAGTCACACATATGAGAAGAAAAAGTCTAAATTGTGAGATATAAACTCACTACTGTAAAAATGAAAAATCTGATTTTTTTCATGGCAGAAACAAAAAAATACAATTGTGAGATGTAAACTCAGAATTATGAGATGTAAACCCAGAATTGCAGAGAAAGTCTGAAGTCAGAGTTTATATCTCATAATTCTGAGAGTCAGAATTACAAGGAAAAAAAAGTCTGAATTGTGAGGTAAAAAGATGCTATTACACTCGCAGAAAAAATAAGGTACAAAAGCTGTCACTGGGGCGGTACCTTTTCAAAAGCACCACCTTTGTCTACCTAAAGAGTCCATATTGGTACTTAAAGGTACATACAAGTATCTAAAGTTTACATATCAGTATCTAAAAGGTACATATGAGTACCTTTGAAAGGGAACCACCCAAGTGACAGCTTTTGTCCTTTTTTTCTGAGAGTGTACTTACCATTTGGGTCACTGGACCCCACTTACTTTCACTGTATGGATAAATAAACACAGAGACATTTTTTCAAAATGCTTTTTTTGTGTTCCACAGAAGAAGAAAAAAAAAAGGTGAGGTGAGGAATGAATTGTACTTTTTTTCTGTTTTACTTAGCTGTGGATGACCAAAAATGTGACCACTTTATAACAAAACATCATGAGGAAAACGTAAATATTTTACCAATTGATGATTGGATTTGAATATGGCAAGATTAAAAATAAATAAATGAATGTCTACCTAAACCAGGTACCTACGCTGTCTACCTAAACTTTATTGGAACCTACACTGAATGTAAAAAATTCATATATTAAAAAATTCGATAAAACCGAAAATATGAATACCATGTGTGGTCATTTTGATACAGTATATGTCCAATGAGTGTCAACATAAACATATATACAGTTAATACAACATTTATTTTCAAAAGGAAGAGACAGTAATCATGAATTCACAGAGATGATGGACTTTTCCATCTTTTGAGCCAGAAAATGGAAAACTGCAGCTGTCATGCCTTTGTTATAAATGCTATAATGAACATTAAGATGCCGACTGAACCCTCAATTATCATGTGTCTCACTCTGATCACTCTGAAGACTCACAGTGCACATCAAACACGAATATCATTTGGCTAAAACACATTTTAATCTGTCACAGTAGATTCTCCGTATGAAAACGATGTTCTTCCGCCATGCCTAAAACACACATTGCCAAAATGAACACCTATGATGCGTGCCAAAATAAGACATTTTTCATCCAAAAAATTCCACATGCAGCCAAGTTAGGATGTATTTCCCTTAAATTATGCAGAGTTAGACGAGGCAGCATTATGAATATGTACGCAAGGCTCATTTTGATTTAAAGTGAGGGTGATTTTGAGAGTGCAGCAGGAGGGCGATCACCGGTGTTGTAGAGGCCAGCAATTAGGTTTGGCTGAGGCGAGACAGATGTGTCCATGTCAGAGCAATAGAGCTGACAGGTGACTGAACTGATCTGAGAACAGCTGCCAAAGCCTGATGGTGGAAAAGGACCAGGATTTCAAGCTGCTAATGACCACCATCTGAACATACGATGCAGAAAAAACAAAACTGTTAATTTTAAGGCATCCAATATCATACTGCAATGCAGTCTTAATCTGCAGCTCCAGGACTGCTGTGAAACACAAGTGATCATAAACATAAACAGATCGTTATCAGTCGGGTGCAGCAAGTTTCTGATGCTACCTGAAATGAGAATATGTAATTTGCAGGTCCACACAAAATCTTTACAATGTTCTACACATCATCTGCCCCATGTGTGTTACTTTAGAACATATTTTTGACTCATTTGATTATGCTGCGGATTATGGCATTGATTTACCAAAGGTTCATGACATCATCCGATCTTTAATACAATATCATGGCAGCACAAGAAGTCCTGCACTTCCTGACTATATCAACACCTTCAGAAATAGAAGCACACATTTTAGCATACTTTTAAAAAGAGTAGTGCTGAAATTTAGAGGGTTTTTATTGGATAACACACTACAGTTAAAATTGTAACCAACTACTTGACATGTGCTTTAGTATGTTAGTTAACACATCAAAACAAGTGTACTTCTCTAAAGCACAACAAAGGATTATTACAACATAATGAAAGTAAAATATACTACATTTACTAAAACTTTTAATTTGACATTATTGCAAAGTGCACTTATTAAAAGTGTACTTAGGTGTTTTAAGAAATATGGTCATGAAAGTGCACTCTTTTTAAGTGCGCTTAAGAGGCCTTTTAATAGTTAATTTGTTAATTGTTATATGATTAATAAATAAATATTTAACATTATATTGTCTGCAAAGTGCAGGTTTTATAAGTGTACTTTTAAAGGCGTCATATGATGCTTTTTTAAAGATCATTATTTTGTGTATTTGGTGTAACAGAATATTGTTGACATGCTTTAATGTTCAAAAAACACATTATTTTTCAAATTACTGTACATTATTGTAGGTCCTCTAACGCTTCGTTTTCTACAAAGTCCCTAATTCCGACAAGCGCAGTCTGCTCTGATATGCCAGCTGACCCCAGTGCATTGCGATTGGCCGAACACCGCAAGCACTCGTCGGAAATGTAACGCCCCTTACCATAATTGCCAGCTTCATCTCAAAAAATGTAAAGACAGATGCACGAAAGCGGGAAAAGAGTTTGGACCGCAACTATGGAACGATATTCCGGACAATTTTCAAATAGAATAGCAAATTGTATTTTCAATTGCGTTTTCAATATGTGGACGCATAAATTGTGACATAATCCAAATGCAATTGCAAATCCTGCATTAGCGTTTGCATTTTCGCTTTCGCGAACGCACAGTGACTGCCAAATTTCAAATGAAAAAGCAAAGTCCATTTGCAACTGTATTTCCCATGTCTTAGGAGTTACGAGCCTGTCATATTTAAATAGCAATATTAATTACCAGTCTGCTTTTTCACTCTCGCTGCGTCGCGCATGTAACCTGCCAAAACTCAAATGGAATCGCAATTCCTTTTGCATTTGAATTTCCGATGTCTGCATGGAAAGCTGTCAATCAATGTGAGGGGGCGGGGCTATACTAGGGGGCGTGTTTGTGTTGGGAGGTGACGTCACTCACAGACGACCGTGCCGAATGCTCTGATCAATGGAGGTAATCGGTAAAGGCTCCGCTAAAGGCAGCTACCAATCAGTTTCTTACCTGTGTGAACGAACAGACAGTGCAACCTTCTTGGCACAATACATAATTATGTCTTTTTTACCCCAAATGTAGCGATTATCCCCTGCTAACAGCGGGAGCCACAACGGTACGCACAATAGGTCAATATTCACTATAAACCAAATGCTTTTCACCTGTCTCTGCATCTCTCACTGTTTACTCTTACACTTTTAATCCATAATAGAGAGTTTGTCACACCTGCCTCAAGACCTTTTATCGTTTGCAATGCACTTGATGCACTTAAACAAACAGACAGTGCTAATCTATACTTATTTTCCACCTTACTTTATATTTTATTCAACAGTTTTAATCCGTTATGGAGTTTGCGTCCAATACGTGGCACCAAAGCGTTGCGCCTGCCTCAAGATCTCTCGCTATTTACAGCCACTGGACACCGCGATTGATGCACGTGATTTGTAATGTTATCTTGCCTTGGCTGTGGCGTGTTCTGTGACAGCTGCACCTAGATCTGACTGCTGAAGTGTCATCTGGGGAAGGCAGAGTAAGAGTAGCAGCATTTTTTGTTTTGTCACATGCATCTATCGGATCGTAAACAGACAGAGATCTTGAGGCAGGTGCACATAGGCTATTAGATAGGAATAAGATCTGGTGCAAATAGGTTAAATTAAAATTTTTTTTTTTTTGGTAGATGTGCTATGTTTTTGCCTAAGGAATCAAGTGCAGTGCAAACGGTAAAAGGTCTTGAGGCAGGTGTGACACACTCTCTATTACGGATTAAAAGTGTAAGTGAGAGTAAACAGTGAGAGATGCAGAGACAGGTGAAAGCGTTTGGTTTATAGTGAATATTGATCTATTGTGCGTACCGTTGTGGCTCCGGCTGTTAGCAGGGGATAATCACTACATCTGGGGTAAAAAAGACATAATTATGTACTGTGCCAAGAAGGTTGCACTGTCTGTCTAAGTTCACACAGGTACAAAACTGATTGGAAGCTGCCTTTAGCGGAGCCTTTACCGATTACCTCCATTGATCAGAGCATTCTGCACGGTCGTCTGTGAGTGACATCATCTCCCAATACAAACACGCCCCCTAGTATAGCCCCACCCCCTCACATTGATTGACAGCTTTCCATGCAGACATCAGAAATTCAATGCGGAAAAGGAATTGCGGATTCCATTGAGTTTGGGCGAAGGTTACAGCGCGACGCAGCGGGAGAGAGTGAAAAAGCAAAAAACTGGTAATTAATATAATGCTATTTAAATATGACAGGCTCGTAACTCCTAAGACATGGAAAATACAGTTGCAAATGGACTTTGCTTATCATTTGAAATTTGGCCGTCACTGTGCATTCGCGAAAGCGAAAATGCAAACGCTAAAGCAGGATTTGCAATTGCATTTGGATTATGTCCCAATTTATGCGTACACATATGAAAAACGCAATTGAAAAAGTTAGCGACATATGCTATTCTATTTGAAACAATTGGCCGGAATATGTTCAATAAGACACTTTAGTTTGATGAAGTTGGTATGTGTTTGTGATGTGACCCCCTCCCCCTCCCTCTCTCTCTCTCCCCCCCCCCCCCACCCCCCCCCACCTCTCTTCTCTCGCTATATCTCTCTTTCTCTCTTTCTCTCTCTCTCTCTCTCTCTCACTCACACACACACGATGCGCAAAACTCATTTTGAACAGTCAATAGCAAATACTTAACTAACAACAAAACAGTAGCTGATTCAAAAGCGCCAGATTGTCATAGCAAAGTCAAAATGACCTCCTCTCCTAAGGTCAAGAAACGGTGTCCATAAAATGCATTGCTGTTCTGCTGTAAGTCATCTTAAAGATTCCTAAATGCAATCTACTTTCGGAAGGCCAAATAAAGTGCTTTTGCTTTCGCCTAGAAACACACAGCGTCTCCCTGACATGGCTGCTTCAACACTAACTGCGGTTACTGAAACCACGCCTTCTTTCTTTGCGTGCACATTTAGGCGGCATTATGCAAATATTCCCACACAGTGAGGTAGATATGTGGGGGGGCGTGTTGCGGTGTTAGAACGAGCTGTTTTAGGTAGGCGTGGTTGACTCTTATTTTTTATAAAGAATATCTCTTTGGGTTTGAGCCTTTAGTCTTTGCAACTTTACAGATTTTCTTTATGCACCAATAGCTTGTAACTCTCCAAAGAGAAAGGAAAAACTGAAAATCGCATCATATGAGGTGTTGAAGTACACTACAAGTCAACCACTTTTTCACAAGGGTTTGTATACGCTAAAAACAAATCTGTTTAGGACACTTTTATTAATTCTATTAGAAGGTAATCTGAAATGGCATGAATTCTGAATGGAACATTAGAATAACTAAAAACTATTAAATAATTATTGCTTCAAAACCATAAATGATCATTAGACCATTGATCTTTTATATGTTTTGAGATTATTTACTATTTGGCAACTATTTTACTTTTTTCTCGTTAATAAGCATTTGCAACAGGCTAAATGTGAACATAGTTTATATTAAAATAGTAAATTTTACATGCAAATATCCTTTTGAACATTTTGATTCTAAGTGCAAATCTTTACTGTCCTCAACTGTTCTGGCTTATATAATGAATAGCTTAATTTATTAGTAGCAAGTGTACTAGTGTAAATATGTAACTAGTACCATATTTACATTAATTCAGCATATTTTCCCACAAAAACACAATGCTAAATCATAAATTCTGACTGGGCCTAGTCATTTGTCATTATGAAAGAATTTATGTTTTACCATCTAGTGCCAGATTTTATATTCTGGACACAATTTCATAACTTCCTCAGACATACAGGATCATATTTCACTAGACAGAGGCTGTCAAAATGAACTCTTGCTTCTTGACACATCATAACTCCCAGAAATTTTATGATGAGTGATCATTGTTCTTTTATGTGTCAGAGGCATTGCGATACTCACCCTCTCACTTGACTGTTCCCCATCTACATTATTACAGTTATGTAGACAGATGACATAGCTTCTCTCTCTTACTGTCGGGCCCGTGGACTGCAGGAGTACTTGTGCCCACAATGCTTTGTGTTGTGTTCTTGTGTGTGTGTGTGCTAGAGAAAAGAGTCAATGTCATGCATAATTGTGGGGATATATTGTGTGTGCTTGAAAATGTTGTAAAGCCCTGTCTCTTCTCAGAACGTAAAGATACCATAACTGCTTACAGTGTGGGAACACAGAAATGGGGTGTGTGAGAGATTTACAAAGAAAAGCGCCAAGAAGTCGGCTGAGCGAAACCTGACTTATTCTCCCCATCCACTGCCTCCTGCCTGCCTAAGGTGCTGAAGTGACAATGATGCAGGTATTCTGTGTCTCAGCCAGAACAGCTTTGAGGTTTTCAGAAGGTTTGCAAGCATGGACACCCCCAGGTGTATTTATGTCTACACACACACACAAAATAAACACACCAAGTCAGAACTAAAGAGTGATATCGTCTTTTAACAGCTGCACTGCTGTCACACCTCGCTCAGATTCACAGACCCGAAGAGCAACAATTAAACACACATGTGCGCATACACAAAGCATGCATACTTAACATATCCGATTACAATCTAAGCCCATTTAGCCATATTCATTTTACAGCAGGTATGAAAGGAAACCGCAAAGTGTGTTTTAGAGAATTTTCTAAATGTCTGAAGAGTTTTGTGCTTGTTCTCCAACCTGTGGCCCTTAATCTCCCTCTCGTCAACCCAGATTTGCTGCTTTTGACACTGCACTTTGCAGTGGCACAAATTCAGCAGACAAGCTGACAAACCAGGTCAAGGTGTAAATCGAGCTTACACTTCTGGCTCTTTTGTTCTTTCAGCATGCTTCAGCATAAGGTCTTCTCAGACATTTGCTCTGTGTAGCTTTGTCATACTTAAAGCAGCTTTGAATAATTGAAAATATTTGAGTATTTAAATATCACACATTCTCTCACTGTTGAGCAGTGCAAATACATGCTGCAATATACATTCATTTTTGCCTTATTATCATATCCAAGCATCCTTAGAAGAAGAAAATATATTTATATCCTACTCTCATTGGCATAAGATTTTTCTTATTTTCAGCATAAACATAGTTTTTTATTTTTCTTCTAGTAAAATATCTGAAAATCATAAAAAAGATGAATTTACCCGAGAAGCAAAAGACTCTGAGAGTTTATTATGATACAGAGAGTGTATTATGAATATAAATGTATTTTGTCATGCTGCACTGGCAGATTTTTTTCATGTTTTTTTTGTTTATACTTAAAATAAGTGAACAAAACCTTGCCAAAATACTTTTATTAACCTTGTAAAGCCTGACATATACATCTGTTTTGTTTTGTTTTTTGATTTTTGTTTCGTGTTTTTTTGTATTGAAACCTTTAGTCTAAAAATGTTTTGTTTTGTTAAAATGTAAATAGATTAGACATATATATCGGTATGTACAAATATTGAGTATAATATTTGATACATCAGGTTTACTTTAGATGGAAAACAGACTCACCTTTATTCCAAACATGGTGAAAAAGGCACTTTGGCACAGTTTTTATTTAATATGGCTGAGCTGAAAAGATTGAAAGATGAAATTCTAAGACATTTTGTAATGTAATCATTAGACCTTTATACAGCAAATACAATAAAATGAATAAACTCCTTTGTCACTCTTATTTCCCAACAGGAGGTTAGTAAGATGATATCAAAGGATGAGGTTTATGAGCAAAGCACTGCCAGTTTTTTATTTGGGGGCAAAAACATTATTTTTGGTGATTGACGAAGATATACAAATGTCCAAATAACCTTTCCTCACACACCTGATTAATTAATTAATACTCACATTTACAATTTTAAAAAATGTAAGGGATAATCAAGTAAACTGAAACTACTCAGTCCTGTAAGTGTTGTCTTAAAATATACTAACAATTGAACTGTTAGAACACATTACCTCATAAAAATCAGAAAAGAAAAGAAAAAAAGAAAAAAAACCACAACCTGGCAGGAATTACTATTAGTATAATTTTTTGTATAATTTAGTATAACCTAAAAGTATATATATATAAAGTATATATAGATATATTATAAAAAGCCACTAAAATATTATATGTAATACTAAAACTTAATAAATATAGTTTAAACTATCAATCAGATGACAGAAAGCATGTAGTAGATTGTGTACAACAGGTTTAACAGCAAAGTTTTGATCAAGTTGATCATTTAGAGGCCTTAGAAATTTGCATATCAAATATGACACAGTAGGCTTTTATGGTAAATTCCATTCTCTGAAGAAAAGTCTTAATATCTTATGCAGTATTGCTTCATGAGTGCATTTATCTTGTTTTATGTTTTTTAGACAGTTTAGCTGGAAACAATTAGGCTGACAAAAATAGTTAAGACGCAGCACTGTAGATGCACATTGTTGCTATGCTCCACATCAACCTTCCGGCCCACCCCACCCAGTACCCTCAGCACCTCCATGCTGTCAGAAGATATCCTCACTGTAACCTAAGATTCCGTACCTGCCACAGTGTTACTGCTGAACAAAGAAAAAAAAGAGAGAAAAAAGAAAATACACGTCAAGGCTTGTTCTGCAAGCCTGCTATTCTGACACACACAAAGACAGCACTCATCCAGGCTTTGTGTTAAGGATTACTAGAGCAGATATGATAAATCCAACCAAACTGAGATTAGGCCTTCTGTCTTTCCCAGACTCATCGGCCCATTTACAGGTATTGCCTTGTCACTTTTTGTCTTAACCTTATAAAAGGAGACTAGAGTCATTTCTCACAGTGGACAATCATAGTGCGGCTGTGAAAAGGATATGGACATTAAATCATTCTAGTGAAGTAGCAGAGGGCTGAACTGATGACATGCGCGGGTTGGTGGGCAGGGCTGAGAAAATACATAACGTGCAACTACTGACTTGTCATATTAGTCTCTTTTGAGTGATTGTGTCTTGTTCAAATAGAAATGGGCCTCTCCCTAGATGCCCTTTAGAAATATGAGTTTATGTTGTAGTAAAAAAAAAAAACACGTAGCTTAAACCCCAGAAGGATTTAGGTGAATGCAGTATTCATTTCAAACCGGTATGAATGAAATGCTCAATAAATGTAACATCAGTAATAACTTAATGCTCAATGCTCAGCGTAGTCATATCAGGTAAACACAATTCAATCCTCTACCTCCTTGAGTTTCAGTAGCAGACAGCATATTTTGGATAAAAACTTGTTTTGAGTGAGTTATGTAAAGAGTCTTAAAAAGGATAGATGACCCAAAAATGCAAATTCAGTAATTATTTACTCACCTTACTCGTTTTTGTGCTTCACAGCTGAAATAAAGTCATAAAGGTTTGGGAGCACGACAAGAGGGTGGGTGAGTAAATGCCAAGTCTGTCAGGACCAAATCCCCCCCCCACCCCCCCCTAGGGTTAACAGAATAGAACAAGGCAGATATCATTAATGTATTTAATGATATTTAAGTGTAACACTTTAATCAAGATAAAGGAGTCTGATTAGCAAAGAATATCAGAAAGCCAAGTCCTGACTGTGGCAAAAGGAGGAGTTGGGGATGGAGGAGGGTAATTCACTCCTGAGCAAGCTGAAAAGCTGCTGAATACTGAATAGAGCTTATATAGGAAAGCCGCGATAGGTGTCATATTCCTATAGGTATATGTGATCAGCTGAGAATCAGCTGATACAAGCTTGACTCACGTGACCTGCCAGAACTAACGCTAAACGCTTAATTTTCCATTTCTTGGATTAAATATCCTTTTAAATATATACTTAATAATTCAAATCATTTTAAACAGTTAGTGCTCCTTTAAAAGTTGATTTCGGGATTGAATTAGGAAACAAGTTCACTCAAATATTGTTTGTTTTGCCTAACTAAAATATTGAAGTGTGGTAGTGTGACATTTTGTGTATATTAAAACAACACTACCATTCAAAAGTCAAAAAGAAATTTATATTTTCATTCAGTTAGGCTGAAATAAATTGATCAAAATTGACAGTAAAAACATTTATAATATTACAAAACAATCTATTTCAAATAAATGCCGTTCTTTTTAACTTTCTATTCACCAAAGAATCCTGAAAAAAATGTGGATCTAGGGTATTGCGATCTATAAAAGTTAATGCAGCCACCAACTGGGTTTTCTGAAGGATCATGTGAACACTGAAGACTGGAGTAATGACTGAAAAAGGCCAGTAATAAATTAGATTTTAAAATTCAAATAGAAAAGTAGGTTGCACAAATAATATTAACCCAACCCAAACACCCAACTATTCTGTAATTTATTAAGGAGTGTTACTGTATTTTTAAGAAAAACTCACTAATTTATAATAAATAAGAGACTTCTTTCAAAAAACATAAAAAAAATCTAACAGCCCCAAACTCGACTCATATTAATCCAGCAGCCACCATTTTGGAGGAAAATGATGTATCAGTCAGGCAGCACGTAGGCATAAGTGTTGAAGGCGTTATCTGCATAACAAATGTCAGAAAAGGTCCAAATTCCGACATTAGACTTTTTTCACACACCCACAGGGAACCTCTGGGGTCACTACCACACTTTTATGTATGCGTCTAGTAGTGTTGAGAAAGGTGTGTTTTGGTGTTTTATCAGTGCTTGAAGTGGGCCGGTATGCACCGGTACACAGTACCGGCACTTCAATAATTTAGTATTTCACGTACCAGCACTTTTTCGTGCGTACCGGCACTTCTGACATGTTCCCCAACACCGGTAATGAGTCAAAGCGTCAGTGTCTGGGTGATTAGACATGACACTATAAAGCACACTACCCAGGAGGTCATTTAAAACCGGTAAACTTCTGGAAAGTTCAAGGATCCAGTAAGGGAATCCATTAGTAATAAGTTCAAAACAGCGCTAATGCAGAGAAAACACGGACGATTTCATCAGAGATGGCAGAGAGAATAAAGACTCGCATCCAGATGGCAGTAAATTATACTTTTCTGTGAGTATTTGGCTTAAAAGCACGAGTGTTTTATAATGAATGCCGACTGAAGGTGTTTTAGATTATGCGCTGGACAGTGATTTAGTTATTCTGAATGGATCTGTATAGTAGTATGTACAGTCAGGTTAGGGCAGCAGGTTGAGTGGTCTTTTGGCCCTGTGGTCATGTTTGGTATTGCAGCTTAACTGGTGCTTATTTATATAAAAAAAATACTCTAGACAATTTTCTTTCTTTCTTTCTTTAGGCATTATAGACATGCATTGGGAATTATGAAAAGTAATTAATTTATTTCTTAATTAATGATTTTTTTGGGGGGTGGGGGTTATCATAACAAGCACTTGTTATCATCATAATATTTGCTTTCCTGCGCTTCTGATTTATCTGTGTAGTTTAACAGATGTAATCACTTGCTACATTTTTACATGAGTGAGTTCGCCCATAAATTCTATTCCAAGTCCTATAGGAGCATCATTGTAAGAGCTCGTTCCAAATCAAGAGCTTTATTCAAAGTAACACAACAGCCAGTTTGACTATAGTGAAATTCCAGGTGTCACCTCATCTTTGTTCACACCACATGGACTATCATTTCAAATTAGACTTGCCGCACTATCCATAGTCTGGATAATAGAAGCGATTATCAGATAAAGGCCACCAGATCTCACCATCTTATTGCTGTGGAGGATTAATTTCCTTCAAGGCGCTTCTTTTAGACACATGGCGCTTTCATTTACAGTGGGAGGGCCGGGCCACATGAGTCATATCACAGGTGTCTGACAAAGCACATCTAGTCTTCTTTCCACTGTTTGAGAGGGGTAGTGTATCACATGGACACGGGCTGAACGAAAGAAATAGTGAAGTTACAATTAGAAACTTAGTTATTTCAGTCAATTCAGATTCTGATTCAGAACTTGATACAAATTGTTTCATACAATTTTGAAAATGTGATACTGTCATTAAACTGAACTGAACACTTATCAAATAACATTTGCTTATTGTAGAGCTGCTTAAAGCTGAACGGAACCCATTTTATAATTGATTTCTTAATTAATTACACAGTTATTGAACTGAAAAGAATCAACACTGAACTGACTTGAGTAAATGACACCATTGTATAATAACTTTAATAATAACACTATTGTCTTTTTAGAGTTGCTTTGCAGGTGAATTAAAATTTGTCTCATTTTTTAAGTTTGCATAATTGATTCTGTTATTTCCTGTTCAGAATTGTATAAAGCGCTATATAAAGGTGACTTGACAAATCTTGATATTCAAGTTTAGCCATGTGTTAATTCCCTTAACAATGAATGTTAAGAAGCATTAAATGACCCACATTTAATAAGTGCTTGTTGATGACTATCATTATCACATTAATAACAAAGAAGATTTTGCACATTTTATCCACAACTCCTCTCCCAAATCAGGTAGGTCCGACAAAGCAAACAGTTCCTGAGGATGATTTAATCTATTAGGTTTATTCATGGCATAAAACCACAGTTGAGAGCTTGTGAAGAGGAGCGTTAGCGTAACTGAACACATAACTGACATTTTAATTAATGTATTTGCGACTCATATGAAGTTTTAGCAGCCACATTTTCTTTGTTTGGTGAAATATTGTGTTTGGTGAAGGTTGGTAAGTGGGATGAGTTGCTTTAGGCATGGCCTGCCTGTGTTCAACTCTCAAACACACTCTTGCTCTCTCACGTACTCTCTCCCCTCCTTTTTGTCTCTCTTTTGAGTTTCCTTCTATGGTTCCACTGGATGACTTTAAATAATCTTATTTTCTTCTTCTTTTTGTGTGGGAGCCTCATGGCGTCAGTTGCTCAATGAAATTGAAGGCTTAACCTCTTTGTCAGTAAGTACTTGTGTCAACGGGTTTGCAGGTTGCAAAAGACGCTTGAATAAATGAAGTCGCAGAGATGGTGGGGGTTTGTGGTGTGTGTGTGTGTTGTGTTGTGTGTGTGAGTGTGTGTCCAAACAAACATTGTAATTAAGGTCAGGGTCAAGTCACAGTAGAAAAGAAAGTCAGTATGAATAACTTTTTTTGTGTGTGGTCAATGACAAATATATGGAAGTGTGTTTCCGCCATGGGATAAAAAATTGAAAAAGTAATCACGACTTTTTATCTCAGAATTCTGATGGGGTTTTTTCTCGCAGTTCAGAAAACAAAAGCCAGAGATCTAAAGTCAGATTTTAGAAACATAAATGTGCAATACTGAGAAGAAAAGTTGTGAGAACAATTGTGATATACAGTATCTCACAGAAGTGAGTAAACCCCTCACATTTTTGTAAATATTTTATTATATCTGTTCTTGTGACAACACTGAAGAAATTACACTTTGCTACAATGTTAAGTAGTGAGTGTACAGCTTGTATAAAAGTGTAAATTGCTGTCCCCTCAAAATAACTCAACACACAGTCATTAATATCTAAACCGCTGGCCACAAAAGTGAGTACACCCCTAAGTGAAAATGTCCCAAATTGGGCCCAATTAGCCATTTTATCTCCCCAGTGTCATGTGACTCATTAATGTTACAAGGTCTCAGGTGTGAATGGGGAGAAGGTGTGTTAAATTTGTTGTTATCGCTCTCACTCTTAATACTGGTCCACTGGAAGTTCAAATAATTGTTGCTCTACATAAAGATGGTGTAGGTTATAAGAAGATTGCCAAGACCCTGAATCTGAGCTGCAGCACGGTGGCCAAGACCATACAGCGGTTTAACAGGACAGGTTCCACTCAGAACAGGCCTCGCCATGGTCGACCAAAGAAGTTGAGTGCACGTGCTCAGCGTCATATCCAGAGGTTGTGTTTGGGAAATAGACGTATGAGTGATGCCAGCATTGCTTTAGAGGTTGCAGAATCGGGAGGTCAGCTTGTCAGTGCTCAAACCATACGCCGCACACTGCATCAAATAGGTCTGCATGGCTGTCGTCCCAGAAGGAAGCCTATTCTCAAGATGATGACAAGATAAGCCCACAAACAGTTTGATGAAGACAAGCAGACTAAGGACATGGAATACTGGAACCATGTCCTGTGGTCTGATGAGACCAAGCATGGTGGTGGGAGTGTCATGGTCTGGGGCTGCATGAGTGCTGCCAGCACTGGGGAGCTACAGTTCATTGAGGGAACCATGAATGCCAACATGTACTGTGACATACTGAAGCAGAGCATGATTCCCTCCCTTCGGAGACTGGGCCGCAGGGCAGTATTCCAACATAACGAGCCCAAACACACCTCCAAGACGATCACTGCCTTGCTAAAGAAGCTGAGGTAAAGGTGATGGATTGGCCAAGCAAGTCTCCAGACCTAAACCCTATTGAGCATCTGTGGGGCATCCTCAAACGGAAGGTGGAGGAGCACAAGGTCTCTAACATCCACCAGCTCTGTGATGTCATCATGGAGGAGTGGAAGAGGACTCCAGTGGCAACCTGTGAAGCTCTGGTGAACTCCATGCAAAAGAGGGTTAAGGCAGTGCTGGAAAACAATGGTGGCCACACAAAATATTGACACTTTGGGCCCAATTTGGACATTTTCACTTAGGGGTGTACTCACTTTTGTGGCCAGCGGTTTAGACATTAATGGCTGTGTGTTGAGTTATTTTGAGGGGACAGCAAATTTACACTGTTATACAAGCTGTACACTCACTACTTTACATTGTAGCAAAGTGTCATTGCTTCAGTGTTGTCACATGAAAAGATATAATAAAATATTTACAAAAAATTTGAGGGGTGTACTCACTTCTGTGAGATACTGTAAATTCACAATTTCAAGACTTTTTTTCCCGTGCCATTCGGAGTAACGCAAGTGTATATCTCGCAAATCTGACTTTTCTTTTTTTCAGAATTGCGAGTTTATATCTTGCAATTGAGTTTATATCTCACAAATCTTGCCTTTTCTCTCAGAATTGTATTATTGTATATATTCCTATACTTTGAATACGTGGGTGTACACATCATTATCATTATTTTCAAAATGTTTTCTTCACAAAAATAACACATTTTCTCAAAATATTAATTCATAAAAAATAAAATTTTGATTGAGTCATACCAAATGACATTTTACACCCTAAATTAACCTTTCTTATAAAAAGGTCAAATGATCTTATATTTTTAGAAACTTACTGACCTTGATACACAATGATGAGGGTCTGCAGAGGTCTTCTCTACGATAAAATTTCTTGTTTTGTTATTCACACCCCATAACTTTGATTTGATTGTCAAGGGTTTGTCATATATTAATATGCAGTTCATTTAATTAATTAAGGAGCCATTTTTCTTCATTATATTATTAGAACAGACGTATCATTTTATTATTAGAACAGGCGACATTTTGAAATTTTGCTCTTCAAAAAATATAAAAAACAACTTTAATTCAGAAATTTAAAAACATGCTCATCATAGAATAGGTAGTTACTGTGAAATACATGAATCAATCAATAGATATGGATGAAACTTTTACATAAGGTATATTTAAAGGCAAAGTTGACACCATCATCTGTTGAAAAAAAAAATTGTATGTGCTGCTAAATGAACAATGTTCAATCTTCATACAGTACACCTTTATTCTTCAGCCATTTACTTTGTATCTCTCATGCTTAATGCTACAAAAACAGCCAACACCTTCCCTAAATATTGATATAGATGCAAGAAAGGGGCAAGTATGGACAGCATCTGTAGCCCGGGCAGTTTTTGGCACGAATCGGGGCTGTGTGACTTTCTTATCTAAAATTGCTGTGTGATTTCAAATTTCCTCTTGTGGGTTAGACAGCTGAAGCCTAGTTATTTATTTTCAGAGCTCCATACACAGATATTGGCAGGATTCCAGGTGTCACAAGAGCAGCTTTTACAAACACACACTCACACAGACACACACATGCACAAATCAATGGGCTTCAATCAATAGCGTGTTTAGCAAAAAATGGTTTGCAGTTGTTAGGATTAACCTGACACACATTTTCACCTCTCCTCCACCTCTTTTTCTATACTTTACTACCTAACATTGTGGGGGAGTTTTACAGCGTTCCTTTTTTTGCGGTTAGTGTGTGTATGCATGCAGGCCTTTGCCAAATGGAATAAAGGTGGTTCTTAGCTCAGAGTAGTGGAGTTTACATCAAGGCACTGCACTGCTGCTACAATATAGCTTTGCCAAACAGACAGATATAGCTGGGGCTGCTGGTGTGGATCACCTTTCCATGTGAAAAAAGGGAGAGAGTGAGAGCAACAGGAAAGAACATGTGTTAGCCATCTGGAGGAGCAGTAGATGCGGCGCATCCTGCCGTATGCTCACACAAAGGATTAATTTTACTGTTAGCGAAGTCTAATTTTGCATTCTGCTCCTTTCAAAACTGTTGCCGTCTGTTTTGGTTGATGCGAACAGACTGGAACGGGCTGTGGTTACATAACACAATCCATCCTACTTTCATTCAGCTCTACAAGACCTAAGTGCTGCGAATACTACTGCTGTACCACTGTGTTTGAATTGGCATTCTGCTGTAGCTCCGCAGAGAAAGCCGATGGCCAGTCTTGGCACTACAATACCCAAACACTTGTTTTAAAACATGTAGTGTGTTGCCTGAACACCAATTCAGGAGGGTTTCTGTTGGCCGAGAGGTCGAGGTGCCCACACTTTACTTGGTTTGGACAAAAGAGCCGTTTTCATGGGATTTGCCAAGTATTGTTTCAGCAAGGCAGATTTTTTATTCATGTTGTGCAGGAATATTGCATTAGAGTTTGCAGATCCCTCTCCCACGTTGCATGTATTAAACAGCTTCCATTCCACTCTGGGAGGGAAAAAGCCTGCATACATCTGCTGAAGTCACTCCAGGCCTGTTTTACTGGAGATCTCTTGCTTAACCCTTAAACCCCTAGCCACTTACGCATCGCTTAGTGCCTTAGTGAGGCTCTTCCTGTGAGACTCTTTTTTTATTGTTCGATCTTGTTTAATTTATTAAAAAACTGAATGCACTCATGAATACACTATCGTCTATGATGAGGGCGATGTCTGGAGTTTTTGTTTCTGAACGAAACACCTTAAAATGTTTATAAATTGATATTTTTGGGAATCGTCTAGCCGATATAATAATATATATAGTGAATTTATCTCACATTCGGACTTTTTTTTCTCACAATTCTGAGTTTATAGGCTATATAATATATACAACATAAACTTATATATATAAATTAAAGGGGTCATATGAGGGTTTCAGTTTTCCTTTCCTTGGAGTTTTTCGCGCTGTTCGCGGAATAGATAAGATCCCTAAATTTGCAAAGACTGAAGTCTCAAACCCAAATAGATATTCTTTATAAAAGTTAAGAATTGTCCACGCCTACCTAAAACGCCTCGTTATAACACACCCCCACATGTCTACATCACTGTGTGGAAAGATTTGCATAACACCGCCCAAATGTTTACACAAAGAAAGAATGTGTAACTTTTATTCTCGCTGTAGTAATTGTTGCCGCCGCCACCATGTTAGGGTATACGCTGATTGTTTCATGTGTGGAAAGTAGAAACTAATAGTTGTTGGTCTTTCAATGAGACAACAACTAGAAAATCAATGTTAAGTTGCATTACAACACTGTTTCAAACAGTTCAAATCAAATATTCAGATTGTGCCAACGCATATTTACGAGGACGAAGACTGGTGTCCTGGGTTCTGACAATAGATTCTGACTCACAGCCTGCAAGTATAACGTTTCAATATTTAAAGAAAATTGCCAATTATGATTCAACGCAAAAAAAGAGTATAGCTTTTTGAGCATTGTATAGAGCGCTTGTGTTTTTGTTTCAGTCTTGCTCCGACTCCAAATCGCAAGCATGTTTTGCGTTTATTTGGCATCCGAGTACGCCTCGTCCAAACAGTGTGACGTCATTATAATCCTGTAATTACTGTGCACCCACAGTTGTGATGCTAGGCTGTCCCGTCGCACTGGACAAAACGGCATCACGTAGGGTAAGGGGATTAGACATATTCCGTCACAGCTTGAGTATACGCCAATACAACCCACCACCCCCACACGCAACAAACATGAAAGCTGGCACATCATCAGAGCACAACTCCCGTTTCAGACCGATGAGCTTTGTAAAAGTCAACACATTTCAGAAAGGCGGGGCACAGAGGAATAACAGTAATGTACAGTATGTGGAAAAAAATTGTTTTTTTTACCTTAAAACCGCATAAACACATTTCATTACACCAAATACTCAAAATAATGTTATTTTTAGCAGCATCAGTATGGCCCCTTTAAAGAGAAAGAATTGTGTGTAGGTGTAACTCCACTTCTGGAACAAAAAAAATCTGAATTGTAAGTTATTTCAGGGGTAAGTCAGAAGCTCTTAGTTTATAGCTCCGGATTGTTAATTTTTCTCCGAATTGCAAGAAGAAAAAGTCCTGAACTGTGAGATAAAAAAGTCTGCAATTAAATGTGTTTACTTTTTATGCCAATGTCATAAAACAGGGTCTTCCATTATTTGTCACCGCTCCACAATTATGGAAAGAAAGGAAATCCATTTTGTTTTTACAGTAGCAAAGAGTGATCTGTAGGAATATCACACCTCACTTAAAATATGGAGACTTGTAGAGGGGGGGTGTGAGTCTCTAAATATATATAGATTTATTAAAGTCATAGGCTGATACTGCATGTTGTGTGAAACAGAGAAGAGAACGGGCAGCATGGCTTTAAGCAACTATGATCCTAGTCTATTGTGGTCAGTGCAGTTGTGTTGGGCCTCTCTTTTTCGTGGTCAGCACATTTACGGACCAGTTCCCTGTTTCACAGTGCGGTCGTCTGCACTGGCCCTGAGAATACCCATGAACACTAGACCCAAGAAACTACTACCAGCTATATCGCAGAACTAAAACTGGACAAAATGTATAATTTAGGTGTGATATACATTATCACCACGTGGATCTGCTAACATAATTTGATTGCCATGGGTGCTTCTATATAACAAGGACATCCAGCAACAGTAGCTGCTATTTACAAGGGTCGCTGTTATTACCAGATCAGGTTTGTCTGTTCAAACATCATACCACGTGTCCACCGATACCATAATACATGCCATATGTCATAAGCAGAGGGTTTACGAGGGTACTCGTGGACTCCTTAATGTCTGTAACAGGATGTCCACATTTTACTCACCATCATGTCATTTTATTTCAGATGGGACACATTTTCCATACATTCTTAATTTCTAAATACTGTTTAATTTATTTCTTAGTATGCAAAGTTAATGTTTCTTGTGAAGTGCAGTTAAGATTTTTACATGTATAAAAACCCCCAACTCTCTAAGACTTTTTTCTGCCCTGATGCTTCCTTTAGATACATCTCACGGGAGCTAACTATCCCACAATTACTTTCACATGTCCTCTCCTTTCTTGGCCAGGAAACCTTTTATGTTGGTTTTAGGATTACTCCATCTATTAACACGTTTTCATTGTAATACAGTCTAATTTTATCCTAGCTGAGCGATTAATACAGAGGTAATTTAGGAGGTCTCATTCGTAGAACTTTGCATTTGACTCTCCAGAGTGGCTGCCGGTAGGATAGTCTACCAGTAGCATTTTCCTGTACTCAGCTGTCTGTGGTTATTTTAACTTATCGGACCGCTCCACAGTGACATTTACCGACAAACTCATTAATGAGTCGAGGGTGCATTGACTTAGACAAAAAACCGGTTTACCTTCTCCTTGCTCACTGTTAAAACTTTCCTATCCTTTTCCATACACTTTCCGTCCGTCCCACAGGGCACTATAGTTATGAACAGACGTGTTAACATAGAGTGTTTTGACATTTAACTGCAACACCAGGTTAAAGAAAGGGGTCATATGATGCTGCTAAAAAGAACAGGTATGTGTTGGTGTATTTTGTGTAATGAAATGGTGTTTTTAAATTGTATGGGAAGATATAATGATGGTTCATTATTGGTGATTTACGGTTTTTAAAGGTTCAAAAACACATTATTTTATCCACAATACTGTAGCATTATTGTTTTTCTCCTTCTATGATGTCTCCTCTCTCCCGCCTTTCTGAACTCCTTGCGATTTTTGGTACAAGCTACATCTGGTCTGAAAAGCGAAGTGTGCTGTGCTTGGGTCCAGCTATCCAGTGCGTTTTTTAGTGATTGGGCCTAGATACTCAAGTCATGAGACGGACATAGTTACGCCCCTCACGCATACTGTATATGCCCTTCAGGCCGAGCGAAATGAAGTGGTGCAAAAAACATGAAAACCCATTAATAACAAGGACATGGTCGTTGCATCCAGATGGGGACAATAGATTATTGGATTATAAATGACTTAGTATGTCTTTTTTTACTGCGTTGCGTGCATCGCGGCCGTGGAAACATAACCCATTCTGCCATTTGGGATCGGATAAATTAACTAACACCAAGCACGCTAGGCTCTAAACTACACTTCCTAGAAAACGGCCTCGCTTTAAATAATAATAAAAATTATAAAAACTCTTAAATTAAAAAATTTACTTACGTCTGTTAGTCAGAACAGCGGACATTGTAGGTCTACTCTATCTACCATCTGGAACAGTCCTCCATAAAATGCGCTGCACACATATATATATTTGGGTTGAATTGTTCTGGAACAGTTTTGTAAAATACCACTTAACCACTGCTTTCTAGTCGTGTCCATTTTTGGAAAGCCCAACAAAGTAGTTTCGCTTTCACAAACGAAACAGCGTCACACACCGTGGCCTACAGTGAGCAGAGGCCGGGGGCTAGCGTGAGTGAAAACGGCCAGGGAAAAGGGTGTTGATTGAAGCAGAGTGCGGTGCTTGAGAATCGGCGCTGCCGGGTATTATGTTCGACAAAGAGCTTCAGTAAGGACATTTAGCGACTCTGGTGCTGGACTCACGCTTCGTCCACGGTGAGCGCGATCCGTAAAATTTGGAAATTTGTCCTCAGGCAACCAGCACGGATCAGCTCCGGGCATGACGAAGCAGATATGTCCTCTTTGGAAGACCACAAAGTATTTCGCTTTCACAACAGAACGGAGCAGCCGCGCTTTTACGACATGTGAGCGGAAACAACAAACCGTACAGCAGAATAAATTTACGACTTCTTTCTTTGAAGTGAAACCTAATTGGCGGCATTATGCAAATCTCCCACATACGGTGGAGAGTAGAATATGTGAGGGGGATGAGAAGGAGGGGGGAGGGGAAGGGGGGAAAAAGAAAGCGGTTGTTAGAATGGGCCATTTTAGGTAGGTGTGGCTAACTCTTAACTTTTATAAAGAATATCTCTTTGGATTTTGAGACTTTAGTCTTTGCACCTAATTACAGATCTTCTTTATGCACGAAGAGCTTGTAACACTCCAAAGAAAAGGAAAAATTGAAATCGCATCATATGACCCCTTTAACTACATGATAAATGTATCCTTATAGGAACTGCTGCAACTCCAAACTGAAACTATGAATAATTCAGATGTACTTCATTCAAATAGCGAGTCATGAAATAATTTACTTCTCTTTGTTGATCACTTTAAAGCCTGTATAATATTAGCCAATAATCAGCATGCGTAATTAAAACTTAAAAAATCTTGAGGAATATTAAAGTTGGCATGCAGGTTTAACAATCATATCATAAAGGTATAGTTCACATTCTGAAAATGATATCAGCATTTACTCACCCTTATGTCAGTTCAAACCTGCATGCATTTCTTTCTTTTCTGAAACATAAAAGAAGATGTTTTTGTCTATACAATGCAATTTAGTGGCACTGAATGTTAAGTTGAACTCCACTGACTTTCATTGTGTGGACAGAAGAGTATAGATAAAAGGCAACATACGTGGACTGAAAGCCACAAAACACAACATATTAGTCAGAATGAAATAGAAATTCACCCTATCGTGGTTGTGCTTACTTGATCTCTTGTGACCGTTCATTCATTCTGCAACTTTTTGTTTTGGATGTTTAGTAGGAAAAGAAAACCCATTATTTTAAAATCAAAAGTATCAAAAACAACTGTTTTTTTTTTCCATGTGACGTATGTCAGACTTCTCCAACCATGTTGTCTGCTTAAAGCCACCTCTTTCTTACAAACCACGGCAAGCTTGCATTCAGATTAGTCTCCATCCAATCGATAACTGATGGATAGAACCACATACCCACCCTACATTTTTACTCGGATATATATCACAATAAAAGTGTATTCTGGGTTATCTCCAAAATAATGTTTAGTTAGACATTTGTTACATACTATCAATTCCTTCAACATGTGTAAATGCATTTACACTAATCATCATAAAATGGAAGTCTGTCAGGCAAATTGGAGGGATTAGAAACAGAATTGTGATGCTATTGTTAAAGCACTTCCATTAATACTTCAGTAAGAAAATGTGCTGCTTTTCTAGGTGGTGGAATATTTTTTTTTAAGCGTTACGGACATCATTCTTGAGGGGTGCATTTAACATCCATGTAAATAGTGTTTTACAGATTATTACATCACCATCATTTCATGTACCTTCCGAGTATCCTCATACAGGTGCCAAACAAAAGCAAAAATATTTAATTTTTAGTTGGTGACATGATGACATGAGGTGGAATGGATGTAACTGTGCACAGACAGGGTTGGTAAGAGATTGATAAACCTTCTAAACCAGTGTTTCTCAACCCTGGTCCTGGGCGCCCCCCAGCACTGCACATTTTGTGTGTCTCCCTAATCAAACACACCTGATTCAACTCATAAGCTCATTAAAAGAAACTCCAGGACCTGAAATGGGTGTCAGATAAGGGAGACATACAAAATGTGCAGGACCAGGGTTGAGAAACACTGTTCTAAACAGTATGATAGCATATTTCAACCTCATCTTCCTATTTCGCTGTGGCTGCACACACTTGCTGCAAGTAAGAAGACTGTAAACACATTGGCTTCTCATTTATTACACGCAAATCATTGATGCCTTAATCCTTGATATCCAAATGCATGGCACAAATGTTGTACATAGACATTAGGTTTGTTAATAACCTGGGAAATTCCTTTAAACTCCGATATTTGAAATCACAAATCAGATAGAGTATAGAGCTGGATCTTTGATTTGCTAATGGACTCTTTCTCACACAGAAGACTATGGTAAAACAAGAACTCACTTAGCTCCGTATCAAGCACTACATCGAAACAGCAGTCTATAAAGCATACACTTTTTTGAGCTATTGACAAAAGCATCCGAGTTCTTCCAGTGAAATATGAATTTAGGCAACTTGTAGTTTTCTAGTTTTATGCTTTTTCCTTGCCTAATTAAAAGTAATTTAGTTTAAAGATTTTCGAGCAGTCCTGCCTACTCATAAATATGCTTTGAAATCACATCTGCAATTCCACATACACAGTCTTGTACCACTAAATACCATTGAGAGTGGATTAGCATGGATCTATGAGATATGATTCTTATTCAGAACCTACATACTCCAATCCAAACGATCCGGGCCAAATACTTTTTTTTTTTGTCCATCACAGCTCTCAGAGCAGCTGCCATCTTTCTTCTGCCAAACAGAGAAGCTGTGAAGAATTGTGAAAGGTCGATAATTGGTTTGCAGCTGTAGTAATTTTAGCTCTGGCCTTGGTGGCTGGACATCACAAAGGAAAGAAAGGACGTACCAAGACTCTGCAGGACGCTCCTCCAATCTAACAACACTCCCATTAGACACTGAGGGAGAATGACATGTCACTGACATGAAGCACCACCTAGTTGCTTGTTGATTCTTATCTCTGCTACTCACATGTTTGTAAGATAGATATCAATTTTATGCTAATCAGAGTAGTATAACTGTGTGTGTGGGATGTGTTTGTCATCTAATAGTATATGTGATATAAGTTATTATATATGATGTTAGATGAATGTTACTGCTGATATGCGCAGCAATTAAAATTCCATTCAAACACACACACAAGACACAATAAAATTATCCTGGTTTAAATAATCCTGTCTTCATAAAAGGAACTAAAATGTGTGTATGATGTATGTGACGCTTTACAATAAGGTTCCATTTATTAATATTAGTTACCAACATTAGATAACACAACATAACCATTAAAAATACTTCTAAACCATATTTTAACCTTATTTCATGTTCATTTCAACATTTATACATTAGTACAAATTTTAAAGTTGCATCTGTTAATAATTGAATTAACGGATGTATTACTCATTGTTAGTGAATGTTAGATAATGTATTAACTAACATTAACAAATGGGAGCTTATTGTAAAATGTTACTGATATATATGTTATACCTTCCATTAGTTGAATGTTAGAAGAATATTACTGCTGAAGGATGCAGCAAAAATAAGTAAATAAATAAAATTCTATTTCAAATTGTATTCACACATACATACAAAACTTCATGAAAGGAACTAATAATTGAAGAGCTCTATAAAAAATGGCTTTTGATATTAGTGGTTACCATGGCAACAAAAATGAGAGCTGCCACAGTGTCATTTTGAGGACTCCTTTTCATATGAGCCCAGTCTCTGAGAATCCACAAAGTTATCATTCCATCAATGAAAAATAAAAAAAGAAAGGAAGGAAGGAAAGAAAGAGAAGTAAATATCTTCTGGGCTGTACAACCACTGAGATAATGCCCCTAACTTCCAGCTAGGTTCTAAATACATGTTTGGCTTAATAACTCGGCGGTAGAGAAAGTAGAAATCTTTATGTTATAGCTCTTCACGATTTTGCCCCATTAAAAGATCTATATCATTCCCTTAAAGGAATAACTCGTCCAAAAATGACATTTCTGTTATTCGAAACCCATATGACAGAAAGTGAGATGTTAAGACACAGAATGTCCATCCAGCTCTTTTCCATACAATTAAAATGAATGGTGACCACAGCAGTCAAGCAAGATTTAAGGAAATTTTGTCTGAGAATGCCAAGTTATCTTTTTTTTCTCTTCAAACTATGGCTCCAGAAGATTTTAATATGGTGCACAAGTCATATGGACCACTATTATGATGCTTTTTTTGGAGATTACCAGTGCCTAGTCCTCGTCAACTTTCATTGTATGGAGAAAAAACAGCTCAGAAAGTCTGTTTAATCCTTTGGTGTTCTTACTGTTTAAATCAAGTCATACAGGTTTAAAATTACATTTTTATTTTTTCGTTGTATGTACGTCAAGTTGTATGCGGATTCATTATATTGTTTTACCACAAAAATTAGTGTTCCAACTAAAAGTGCCTTTTAAAAACAGTGCATGCATTCATTATAAGCTTTCAGTCCTGAAGCCCTTCCAACTACCTTGCCTATGATGTTGTCATTTTCATCAACTCTAGTTTGCCTCTGGATTAATTCTAATTGCAGACCATACTCATCTCTAGGTGCAAAGCATAAATTAAAAGCACATACCGGACTGATACATCTGCTTAAGAAACATCTAACAGTCCAAGCTTTTATGCCAGAATGTGTTTACATAATGAGGCTTTGAACATTCAGCTCCATTTTTCCATTTAGACAACCCCTCAATCATATGGACAGATCAACACTTTAAGTCTAGCACTATGGTGCACTATTCCAAGTGGCACTTGTCTGCATTTATATCTGTTCTCATCCATTTCTTTTTCATTTGCTCTCAGGGCCACACATTTAATTTTGTGTTTCATCAAGGAGGAAATTACACGCCTGTGAGAATAAGCTAAGGTGATGTAAGTGCACTGAGACATAGTGCTTAGCTGATACCTTGCCTTTTTAATTCAGCAAACATTCCTGATGCATAATGCATGTCTAGGTAGTCCTCAATGGGGTCTCGGCACAGCAGCTCTATGCATTGTCTGTGCGTGTATGTGTTTGTGCATAATATACTGGGATTAGAAAGCAATAAGAAGAAGAAAAAAAAAGGTCATTTGGGTCATAAAACAAACAAGGGATGTCTAATGCAAATAGTTTAACAGTCAGTTAAAATAGGCATTACATAAAGCATTGAATTTTAAATTAAGAGACATAGGTGAAACTTCCATAAATTAAACCAGTATTAACACATTAGTCCTAGAATGTCTTACTTTAACAAATGGATGTAGAGGCATCAGGTGTCATTTATGTTGTCCTGCATATGTGCTGTAAAGGTTATGGTATAATTTTGGTTACAGAGAGGGGGAAGGCAAAGAGGTCTGATGGAAAATCTTACCTGTTGTCGGTCTGTCTAGATTATAGTGTTGGGTCGTTCTTGAACGATTCGTTCTTTTTGAACTAATCTTTAATGTGACTCTGGATGAACGAGTCGTCTCGGGGAGTGATTCGTTCAGTCGCGCATGCGCAGCATCCTATAGGTTCTGTACTGGAATTAGTCAAGTAGTTCACCTGTTTCGAGTCTTCGGATTTTTCGAGTCGTTCGTTCATCACGTGACAGCCCCTTAAGTTTAACCTATGCAGTCTGAGCCGGAAAGAGACTTAATAATAATAACCAACTCTTTATTTCCTTTGTTACAACATTCAGTGTTACGGAAAAGAACCATAATGACAGAAATTCACACACTTTATAAACTGTAAGAAGTAAAAAGCAACAATTTGAGACCAGAAACGCATCACGTAACTGTAAGAGTAAATAATAATTATAATAATGATGATAATAATAATAATAATAATAACTATGCACCCGTTTGTAAGGAAGCTTGTAAATTAACTAATTTCTCTATCCAATGCTGTCACGTCACGTGACAAAAGAAAGAACGATTCGAAAGACTGGAGAGATGAACTAATCAATTCTCTTTCCGGCTCAGACTGCATTGGTTAAAGTTTATGGGGCTGTCACGTGATGAAAGAACGACTCAAACCCGAAGACTTGTTTTCCAGGGGGGGGGGGAGTTAAAAAAAACAAAAAAAGAGGTGAGGTGAGCTAATCATAGACTGAAGACCCAGGTAAACAATTAATTAATCTTTTCTGTTTCTTATAGCAGTTTTGTATTGTTTGTAGTGTGATCAACGTTTTTATGTAAGTAGTAGACGTGTTAAGGAAGTAACATGTAACATTTTAATTATATTTTGCTAAAATGAACGAAATGACTCGAAAAAAGATTTGTTCATTTTGCTGAACGAGACTCAAAGGTCCGAGTCGGTAAAATGATCCGAACTTCCCATCACTACTAGATTAAAACAAGGGAATGGTCCAAATGGATTGAGCATTGGTTGGTCGGCACACACTGATGACATCAGAGAGTTGTGACTGGTTGATTGAAATGTTGATCCAGGATCAACAAAGGATATTAAAAACATCTTTCTCCATTGACAGTCATTCATAATTTGCCATGCATTCTGGCTATTTTGCTAATATTTCTCTATATAATAGTGGGGCCACTGCACCAGCTGAGCAATTACAATAAATTGTGAAAGTTTTCTGCAAATATTATAGACCTTTTTGGTTGGTTCAAGCATGAAGATCGTTTTCTCTATCTTTCTCAACTGATCATATTTCTACTAACATATAACTTTATAGGCAATGACATAGATTTGTATACAAAGTGCAAAATTAATAGCTATTAACTTAATTTGAATATGTAAAAAGTAGAATTTGTAATGATCATGTTAGATAATGAGATAATTGGAGCTCTGTATTTGAAGATCCAGTCTTACCTGAGTAATTATAATCACCTGCCACCTATTCTTTAGGATTAGGTTGATGCATTATTCGTGAAGTCTAAAGAAGAAGGATTATCCTGATATGCGCTGTGGGAGAAAGAGATAAATGAAGGTAGTTATTTCAGTTGGCACAGCAATCACAGATGGGGGTGTTCCTAACAGGCAGTTCTATGAAGGTATTTTTGGTGCAAAACAACTGAGTGAGCGTGACAGCGGAATTTGTAGTTGTAGAGAATAGCCACACATGTGTATCAGTAAATCTGAAGTCACAGACAAAAGTTGCAAACTTGTAGATATTTTTTTCTCTCCCACAAACACAACACAACAGTTACACGTTCTTGAATCCTTCACTGCAGGTGCACAAATCCTAGTCTACGAATCACAAATCAAGAAACTCGTACGCTCACAAGTTTTGCTACTATTGCTGCAGTGAATATGGTGCAAAACACATATACACACCTGCATCAAAAAATGTGAAGTCAAGGACAAATTTTGTGCATCCGCAAATCAGTTTGTGAATTCTTTTAATGAGATTTGCACGCTTGTAGAATGATTTCTTACATATATATTTTTTTCTTGTATGCTTTTTCTAGCACAAACACAAGTACACAACTACAACGGCGTGAATCTGCTGCTACGAGTCTCAAACACTGTTTTTCGCTTGCAAATGACAAGTTTCACGCTCTCTCCCTTATGCACCGCCTATCTGTGTGATAAATGGTGCAAAAGTGATTTGTGCATCTGTAGAGGCAACGGCGCGCACTGTTCAGAGAGCAGAGAATTTCAACCAATCAGAAGAGCTCATTTGGGCGCCTGAAACACGCCCCCTAGTTTTAGCCACAACCCCGAAAAATCGCGAGCTGCGAGCATCCTGACAGCGACAAGTATCAAAAAAGTTAAGTGGCTATTTTTTCTTTCTTTGAAATCATTTGTTTATAGCTTAAATACAGCTACGTTGGTAAACAGTGTTTCTTAGTTAAGTTAGCAAATCTTATTTCACGAAAGGTAAGCTAACGTTAGCCTACCTGCACTGTTAAGTGTGCTATTCAATCGTCTCGTATTAAATTACACTGTCTAATATAACGATTTATTCCTTGTATTCTGTTATGCTTTACCTTATAGAAAAATAAAGGTAAACTAAAGGTAATTTACAGCAGCAATCTATAGTAGGTAAATATCTATAGTAGTAGATATTGAGCCAAATCACAAAACAAGGATTCTCAAAGGAAGGAAAACTGAGATAACAAAAGTAATTAGTAATCCTACCCAACAATGAGAGTAATAATTACTAGGCAAATTACCCACTATAGATTGCCTGCTGTAAATTACATTTAGTTTACTATAGTAGGCTATCCCAATAAAAAATACTATTCACCAAAGAAAAAAAACATGGCACCCTTGGTTTTAACTTACCTGTGAAGATGCACCCTGATCTGTTATTTTTTCTATAAGGTAAAGCATAACAGAATACAAAGAATAATAAAATAGTTATATTAGACAGTGTAATTTAATACGAGACGATTGAATAGCAAACTTAACAGTGCAGGTAGGCTACCGTTAGCTTACCTTTCGTGAAATAAGATTTGCTAACCTAACTAAGAAACACTGTTTACCAACGTAGCTATATTTAAGCTATAAACAAATAAAAAAATAGCCACGTACCTTTTTTTGATACTTGTCGCTGTCAAGACGCTCGCAGCTCGCGATTTTTCGGGGTTGTGGCTAAAACTAGGGGGCGTGTTTCAGGCGCCCAAATGAGCTCTTCTGATTGGCTGAAATTCTCTGCTCTCTGAACAGTGCGCGCCGTTGCCTCTACAGATGCACAAATCACTTTTGCACCATTTATCACACAGATAGGCAGTGCATAAGGGAGAGAGCGTGAAACTTGTCATTTGCAAGCGAAAAACAGTGTTTGAGACTCGTAGCAGCAGATTCACGCCGTTGTAGTTATGCACTTGTGTTTGTGCTAGAAAAAGCATCCAAGAAAAAAATATATATGTAAGAAAACATTCTACAAGCGTGCAAACCTAATTGCAAGAATTCACAAACTGATTTGAGGATGTACAAAATTCGTCCGTGACTTCACATTTCTTGATGCAGGTGTGTGAATGTGTTTTGAACCATATTCACTGCAGCAATAGTAGCAAAAAATGTGAACGTATGAGTTTCTTAATTTGTGATTCGTAGAATAGGATTTGTGCACCTGCAATAAAGGATTCGAGAAGGTGTAACTGTTGTGTTGTGTTTGTGGGAGAGAAAAAAATATATACAAGTTTGCAAATTTTGTCTGTGACTTCAGATTTACTGATACACATGTGTGGCTATTCTCTACAACTACAAATTCCGCTGTCACGCTCACTCAGTTGTTTTGCACCAAAAATACCTTCATACAGTTCTGACATATTTGTTTGGAGTTTGTCTAAGACATGCCTTGGTGTCATGTCTCATTAGTTATTGCTGAATCACTGAATTACCTTATCAGCAGGAAATAGCTGATGACAGGGTCAGTTAAACCAATCAGTTTGAAGTTGGTAAGAGTAATTTTAAAATATCAGACTTCTGTTCTGTGACAGCAATATATATATACTTCTAGCATGTATTTATGTATTTTATGTATTATGCAATTATATCATGATGACAAAAAAAAGATATAGATACAGATCTACTGTATACAGCCTCACAAAATGTGTTTTTAACTTCAGATGAACTCCTTAAAAAACAAATACAATTAATACAAAACAGCCTACGGTATTAGTTTAAAGCAGTACGTTTGAATAAGATCATGTTGTGGTGATTGATCTCTGCTATTGTGAGTCATATGATGGAGGGGTTAATGAATGTGACAAATCTACTTGCTTATCAGTCCCGTACTACAAATAACAAGGAATGTCCCAGCAGGGAAAACCGGGATGACTGAGAATGTAAACAAACCTGAATCTATCAGTTCTGTCATACTCAGAATTAATGAGAAGCAATAAGAGTCCACAGATGTTTATGAAACCACCTTTTGTGTTTCTCATCATGAATAGTCCTGTTTACAAATAGTGTGAGACTCCTATTAGACAACTGTTTGAGTTTTCATTTTGAAAAATTGACATTTTTAATAACTAAACAAGCAAAATAACGTTAACATGTCCTTTCCCGCATATAGCATTTGTATTCATTACATGCAGATGGAGGTCGGACATAATTAACCTTAAATTGCTTTGTTGTGTGCATATTTAAATATGAAACTGGTCCCACAAATGCACATCTGCATATATTCCTATATAAAAAGAACACCATAGGATTGAAAGCCTCTTTTTGGCTTTTTGCACATCACTGGCATATTAAAGCAATGTACACTTGAAAGCATTTTAAACTACACATATACTTCATTATTGTTGTGTTGAGCTGTGAAGAAGATAACATGGTGACAGCTCTGTGTAAGCTGCTGTTTAGAAAGCTTAGTGCGGATATTCACTAGCCCATATATACGCTGATAAAGTTCCTCCCTAACAAAGGGGAAAATGACAGTCTAGCCATTCTTTCAACTTATCTACCTAATTACACACAACACAATAGAAATTAGATAAACCTTCCTTTCATCATGCTTTCGGCATTGTTGTAAGCATTCTTCTGAAATGTGTGACCATACTTCAGATCATAGTGTTCCTACAGCAGGCTGTTACACAAACACTCATAAAATAAGCATTGGCTAGATTCACTGTGCCCAATCCTCTGCCTTTTCATGAGACAAATTGGAAAATTAAAGGTTTTCACCCAGATTGGGATCCCACGGTCTCTTTCCATAATTACTGGCTGGACTGGCTCACTCTCCGGCAAGTCTTATACTCACCTCACGTTCTGTTATAGTGGCCAAGGCTTTAAGACGTGCATAAAACTGACAGGGTGTCTATAATGAATTACATGAAACATAATGAGATTGGCACTGTCAGTATTCAATCATGAAGCAAATGAAAGGAAATCAAGGGGAGTAAAAAGGAGGGGAGTTATTGATTTTTCTTCATTTTTTGTTGCATTAACTACAGCTGATTGTATCCGTTTACAATTCTGAATGAGTAACCACTGAAATCAAAGTCTTTGTGTTAGGCCAAAATATAATAAAAAAATTCTTAATCCAATTAATATAAAAAAAAAATTAAATTTGGAATATAAAAAAAGAAATAAAAATAAAATATAAATATCACGACTTTGGTGGGGGGGATGTCTTTATTATTGAATAGAAAATGTAGAAAATATACTTAATAATAAAAATCGCAAATAAAATTAAATCCAATCAAAAAAAATAACAAAAAATAAAATTAGTGTGCCCTGTTTTTTTCTTTTGCAGCGTCCCTACCAGGCTCATGTGTGACATCCTGTAGCTGTCTGGCCCTTGATGTGTTCTTTTTTTTCATCTTGTATGTTATGTGGTTTCCTCTCTCCGACTCATATTGCATTTATCCATTACTATTTTCACTTGTGTTGTTCTCACCATTTTTTTATTATTTTATGCTGTTATTTCTTTCTTTTAAACACTCTCACTTGCCTGGGTCTTCCTGCACAAAATAGCCAACAGTTGAACGTGATTTTTATGTATCCTGCTTGAAGTAGATGAGAATATTATGTATCTGAAGCTGTAATTAAATATTGAGAAATAGTGTGTATTATATGTTTATAATTGTTTAAATGCCGCTTAATCATTTATGAGAAGGAACCAAGTAGAGTACACATACGCAGTTACTTTTTTGGTTGATATAATCCTGAAATATATAATTGCCTTTTCATTATTTTTTTAAGTTTAATTTAAATTTGCAGTTAAAATAACAAAAAATAAATGTATTTTAAAGTTTAGAATTAGACACCCTTTGCAAACAGGCTTACGCTGGTAACTCATCAGTGGACTTTACTCGTCAATATAGGCTATATTTTTTCAGATTTTTCTCATTCTATATTTCTGACGTTACAAAAGTGCCTCCTACTGGAAGAGAATGAATGTTCATTTTCAATAATCCAGTCTGTAGTTTTTGTTCAGACCAATGTGAAAATCCACCCACATAACCCCATTTTAAATTAATATAAAAATGTATACTTCTGAGCCCTGGTTTAAACGCTCAATTGTTGTCACGGTTGTGTCAGGAGGAAGGTGAAGGAGACAGCTGGTGTAAACCAAACTTTCAGTTTAATAATAAAAAGGCAGAAGGACAATCGGAAACACAACGTAGAATAACTGTGACCGGACAACCAAAGACTGAACAGACTGGGGCTTAAATACAAGACAAACGAGGGTAATAAACTAGACACAGGCGATACAGGATAATTAAACAATGAGCAAAGGAACTAATGAAGACAGGAACAAGACCAAATAAGGAAAAACAGGAACCAAACAGGAAACACAATGAAAACTAAGACAAAACAAACTGAACCTGTGATAATTATGAGGTTTATCATTTTATAATTTATTTTGTTTTTGTGAAAACCTGTATCTCAACTGTAAATCAGTTGCTATTTCGTGGTCTACAACATAAAAGAAAGCCATTATAACATGTACATGAAAAATGTAGAAACGCTGGACACAACTATGGGGCACCATTGGGCAGCAGCAAGCATCACAACAAAAAAGGAACCTCAAGATTTATCTAGGAAAATGTATGCAAATGTATAGGGCCCCATTCCTATATTTTGCCTGGGGCCCCCAATTCACTAAATCCACACCCCAATTGAGCAATTCTTCAAAGAAGAATTTTTTTTTAAATTATTATTACAATGACCATTTATTATGATGCTGAGCTTGTTGACGCAGTAGCTGTTCACACAAAATGCATTTTTGCATTCCACTGCACTTTTCAATTGTTTTATGTAAACATACTAGATGGATGCCTTTGACCATTGCGCTTGTGTCTTTTGCATGACAGTTACATTTTTAGAATGCCTTGTCAAGTTAAAAGCACATTCTGAGGCCCTGTTTTTTTATTTTACTGCCCTGCGTCTCACATTTTAAAATGAAAAAATGCATTCCATGTGAACGGCCCCTCAAATACTTGTGTTAAATGTGCAATATATTTCACTCACAAACGTGCTGTTGTTCCGAATATCAGAATAGGCAAGAGGCCACAGGTAATCTGACATTTAGATAAATATTGATTAGTTTAAATTGAGTTACTTACATTTTTAAAAAATATTGCCAGTTACTTTGTCTATTTTTGCTTAACCAACGAAAAAGTTCAGCCTCCACGTTTCTAAACAAGTGCTGTTTTTTTTCCTGAATGATTGAAAACCGGGAAAAATCTCCATCACTAATGTACCCTGGAATGGCAAACTGTCAAATGAAGTGATAGAATAAAAAAAGTACTTTTTTTGTATTAATGATTAGGTCAGCTATGAATCTCTATTCATGTTCTGAAATGAATACACTAACTCTGTATGCTATGAAAAGCCCTCCGCCTCTCCAGCACCACCTGCCTAGATCTACTACAATGTCTCCCTCTTTCTTATTACATTAATTTTATACACTAAACATTTAGCAGAAGCAATTCGTACTTGCTCTGCAGCAGCAGCAGCAGAAACCATGGCTCCGGCTGCAGCAGCGTAGCAGATCTAGTCCACCAAACCTATACACTCCATTTAAATAAATACACATTTTTAGAAACTATCCCGAGAGTTGTTATGGCTGAAATATTAATATTCCCTAATTGCTAAATTTAACAGGACTTGAAACATGTTTCATGCATATGGGACTAGAATAATGTAGTCAGGTCATAGTGGTTTATTTCTTGATTCTAAAATGGACAGTCTAGTCCTGCTCTGCAGTTACAAGGACATGACTCAGAGCAGCCAGTCTTGTTTCTATCACTTGAGTTACTTTCTGGATCTGTGCCATTTACATTTAGACTGTCTAATTACATTATTTGTACCTTGACTGCTTTTAGTAAGAGGTTGCATGTAATTACACAACAATAAACCAAGTCTAGCTGATACAATTTGTATGACATGTTTGAAATTATATACGCCTACTTTTAAGGATTTTCTTATATAAACACACTGTAGTCTGAACTTTTGATTTGCAATCATGTTAATGGATGTTAAAGTTGGGTTTCATCTGATTCAGCTTGTTCTCTTGTTTAATTTGACACATAGGAGAAATGTAGGGTTTTAGAGGGTTTGGGAGCCAGGATAGACTCAAACCTGGGTCCCTGTGAGCCAACATCTGCTGGGCATGTGCACAGCTCTGACTAGAACTATTTTTTAAAGGTCTAAAGCTGCATCTGAAATTGCATACTTCCCTACTATATAGTAGGCAAAAAACAATATGTGAACAGAATAGTATGCCCAAATTCACAGTATTCATATAGGCAAAAACGTTCTGAAGTGTGCCTCTGATAGACAATTTACTATCCCACGAGGCCTTGGGAGAGGATTTGAGAATGCCAGTGAGGTGACACAACTGACGCTGATAGGTCACATGACAACATGATGAATACAGTATGTTCAGATTACATTCATGCTACACATGGGCACTAAGTAATTTCTTATTCAGAAGAAATACCTACTCAGAGAGTATGCGATTTAGGACACAGCCCAAGTGTCAGCTTTATTGCTTTCACTCATAACGGGGTTTCTCTGTGTAGAAAGTGGTAAGCGGAAAAACCTAAACTGGAGTCGAGTGAGTACTGAATGCTGTGAGAGGGGGAGGGGAAACCACTGACACTCTGCTCCATTATATATTCCATTCCAGACCAGCTTTCAGTCTGTATGTTGCTTGGTATTACTCAAAGCTTGATGCTTCTGCAATTTTCAGACTATTTTTGTTTGCTGTAGTCGAACAAATAAGAACCGACTAGTCACTGTCTGATATATATTGTATTTGGATAATTTTATACATACATATAATATATATATATATATATATAATATTCTGTGTGTGAACAGCTCTTGTATATACTGCTGTATGAAGCAATATCACACTCACAATATCGGCTATTACATGTGATTTTGCACATGTAATTTTGATGACCACATTAAATTCATACACAACATTTAAAATGTCCATGACTATTCTATTAGTGTTAAAGACCATCCAGTAGTTGGATGGATGAACAACACACCATTAGATTAATTTACACAGTTTAAGGTTAAGTAATAGATTGGGTAACTACTTTAAGTTGTTGCAGATAGGTATGGTAATTACATCTAGATGTTTGACACACACACACACACGTATTAAACACTTATTAAATTACAGACAGAAAAAGATTTTAAAAAGTGTTCTTTTTAATCCAGTTACATTATAATCTTAATGTTAATCCTAAAGGTTGATTTAACAGACATAAACCTGTATTGACTATGACAGTGTGGAGAGTTGGAGACTGCAGCGCTGATCATTGTGCCTCACACTTTCAAACTCGTCGGTTCACAACACTGAGGCGAGGAAACGAGCCAGCGCTATCAACACTGCTGCCCCGAGGGCTCTTCCCACTCAAGTCCCGAGAGCCACAGAGGAATCTTGGGAATACCACGGCAAAATGAAGAACACTATTGATTCGAAAACATTTCCGAGGTTCTCCTTTTTATAGTTTGTGTCTCGATAAACTGGTTGACGGATCATACCTTCATTTCCAGATCACGACACCGATGAAAATAACATCAGTCGCCGCAAGTCGATCAGCAGCGTGTAGACAAAAACCGATTTCGCCTTTCAAATAATAAATGATAAACAAGTGACATCATGCAGGGACGACAGCAGTGCTTGACCTTTAGTTTTACAACGATGTATAGACCTAAATAAGAATTTCGGATTACTGATACAAAGCACGCTTGCACCCGCTTCAGTCCGGATTCGACCCGCAAGCTTCATCCCGGTTCCGCAAAGAAACTCAACCCAAAAGTGTTGAAGAGCTCCATGCATTCAAAAAGGTGGGTTCTGAGTGATTTCTTGACAAATAACTTTTGTCAAATGACAAATGATTCTTTTGAAAAATTCTGCAGTGGTTACTTTAACAGTGAAGACCTCCTCTTAAATGATATAGAGAACATTATATTGCATATCTTATGGTTTTGACTTAAAAGTCTGCAACACATAGTAAGTAGTCGAGTTCTTTTTCTTCAGTGCTGATCTAAATGTAAGGATTGGGTTTAATATTAGGAATAATTTAAATTTTTGCATTAATTTGGATAGAAGAAAGGGAGAACGGGATTTTTAGATGTTATGCATACAGAGCGTTATTTTGCTGCGTCTCTAAATTTTAATATTTTACCCTCTGTCGCACGAGAAATCATAGAGACTCTGCTAATGATCAATTAAACTCACTAATGGTTTAACATCTGTGTTGGCTCATTAAAGATAAGGTATCATAATGTAATGTTTTGACTTTATGTACCTCCAATTAATTTTCTCTAATCTCAAAATAAAATGAAGACATCACAGTTGAACTGTAAATAATATAGTGGTTCTTTCAAAGCCTTATATACTAGGATGCATCTCTGGAGATATCATTCATTCTCCACCACTGTGCAAGCGCCATCTGTTGGACTGCAACAGCTGACCACTAAAAACAAAACCATATAGCCTGCCCTATAACAACTTCACATTCCCTCCTCTTCTTTAGGACGTTTCCGTTACTGTGACCTGTCAAAATCTCAACAAGACTTTTATGATCAGACTGTTTATTACTTTAATTAATAGCTTTTATACTTTATAGATGGGCAAGCATCATTCATTCTTCATCTTATGTTCACACAAATAAAAAAGTAGTCCAAGTATGATTATGTATTATATAAATATTAAAAATGTTATAGTAGTTAATCTTAAGGTAACCTGTCAGGGGGACTTAATGAAGCAACTGCAATGACATGAGCTTGTTAGATCTCTTAACTGGTGTCACATCACATATTGGCTAGATGGTTTAAAAACCCTATGGCATTGACAATGTATGCTGATGCTTAGGGTGCATTTATGTTGACAGAGACAGTGATTATGCAAACATCATTGCAGTTTAGTTGTGGGTGGTTTAAATGAGTATGTAACACAGGGGTGTCCAATCCTGCTCCTGGGGGCTACTGTCCTGCAGAGTTTAGCGCCATCCACAATTAAACACACCTGAACCAGAAATCAAGATCTTCAGGATTACTAGAATCTTCTAGGCATGTATGTTGGGATAAGCTAAACTCTGCAGGACGTTGGCCCTTCAGGACCAGGATTGGACCTGCTTTAACCCATTAGCCAGCTATATATGTCATATATATTACTTGGACAGTCTAATGAAACAGACTGTAGCATTTTAATCATATGTGTGTGTGTGTATGTATGTATGTATGTGTGTGTGTGTGTGTTTTTGTGACAAATGAGGGGGGAAACATCATTTGTATAACGACAAAGGTGGACTAGGATTACAAGGAGAAGTGAACGTTTCAGAGACATTACCCCATACCCACTTTCAAAACGCATATAAATCCACACAGAATGGATGATTGAAAATCTGAACACAAAGTTTCCTGTGAGGGGTAGGTTTAGGGGTAGGTTTGGTGTAGGGCAATAGAATATACGGTCTGTACAGTATAAAAACCATTACGCCTATGGGATGTCCCCCACTTTTCACAAAAAACACCTGGGGGTGTATATAATATATATATGTAGATATTACTCTATATAGGGGGGGGAGACTATTATATATAATATATATACCCTTATACTTTTAAAAATAAAAAGAAGGTTATTGAAAGGATTTTTTTATATTCCGGATTACAATTATAACAAGTAGTAACAACATTAAAGTAACAATTTATTGTTAATATAAAAGTGATATAAAAGAATGAATTCATATGTATTTGCAAAATAATTGTTAGCCTAGGCTATATAATATGAATCAGTCAACTATTTCTTCAAAATGGGGCTATTTTTTCCACCGTATGTGACCACCATCATGAATTATGATTTATATTAGACAGACAGAGCAATCTTTTTTGGATACATTAATAATAGAGGCTTTAATTATTATGTAGGCCTATACTAAATCTTTTTGTGCACAGATGGAATTAAATGGGCAAATTGGTGAATTTGTGTAGAAGACACAAGTAAGCCATGTAATTACCACGGTAATTTTAGTACTTGATAAATACATTTTCACTCTCATTTTGATTCTCTCAAAACTGAAAATGCATACAACCGCACGGGAAAGTTACACTTGAGCTATTTATTAAAAAGTAACAAGTAATGCGTTCACTTTCTTGAGCTCGCAGACATGGCAAACGGCTGAAGTTCTTTTCAAAGCTGCAGGCGTAATTTGAAACTAGTGAGGGGTTGGTGGCGAAACAGTGACTTCTTATTGGTGCACTTCTTAGTGTAGGCTGCACCCTTGACACTAGCGAACTGGAAGATCGATGGCACGTTTCTAGGGAGGGTTGGGAATGTGTGAACACGGAGAATACCTGACAAAAAGCAGCGATACTTGTACGACGGAAGGGCGTGCGGCATGATTCGTTATGTTGCGGTTCTTCAGCAACTTATAATCAAACGGAAAGTCGCAGCATTGCTCTAATTCGCCTTTCCTCACATTGTTGGTGTAAATAGGGTGAGGAGAAGAGCGCTGTCCCGTGCTGGATGGATGGTTATGGGGAAAGGAGCAGGACCATCGGCGCTACAAGTCTGCCAGTTCGTTGTACTGTTTCTCTGTCTGTTTCCAACAGGTAAGAAAATATCATCTAATTCGAGATTTTGGACTGGAAATAAGGACACGTAGGCCTATATGTTTTTTGTTTGGAATTGAATTGTCGAAGCAATGATGTAGTAACCTAATCCTTACAAAACAGCAAACACTCAAAGCAATTAATCATGTTGAAATAACGCAGACAAACGCATGATTTGTTACTTAGCAGCAAATTAAACGCAGTTGGGTGTATTTTGTCTTGTCATGACCCAGTTATGGCTGGCAAAAGTTATTTATCTTCCAAAACATTGTCTGTGCATTCCTTCATTATGCACGCTTGAATAATGTTGTTTATAACTTTCAAGTTTACGCTACACATAATACATTTAAGTTGAAGGTGTTACATTTCGATCTAAACTTTTTCGCATTGAATAAGTTGCGCAAAAAACAAAAACAAATGTGTGCAGAGTTAAGAGTGATGATTTTAGTTGTTTTCGAGCCATTGTTGAAACCTTGCGAGAAAAGCGTGGTGCTCCGAAGGTTCGGTTCGATTCTGCTGCACTACCGCAGTGTTTCCCACAGCTCTGGCGGAGACGTGCTATTGTGTTTGGGGGAAGGGAAGCGAACTTGTGGGGGCAAAATTTCCAAAAACCATTTCACAAACACAGTAAAGCCTTTTAGAACGTGTGCACTAGTGAAACAATGTTCTTAAATGGAACGAAAACGTTTTAAAATCTAAAAATGAAGTTGTAGGCTATTTTAAATAGATATAAGTGTATGGTTAAATTCACTCAAAAATTAGTCTGAATTAACAGTACTGTAAATACGGTAGTCTATGCATTGACTTCACAGTGAACAGTAGTAGAAAAAGACTGTAAAGTTAAAGGGGTCATATGATGAAATTTTAAGTTTTCCTTTCTCTTTGGAGTGTTACAATGCTCTTGGTGCGTAAAGAAGATCTGTAAAATTGCAAAGACTAAAGTCTCAAACCCAAAGAGATATTCTTTATAAAAGTTCAGACTTGTCCACTCCCTCCTAAAATGCCTCGTTTAAACACGCCCCCGCATGTCTACATCACTGTGTGGGAAGATTTGCATAACGCCGCCCAAATGTTCATGCAAAGAAAGAAGGCGTAACTTTTATTCTCTCTGTTGCCGTTGCTGCTTCTGACTCACAGCCTGTAAGTATGTTTTCATTAGGGATGTAACGAACCGCGAGCACGTTGAAAATTGATTTAATATATGATTCACATCGTTTGAGATGCTAAACAGAAATCGCGATTCATTAGTGTAGGAGGTTATATTATGTATTCCGTTAGAAAAGTTTAGATGGTATTTTCCTCTTGCCTCTGTATAATGCAAATTACAGTTCATAAGTGCAGCGCTGCTTTGTTTACAGCGGAAACCAAGGAAACACTGTATCATTGCTGTTCATAAGCGCAGCCACTGCTTTGTTTACAGCAAAACCAGGAAACGCTTTAAGCCCCACCTCTGGCAGAGAGTGAATCTGCGTCCTCTTTCCGCTTCGTCTGCTGCTTTCTTCGTCTGTTTCATTCATATAATTTTGTTCATGTAATTTTCCAAACTGAAGACAGACCATTCTGTTTTTGGTTAAAATGTCGAAATTATACAATCTAATTTAAATAAAAAACTGCTCATTCTGCATGTATGTTGCATCTTTGTTTGGATGATGATTAAAATGCAGTGGTTGCCTCTCATTGTTTATATGAAGAGATTTATTTTAATTGTGTTACGGACTTATTGGATTTGGGCTTGGTTTAAATTTAAATTTCAGGTATTGTTTTATTTAACATTTACATTTAGTCATTTAGCAGACACTTTTATCCAAAGCGACTTACAATTGATGACAATAGAAGCAATCAAAACCACAAAAGAGCAATAATATGCAAGTGCTAAAATAGTATATTATTATTTCTGTTTTGTATACGTTATGCTCATTATCGTATCTATCTTTCAATTTTCCACAAAGAATTTGCAGCAATTTGCCAAGCATAATAAAGGACAAGTAATGTAATACTTTTGTCTTAAAAACCATCGTGAATTGAATTGTGAGTTTGAGCGAATCGTTCATCCCGGTTTTTCATATTTAAAGAATTTGCCACTGATGAGTCAAACACGAATTTTGAGCAGTGTAGAGTAGGGCTTCACCGCCTACTCGCCTAGCGATTCAAATGGCTCTGCCATAGAAAAAAAAAAAGCTTGCAAGCTTGACGTCGACTATCGCTGGTCTAAGAGGGCCAACAGGATAATAAATCTTTTGTGGACTTCCACATTTACGCATCCTGTCCCAACGGTTTTCAATGACAAATCATGCGTACTCTGAAAGCGCCTCCCATGAACATTTGGGATTAATCGTACGGGATGCTTGTATTGAATGGGAAAGGCACATTTAACAGCTTATTGCACATAAATTATCGCCGTGCTAATCTAATGTCGCTCTTGCGCGTGGGTGGAGACGGGCAGGGCACACTCTGTAGCTACAGACCCGTAAGCGCTACATCCGTGCCAGGATCATTCCGCGGCGGTAATTGTATTGTCACACTGTCTGTGTGTCTCAGATCAAATAAGCTCAAACGGAAAATTCAAGCATATATTGCTTAATACTACATTCCACAATCTGCCACTATAGAGAGACGCGGCCAGTAGAATTGACACACGACACGCGCTCTCTCATTATGGCATTCATAGTAAAGGGAATCGACTGTCGCTTTGATCAGAGCTGATGTTAGAACGACCGAAGCTGTGAGAAATATAACAACCTTAAAAGACAAAAGACCTTCTAACAAAAGCTTTATAGAGCATTAGCCTGTGTCAGCGCTGTGGCATATGCCATACTGTTCCAGGTGTTCTATCACCCTCCAGACTATTTGTTTCATAATGACGTCATCCGCGACTAGTCACTTTCGACCACTTCATCCCATAAAGATCGACTTCAAACTCAGAATCGTTCAACCCTAGTGTAAGTCGCGCTTGTTGTTTGCCATTTCTTCTTTCTCCGTCACAAATGCAGACATGGGGTTTTATGGTTACGCAGGCGTGATATGCAACGCATAAAAACAGTTAAAATCCGTCATAGAACAGTAAATTAGGTCCCCACTGAATGCAACACATCCTCGGTTATTTCTGGAGTGAATGTTTTTGTCCGTCGCTCCGGGACAGGGCATCAAGTATGGGTAGGGGCTAACATTTTCCCGTCACACGCTTGGGAGTATTCGGCCAATCACAATGCACTGTGCTGGCCAATCAGCGTACACCTCGCTTTTCAGAACGATGAGCTTTGTAAAAATCGACCAGGCGGGGCATAGAGGAGCAACAATAATGTACATTATGTGGAAAATAATGTGTTTTTTGAACCTTAAACCACATAAACACATTGCATTACACCAAATACACAAAATAATGTTTTTTTTAGCAATGTCATATGACCCCTTTAAAGTGTAGTGTTGTAGGATCACAGACATATCTTTTTGCACTACATTAGTCTTATTTATAGATTAACAGTAATATTTGATGTCCACGATATTAAATTGATACTTATGTTCCCAGTATACACTGTGTCATGAATGAGTTTTGCAGTTGCTGTCACTTGAAGTTACTTGTTTTGTAGTGTTCAGAGTTTTTTTAATCTAAAATTAAAATTTGAATGTGACCATTATTGATATTTTTCTATGCAGAGTGTTTATGTCTGCATGTTTGATTGACCACTTCTAAAATTCACCAGAGATCATAACCACTCAATTGGAATACATTTTTTTCTTTAACAAACACGAATACCAATATGGTTTTAAATGATTAATGACCTAGCATGCATTAATTTCACAGTGAATTACATGATTGTGGGTCAACAGTGTTTTCCAAATGTGATAATGAATTCCGGTGTATCTCACTATAATGGAATTTACAAGTGTTGTTTTGTTCTGTCAAGGCTCAGGTCAGTTATAAGTAGCGTGCAGTTTGATTTCACACCTTGTGTCCCATCTTCTTTCAAGTTATTTAACCCCAAACAAAAGGCATTCATGCAAGCACTAGTCGTTGACATCTTAAATTAGCCTATTGTCTCTTCTCAGATAGGATGATAAATTCCCTTTGTAGCTGGAAGGTAGAAGATGTGTGTGTGACTGAGACAACAAAGATTGTTGCGTGATCATTTGGAAACAAAGTTGTGTGTAGTTTTGGCATGTGCTTGCATTTTATCAAATGCAAATGATGAAAAAACACATGATTGAAAAGCCTTCAGATTTCAATTTAGCTCTTGTAATCCGAGAAAGGGGAATGTGCTTGAAATTGCTTTTGCCTTTGATTATGGCCTTTTGCTCTGGACAGGGGGCTATCTCATATCCAGTTTGACCTGTGGAATGGTGAGACCTACTCTGTGTTCCGCCCATTGGTCCTGGAGCCAGTTTCTCTCCAGAGATCCTGTTTCTTTAAGGCAGTCCATAGCCCCCCTTCCCTCCTGCCCTGCATGGCTGATGAAACTCTACCTAATCCCTTTACACAGGGCTAATTTATGAGCTGGATTCTTCTCAATGGCAAATTGCATTGTCTTCATTCAGAGTCCTAGGACTACATCCTCCCACAGACACACACACACACACAGCTAACCCCTTCTGTTAAAACCCTAAGTGATTTTTTTTCAGATGTGCATTTGCCCTCGGTCACTGACACCCATGGTGCTTCACTCAAAAGCAACCCCCACGATCTGCTAGCAATGCAAAATTACAGCACAAGGTGTGACGAGTGTGAATATGATACGAGATGATTAACACTTCTAAATAATAGACTTGTGTTGGTGTGATTGTCAGTTTGAAGGCTTCCTTTCCATTTGTCTTAATGCTTTTCATTTGTGTTGCACCTTAAAAAGTGTGAAATTGCTCAATATCCAAATGGGCCCATTTACTAATATAAAGTGATGTCATTCATGGTGAGGTAATGAAGTTAGATAAGCTTGTCGAGAGTTCATTACTTTGTAATGATGCCTATTTAGATGCTTATTGCTTTACGTTTTGTATTACAATAGCTCTTAAGTGTTGAGCTTTTCTCCCCTGTCATCGACATAATCAGAATATTCCATTAACATTTTGAATTTCACATTAAATCAACAATTGTTGATTGGCCTACTTTGTTTTTTTTGAAAAGGCAACAAGACAACAATAGCCTTGCTTTATACTACATTTAGAGCACTTAGACTTGATGGAAGTTGGCAAAACACAGAAACTTGGAACTTAGTTGGAATGTTGTTTTTTTATTACTGATGAAATTAAAGCCTCACTTTGTCCAGATGTAGAGAGAATTCATGTGTTGTTATGAGAGCCTTGAGCAACTGGCATTCATGAACATAATAAACTGAACTTCATTTAAAGTTCAGTACTGACATAATCAGAATAAAAAGTATTACTAAATGAAATGTGTATAAAAAGTGCAAAGAGGGTGTAAAATTAACTATAAAAAATGAAAATGGGCTATTCTTGATTAAAAATGTAAAGGACAAGTTATTTTACAACTCTTTTTCTCAAAAGCCTTTGTTTTTATTATAACTGTTAGTTTTCAATTTAAAAGCTTAATCAGTTTTGTCAGCTACTCCGGTTGATACTTATTTCATTTCAGCTTTCTGTAAACTTGGTTTGACCATGACAGTGTGTTTATGTTCTCTCTCTTTTCACTTTACAGCAACTCTGCAGTGTAAGATCCTCAAGTGTAACTCCGAGTTCTGGGCCTCCACCTCCAGCTCTGGCCCAGAAGAGGAGTTCTGCACCGCTCTGAGAGCGTATAACAACTGTGTCCGACGCACTGCCCGTACGTGCCGGGGTGACCTGGCCTACCATTCAGCCCAACATGGTATCGAGGATCTTATGAGCCAACACAATTGCTCTAAAGAAGGGCCCACTACCCAGCCTCATGCCCGCACACCCCCGCCCCCGGTCCAGCCACCACCGGACATCAACATTCCCTCTGACAGGCCAGAGGTGTGCCATTACGAGCGGAGTTTACCACGTAATGCTGCGCCTCCCAATTACACTCACTGTGGCTTTTTTGGGGACCCACATCTCCGCACATTCAACGATGACTTTCAGACCTGTAAAGTTGAGGGAGCCTGGCCACTGATTCACAATAAGTACCTGTCCGTGCAGGTTACGAACACTCCTGTTGTACCTGGATCTTCTGCTACAGCTACTAGCAAGGTAAGGATATTTTGTGCCTCACATAAAAAACAAGCAAAAGTAATTTCAGCATCGGTCTGTGGTCTTATTTCAGCAGCTGATTTTCAACCATAGCCCAAATTTTAAGGAACTTTAAAGGGGTCATATGATGTTGCTATTTAAAGAACATTATTTTGTGTATTTGGTGTAATGAAATGTGTTTATGTGGTTTAAGGTTAAAAAAACACATTATTTTCCACATACTGTACATTACTGTTTCTCCTCTATCCCCCGCCTTTCTGAAACGCATCGATTTTTTTACAAAGCTCATCGGTCTGAAAAAGCGGGGTGTACTCTGATTGGCCAGCTATCTCCGTGCGTTGTGATTGAGCCAATACCGCAAAGCGGTGAACGGGACAATGTTTACACCCTACCATCTGGTGATGCGCCCTTTCCGCGGAGCACGAGACCAAAACATTAAAACCCATGCTCAACAGCCTTTTTGAATCCATTGGGTACATAATTACAGATTATATGACGTAGACTGTTTTTTATGCGTTGCATGCGCACCAACCTAAACATAAAACCATATCCTGCATTGTGATCGAAGAAATTACCCAACAACAAGCCTACTCTACCCCTGCGCAAGGACTCCGTTTTGACTCGTACAGTGTCAAAATTCTTATATTACCAAAACGTACTGTACGAGTCTGGCATCAGAACGCCGCATTGTATCTACTCTACCAATCAAGAACGTCCTCCATAAATGTGTGCACCATCTGAATATTTGGGTTGAACTGTTCTTGGACAGTGTTGTAAATACAACTTAACCACTGGATTCTAGTCGTGTCCTCTTTTGGAAAGCCAAACAAAGTAGTTTCGCTTTCACAACGAAACACAGCGTCACACACTGCGGCGCTGATTGAGCGGAGGCCTGCGCTAGAGTGAGCCACACGACCCCGGCTGGACTCCGTTCATCCCCGTGAAGTATCTATCCGGCGAGCCACAGCGCGTTGATGCATTTCCTCACGACCACACGGATCGCTCTAGGACATGACTAAGCGCTATCGCCTCTTTTGAAGCCAAACAAAGTAGTTTCGCTTTCACAACGAAACACACTTCAGGTCGCTTCAACGCCCATGGCGCATCACAATACTACCCTCGAGAATAAAAGTTATGCCTTCTTTCTTTGCGTGAACATTTGGGCGGCATTATGCAAATCTTCCCACATCGTGACGTAGACATGTGGGTGCATGTTAGAACGAGCCGTTTTAGAATGGTGTGGACAAGTCTTAACTTTTATAAAGTTATCTTTTTGGGTTTGAGACTTTAATCTTTGCTGTAACATAGATTTGAGTGTTTTTGTAACACTTCAAAGAGAAAGGAAAATTGAAATCGCATCATATGACCCCTTTAAGGAACTGTTTCAGCATGGAACTAGTTAATGGTGAAAGTGTGGTTTTACCAGCAGGAAGAGAAAGCAGACTTCGTAAGCACAGACTCTAGTTAGCATTTGGATGTGTTCCACGACTGATGAAGACGAGATAAGACATAAGATAAGATATTTTTTTAAGAAGTGCCAGCAACAAAAGAGAGGTAATAACTTAGAATGTTAGCAGGCTCAAGTGCCTTCATTTTTTTTGTCGGACATTCAAAACTAATGCTACTATATCTGTGGCAGTCCTTACCATTGTTTGTGTGATTTAGGAGTCTTGTTGTTTTAACTAAGTGCTCAGTCCATACAGGAAACAGTCAATATTTTCTCTGCATTAGTTGGCCCTCATACCTCATAAATTATCATTGTTTTGCTTTACGGCCCATTGAACAAACTAGGGAGCTGCCTTAGAATTGGCCAGCTGTGGAGCCTAAGGTGAAAAAAACAGGACTACAAGTTTATGTGTCCGATTGCCGAATGCTAATTTCACTATGCCTGATGTCCTTTTGGCTGCTGTAATTTTGTGACCAGGGTTGAATGTTTTTCAGAGTCTTTCCTTGTGGCAGAAAAACACAAGAACTTTGTACTCAGTCACGTTAAGAAACAGCAATTTTCCGCCATCAAAAACCTCTAATGATTCCCCATTAAGTAGATGGACCCACAGTTCTTTCTTGTAGGAGGGAAAGGGATCATGATATTTTTGTTAAGCTGACTATTTTTTGAATAAATGACAGTGGCTCTGGAGTCATTCAGCTCAGACAAAAGCGAAAAACAGGTCTGCAGGCAGATGGCACCTGTGCAAACAAGACGTCCCTTGTTTATTGATAGACCCTTTGCTTTAAAAAAACTAAAGTGGCGCTAACAGGAGGCAGATCACTGCACCATTAGTGATTATAGGGTGGTTTGGCTTAACCGAGTCCCCACTACACTCAGACATAGACACACACACTCATATGCATCATTTGCAAGATCAGAGCAGCCTGGACATCCCGAGGTCACATATGTGTCAGCAGTCCATTGGCCTCCTAATGGCTGCTTGCTGGAGGACTCAAGAGGTAGGAGCAGCCTTCTCTAATTAGCCCCTGTGCAGGCTGTGCTCTCTAGCTGGCGTGAGTCCACTCCCTGGAGCTGAATCTGGGGTTCACAGGCAGGCTCTGAGCAGCATGAAAGGATTGTCTTTGTGTCTGCATACTGAGGCCTGCTGTAACATAGACTGGACCTGTGTTTCTCCAGAGTGCATTTACATTGGCCCCCTGTATCTTGAGCTGCTGTTGAAATGTGACATTACGAAAGCTTCTGGGCTTGAAGGGTATGCACAACACAGTCCTCTGGTTTTATAAAGACAAGGCTCAGTTATGCAGAATGGAGTACTCAGTCACCATCGTTTGCCATATGCAGTGGTGCATAAAACACTTTATGTCTGTGGTTGCTATTTCTTGGCTGGTTTTGATTGAACAAATATAGCATTTTCAACATCAAAACTTTGTGCACTTTAAATGTTTTCTAGCCATCTACTTTTTTTCTAGAATCTGATTTAGGCTATAATTTCTGTTGTTAACTAGAACAATTCGGTTAATGTTTTTACAGTTTCAGGTAATGGCTTTTTTTCTGTTCCCGATGTTTTAAAGTATTTATGTCCAAAACCATAATTAATAGAGTACAATTTAAATAATCTTGCAAATAACTCGTTCTCACTTGTTCTCACTCTTACTTTTACCACAGCTAACAATCATCTTCAAGAACTTTCAAGAATGTGTAGACCAGAAGATGTACCATGCAGAGACTGACGAGCTTCCAGCTGCATTTGCTGATGGTTCAAAAAACGGAGGTGACCGCCATGGGGCCAACACCCTACGTATAGTAGAGAAGGTGCCTGGACAACATGTGGAGATCCAGGCACGTTATATTGGCACCACTATTGTAGTTCGGCAGGTTGGCCGCTACCTCACCTTTGCAGTGCGGATGCCAGAGGAGGTTGTGAATTCGGTGGAGGACCAGGACAACCAGGACCTTTACCTCTGCCTGCATGGTTGCCCTGCCAACCAGCGAATAGACTTCAGGACCTTCAGAGCACATGCAGCAGAGAGCCAAGGCTTAGGCAGGGGAAGGTCAGGCACTCCTACACATGGCTTTACATACCAGTCAGCCATGTCCAAGTGCAAAGAACGTCTACCAGTTGAGGATTTGTATTTCCAGTCCTGTGTTTTTGACCTGCTATCTTCTGGTGACATCAACTTCACCCTGTCGGCCTACTACGCCTTTGAGGATGTTAAAATGCTCCACTCCAACAAAGACAAGTATCACCTCTTTGAAAGGGATACAATACTCAATTCTGCCTCAGAAAAATGGGGTTTTAGTTTCCTAATCCTCATCAGCCTTGTTGTAGCACAGTTATGGACTGACTTGTGTTTCATTTGTCTGTAGTCCCCAATGGAGATCCTTGTTAGATGGATGTAAGATGCTGTATGCATGTGAAATGCTGCTCTCACAGTGTTGTGTTCCATCTATCAGAGGCTGGGCTTCTCAGCTAGAGCCTGAGCTTCTGCCGAGGGCTTTCACACTTGTGTGTCTTGTGTCACGCCATGGACTCATCTCTCGTCATCATCGCGTATGTTCATTCATCAGGCCAGAGCTGAAGCGTTCCTGGAGATCCACCCATCTCTGTGGTCAATCATGCTGATCTCATAACTGCTTCATGACAGAGAACGCAGTGCTGAGAGGTCCTGAGACTCGAGTCAGATTAAACCACCCTTTTTCCCACCAGGGTGATGTGCCACTGACAGGAGTGAGAGGGGGATGATCCTTTGCAGAAAGAAGAGATTGGAGATGTTCTTCAGTTCACTTGATGCCAAGTGAGAGATGAAGTATGTCTCCCAGAGTCAGGCTGGAGGACATGACAGGAGCTTTTATTAACGTCTCCAAACGTTGGAGGGCCGGCAGGAGTTCTCTCTTTGAAGAAGCTCCAGCTTCGGAAAAATGTTAGCTTTCTAGAGAAAACCCCCTGGCCAAGGCCATGTCAGACTAGTAAGTCATGTTGTCTACAGAGGCCATAACATCAGGCCTTTTGTATAGTTTGTCTATGTGTGTGTGCATGAGAAAGATGTGTTATTTTGTGGGTGATTATATGAATGCTTGTGTGTGAATGAGTGAAGTGTTTCATAATATCTGTATATTGCACCCAGGGCCCTAATGTAGCTCTGGTGTGGTGGTTCATAGGTCAGTAAGAAGTTTTACTGCCTGCCAAGAGCTCTTTCCTACATTTTATATAAAAAAAGGGTGTCAACCATTGTGTCAAACAGACTTTAAACTACACCCATACTACTTAGGTGTTATAATTTTGGAAAATATTAATTGAATTTTCTCCATTGTCAAATTGGGTGTTCAAAGTCAGCCTGAACAACTGTTAGGCACATAGAGAATAATTTTGTTCACAAAGTAAAGGCCACTGAATAAAAAAAATTATAATTCACGTCATACAGTTGTATAACCCAAGACAGAGTTGTCTTTGAAAATAGCACACTTGCTTCAGATAAACACATTTGTGGAAAACAAAATAATCAGTAGGTAGCATAACCATCAACGTATATACCCAGGAGAGAGCCAAGTTCCTCCATAAAATGTTTGCAGTTTGAGATGGGACCCACAAGGAAGGTCAATCAACCATCCTTACTGCTTCTTAAAGAGCAACGCCTTGCTCTCCATTTCAAAAGGGTGTCGACGTGGCTGTGCTGTAGGCCCTGTTTAACTCACGACTCTGTAGAGCTGTGAATTTATGGCGGAGGCGTTTTGCCAAAGAACAAGCCATGGTGCCAACAACTTCCCAAACAGCTGAATTTTCTCTTTCTCATGGGACCTTTTGTGGTTCACTTAAGTATTTGGGCTCAAACCAGATGTCCTGATTGTGTATAATATTGGAAGGTGCTGCTAACTACAGTGTGGTGGATGGACCAGTTCAGGAACTATTGAGAACATCTGCCATGCATTTCTTGTGACATTTGAAATGGGGGCATGTGCTCTTCAGCCATTAGCAGGCTCAGGATTACTGGCACTCAGTATTGTAAATACATTAGTAGTATTGGCGAGCTAAAGTCACACGATACATAGCGCCACTATTTTGAAGAGTGAAACTGCACCCTTGGTAGCGTAATAGTTTTTTAGGCCATGTCTAGAGACTGTTGGAAAGGTCTTTATGGAAGATGAAGCCCACATAACTTCATCTTCATCATGTCCCATTTCTTCTAAGAACATCTGTCACTGTTGTCTCTTATCATTGTTTGTTTTCTTAGTAAAAAGTTTGAACTATGAAAATATGGTTTAGATATTAATTATACATAAAGAATCCTTTGACCATGATAATTTATTCTTACACTGTAAAGTTTTGCGAGCCTTACTACTGCTAAGAAAGCTTGTGTTGTTGGTGCAGTTCATGGCTTTAAAGAGACTTTTGAAAGCATACAAAATGATTGTAATGACTTGTTTAAGTGTGCTTGTGTTGTCAGTGCTTTTTGGATTTATATGTGTAATGTGACATGTATATAAGTTTGTGTGATTTAGCAAATCATATTTTGTGCTGATTTTTTGGTACATCAGAGGGTGTGGTGAAATTTACCTTTACATTTACATTTAAAGGGATATTGTGTACACAAGCACCACAAAAAAAAAAAAGATAAGGGACTTACAATCTCATTTGGAACAAGAGTAAAAAAAGAGACATCATGTCCTTTAACTAAATAGTAAGTAGGAAACGTGTCACTTGCGGTGTTCATGTGTTGTTTATTACAAAAGCACTTTATGTTTTTATTCTCTTTAACCTAGCTCTTACTTGGTTTTAACTTGATGGTGAAAGAGGTTATGTTAAAAAATAAAAGTGAATGATAACATTTTCAAATGTATTAACATTGAATGGGAGATACAAGACAGCTTAGTCTGTTTTTGTATGTAGGACTAAAGCGGTGCCACACACCACCTGTAAATACTGTAAATTATTTATTGAAGAAAAATAAAGTGTCATGTTGATATATTTTTGATGTTTGGGTTTTTGTATCCAGCTGTTCCTTTTTGTTTGAATTCATGTTTGAAGTGACTTCACCACAGCATTAGACTAGTGTAAGTACGTTGAGCTAAGACTGCCACCTAATGGTACAATAAGTCAACTCAATTTGCTGAATCATTTTAGACTACAGCCGTGATCCTATCTAAAGAGAACAATGTTCATTACCGTGTTTGAGCCCTATTGTAACTTTCGCTCTATAAACCTCAGATATTATTTATAGTCAAAGGTGCTTTCCCCACTTATAAAGAATCAACACTTATAAGCGAAAAGACTGAGCAGAAAGATTTAAAAGGTTTTTATGACGTTTCTAATCCAGTTCGTCATTATGATTCAAAACAGGCTAGGCCTATATCATATCTGAAGGACAGCGTAATAACTATATTGATTCCCTTATTCTCTTTAATAACTTAAATATGTTATTAATGTAAAGCGTGCTGAAAAACAACCAAATATACAATATGGACTGAAGAATGTCTCACCTTAGCAATGGACTACTTGCACGAGCCTCGTGACGCACTTCCGTTTTGAAATAATACAGCTGTTATTTCCGGTTATATATATTTTCGATGTGCCATAATCATCTAGTTGACTTAAATGCCTATTAAAATGAGAGTCCGTGGGATGATTTCAAAATAAAGACATTTTCAGAGACAGGCGAAGAAATATTCTGATGATTACTGTGTGCAGAATTTTCCAAACTCAATGGAACGTGAAGTTTTAATCTAGCATAAACCGTGAGAAAACAGTGGCTGGTAAACATGTGATTGTTTCACCACAGGGGTGTCAGTGCTCTAAACTAATCGCGAAGCTGCAATGTACGTGAGATCTGATGAATATCAGAATGAACCTTTTCTTTATCTGGGTTATGTTTAAAAATATGTATGTGAATATGTCACTATTCTGTCATTTTTCATTCACAATCATCTCACTGTCCAAAATAGGAATATTCAAAGTAGTTGGACTGTCAACGCGTTACTGTTAAAATTAATTAAATGTTTAACATCATTAAAATTTCTTTAAGCAGTTACAGCACATTCATATCAGAAAAAAACAGGAAACAGGATACAAAACGAAGAAACCACAACATTTACAAAATACGGAAGATGAGCCAACCAACGCGCACAAGCAATAATGCTCTTACAAATTCATGGTTTTCCAAAGCGTGCAAGTCCCCACCACCGGGGGTTTTTTCAGACCACTGATCTATATATAGCCTAATGAATGTTCTCTATTATAGATCAGTGGTCGCGACCCACTACCGGGTCGCAAGAACGTTCTGGGGAAAATGTGTATAGATATGAAACTCTGTTATTTATTTATGTTAATGATTATTCTAATTATTCTGTATTTTCATTGTATGCGATTGATATGCAGTAGAAATTTGACAATTTCATGTTAAATAAATAAATGAAAGATTGCTCTGATCTGTCAAATATTAATTAGGAGTTAAACGGATCGCAGTTGATCGTAATACAAAAGGATGAGACCCTACCGTCCGGCACGCACGTGATTCACAGATTAATTTGCCAATTTACACATACAAGCAATTTTAAACCACAAGAATAAGAAACTAGAAGATAGCTCAATATGCTGTTACTCAAGGCGACTGTTCTCCCAGCACACCGCTGCAGCTGTCCTGTTAGGCTATATGTATTGTCCAACATTCCTAATTTTTCTGTCATTAATTAAATTTCATGTATTGGTATTAATTCAGTGTTCAACACTTGAACTTAAAATATTTTCAACCAAAACTGACATGGTTTCTACAGAGCAAAATGTTTTGTGAAAAAAGGGAAGACTTTAAAATAAAATCTGTAAAATAAACTGTTAAAAGGATTTGATGATCACTAGTCTAGTGAATGTAGCCTACGTTATTGTTGTCATCATTCAGGTTGTATTTCAGCTTTAATGTACGTTTTTTTAAACAAAGCAGCTGATATTTGCCCACCTGAACCAATGATTATGTGAAATTTCGCAACTTTTTTCAGACTACACCTAGCAACTTTCTCTTCCAAAACCACCTAAGCACAAATTTAGCTAGGTGTTTTTTTTTTATTTGGCAGCTTTTAGCAACTTTTGTTAAGTGACTCAAATGATAAAAAGGCACATATTTTCCATCTGAATTACACAAAACGAGGAAACCAAAGATGCCTAGCACTACACACATCAAGTGAATTAAGTTACTGCTATTTGCAATCGTTCAATTTGATAATAATAATTTGAATACTGTTATTTTCTTTATGAGGCCATTTGGGTAGTAGCTTGTTGTTGGATGATCCCCTGTGGTGTCATTAGATAACCGTGCTGTAATAAAATATTCAGAAAATGAAAAGGGTGCTAGTCAATTGTCCAGGCTTATCCTTGTAACCCGAAAACACCAAACTACAAGTCGGAATGTAAAAATTGCAGGTACAAACCGGTGGAAAAAAAATCCATCCAGCAAATTCCTTCATATTAACCCAGTAGATTGTGCATTGTTTCTTTACTTTTCTTAGAGTGCAGCATACGAACTAACTACTAATAAACTGCTTTAAAGTATACAACTTAAATTGTAATCGTTCAAAAATGTGTACGTTTTCGATAGTTCAATGGATTTAAAAATAGTTATTTTTATTTTAATATTATATTATGCATTTACATTGCTACGAACAAATCTAAATGAACATAGAATCAAACCCACCTTTTTTCTTGTCCGTAAAAATGGGCGCGCCATTTGTAAATTTTAATGGGTCTGGCTTCCGTCTCATTCTGCGTCCAACTCCGTCCAGCTATATTTTAGCTGACAAACAGTAGTTTTGCTGCTTGATATTGAAAACTGGTGTTTCTTACCATATTATTTGAATGTATTATCTTACACACTGGTTTGTAGTGCAAACATTTTTACCGTTTACTGCACGTTGTTATTCTCCTCGTTATTTACCTATAGCGGCTAATGAACCGGAAGTCTCACCCATAGGCTTACTTCCGCGTTGAAGAAAAAGCTGGATATATGTTTTTGCTGAGATTTGACCATTTGAATCGTGATTACGTAATGACGTCATCACGCAATGACATCACAATGTCATTTAGCAACTTTTAGCAACAAATCTACTTTCCTTTAGCAACTTCCCCTGAAAATGGTTTAGCAACACTGATATCTAGTGGCCTGTACTGCCGAGTCCTTTCACTCCAGAATGGCGGACGCGCAGGGCTGCTGCTGGTTTTACTACAAATAAAACCCAAAAATTGCAATTGTAGTTAAACCATAATAAACCAGGGGTTTTGGTACACTAACCATAGTTTAACCATGGTGTTTGAATTAGGTTACACAAATGGTAAACCGCAAAACAAATAAATAAAAATAAAACATGGTTACTACACTTTTACTATAGTAAAACCATGGTTATTTTTCGTATGGGTGTTTTTCAATTCAGTGAAAACTGTAAAATCACGGGTTATGCATGACTCAGTATATATTTATTATCGGAATGCATATTTGGAGAGAAATTCTTTCATAGGAATTCTCAGCTGAGATAATTCATGTTAACGCAGACAATTTCACTAATTTTTTTCATTTATTTTTCCGAACGGCGGAGTCAATAACCTTTTATTTTACCATTCAGGGGTTTGTCCTAAATATACCTTAAACTAAAACGACAAATTAAATCATTAAACTTAACTAACGACTGCAATGACAGATCTTGCCTTAAACCAGGTATGAAAACGTAATTGGTTTTGCATTATCAGTGAGACCAAAAACAAATAGTACCATGATTTCGGCAAGGTTTAACTCATATAGTTCTAAGACTATGTAACCGAGACAATTTAGAGCTATAACGTGGATTCACCAATATAAGGCCTTTAAATTGGCTTGTTTCAAAGCTTAACATGTCCATGGAGTGAGAGCAGGAGCTTGGGTGGGAAAGTAGTAACACATCTTCAGTATTTCATTGCAGACGTATCCACATTTCACCAGCTCACCTGCTCTCCCAGTCCTGCCACCATGTTTTGAAAAGGAGCACACTACATTGTTCCCCTCACCAGAGCTGGCTTTACATGCACCTAGTTAAAATTCCATCCTGGCAATTGTTTTGAAATAGTACACTACAGCATAATACTGCATCATTTCCGACCGCTTTACATCCTTGTACCAATCCGGTGTTTGAATCTACACAAGAATAAGGCACAGATGGAAAAACACATCAAACAAACAATCAATGAATGGTATTTACCAGCATGCCAGTCTGTCAATGTTTTGGCACAAAATCTGATTCACAAAAAATAGATTGAAACACCTGCCCACTCCCTAAACACGCATCTGTCCATTCATACAGTGCTCACATTTCCACTTAAAGGTCAACAGTATCAGCGTTTCAGCACACTCATACTGAGAAAACAACTCAACGAAACATGAAAATCAGATTCGGGTAATGTCTGCCATTACTACATACTCAAAATCAAGCAAGTACTGTCCTTTTAGTGCAATAAAAAGATGCAACAGTACAAGCACTGACCATAAAGTGAACTTAAGTGGTGCCAAGTGTTACAGATATAAGAAAATAAAGAGAAAGATAGCTTACGTGCTATGATTATCTAGTGTTCAGACAAGGTCTACATAGACCCTGAATACTGTTTAGCCTTTTTTTTCTTCTTCTTTCTTTTTTAAATAAGGCTACTGTCCTCAAACAGGGCGTTTGAGCATTACAATATTAACAAGTGGCGGGTCTGCAATAGCGAAGACACATTAGCTGATTTGATAAATTGAGAAAAACAATTCCAGTAATTGTTGCGGTTGTTGCTCATCACATATTTGTGACTCCTACATGATAACAATATCAAAAGACCAAAATGTACATGTAATTACTTGATTTTTTTTTCCTCAAAATGACGTACGATCAAAGGGGTCTGGGTATTTCAGAAAGCAAAACCGATTGTTTCAAATAGCTCAACAGAACAATGAATCGACATCTGAAGGTGCAATTAGAACAATTCCTTTTTTCTCCTCCCACAAAGGCTACGTTCTTGAAAAAAAAAATCATTTTTTGCACAAAACAAAAAGACATGAACATCAAAGAAAAGTTTGCTTTGGGGATAGTCCCTTTCTGCTAATGACTCTCAACAAAGACCAAATACACGAGGCACTTTCTAACTTAGGCAAACTTCAACACTTCATCAAGTTCAATCATAGTCCATAGGACTAACCATGCTTTGTTCTGTCTCAGTTCAAAACAGCAGACTTAACCTGGTTGTGAAACCTAGAAGAGAGCGGAGGACACAGTGGCGATAAAGAGGAGTTTGGTGGTGGCTCCATTTATTGCCTGAGGTGGCCTTTCTGCCATGACCTTTGGCAGTCCAGACCGTCTCTGCACTAACCAAGTATTCACCTCATGTCTTCCTGTTGTTCCAATTAAAGTCCGTCACAGGTTTCTGCTCTGCAGTTCTTTCCAAAGCAGGTGAGATGGGCTCAAGAGGGGATTTCTGAGACTGAGGGGAGCGGGGGTCAATCAGGGGCGGGGGTTTGTCAGGGTGGAAGGGGCGGTAGTGATCGGGCCCCATTGGGCCATGGTTTCCAGGGGGTCCCCTGTGGTCTGGCATCCTTCGGAAGTCCTGTGGATGCCCTCCTCCACCTGGGTAATAGTTCGGAGAGCGGTATTCATCCGAACGCCTTCTCTTAGGGTCTGGATGTCTGAAAACATAAAGCTACATTTTAGTTCTACAGCTCTACACACAACAACACAGTTTTGGGCATGAGGACGGGCATTTTTCATGTTGTCCACATTAACAAATTTAAATGGGTTATATGATGCGATTTCAAGTTTTCCTTTCTCTTTGGAGTGTTACAACTGCTCTTGAATCGATAAGATCCCTAAGTTCAAAGACTAAATCTGCAAACCCAAAGAATATTCGTTTATAGAAAGTTAAGACTCGTCCACGCCTCCCTAAAACACCTCGTTAAACCGCCCCCAAGTCTAACTCACTGTTGGGACTATTTTGCATAATGCCGCCCAAATGTTCACGCAAAGAAAGAAGGCGTAACTTTTATTCTATCTGTTGCCGCCGCCATGTCGTGGAGACGCTGTGTTTCGTTGTGAAAGTGAAACTACTTAGTTTGGTCTTCCAAAAGATTACCCGACTAGAAAATCCTGGGTAAGTTGTATTTAACAAGCCCTGGTCCAGTAAGCATCAAACGCAATATTCATGTGCCGGCATTTTACGGGAACAGAGACTGTTTACTGGAGAGTAAACTACCATGCCGGTGTCCGGTGGAATTCAGTTCCCTTCCCTCGCGCGCATGCTGACCCTAGACAGTCTAGGATGCTGACAAATAATGCTGACTCACAGCCTGTAAGTACGTTTTCATATTTAAAGTATTTGCCACTGACGATTAAAACGCGAGTTTTGAGCAGTGTATAGTAGCGCTTGTTGTTTTTCGTTTCTCCGATCACAAATGCAGACATGGTTTTATGTTTAGGCGGCGCGATGCAACGCAACATGTAAAAAGACAGTACAAGTAATTATAATCAGTAATTATGTCCCCACTGGCATTGCAACAAATGCCTTGTTTGTAATGGGTTTTATTGGTTTTGTCTCTTCCTGCTGGGAGACGGCATCACAGTATTTTAAGGGGCATAACATTTCCGTCACACCCTTGAGGTATTCAGCCAATCACAACGCAATGGATAGCTGGCCAATCAGAGCACACCTCAATTTTCAGACTGATGAGCTTTGTAAAATCGACGCGTTTCAAAAAGACGGGGCATAGAGGAGAAACAATAATGTACAGTATGTGGAAAATAATGTTTTTTGAACCTTAAACCGCATAAACACATTTCAAAATAATGTTCTTTTTAGCAGCATAATATGACCCCTTTAAATAAAAAGCCCCTTTGCTCACCTGTCATAATAGTCTCGGTGGCCCCGATGATCTCTATCATTACCATACTGGTCATAGGGTCGTTTGCGAGGGGAGCTGCTGTTCCGGTAACCTCCTGAGCTGCGGTAGTCACCATGAGGACGACGGTCACCATAGTGATGGTCCTTGTACCTGTGAGTGTCATACGAGTGATGCCGATCCCCTTGCCAGGGCTGACTGCTGTTGCCCGGGTAGCTGTATTTACGGTCCCTTTGCCAATCTCCCCTATCTGTTAAAAGATGCACAAGGTACCAAATGAGACAGTTGATCCTTAAATATTACAACTGGAATCATTAATGACAATTTACAGTTGTTCAAAATCTCTGATATCAAAACCATAAGTTACATACAGCTAATCAAACTGTAATATGTCATGTAGGGCTGGGCAAACAAATAGATTTTCCGATTAATCTTTTTTTTTTTTTTTAAATAACGTCGATTCGATATCGATTCTCAAAAGCCGCAAATCTATCTTTTCCAGTATTTATTTCAGCACACATTTAAAACAAGATCTGATTAACGTGAATCTTATCATTAGTCTTCTCCACTAGATGTCATCCTTATTTACCTTGCGCGATGTTACAACAGAAATCCTGTCATTCATTTAGTGCTTATCATGGCCATACGCGTGATTCGCAATGCTCAGGTGAAATGCTATAGTAATACTATAAATCTGCGGAAGCATGTGATATCACGCATAAGGCGCCATGATTTCCGCAATGAATGAATAGTTTTGTTTACACATACTAAAACGTGGTGTTTTCAGCTTCTGCCGTCTCACAATATATGAACACAAATGTCATTCCAGCTGCTCTGAGAGTCACTTCATAAGCATTTTACCATTTCTTTCGAGAAAAACTATCGTCATATCATATACAAACAGAAAAGTTCTTCACAGCAACCTGTCAAAATAGAAGTTTAGTTTAACGTTCTACTGTCTGAATATATTACTATTTAGCAGTCTTACGACTCCATGCTACTACTGCAAGAATTGAAATAAACTTTTTTTTAAAGGATGATCCATCTGTTTTTCATTTCCCAGTACACCTCTGTTGTGCAGCACTTTGTTTGCCCAAAAATAAAAGGGTTTAATTTTCATTTGATTAGGATAAATTAAATTAATGTTTTATGCCTTCATCTGATTACCAGAAAAATTAAGAACATTTTATAGGGCCCTATTATTGTTTAAAAAAGGACCCTATACAAAAAATAATAGGTTTAAAATGCAGGCCTGTGGCTCTTAACTTCTTTTTATATATTTACCATTTGTAAACTGATGTTTATTGTTAATTTTTTAGAAATATCAATAGCATTTGTATTAAAACTATATTCACTGAATGTAATCAAAAAAATCGAGAATCGAATCGAATCGAGAGCTTGCGTATCGAAATCGAATCGAATCGGGAAATCTGAATCGATACCCAGCCCTAATGTCATGAATAGTTTCTTGGTCCAAGCCTCCTCTCCATTTCAAGTGCGAATACTTTCTCAAAAGCCATTTATGAGCACTATTCGTTTAGTCGTACTACTGCACATTGCAAATGAGCTGTTTATTGTTTGCTTTTATGATCTGATCGTTTGTTTCCCGATCTGTGTTTGGATCCGGAAACGGTGACAACCTGATGTCAAAAAACCGGATTGTTGCAGCTCTCACCGTCATTAGGAAAGTGCCTTTTATTGGGCTGGTTGTACTGCTCTCTGTGGTGGGAGTGAGGGGGAGGTCCAGGTGGATGGTTGACCGAAGGATGAGGTTTGGTTGCGAGCTGGGTACCTGAGTCCCGGCTAGATCCAGACGGTTCAGGTCTGAAGGATTTTTTCTTGGCGGGATCATCCTTCTTCTTTTGCTCTTTCTGTAAGAAATATGAGGAGCAAGTGAGTAAGTGGCACATGAGGAGAACAATATCATTAAGAACTGTGGATTTAAGACGAGCTTACCTCTTCTTCTTGGGAGCGCTTCTTTTGAGCCATCTTATACAGCTTGTGCAGTTTCCGGGCACCAAACTCAGTAAATTTAGACACAAAAATCCAGAGGTTTCTGACAAATTAAAAGTGGGGTTGAATATACGGTTCAATTATAATGGGAACTTTTGAAATCGGATGTGTAATGTGTAGTTGAGATACCTGCGCCAGGTCTTGACATGCTCAGGGTCACTATACAATTTAAGGCACTCTGTGATTCGGTCTCCGATCTTCAGCAGGCAGGTACGAGTGTGCTGCAGCTGCTCCTGCACCGACAGCCCCTCATCTGGTTTATCCAACTGCTTCAGAGCCTTCTTCACCGGCCTCATCCGCTCCTTACACTGTACACACATTATATCACATTTTACACTCAGGACGTTAAAAACAAACATATTTCTTCATACATTACAGTTATACATCATGCCTTGAAAAGGAAAGACTAAGATGAAGAAAGGAGAATTTTAACACTCACAATGCTGAACGTTTCCTGGTCCAGCTCATCATCTTCCTCTCCAATAGGTACAGGCTCACTTCCTGCAGTGATATGCACAGGGCCTTGAGCTTTCTTCCCCTTTCCTCCTGGTTTGGCCTGAAAATGAGAGAAGTTGAGCTGATGAGAGACACATTGACACATGATATAACCATATTATGTACAGATTTATTCTGATCCAACCTGGACGTAAAAAAGTAATTGAATTTTCAAAAAAAGCCAAACTAATCCTTTTATATTTATAACAGAGAATTTTATTATAATAGCAGTATAATTTAGGTCTAAATCATGAGTTTGAGTCAACCTGTTGATCTAACAACCATTGTCCACAGGACGACGGTGAAACATAATTCTCAAGTCCAAGTTCTAAAGGAAATGTTCTCATGCTGAAACATAATACTGATGCCAACATATAAAATACCTTCTCTTTTTTGGACTTGGAACGCTTTTTGTCTTTGTCCCCCTCCTTCTCTTTTTTAGGAGTTCCTGTTTTTTCTTTGTTCTCTTTGTTATCCTTTTTCTGTTTCTTCTTTGTGGGTGATTTTTCAGCTCCATCGTCCTGGAAAACGAGGGAATTGTATATATGCAGTCTAACTGGTTAGTGCTGTGGATTCTGTCTTTATATCTTTGCATTAATCAATCTGTTTTGTTATATAGGTGATAAGATGAAATAAAAGGAACACACCTTCACTTCTCCCTCTTCTGATGGGTTGTCGGAGAGACGAGGAGAGGCAATTTCATTGACCAGATCATTGTTAGGGGCCTTGTTCTTCATTCGAGGTTTCCTCTTTTTGGGTTTTTTCTGGGAGGTGGGAAGATACAAAGAATGAAAATGTCAAAGCATATTGGCTGAACTGATCTTTAGTATATGACAAGAAGAGGTTTCTTTTTGAAATGCCTTTGCAAACACATTTTGACTTAAAGCTGCTGGCACAAAACCGTTTAAGAATGACCACATGGTAATCTTGTAATCTAATCCTTTCCACCACCTTAAAGGGGTCCATATGTTTGATGCTTGCGACACAATGACCATTCATTGTTGTTGTCATGTATTGTTTGGTGTAATGAAATGTATTTATGTGGTTTAAGGTTAAAAAAAGCATTATTTTCCACATACTATACATTATTGTTTCTCCTCTATGCCCCGCCTTTCTGAAACGCGTCGATTTTTACAAGCTCATCGGTCTGAAAAGCAAGGTGTGCTGTGATTGGCCAGCTATCCAGTGCATTATGATTGGCCGAATACCTCAAGCGTGAGACGGAAATGTTACGGCTGCTACCATATTACTGTGGATCATCATGCCCTGCTCAGGACCGGGCGATGATTCAAAACATTAAACCCCTTATACAACGAGGCCTTCGTTGCTCCAGTGGGAAATAATGCTGTATTATAATGACTTATACTGTCCCTTTTTCAACAGCGTTTGCACGTTGCATCGTTGCCGCGTAAACATAAAACCATGTCTGCATTTGTGATCGGAGAAATGACAAACAAAAAGCCCTACTCTACACTGTGCCCAAACAAGCAACTTCACCCTTTAAAACTAGTAAAAACGCTTGAATCATTATAACAAACCTTGCTGACACAATCCTTGAGTCATCAAACAGCCGCCAGGCCCGTTGTGTCTACTCTAACGCAGGAGTCTCAGTAACAGTCCTTCCCCATGCCACACTGGCTGCTGCAGACACACTTTGAATAATTGTGGTTTGAGGTGTTTCTTCTGGTACCCAGGTGTCTGGTCTCGAACTAACAACGATACCACGAGTGATTACTCTAGTCGTTGTCATTTTTGTCAAAGCCCAACAAAGTAGTATTTCGCTTTCCTGAAACACCGTAGAAACACAAGCATAAGCCAACAGCCAACCAAAGATAGGCGGCCAGAGTGGGAGCAGAAGGGCCAGGTGCTAGAGTGAGGAAAAAACGTGCCGGAAGGGCTAGAGTGAGCAGAGGCGGGCGGGGTTGCATTGGGGCGCTTGCGGCAACCACATTTGACGACCCCGGGCTGGACTCTGCTTTGTCCACGGTGAAAGCCGATCCGTTGATCCACAGCGCAAAGTTGTTGTATCTCCTCAGCAACCAGCACGGATCAGTTCTAGGCATGACGAAGCGGATATCGTCCTCTTTTGGAAGGCCAAACAAAGTAGTTTTGCTTTCACAACGAAACACACAGCGCCTTCACAACATGGTTCGCAACAATACTACAGCGAGAATAAAAGTTACGCCTTCTTTCTTTGTGTGAACATTTGGGCGGCGTTATGCAAATCTTCCCACATCATGACATAGACATGTGGGGGTGTGTTAGAACGAGCCGTTTTAGGTAGGTGTGGCAGAGTCTTAACTTTTATAAATAATATCTATTTGGATTTGAGACTTTATTCTTTGCAACGTTACAGATCTTCTTTATGCCCCAAGAGCTTGTAACACTCCAGAGAAGGAAAAATTTTTTTTTTTTTTTTGTTTGTTAAAATCGCATCATATGCCCTTTAAGAAGAACTTTTATGTTTTACATTATCAAATTGTCCTCCAAAACACTAGGTGTCGCAAGTCTAAAAAACATTCTTAAAGTTTTTTTTACGAATGTGGTGAAAAACCCATGATCTTCACCTCATCTCCAGCTTTAACAGCATCTTGGCTTTCCTGCTCTTTCTTCAGCATCTTAAGCAAGTAGTCTGCTCGCATCTGTAACTGCTTTGCTTGAGGTTTCTTATCAGGGTCATCTAGGAGAATCTACAAATAAAGACAACAGGAGATCTGAGGTAAAGTAAGGCAAACTTGCACATCGTTGATGCTGCTCTTTTAACTCTGAGGAATCTATCATTTGACTCAACGTACCTTCTCAGAAAGTTTGAGATCAGGATCGGTCTTGATCAGGTCCCAGTTGGCATAGCCATGTTCATAGATACCCAGTAATAGCTGCGTGTCATCATGAATATCCCAGTCTACGTCAAAGTGTGGAGTCTTCACCCGACAGGTCAGCTGAAATCTGGCCAACAAAGAAGAAAAACTTGACTTACTCTATTCGGTCTCATTCTATTCCTTGTTTATGAAAGGTGGGGCGTTAATTACGGTTGGGGGGGTGGGAAAACCTTAAATCAATTCAATTTGACAGAATGCATAAATTGCTTTAAAATAGATTGTGCTGGCCCCTACGAAAGGTGCAAAGTCCCCATTACAAGGAGATAAGAGATAAAAGAACCTGAAAAAAAGGGGGTCACAGCCAGGAGGCCTAGGGAGAATTTCATAAGGTTAGAGTAAGTGTAAGTAAAATGAAAATTTCGTGTGAAGTGCCTGATAGGTAATGAATCAGACGAGGGGGATTATTTCCGGAAAGAAATGTAGTTGGAGATAGGGTGTTGGGGGGGTTTTTTTCGAAAGCATTTGTGATACGAAAAGACAAGTTTACACACATGACTGTATTCCAGAGTATACTTGCAGAGCACGCAAATTATACCTCTACCACAAAAGGCTGACAACAGATATATAGAATATACATCAATATGTGGGTAAATTGGATAATTATCGATAATTAGAAGATTATATCCCAGAGGGTTAGATAGCCTTGTAGATGTAATGATACACCCAACGGAGGGGAAACTGGAGGTTGGTACGCGAATGATACACGATATATTACTATCTGACCCTGTAAGATGTACGGAAGACTATTTAGTTGTACCAGCAGGGGGGCCAGTAAATCACACGACACGCATGAAACATGGGAGTACAGGCAAAAAAGGGCGATATCGACAATGCAGAAAAAATATTTAATGGTGCCCCTACCACAGGACATGTTAATATTATTTGGACTGAAACTGAATGCTTCCCTCCCCAAGAAAACCTTCCAAAAGTCAACAAATTGGCTCAAGTGGGCTTGATTAATCTCCACCCGGAGTGCTTGCACATGGTTAGGACCACACTGCAGTTTTGTGTCTGTAGCAACTTAACTCTGCACTAATATTATAAAAATGGAATCTATAATCTACTAGTAAATCCCTTCTTATACGGATACGCGCACTTTTAAAATTCGTGTTCCCCCTGGTGGAAGATGAACCTCCCAACGCAAGTCCAATCAAAACCACTGGATCCTTATCCATGCTTCAGAATCAACTGGGACCACCCAAACGATCTCGTTCCACTTTATTTGACCCCGGTAGGACGTCAAACAGCACGGTCTCTTCTAATTCCTAAATACGTAAAAAAAAAAACATCCCTATGTAAGTGGATACTTGCAAACAGGGGGATCTATTCCTGGACTATTCCATTGCTTGCTTGTTTTCTTTACAAACCATCTACACTGTTTTGTATTCTATCTGTTTCCTTTTCCATTTAGCTTATACAATTACAAAGCAAAAGTACACTAACACTAGCTTGCTCTAGCTCTATTCTTTTTTCTCTTCTACTTTTCTTTTTATTATTACTATATTTTAAAAAACCCGTGATACGTGTACTCAACGTTAAGCTAAGGCAGACTTGGTTATAGCAATTGTATATCATCATTGCCTTTTGTTGATTTTGATTGCTCTCCCTTTCCTCTTTGTATAAAAGCGTCTGCTAAATGACTAAATGTAATGTGTAATGTATAATATAGCTTTGATTAGGACTCACTTGCTCCTTTCAGCAGGATTTGAAGGCACGGCTTTATGTAGCGGTTCAAACTCCTCTTTGTGCTGGATAATAGACTTAGCATTGACCTGAACTCCAGAGATCTTTATGTTAATTCCTCGTCTTTTCCCCGGGCCTTTAGCTGCAACAAAGAAATAATACAAATTAAAAGACAATTACAAAAAAAGAGAGCAAAGTCAATCACTACTTTTACTCAGCACTGCTATTAACATTCACACCGAGGGACCTTCCAGGCACGGTTTCTTTGTCATGTGTGGCTCAGACTTCATGCGTACCTGCACTAGCAGTCACACGAACAAGGGGGGGGGGGGGGGGGGGGAGGGATGAAGTATGTGACAGAGGCGCTATTTCCCCCATCCCGCTTCAGTCATGGCAATTGGCTATCATCCGACCGATCTCCGTCATCACAATGTCCATCGCCTCCAACCTGTAGAAAACACCATAACCAGTTCAGTACTACTTCTAATTGGACTACGTGTTGTTGTTAACTAAAAAAAACTATTACAAATTGTTTCTGTTAATTGAAATAAAGCGGAATTAAAATATAAATTAAATTATAAGCTTACGCGGAGCTTAAAACATAAAAAAAAGTGGCGGGGGGCTACTAATAGGGGAAATCCAATTAAAAAAGATTTGGTTAGCGGATTACGGAGTAAGAAAGAGGGAATATGAGAGAACTAAACACAAAGAGAAAACTGAAAATACAATAAATGAACGGCTAAAATAAACCATATAAGTAAAAACAGAATTTCCGAAATGTAGAAGACAACGAAGCACGGATGCAAGCGAATAAAAAAATACAGATTTCTGAAAAGCAAGAATATACCAATGACGTCCAGACATCTAGCTATAACATATATCAAAATAAAGATATCACATGTTGATGGTCAAAAATAGTAAGAGTGAATATTATGTAGTGTGTAAGAAGGAAAGAATGCTCTAACCCGCACTTTGGAAAACACAGCTGTAAATAAAAACAGACAAAGAAAAAAACCTCTAAATAATAACGGTGGTTGATTGATGAGGTTTATATAATACGACAGTTGGAAATTACCGTCAGAAATAAATAATAATAATTTCAGATCATAGTATTTTTTTTACCTCTCAAGTGGAGCTCCAAATTTCTTGTATGCCTTTATGAACCTAAAATAAACAGACTATTAAGTAAATGCAATGTTTACAGCAAAGCCTTTCTTAAATCAGTGAGTGGACGTTAAGTTATATTACCTGCGGATCTCTGCGTCAGTAAATCCCTCCACATTGTTTTTGCGAGCTCTCGGCCTGCCTCGCCGCTTGGGCCGTTTGTCATCCTCACTGTCATCTGTTTCACTGTCTGAACCCGAGGATCTGTGCTTCAGTTTGGATCCCACATCACTGTCGCTGTCATTGGCCTGCGCCTAAAAAAAAACAAAATGTGCTATGACATATCTTTGCAAACTGTATTTGTCTTGTATTTATCCATTCTCTCCAAGCATAGATTAGCAAAACCATTTTTAGGAATATAATATATTTTTAGGAATATGAATATTTTGTGGACGGATTAAATCATCTCTGGTGTGAAGCAAGAATAATGAGCATGTGGCTGCAAACGCGCACACAGCCTTTTCACCGGGGAGTCCACTGCGCTGTAAAACTTAATGACTCATTTCCAAAAGCTACGATGCTTCATACTTAAACATGTGCTGCCATCACATGGGAATGCAGCGTGCGGCTATAAAATCTAACGAGTCATTACAGCCTGCGCAAGATATTATGGATCCAGCTCACAGGAGAGGATAAAAGCGCTGAAAAGCCACAGGATACACACATTTATTATGTCCACTGATATACACATGTATAGTATAAATGCATGCTGATAAGTGAATCATATCCGTTTACAGAGCTGAAAATCCTTTTAAACCTTTATGCAAAAAAACAAAACAAAAAAAGCCTCATGGTAAGTCATGTACAAGTCATTTTTCACCCAAAATCATAAAAAAAACCTTACTTAGGGTTGTATACAGTGTTTCTTTCATTCAAATTCAGTACAACAAATACGCCCACTAAGTAAATGTACAAACATAATTTTAAAAAGTACTTTAATGTGGAAGAAAAATATGTACACTACCATTCAAACGTATGGGGTCAGTAAGAATTGTTTTAAGTCTCTTATGCTCACCAAGATTAAATTATTCACTAATTTATTAGATTCCCCAAAAAAGTGAAACAATAATATTGTGAAATAGTATTCAAGTTTAAAATAAGTGTTTTCTATTTCAATATTTAAAAATAAATTCCAATTTATTCCTGTGATATCAAAAGCCCTTTTTTTTAATAATTAACAGTGTTGAAAACAGTTGATCTGCTTATTTTTTTTCTGGAAACAGTGATTTTCAGGATTTTTCTTTAGAACACTGTTATAAACCAACAAACAAAAAAACTGCATTTATTTGAAATAGAAATATTTTGTACAAATTTAAAAGTCTTCAAAGATGAAAGTATAATTTCGAAAAAAGAATAATAAATCTACTGACTCCAAACTTTTGAAAGGTAGTGTATATTTGAATTATAAGTGTTGAAAAATAATTATTTTGCACATTACAGTAGATACTGGGAAGTAGGAGAGTTAAGGAGTTTATATGCGCTAAATTGTCATGAAAATTATGTCAGTCCAAAAATGTTCAATTAGATCTTTTATTTTTGGTGAAATATGGCCTGTTTTTGTTAGATTTAGCCAGGTTTTCAAACAGAGATGGTGACAAAGAGGCAAAACTTACAGACTGCAGCTTTAAGATGGCACAACCCTAGACAGTACATGAAAATGCAGGCAATAACTAGCTCAGGTAACCTAGAAACACCTCCTTACCCTCTTGTTGGAGCTTCTGCTTCTGGGAAGCATGTAGATGTCTTCCATCTCCTTCTGCTTCTGCTCTTCCTCCACCTTCCGCCACTGCTCCTCTGGAATTATGTCATCCCAATCGCGTATAGGCCTCTCCTCAAGATCTGGTTTACTTTCATCCATGGTGAAGTTAGCAACCTACCAGATGAAAAACAGGAGTTGTGGGCCAAGGCTCAGGAGAAAATATGCCACAACAATAAAAGATTGAATAAAGTACCTTAAACTGTGACAGAAGCTCATCTGTAGCACTAGATCCTTGATCACTCTCTCTGGTTTCAGCAAGCCGCAAGATTTCATCAATGTCCATTTCCTGCGGTTCTGATTCCTCCCCCTCAGGTTCCTTAAACAGATCCTCTGCTCCAAACTTCAAGATTGCTGTCAATTCTTCTTTACTGAAGGGGTTTGAACTGGAGATGGCCAACACACAGATATGCATTATTTGTTACAAATATGTTTAAAACAACATTTTTTTCTATTTAATATTCAAGGTTCTCACTTTGAATTTCCTGAGTTGTTATCTAGTACGGTTCGCCCAGTGGTGTCCATTCTCTGAATGACAAGATGGTCTAGAACCATCTTCTTTTTGGCTCTTTCAATAATGTCTTCCTCCACCGTGCCTTTTGTGACCAGACGATAGATATTCACCTATGGCAAAACCCCCAAAATATATTTAATTGCAATCTATGTACTGCTACTTATGACTCCATTCTGGAGGTTCCTCCAGAGGTATGTGAGGTTACACATTAGGTCGAAGATTTGTGCTCTACTTACTTGCTTTTTCTGGCCAATCCTGTGGGCTCTAGCCTGGGCTTGAAGATCATTTTGTGGGTTCCAGTCCGAGTCAAAGATAACCACTGTGTCAGCAGAGGCCAGGTTAATCCCAAGCCCTCCAGCTCGGGTGGACAGCAGGAAACAGAAGTCCTGAGGAAGACAGGGGACAGTGAGAACAAGAGCCAACTGCAAGTCTAGTGATGAACGCTTAAATCCATATATTAAGGCTGGCACTAATCGAGTAATCAGTCGTAACGTAATGGGATATTTTTTGTGATAATAAAAATAGACCTAAGCGAACAATAGACTTTAAAATCACTTAAAATACACTTATTATTTTAAGTGAATACACTTATTATTAACCCGTTATTGTTGCAATGAGGCAACAATAACGGGTTCAAATTAAATATCAAAAGCAAGTAATTATATGGTTTTATTGAACAAAACAGTTTATTTACATAATATAATCATAACTTATGTACAAGGCGCCAACGGCCTGACGATTGTTTTCACAGCCTTTGTGAATTCATAATAGCACTATGCTTTAGTATGATTTTTAAAGTGGTTTTATATTTTCTTAGGCAGCCGTACAAATTGTCCCTAATATGCTTCATGGATTCTCATCCATGGAATGCGCCACTCCCGGTATTTTGCAATTGAGGACTTTTTATAATCAAGTACTCTAATTTAAGGAATCGTGACAGCCCTACTATATATCCTATTCCAGGTAATATGCATAAAAACTGGATAATAACCGATCCAATGGTGTAAATCTGTTTGTTTGACCAACAGCAGACAGTGAGCGATCAAGAAATCAATACTTGTTTTAAAGGAACACTTCTCTATTTTTGAAAATAGGCTCATTTTCCAACTCCCCTTGAGTTAAACAGTTGAGTTTTACTGTTTTCGAATCCATTCAGCCGATCTCCGGGTCTGGCGGTAGCACTTTTAGCTGCAGCTTAGCATAGATCATTGAATCGGATTAGACCGTTAGCATCTAAATGACCAAAGAGTTTCGATATTTTTCCTATTTAAAACTTGACTCTTCTGTAGTTACATCGTGTACTTAGACCGACGGAAAATTAAAAATTTTCTAGGCCGATATGGCTAGGAACTATACTCTATTCCGCGTAATAATCAAGGAACTTTGCTGCCGTACCATGGGTGCAGCAGGCGCAATGATATTACGCAGCGCCTGAAAATAGTCCCCAGCTAGGTAATATCGAAACTTTTGAGCGAGATGCTAACGGAGATGCTAAACTCAACTGTTTAACTCTAGGGGAGTTGGAAAATTAGCTATTTTCAAAAATAGTGGCGTGTTCCTTTAAGAAACCATTATTTTGCTTTATGGTTTTGCATTATTTTTTGTGACATTAGTCATTTCATAACCTTATACAACATTAATTTATTGTATATACGTATATTTATATGATTTATTTAGAGTTTTTGAACACACATATGGGCCCTTCTTATTTCAATACTACAGACTTGTTTTGAACCTTTATGAATTACATTTTCTTTCTTCTAGTAATTACATAAGGCCTGTATTTCCCATGGATCAAGCATTCCCACAACCAGTAAAGTGCCTGACTGGAACATCACAACCACAGCAAATATCTGAAAACAAAACAAACACGCATGCCATAGTTTAGGATCTTACCTCAGAGCCTTCTGCATTAAAGTGGTCCAGTGCTTGTTTTCTGATCTCTCCCTTGATGGAGCCGTCCAAACGCTGAACATTAGAGAACACACAGATACAGTTAAGGAATGTCAAGCGTGGCACTTTGACCAAACTGGGGCACCTCAGCTAGATATGCGCCCATAAATTCCTAAAACCCCCTAAGTCACCACAAAATTATGACGACACTGATGTTTTGCCAGACCAAAACAACACTAAGACGCAAGCTGTGCTAATGCTCAAAGCTCCACCGACCAAAAAATAACAGGGATAAAAATAGGCTCTGGGAACTTGCTGTCTGAGCAGACATACTGCAACCCTGACACATGATTCCTTAAATCGCCCGAGCCAAGTCCATACAAGCTACATCTCTGAATGTCTCCACAGACATTACAAAAAAAATCTAGATTTACAACAGAAGATGAAAAATCACAAATTGTGTATTTGCATAATTCTGTAATTGAGTATTCTGTAGCACACAAAAACAAGTACTGCATTTTCCGGAAAACAAGTTGCACCTGACTATAAGCGCACCAGGTCAAAATTTCACTGATGAGAAAAAAATGTAACTGAAATTAAAATGTAAATTAAAAGTAACTCAATATGCATGCAAAATGTGTTTTGTTTTATTCAGAAACATTACATCACTGATAATGGTTTTAAAATAAGTTATCTTCAAGAACTTAAGCTGTTCTTTATAAAAAAAATAAAATAAAATATAGAGAGATATAAGATTATATATAGGGATACCACGCCCCACACCCACACACAGTGGTGTGGAAAAAGTGTTGGCCCCCTTCCTGATCTGTTATTTTTTTTGCATGTTTGTCACACTTTAATGTTTCACATCATAAAAATTATTTAAATATTAGTAAAAGATAACACAAGTGAACACAACATGCAGTTTTTAAATGAAGGTTTTTATTATTAAGGGAAAACAAAATCCAAAACTACATGGCCCTGTGTGAAAAAGTGTTTGCCCCCTAAACCTAATAACTGGTTGGGCCTCCCTTAGCAGCAACAACTGCTATCAAGCGTTTTCGATAACTTGCAATGAGTCTGTTACAAGCGCTGTGGAGGAATTTTGGTCTACTCATCTATGCAGAATTGTTGTAATTAAGCCACATTGGAGGTTTTTCCGCATGAACCGCCTTTTTTAAGGTCATGCCACAGCATCTCAAGAGGATTCAGGTCAGGACTTTGACTAGACCACTCCAAAGTCTTCATTTTGATTTTCTTCAGCCATTCAGAGGTGGACTTGCTGGTGTGTTTTGGATCATTGTCCTGCTGCAGAACCCAAGTGCGCTTCAGCTTGAGGTCATGAACTGATGGCCGGACATTCTCCTTCAGGATTTTTTGGTAAACAGCAGAATTCATGGTTCCATTTTATCACAGCAAGTCTTCCAGGTCCTGATGCAACAAAACAGCCCCAGACCATCACACTACCACCACCATATTTTAATGCTGGTATGATGTTCTTTTTCTGAAAAGCAGTGTTACTTTTACACCAAACATAATGGGACACACACCTTCCAAAAAAAGTTCAACTTTTGTCTCGTCAGTCCACAGAGTATTTTCCCAAAAGTCTTGGGGATCATTAAGATGTTCCCTCTCGAGCTTTCACGAGACATCACTGAGATATTTCTCCGTTATGGGAACTCCTTCCCTTCCAACCTTTCCTGAAGTCCTATTGGCTCCCGCCAGTCCAAATGACTGGCCAATTGACGCGAAGTATGCAAATCGCATGCAAATACTGACGAGCTCGAGCGGCAGTATAAAATGCGGTGCACGCGACAATTACGTCAGAATCTTCTACTTCACCTGTTGAATTCACTATGGCGACAATCTGCAAGATCTGCACGGGACCGATAGAGCCACCGGATCAGCACGACTACTGCGTCGCCTGCCTGGGCCTGGCCCACGCCAAGGCAGCGCTGGACGAGTCCAACTGCGGGCATTGCGCGGACCTTCCGGCTCGCGTGCTCCGGACCCGCCGCGATGTGGCTCGCGGCCTATTCGGGATGAGGCCCACTGCCGCCAGCGTGCCGCTGGTGGGCCCTCCCGGTGACGGGAGCGTCGTCTTGTCGCTCCACCAACCCCAACGGTCACCCCGTTCCCCGGTCTCACTCCCCGAGGACTGCTTCCGCCCTCCTTCCAACATCGCGGAGTTTGTATCCTTTAGCCAGGAGGAGGGGGATGACTCGATGTCCATCTCGGCCTCGGAGAGGGAGGATTGGGCGGGATCGGAGTCCGATCAGCCGGACAGCATGGGGCCCTCAGACCTCCAGGAGGAGCTTGTGAGGGTTCCGTCGAAGTCTGTCCAGGAGTTGGAGCTTACCTGGAGTCCTCCAGAGGAGCCTGCCAGGAGTAAGCTTGACTCCTGGTATTTCAGGTCCACCCGGAAAGCTGACTCGAGAACGTTGGTCCCCTTTTTCCCCGACGTACATGAGGAGCTGGTAAAAACATGGTCTGCGCCCCAATCAGCGCGCGTCCACTCTGCCACACAGGCCATTTTTTCCCACGTGGATGGGGCGGAGGCCCACGGGTACGTGCGCTCTCCCCCAGTCGAGGAGACCATCGCTGCGCACCTATGTCCTGCAGCAGCCAAGACCCTAGGCTCAGACATCAGCCTCCCCTCAAAGCCGTGCAGGACCACCGCCCACCTTGCCAATAAAGCATATGCGTCTGATGGCGAGGCGGCTTCCTTTGTGCTGCAGGTTTTTCAGGCGAAGCTCCTGCAGGCAGCGGAGGGCGGAGCCCTCACGGCAGAGGCCGTTAAGGATCTGCGCGCGGCGACGGACTTCGCGCTGATGGCGACGAAGCGAGCGGCCCAGGCTGTGGGTAAGGCCATGGGTTTTATGGTCGTCCTTCAGAGGCACCTTTGGTTAAACCTAGCTGACCTCAAGGATGCTGACCGTAAAGTGCTGCTGAATACTCCTGTGACTCCCTCCGGCCTTTTTGGTAGCGCCGTGGAGTCCATTACTGAGCGCTTCGCGGAGGCTCAAAAGCGCGCCGAAGCCATGAGTCACGTGATGCCGAGGCGCGCTTTCCAGCAGCAGACGGCGAGATCCAGATCCTCGTCGGCACCTGGCTCTTCCCAGCGAAGGGATAACCCCAGGCCAGCAGCCACAACGTTACTGCTCCTCGCCAGGAGCCGGATTTCCGCAGGAAGACGTGGGGTCCCGGGAGGAAACGCCACAGCCAGCGGAGGAGCCCGCGACATGACTCTCGCCCGCCGCCGGCGGCTAAGCCGTCGTCCTGACGGTCTGAAGAGAGGAGGAGAGTGCGTGAGCGGCCCGGCTCCCAAGCGCCACAAGTTCATGGTTTCAAATGTTTGTGTGTTGGATGTTCATTCAATAAAAATGCATACATTCTCACAAAAAGAGCTATTTCCTCCTCACATCAGTTCAATGCGTTGCCCCTCGCCGCGCGCATAGCCTTGCGAGCCAGCCGCCCACCCGCAACACGCGCCGGCGCATCCTACGACCAAGCTGCTAAAGCTGCTATGTCAGTTCCTGAGCGTGTGGGAAGTTATTCTGGGAATCTCGCGTTGGCTACTCGGTGTGATAGAGCATGGGTTTACCCTTCAATTCAGACGCAGACCACTCCGTTTCAATGGCGTGGTGCAGTCTCTAACATTGCCCCGAAACGCCCTGGTTCTGAGACAAGAGGTATGCAGTCTGCTCGAAAAAGGAGCAATAGAGAGAGTCCCTCCGAGCGAGCTGGAGAGTGGGTTTTATAGCCGCTATTTTGTGGTGCCCAAGAGAGATGGAGGACTTCGCCCGTTTCTAGATCTCAGGCCCATCAACAGAGTGCTTTGCAAGCGTCCGTTCAGGATGATAACGTTGAAACAGATCCTGGCGCAAATTCGCCCCTGGGACTGGTTTGCGTCCGTGGATTTAAGGGACGCGTACTTTCACATTCAGATAGCACCGCATCACAGACACTTTCTGATATTTGCTTTCGAGGGCACAGCGTATCAATACTCTGTTCTCCCGTTCGGGCTAGCTTTGGCCCCACGCACTTTCTCGAAGTGCATGTATGCAGCACTTCGCCCCCTCAAAGTGAGCGGAATGCACATTCTCTACAATCTGGACGATTGTCTGATTTTAGCTCATTCACGGGACACACTAGTCAGCCATATAGACACTCTGCTTCATCACTTGGAGTTCCTAGGGCTATGTGTCAACATGCAGAAGAACATTCTCGCCCCGAGTCAGTCTATAACATATAACATCTGGGAGTGTGCTTCGACTCGGTGGAGATAAGAGCCCGCCTCTCTCGGGAGCGCTCCTTGGCCATTTTGTCTTCCCTGCGCCATTTCAGACTGTGCAGCTCTGTTCACTTGAAGGAATTTCAGAGGCTGCTAGGGCTCATGGCGTCTGCTTGCATCGTATGGTCAGCCTTGGCTTACTACACATGCGCCCCCTCAATTATGGTGACATCTGAGTCCCTTGGACGCGTTGGACTTTCGGCCCGTTAGGGCGCATCGGCGGTCATCCCGTGGATGCCATCGAAGCTCTGCGGCCGGGGCACAACCCAGATCTCTTCAGGCACGGGTGGTTTCCCTGGCTTGGTTACGTTACGCGTTGTGGCACAACGTACTCCTCGACTCCGGCTGTGGAGCAGTGTGCGAGGGGCATGCCAGCTTCGTGGCTGTGGTCAGAACCCCAGAGCCGGTGGCACATAAACTGCTTGGAGCTGGAAGCAGTGTTCTTAGCTCTAAAGGATTTTCGGCCGCAGCTTGAACAGCGACAGGTACTGATTCGCACCAAGAACATGTCTGTGGTCTCGTACATAAAGCACCAAGGAGGCGTACGTTCCAGGGCTCTGTACAAGCAAGCAGCAAATCTCCTGCTATGAGCGGACCGTCACTTTCTCTCCATCAGAGCACCGCTGTTCTTCTCCCTGTCTCACTCCCAACTGGAAGGGGACGCTCTGACATCGCACTGACCAGCAGCCAGGCTGTATGCGTTTCCTCCAATCAAGATATTCCCACTGGTGTTATGCAAGATCAGGGAGGAGGGGGCTTCGGTGATACTCATCGCCCCGAACTGGCGGAACCAGCCTTGGTTCCTGGACCTGACAAAGCTGCTGGTGGTGCCGTCCTGGCCGATCCCCATCGGGAAGGATCTGCTGTCTCAAGCGAGCGGCTCTGTGTGGCACCCGAACCCGGAGTTATGGAGCCTTCATGTGTGGCTGCTTCGGGGATATCAGAGGAGCTGAATGCTCTGCATTCTCGTGTGCTCGACACGCTCTCGGAGGCACGGGCGCCCTCCACGAGGCGTTTGTATGCTCTGAAATGGGGAGTGTTTGTGAAATGGTGCCATGATGTTCATATCAACCCGGCTGCTTGCTCCGTGTCGGATGTGCTGCGTTTTCTACAGTATAGACTGGATAGTGGATCTCTGCCATCAACATTGAAAGTCTATGTGGCCGCTATTGCCTAGTTTCGTTCCCCGCTGGGCTGGCAATTGATCGGTAGGCATGTGCTGGTGGTGAGTTTTCTTAAGGGAGTGAGAAGATTGCATCCCCCATGTCCGCCTTCAGTCCCGCCCTGGGACTTAGAGGTGGTGTTAAGAGCTCGTTCACAGCCACCATTCGAGCCTTTTGCATCCATTAATATGAAGGATCTCTCAAAAGTGCATTTCTTCTTGCCCTCGCTTCGGCTAAGCACATAGGGGATTTACATGCATTTTCTGTGGACAGCGACTGTATTCACTTCGGACCCGGTGACTGCAGCATCACTCTCCAGCCGAGACCGAGCTACGTGCCTAAATCACTATCTACCCCCTTCAGAGCGCAGATTGTTTCGCTGTCTGCCCTGTCTTCTGTTTCATCGACCTCGCGTGATGCGGACGCTCAGACTGCGGTGTGCCCCGTCAGGGCTTGAGATTAAACATGACCGTCGGCCACTTCGTCCATCCGTACCAGGGCTTTTCGGTTTCGTGTGCTATGGTGGTTGTGCGAAGGGCCGGGCCGTGTCAGAACAGAGACTTTCCCACTGGATTGTGGACGCTATCACGGCTGCTTATACGAGCCAATGTTTGGAATGCCCCTTTCACATTAGGGCCCACTCAACAAGAGCTATCGCCTCCTCCTGGGCGTGGTCGAGAGGTATGTCTATTCAAGATATATGCTTTGCAGCCGGCTGGTCTTCTCAGAATACCTTCGCCAGGTTTTACAAGCTGGACGTTCAGTCCTTAGCCTCCGAGTGCTGTCGGTGAGTGACTGATTCACGTTTATGCTACCTCTATTTGTGTGTTGCTGCCTCGATTATCATGTTATGTGTTATGCTGCTTAATACAGTTATCTCTGTTCAGCCCCCCTCTTAATATTGTTGTTGCTTCTGCCCTGTTCTCAGTGCAGCCGACGTTATTAATGACCATATATGCAAATTTTGTATGCCTGGGCATTAGACGCTCATTGGGTTATCTCCACCTATCAGCTGCGAGCCCACCTAACAAGCGTCGCTATTGGTTGGGAATTGCGTGTTCTCTATCTTTGCTGAGTGTGTAACTTGTACAGGCTGCTCGTAGCCTCTCTCACGGCGGGATCTCTCACGGGGGTATTTGAATATCGTTCCCATAACTGAGAATATCTCTGTATTTCTCGTGAAAGCCGAGGGGACGCTCTCCGGTACTATCGTAACCTCGGTTCCCTGAGAGCGGGAACGAGACATCACGGTGGTTGCCGTGTTCGCTACTCGATCAGCTAAATCTGCGTTCAGTATCAGATTCTGATGTAATTGTCGCGTGCACCACATTTTATACTGCTGATACTGCCCTCTCGACCTCGTCATAATTCAGTGCGTATTTGGGCATTACTTCGCGCAATTTGGCCAGTCTTTGGAACGGCGGGAGCCAATCGTACTTTCAGGAAAGGTTGGAAGGGAAGGAGTTCCCATAACAGGGAAATGTCTCCGTGATGTCTCGTTCCTGCTCTCAGGGAACTGAGGTTACGATAGTAACCGGAGCGTTTTCTGGCAAAACTGAGACAAGCTTTTGTTCTTTTTGCTCAGCAGCGGTTTTCTTCTTGGAACTCTGCCATGCAGACCATTTTTGCCCAGTCTTTTTCTTATGGTGTAGTCATGATCACTGACCTTAACTGAGGCAAGTGAGGCCTGCAGTTCTTTGGATGTTGTTGTGGGGTCTTTTGTGACCTCTTGGATGATTCGTCGCTGTGCTCTTGGGGTAATTTCACTCCTGGGAAGGTTCTCCACTGTACCATGTTTTTGCCATTTGTGAATAATGTCTCTCACTGTGGTTCGCTGGGTCCCAAAGCTTTAGATGGCTTTATAACCTTTTCCAGACTGACAGATCTCAATTATTTTCTTTCTCTTTTGTTTCTGAATTTCTTTGGATCTCGGCTTTTTAGGATCTTTTGGTCTACTTCACTTTGTCAGGCAGGTCCTATTTAAGAGATTTCTTGATTGCGAACAGGTGTGGCAGTAATCAGGCCTGGGTGTGGCTAGAGAAATTCAACTCAGGTGTGATAAACCACAGTTTTAACAGTGGGGCAAACACTTTTTCACACAGGGCCGTGTAGTTTTGGATTTTGTTTTCCATTAGTAATAAAAACCTTCATTTAAAAATTGTATGTTGTGTTCACTTGTGTTATCTTTTGCTAATATTTAAATTAGTTTGATGATCAGAAACATTAAAGTGTGACAAACATGCAAAAAAAAAGAAATCAGGAAGGGGCCAACACTTTTTCACACCACTGTTATATATATCTATATCGAAGTGATCTATATATATATATAAAATCACAACATTCACCCCATTTACAGATAAACTAATTTGAAAAATGGACTGCCACCATTAGCATAATTAGTATTAGACATATATAACCTTTCTGTCTCTATATTGCAGTTTAACACGCTCTTATTCAGAAGAAAAGTACAAAAACACTAAAAAGTGACCGAGTTTCAGGTAGCGCTTCCCATTTTCTTTTCACCTTTACGGCAGATTCTGATACATTATTAATTATTTTCATTATATTGAAGTATTGCCAAATGGCTTCATCTCTTGTCACCTTAATGGCACATATCCAGTGCATTCGGTCATAACTGCAGGATTTTGGTGCAGGATTCAGTAGGAAAATATATTTCATTGATGTTTACACCAGGCAAAGGCACACAGGAAAATAAATTTGTGAACAGCTTAAATAATGCTTTTACTAGTTGACCAGTAAATTACACCCCACACCACACATTCCTATAACATCGTTTCTAATGTAGGGTCCCACCCATCCACGTTTTTAACTTGGATGCTGTAACAGATTATTGACGACCGATCTATGACATGCCCTATGTTAAGGCCGATATTTGGCATTTTTCAAATATCGGCATCGGCCGATAAGTTTTTCTGTTTGGCCCATGCATTCGAGGCGGGACTTTTATTTTGACTGCGCTGACAGCAGCAGAGCCTGAGCACAGTGCTCACATTCTCCCTCTTGATCGCCATCGTCATTACCGCTTTCCTAATACGGATAGAAATCGTGGTAAGAAAGGAATTGTTTTAAATGTATCTTCAAAGTTATTATACGATTGCTTTTTATATTATTAGTACATAAGCAAACATTATAATACTTTTTCGTTTGCCTTCACTTCAGCAAATACCCATTTAACGTCCATTTAAACAAAATCTTGAATGGGCTAATGACAATTTATTTCACAACCTTGCAAACGTAAAGGCCGGGACCACACCAAGCTGACATCAAAGAACTAGTGGCGACAAAAGCCGATGGTGTTGTTGCCTCAATCCGGGGACCACCCCACGCCGACTGTCGGCTTGTGGCCAAAGTCGGCCAACAGAGGAGCCAATGGGTCAGGCTAGTTTGTTTGGTGTGTTCCACTTGTCGGCTCTCATCGGGCTCACGTCGGCGGCAGTTTACCCGATTCAACATGTTGAATCGGCGTCAGGGCCGTCAGCGCGAGTGAGAACTTTGTTTACGTTTTGTATATCTGTGTATATCTCTTATATCTTTGTCGGTTCTCCGTTTGAATGAAGAATATATACGTTGATAGCTGCTGAATAAGACAATTTTATTCCTCTCATCATGCGCAACGCACGGTGTTTAGTTTGCTGTCGGCTGTAGTCCTGTGCGTTTGTTTTCGAGCACAGTTTTTTGGTCCGACCTCCTGGCCCGACTCGAGTTACAACACCGTCGGCTTTTTAGTCACGCGCAGTTTCCTTTGAAGTCCGGCTTTGTGTGTCCCTCCCGACCCTGTCACCTTCGGACAAGAAATCTGCACTCGAACCACCGGCACAGACTACAGCCTACGGCAACTAACACCATTGCGTTCTGCGCACTCGCGGGAGGACTAACTTATCCTGTCTATATCAGCAAGCATCAATAACCATTTTTTGAATATCATAAAACTTTGAATAAAATGGTAATCATTTTAAGCTGCCCTGTAATGAAAACACTTCGCTTAGTAGAATGATTGGGAAGATCACGGTAACATTTTAAAACCGCCTTCCTGTCTTTACCTTACCGCTTCCTTACATGCTTTTCACTCACTATTCGTCTTTAAGTCTCGCAACTGACTCGTTTCTCCTTAAACTAACTCCAATCAGAGCTCCTCACTTCGTGGCCGGTCCCCCCTGACGCCGCAAACTGCCGCCCGGACAGCTGAAGCCCGACGAGAGCCGACCAGTGGACACACCAAGACCACTAGCCCCTACGTTTTTGGCCACGTTTTAGTCCGAATCCATTTTGGAAGCTTGTGGAGTGTGCAGTGAACCTGGCCATGATCGCAATGTTTCTCTTGCGTGATGGTTTCGGTGCATGTAATTGAATGCTTTTAAACATTAAATTCGTGAATTTCAAAGTATGCTGGTTTGCTTCATGCCATTTGCCCACTTGCATTCCGATCATTTTTCACTGTATGCCTGTATGTAAAATGAGTGTGACCTTTGGGCTTTATTTGAAATATGAATTCGCACGGCACACAAACTTCCCAGAATACTGGTGCGTTTGGGTTACTTTACATCCTTTTTTTTTTAATTATATTTCATTAAATATTTATGTATTTGTGAAAATACTTTGTTGTATTAAAGTATAAGTATGTTTAGTTTTACCAAGTAATTTTTTGTTAATCCATTTCAAATAATTAAAAAATGTTCTTACATATAATTAAAAAATACAATTAAGATCCGGCTATATCGGCCACCCTGCTTTCCAAGATATAGGCATCGGCTGTCAAAAAACCAAGCTCCGTGTTGCCACTAGTACATGTAAACATTTTAACACATTGCAGTACCGTTCAGATCATACCTGAAATGGATATCGGTTCAAAGACAGGTATTCAGCAAGGATGTCCAACATGCGGACCATCTGAGAGAAGATGAGCACACGGTTGCCTCTCTCCCTGAGTCGCGTGAGAAGTTTGTCCAGCAAAACAAGTTTCCCGCTGCCACGCACCAAGCTCTGAACAAACATTAACAAACAACCTGAAAATGACGTCTCCTAAGAACAAAATCATACGGTTTCAGTCTAGAAGAGCCATACCTGTAGGTGCTCTTGTGTTTTTTCATTCTCACGCTCCTCTGGTTGTCTGATGAGGAAACCATGGTTACAACATTTCTTCAGCTCCATGACAATGTTAAGAAAACCAGAAGAGCTGCCTCTGGTTCCTTTGGACAAGGCTTTGTAGTTTCTTGTTAGGATCCATCTGAAAAAGTCACATTACAAATGAACAATGATGAGATGGACAGATGTTCTCTAAACACTTGCATTCCAGTTGTATGCAGTCTTAGAGTCTGGAATCAAAATTTGGCTCAATCAAAGAGTAACTCGATTTAGAGAGCTATGAAATGGGATACAACAGCACTTACTTGTAGAACTGTTTTTGCTGGGCAGACATGTCAACTCTGAGGATTTGCTCCACTTTAGCCGGCAGGGATTTCTCCACATCTTTCTTGACACGACGCAGTAGGAAAGGCTCCAGAACTTTGTGTAGGCTCTGATAACCATTATCCCTGCCTTTACCATGCTCATCCTCAAAATCCTCCCAAGACTCAAACCTAATAAGGGGCAAATAAAAAAAACAGGGGTTTTAAACTTCTTGACTTCACGGACCCCCAAATATGACGACCTCCTTCCTAAAATATAAAGGCAGCTACATACATTCATGTTTAAAGACCTGTTAATACTGTGTAAGAACATACTTAACATAATATTATAAAAAAGTACTACTTGTAATTGTCTTTTAATTTAATTATTAGCTAAAATACACTAAGATTTAAAAGTTTAGAATCAGTAGGGGTGCATTTATTTGGCTGCATTTATTTGATCAAAAACACAGTGAAAACAGTAATATTGTGAAGTATTGCCATTTAAAATAGCCTGTTTCTATTTTAATATATTGTAGAATATAATTTATTCCTGTGTTGATGAAGCTGAACTTTTAGCAGCCATTTTGAACGGTAGTGTATATCTTAAAATATTTTCATTTGTATTTGTTACTTTTTTCTACCTGTTATTAATGTTAGATGCCTAAACAGAATATACAAAAGCATTTTCAATTCAAATTTATTTGTAGAGAGCTTTTGCTTGAATACATAAATTTCTAAAGCAATGTGTTTAAAAAGAAGTTAAATATTTACTCATATATTTACTAACATTTTAACGTTTAAACTTTGATGGGCATAAAAAAAACGTTTCTCTCAATTTTTGTAGTGGAGCCAAAATTGCAAATATGAACCTTTATTTTCATTATGATGGTGCAAACCCTGACTGCGAGTACCTACTTGTCAGGCATAAGAAAGTGCAGAAGGGACCACAGCTCTTTAAGCGAATTCTGCAGTGGGGTCCCAGTAATGAGCAGCCGGTGATTGGATCGAAAGTCGATCAGAGTTTTATATAGCAGCGAGTCGTCATTCTTAAGCCGGTGAGCTTCATCAACTCCGAGGAAAGCCCAGTTTATATTCCCCAGCACTCCCTGCATACACAGACAAGCCTCGACTCAATAATAATGTCTGAATAATGAAGAACAACTCATTTCTATGACACACGAAGCAAGTACAAAAGATTAAGTCAAAGATACATGAATATCATACCTTGTCCTTCAGTAGAATTTCATATGTGGTCAAAAGTGCATTAAACTTGATTCTTTTTGTCTGCTGGTGGATCCATTCATAGTCCCGGATCTGGTCAAAAACAGAGCGTTATACCTCAAACCTGTATTATAATAACAGGTTGAATTCTTTGTGGTTGGATTGTCTCAGCATGAGTACTAGCTTACTGTCTTTCTACTTGTGACGTCTCCCAGGTACACCACTACATTCATGTCCGGGGCCCATATATCAAACTCCCTCTGCCAGGAAGTGAGGGTTGACAGGGGTACCACCAAGATGAAGGGACCGTAAAGCTGGTGCTGATGGAAAAGGTAGGAAAGGAAGGATATCGTCTGAATGGTCTTTCCCAGGCCCATTTCATCAGCTAAGATAACACTGTTACACCTGCAGAACATAACAGAAACCAGAGATGAAGACAGCATGGTTAATTCAAAATCAAGAACTAAAATGCAAGCTTGATATTAACTATTTTTTGAATTAACTAAAACTATTACAAATCATGTTCGTTTATCAAAATAATAAAGCTGAAATAAAACAAAATATAAATATTACAATTAGAATATACATTTTTTTTTAATGAAAATAAAAAACATGTCTCGGCAACTAAATGAAATAAGCTTGCGTACTAAAATTACAAACGGAATTCAAAAAATAAATTCAAGCTAAACAGAATAATATTAAATACAGAAAGAAAAATAATAATTGTCATAAATTACAAAAACAAAATTACTTAAACTAAAATTAAAATGAAAGCAAAAGTATAAAAATAAAAGCTATTAAATAATAAAAGCTAAATATAATAAAGCCCTAACAAAATCAATAATCAATTATATATAAATAATACTAAAATAACACTGATATTATATACAATATTCTCTATTTTAATATTGATAACTTATTTAATCAAATTAATATTAATATTAGCTAATGACATTTAAATTTTCTTACATTAAACCTTAAGTGTTTTCTACCTTTTGGGGTTAGTATTAATTTTAAAAGTTTTTTCGCAGTTTATTTCGTAAGTCAACAGAAAAACAGCGGTCACAAAAAAGAAACAAAAAAAAAAAAAAAAGAACTCCTCTTCTTGTAGTTCTGTTTTTTTTTCAATTAAATTTTTTTTATAAAACAGCACATTTATTAGGTTTCTTTTTTTCTTCAAGGCTTATTGCACAGAAATAATATTTTGACACTGTCACGAGTGGGGGCGGGGCCGAGAGCCGTGGGAATGGAGTGAGGCCGGTGGAGTAATTGATAATGAGCGACACCTACACCACTCACCGGTCTCAAGTCCCACAGAGAGCTCCGGAACAATAAAAGGAGGAGTTACGACAGTGAAAGACGAGAGAGGACCAGACCTGGACTTTATTTTGTGTTTTGGTTCTGTTTGTGCGCGACAGTCGTCCGCGAGGGGCTGCCGTTTTACTTAAATTTTTTGTGTTTATTTTATTATTAACGTTTTGTTTAAATGTTCGCCGGTTCCCGCCTCCTCCTTCCCGTGACTACGAACTGTGTTACAGACACAATGTCAATGCCTGTACTTCATCCGTAATAGAAAGTAATCAATTCCTCACTAAAAGCTCCACTTGTACATTACATACCTGCACCAGGAGTGAGCTAGCCAGTTCACTCCATCTAACTGGTAATCTCGGAGTTGAAGGATCTCATCTCCAATGTAAGAAGGCTGCTTCTTCAAGGCCACAAATCTTGGCCTCTGTTTCAATACCTTCCATTTGGGCAAAAAAAAAAAAAAGACATTGTTCAGATAACAGCATGGCACTATGCTTCAACACCTTTTCCCAAAGAAACAAAGCAAAGCTCCATCAGAACTCAATCTCATCCTCACCTTACAATCTTTGGAAGGAATCGTCTTACAGGCATTTCTGTTTTGAAAACTATCAATGCAGGCCTGAAATTTCTTTCCGATTAATGCGCCATCCTCCCATGTGCACTCTGCATACGGCAGCCCCATCCACTTACACAGGTACTCTGGCTCACTCGAACTGCTTTTATGAGCTGTTGCGACATAACAGAAAATGATTAAAGTAGTAACCATCTCCCTTGACCAAGTAGATCAGAAATAGTGCAATTTCAAAAGCAGCAAACTTACAGGGAAAGTCTGAAGGAGCTTGTGTTTTCCCAGTTCTTGTTGCTGATTAAACGAGAGAAAACGAAAATTAATAACAGATAATAATAATACATTGCATTACATTGATCAAAAATGACAGACATTTTCAATGTTACAAAAAACATCAAACTTTTCTGAACTTTTAAGAATCCTTAAAAAATGAAAGAAAGAAAAAAACAAAAAAAACATCATGGTTTCCACAAAAATATTAAGCACCACAATGGTTTTTAACATTGATAATACTAAGAAAGTTTTCTGTGATCACAAATCGCATATTGATGATTGGCTAAAAGGAGGCATTGTGACACTACAGACTGGATTAATGATGCTGAAAATTCATCTTTGATCACATGAATAAATTATATTTTACAATATATTAAAATAGAAACTGGTTATTTTCAGTGATGTTTCACAATATTACTGTTTTTATTGTATTTTTGATCAAATAAATGCAGCGTTAGCATGCTGGGAGTGAGAGCTGCTTTAGTGCATATACACTACCTTTTCAAATGGGGTTGCTAAGTTTTATGTTTTTTTTGAAAGAAATGCTCACCAATGCTGCATTCATTTGATTTTAAAATACAGTAAAAACAGTAATATATATTCATAAAATTTAGGGATGCACCGATAAAATTGTTTCCGAACCGATACCAAACATTTTGAGCATTGGCCGATACCAATCCGTCCGCGCAGTTTATTCTTTATTAAGGTATAGTCTCTATACCTCTGTTGTTGACCTGCTCCTCACCTTTTTTGTGTTAAACCATCGACTAAATACAGAACAACTTATTATAAGAAAATAACAAATGTAGAAAATCTATACACAATCTTGCAAATAATACGATATAAACAGGTTAGTGGGATAAAGTTCCTCAATTAGTGCTCAATCATTGATAAAAACTAAACATTCCCATCTAGTGGGAAACGAATCAAAGTGCAACGTGTAGACAAAACTAATCCTGTTCAAATGTACACGTTGCTCTTGATTGTTGTAAAATAACATTCATTAAAAACAAGTAAATAAATTTATATATAAATATAACCTATAAATATACTGTAAAATTAAAGGTAATTTCTTTTAAATTTATAGCACAGTAATATGGCAGCAACATATGATAGATAAGACAAAACAAGAAAGGCTATTGATAATCTTTCATTGCGAACAATTATTATAATATGAAAGGCTCCAATACAGAGCGGCACAAAGCACATATGCGCACCCCGTGCGCAGAATGATGCACTTGAAGCAACACGGAGTCACAGCGCACAACTCTCTGCACAGAAAAGTCCAAAACACAAATCGAAGAGATTTATGCGCAGTGTATTATATCTATGCAATAGTTTAATGAGCCTTTTCTTCTCACAGTTTTAAATTTCAGTTACTGTGCGTGTGAAGAACAATTCATAGTGCTCTCCTACTCCATGTAACGTGATTTAGAAACAGCACTAAACTCCAGCAATATAAAGTCCTTTTATGCAAAACCATTCATCTTTATCTGCAGATCAAGTATAATAATAGGAACATTGAATCATCTTGGAGAGTTTTATCGTCTTGACTAAATGGAAGATGACAGACAGCCGCAGCGGAGAAAAGAGTTTATGTGAACTTGAATTTAACGACTTAAATATTCATCTGTACCTCACATTAAACCAGTGGTTCTCAACCCGTCACGAATTCAAATGTGGCCCACCATGCTGAACACATGTTTGTACAATAATTACTTTCCATTTACACTTCTTTTTTATTTTTACATAGTAAAAAATTTTGTACTAAGAAATAAGGCCGATAGCCTAATGTTTTTTATATAAAATATTTTGTTTTTCATATATTATTTTTCAGACGGAAGCAGTACCACATAGCCTAATGAACGTTACCATTTAAGGAACTACCAAGCGGCCATCGGCAGACAGTGAACATATGCTTTGATATCAATTTAGCCTTCTCAAATAATCACGACTTGCCTAAAATAAAATCTATATATATATAAAACAGTTCAAGCATATAACAATGTTTAAAATGTTAAACCCTAGATAAATGTTCGCTATACCCCATATTTTGCCAGAGAGTGGAAATCTATTGCCTTTTGCAGACAGAGAGACGCCATCGCTATCCCTTGCGTTTTTTTTTCAGTGGATACGCCATTTTTTGCTCATAAAGGAAGAGTATAAACATCATTCGTAACTGGTAAAGGTCCTACTTTTTTATTTGTTGCACTCACAATATCAACAAACATTGTGCTTTTATAAAATAAGAATCAACCGATTGGCCTTCTTTCGTTGCTTCCCGGGTCTTCTTTAACAGAGCGCTTCACAAAATGACCCGAAACTCACGAATACTGCCTCACAGATGATCAACTATTCTATAAAATCTTTAAAGTACTAACTTAACGAATAAAACAATCACAACTTTTCATTCGATCACAATCCATAAAGACACTTCTCTTCTCTCTAAAGTCTCATCTAATGAAGAGACTGAGAGTCAGGATCGACAACTTCATCCCTTGCGACACCGACGCAAAATCACATTTTATTGAGATATTCAAATATATCCTACTGTTTCCCCCTGACCATGTTCTGGTAATTACTTTTGCCGAGTTTTGCGTCAAATTTAGCCTATGCGGCCAGTTGAACGCAAACTCTTCAGGCTGCGCTGCGGCACGCACCGGCGGCTGTGGGGTACCGAACCACGTAGAGCCGTCTTGAGTCACGGTAAGGCACGGTCTCGTTTGTTCTCCCCACCAGCGCGGCAAATCTTTTTTTTTCACCATCACTATGGATGGAATGTTCTAATATATAAAAATAAGGAAAAGCCTAAAAACAGGCCCGGGTCCCTGCCCCACATCTGCACTTGACATTAAAATTGTCCGATGGCACTAAGGCTTAAAAAAGTCGGGCTGGAAATGCAGGCTTTCTAGGCCTGATCTAGCACACAGAAAACATGTTTGACCTGAAATTTTTCATCATCTAAGATATGAAAGCAAAGAGTGGTCATGCCGCTACGCAATTTCGTAAAAAAGGGCTGCTTGTCTGCTTAGGTATGTTTTTTTTTATTATTTATTTTTTAACTCTTTGTACGCAGTTATTGTATTTTTAATGTAGAATATATGTTACATAAATATATGAAGTGTAGAACATATAAAAAAGTGCTCGTGGCTCATCTGCAAGTGGGTGCTACCCCATGCATAAAAGTGAAACTCCGCCTATGAAGGTGCTGTTATTCCTTTCGAGCCGAATTTCACAAAATTGGGCGTTATTTATGGGGAGTAGAATTATTTATTTATTTCAATGAATGTAATCGATTATATCATAATATTTAGGCTATAATAATATAAATCTGGTTGGTTTGTATTGGTCACATAATATGTAAATGATATCCGTGTGGCCCGCGAGACTTGCACTTGGACCATAGTGCGGCCCGGTGGAAAAAAAGGTTGAGAACCACTGCATTAAACTATGGAACGGCTTCAGAAGACTTGGAATATAATTCATGAAAACTTTATGGTGCTTTATAATGTTTTTGTGCCTTTCCTGGGGCTTAACAATAACATAGAATAGTATACGCACAATATCGGATTCGGATCGGTCCGGCAGAAAAAGACACTAACGGAGCCGATACCGGGGGGGTTTTTTGTTGCAAGATTGTCTTACTCGAGTCAGCACTTACCGATCATTCTCTCTACTATCTGGAATTGCCTGCTCAGGTCGTTGGTTAGTTCTTGCTGGCAGTTGTAATATTCTAAATCTTCAGGTGATGCTTTATTCATCCTAAAAGAAAAATCGTAATTTCAACGTTTGCTGTCAGTTTTTAGTCTGTAAAAATGGCATTCATGTTTGGCTTCAAGATTCCAGTTTCTCCAGAGATCATATAAAAATGGAAATATATCAGGTCTATGAGCACTGACCAAGTGTTAAGCTCTTCGTTTTTCTTCTTGAAGTTTTCCAGCTTCTTCATCCCTTTGACTTTCTGCTGAGTGAGGGAATCCACACTCTCCCAGGTGCTGTGGATGTAAGACCAGCCTTTCCACTTGATGAGGAACTGAGTCTCCCCTTCGTCTTTCTCAGGGTCAAAGTCTGCTCCGGGGTCCCCATTTTCCTCAATAGCATAAAGGGTTGTGGAAGCTCCAGTAGCTGTAAACAAGGTGGAGAAAAATTAAGGGCTTTAATAAACAAGCACAATAGTTGATGTGTAACACAGAATATTAAGTATAAAAAAGAAAAACCGTCTTTACCGCCTTTTTTGCCAGTTCTGGTCTCAAGGACCTTCTCAATGGTCTCACTGTCGTCGTCCTGTTGCTCCTCGGCTCCTTCTGCCATTTCAATAAGGTCATCAGAGTCTGTCTCAAAATCATTCTGGTCCTCCTTGTAACTGCAACACATGCTTTATCATTACTAATTCGACAAGTCAGTACTATATGGGTCAATCACAAATAAAAATGTCCATGAAGAAAAAAAAAAACTTATTGAATGCTAGTTTGTATGGTTTTAAAAACTTTTATACCAATTTCAAGAACAATTTATTGACTCTAAAAACGTAATTTGGTGTAAAAAAAAAAGAACAAAACAAAACAAAAACAGAATCCGGTAAAGACTGCATTGAATACCGTCAAAAATATATTTTTAAAAAGCTTGCATGCGTGTTTTCCGTCAAGTATAATTTTTGATGCATCAGGCTTTTATGGCTCGTATAGTGTAATATAGGAGAATACAGGAGTTCATCCTCAAGGAGGAAAAAAATATTCCAGAGACAAAGCAAGTAACGAAGTATGGATACAAGCATACAACTAATGTATGGAATTTGGTGCAGTTGCTGATATTTATAAAATTATGAGATTTTTATAGCTTATAATGTAAATCAATAAGATCTTCACAGTACAACAGTATACTTGTATAAAATGCCTATAAATATTAGTTGTTACTCTATTTCTCCCAATAATATCCATTAAGATGTTATATAAATGCTTAGTTTTATGATCAAAGATCTATTTAGTTTTGTTTATTGGGCACAAACAATAACCACGCAAGACAAATATCCTGAGCGATGTACATATTAAAGGGGTCATATGATGCTGCTAAAAAGAACATAATTTTGTGTATTTGGTGTAATGAAATGTTTATGTGGTTTAAAGTAAAAAAAAAAACATTATTTTCCACATACTGTACATTATTGTTTCTCCTCTATGCCCCGTCTTTCTGAAACGCGTCGATTTTTACAAAGCTCATCGGTCTGAAAAGCGAGGTGTGCTGTGATTGGCCAGCTATCCAGTGTGTTGTGATTGGCCGAATACCTCAAGCGTGTGACGGATATGTTACGCCCCTCACCATATTGTTGATGCCGTTTCTGGCCGGAGCGACGAGACAAAAAACATTAAAACCCATTACAAACGAGGCATTTGTTGCATCCAGTGGGGACATAATACTGGAGGCTAATTATTTATACTGTCTTTTTTATACGCTTGCATTGCATTGCAATCGCTCCCGTTAACCCTAAAACTCTGGCCCTGCATTTGGCTCGGAGGAATTACAAACAACAAATTTCTAACTCTCAGCCCAGTCTCGTTTGAATCATCAGTGGCAAATCCTTTAAAAAAAAACGTACTTACAGGCTGTGAGTCATAACTGCCGGCATTTTAGTCTAACTTACTCTACCAGGATCAGGAAGCGCCTTCCATAAAATGTGCTGCACACTTCTGGATATTTGGGTTGAACTGTTCTTGAACAGTTTTGTAAATACAACTTAACCACTGATTTGTAGTCGTGTCCTCTTTTGGAAGACCAAACAAAGTAGTTTCGCTTTCACAACGAACAACACAGCGGCCTAGCGTGAGGGGAAGCCCCGGCTTAGCGTGCGCTGAGGCCGGGCTAGAGTGAGCTGAGGTGGCGGGGTCGAGAACGGCGCGGCCGGCGGATCCGACGAATGAGCGGTAACCACATGTGACGACCCCGGGCTGGACTCCGCTTCGTCCACAGCGTGAAGTTGATGTATTCCTCAGCGACCAGCACAGATCAGCTCTAGGCATGACAAAGTTGATATTGTCCTCTTTTGGAAGACCAACAAAGTATTTTCGCTTTCACAACGAGACACACAGCGTCTTCACGACATGGCTGCAGCATCAACAAAATTACAGCAAGAATAAAAGTTACGCCTTCTTTCTTTGCGTGAACATTTGGGCGGCGTTATGCAAATCTTCCCACATAGTGAGGTAGACATGTGGGGGCGTGTTAGAACGAGCCGTTTTAGGTAGGTGTGGCTGACTCTTAACTTTTATAAAGAATATCTCTTTGGTTTTGAGACTTTAGTCTTTGCAACTTTACAGATCTTCTTTATGCATCAAGAGCTTGTAACACTCCAAATAGAAAGAAAAATTGAAATCGCATCATATGACTCCTTTAATGTTCCTCAAAGGCCTGATGTATCATATTGATTAAATTTTCTAGTAGGATAAAACTAAAAGGCTGTTTACTTTGCTAAAAATAAGATAAACTATAAATCAGATATAATACAGTAGGCTTTACAGGGTTAAGTAAAAAAAAAAAAAAAAAACTAGAATATAAGTGAGTGAACATCTTAATTATTATTGTCAGACATTTTTTAAATAGGTAAAATATAAGTATTTTACCCCCTAACCCCCAAAAATATCAAAATGAATAAATTCAGAAATATATAGGTGTACTTTATTCTATGTATTTGAATAAATTACTATATTTGGCAGAAGTATGGCATCTCCAATACATGAGCTCTACATTAATTCCTTTATAGGAACAATCCATACCTGACTTTAGTTGCTGCTCGCCGCCTTGTTTGTCTTTTTGGGGTATCCTCGTCATCATCATCCTCATCTTCTTCATCTGAGGACTCCTGCTTCCTCTGTTTCCGTCCCTTTTGTGACTGCTGCTTGCCAGCAGATGATTTTGTCTGTGGTCTGGGAAGGGAAAGAGAGAAGTACACACGCATATATACACTCATTTACCATACTAGGCTTTTTGCCTTTTGTTCCGCGTCCCTGATGTGTTTGCAAGTGTAGCGACTTTTCACACCTATCAGCCTGACTCATAAGCCAATAGCCTTGAGACAGCTGTCAGACTTATATAGCAGTTCTATTTCTTAATAAATTACTCACATTAATCAAAATTTTAATTATATTCATCATTATGCCAAAAGTAGGATACATGCTTTGACAATTTACACATGCGTTAATTTCTGATAGAGCAAAGAAAGTCACACCAATAAGTTTAGCGCAACCATAGTAATTAAAAATGAGCCATCATCATTTGCATTTAATAAGACAGCTCATTTAATAATTCACGATGCGCTGTCTGAAGGCCAGGCTTCGCTACACTCTTACCTTCTAGCAGCAAGTCGTCTGGATCTAACTTTTTTCTCTTCCTGCTCACTCTCTGAACTGCTGGCCTCTTCCTCAACATCCTCTTCGTCATTTGAGTCATCATCTTTCCAGGTATTTCTTTTAACACAGAAATACCACAGGTTCATCTATTGGACCTCTATTAGCGTCTACTTCTACCCTAACGTAAAGCTGCAAGCCAGTCAGTTTCCCTGCTTCCCCACCGCACAGGCAATTAAACATGCTGGGAGAGACGCTTCAGTGCATAGACAGTGCTGTTCAAAAGCTTGGGTTGGTAAGGTTGTTGTTGTTTTTTTAAAGAAGTCTCATGCTTACCAAGGCTGCACTTATTAGGTCAAAAATACAGCAAAAGTGTAATATTGAGAAATATTTTACAAATTAAATTTCTATTTTAAAATGTCATTTATTCCACTGGTGACAAAGCTGGATTTTCAGCAGCCATTACTTCAGTCTTCCGTGTCATGTGATTCTTCAGAAATCATTCTAATATGCTGATTTGGAAACATTATTTATTATCATCAATGTTGCAAACAGTTGTGCTTCTAAATATTTTTGTGGAAACCGTGATCAATTTTTTCAGGATTCTTTGATGAACAAAAAGTAAAAAAAAAAAATTTAAAAAAAACACAACAACAAAAAAGCATTATTTGAAATAGAAATCTTTTATAACATAAAACATAAAATTGTCTCTTTTGATTTAATTGAATAAATCCTTGCTGAATAAAATTGACATATAATAAATATATAAAAACATCTTACTAACCCCAAACTTTTGAATGTATTCAGAACTAATGAATTGCATTTTTTAATACATACAATTTTCAAAATTAAATGTTTACATTCATGGTTTACAGGTTTTTTTTTTTACTCTATATACTTATTACCCATACTTAATAATGTATGAATCTCATTGCACTATATAACAAAACTTCATATCTAGCAGTATCTGCAAAAAAGAAAAAAGAAAAAAATAACATCTATTCTCAAAACTTCATTTTTCTGAGCCATTTTCTTCAGTTAACATTTTAACAAGTAAATTGCATTTCTTTCAATTACTTACAAGAATGACTCTAAAAAGTGTAATTTACGTTAAATATTTTTTAATAGAAAATGTATTTAGTGTAAAAGAAAAACAACTGCCTAAAAGACATTTACATGCAAAAATATGGGTGAATCTAAATGTTACATATGGAGACGTTAATGAGGGGAAAAAAAACAAGCACACATTTGTAAATAAAATATTGAAAAAGGAGAGTGAGAGACCCATTTAAATGCTTCCAGTACACTTACTCTTTCTTTTTCAGCCGTGAGCCTTTTCTTGGGACTTTCACTCTCTGAATCACTGCTGCCCTAAAAATCCATTTTGAATATACAGTACTAGATTACAAGGCATGGAAGTGTCATGTTTCAGATTAATCAAGGAAACAAAGCTTTCAACACATGGGAGTATGTTTACACGGCTTGGGCTGCCAAGCCTGATCAGTCCCGGCTCTAGAGCCAAACATAAATGTTTACGCTTTATTAAGTAACCATGTCTGTAATTACTTTAGTCCAAGAAGCAGAACATGTCAAAGTACTGTAAATGTCAAAACAGTAGGTGAAAATGCTAAACAAAATTAAACCACCAGGGGTCAGTGTTGAGTTACATACAGCCAGCCTACCTCGGCTCCAATGTTGAGTCGAGCAGGCTCTTGCCTGCTGCGACTGGATCTTCTAACGCCATAAACATCTGGATGTTCCTCCCACATCTATGATAATTAGGGACATAATTCATTTTAAATCAAAGTAATTAATCACCAGCTAAATATAAACTTAAAGATTAAATCCACTGGGAATAACTGATTGATCCTAATGTTCAGGCTGGCCTATTTTTGTACCTTCTTCACATCTGCCAGGCAGTCTTTCTTCCTGACTGGTTTGTCTTTGACCTGCGTTGAGGTCTGACGGGGTTTGGACCCAGTGGATTCACTGCCTGACTCAGAGTGGCTCTCAGAATCAGAAGTGCTGTTGGACTCTGAACGCCGGGAACGAGCTCTATCACTTCCTTGCTCACTCTCCGACTGACTCCCAGACTCCGATCCAGAGCGGTTAGATTCCTCTGATGCTGAATTGCTATAACATTAAAGATGTGCATGTTGAGAAACAATGAAAACATGTGAAGTTGTTCTAAAAAGTAGGAGTCATGTTCACAAGTTTAATTTCAAATCTCAGTTATTGGCAAAAAATATCATTCAGATCTTATGAATTGTCAATAGGTAAATTTGTAGTATATCATTTTTTATATTTTAACTTACTTCGTACTAAACCACTTAATTATGCCATCTTTTCTTTTCACTTAATTTTTTTTGCACCAATTTTAAACTGGCAAGTCTGTATTTTAAACACAATCTAATTATCTCAATCCAACAAGAAAAGAAAAGAAATGCTGAGCCCTCAAGTGGGAAGTCTTAAAGCATGCTGTGCCTTTGTCAATGTAAACAATAGCATTCCAAGGATTTTGGAAACTGGGAATGGGGAAATCCAATACAATGCAAGGGAACGTTTTATCTGGAATTAACATCCCTTGTTTTCCAAATTAAGCTACTTAAATGACAGACAAATTGACAACTGTAAAACTGGAATAATTCATTTAATTGACAGAACTAAGAATTTATTTATTTTTTTACATGTGCAACTGAGCATATGAGACATTTATATACAACGTGGTTTATTGATTTGTTAAAAAGATTTTATTTCAAAATTAAGGTGTCTTTCAATGTGCAAACCGAAAAATTTAATGAATAAACTTTCAAAATAACCTTTATGAAACGTGAAACTCAATCAGATTTATGGCAGCATCCTGCAGGTCATATTGTGTCTGACCACTTCTGCTGTCCTTTTGCCCTTTGAGTCTAAATATAATTGCAATGGCTTCTTCCTGAAAAAAAGCCCAACCCCTCCTACTATAAATGAAACAATTATCTTCCTTACATGGTTAAAAAATGAACAATGACACTATAATGTGAAAACTACTTTGAACTATCCATATATAGGATCTTATTATTCTCTATAGAATATATATATATATAATATTAGTCATATATCTCTCATGCTACTCACAAGACAAAACGTTTCCTTAAACCTAAAGTGAAAGTATCTCAGTAATGCTCATTTAATTTGATACTATGGCATTCATAATGCAGATCTGGCTGTGAAAGCTAGCACATTGAGTACTATAATGGAATGCACTGCTAGAAACAAACACCCCCCCTCATGTGCTCAGGAAGCCAAACAGCTGCTGACAAAGCAGCCTTACCAGCCAGACTGTCCTTATATGGTTGCTGACATCACGTATGGGCGGTCCTAACCTCTCAACTGAATTCTCATTGGCTGCTTATATCTAGCCACTGGAAGGCCCAATAAAAACCAAGTATGAAATCATCTGACCTCTAAAAGACTTCCTGCTTCCGCTTCCTGTAGTTCCAAGAAGCTTTTATGTAATGCAGCAACTAATACAAGCTATGCAGCACAAAGCAAGAGCCATTTTGTGACTTTGAGGACTTTCAGCCATTTAATGAAACCAGTCTCATACAGTGATGAAACGGCAGTGCTTTTTATGTAGCGGTAAGCCAAACAAACATCTCAAATAAAGCACACTGGCTATAATATAGGAAAAATATCACATTTAATATCTTTTTCAGCTCTTGTTTCATTTAGTAATATTTAGAAAATGGCTGCCAAAGCGAAACAACACTAAAGATATGTTTCTCAGGACAGTGAATTGATTTAGACTCTCATATGCATCTTTAACACTGAAGAAAAATTATAAGCAACCTATAAAAGTGAGCATACATGTTCATTTGACAATTCATGATCACATATACAGTATTACATATAACTACTGATTGTGTAATTGTGAAAAGATAACATACATTTGAGGGTTTTTTTCACTTTAGACTCTGGTATCTGGCACATATGCAGGAACTTCAAAGCTGTCATCAATTCAGAGGGAAGTTCTTGACAAACAACCATAAAAATAATGACAGATCCAGTCATAAGCACTATACATAACTCACAACATTGTGCCCCCCCTTTTTTTTTTGCAAATATTAGATTATATATATATATATATATAGTATACTGTATATGATACCCCCCACAGGGTAAAAGCCTCATTGATGAGGTCTCAAGTTGCTAAAAGTTGAAGCAAACTTTGTTAAAACTACATAATGTGTGTCCGTTTGTAAGCGTTTAGTGTAAATACATTATTATTATTAGAATTTCAAAACTGAACAAGTGACAATTAAAATAAAATCTTCCATTTCCAACTGTTGTCTTCAAGTTTTTCCTTTTATATTTCAAGAAAAAACAAAACATGAACCTATGGAAAATGGCATCACTGTAAGTCCCCTGCAAAATCCTCGTCATATTTTAAAGAATAACCTAAATTAATAATGCCTATGTAAACAATACATTTCTGTAAAAGACAAATTATTGTTATTATGAACACAATAACATTATTTACAACTCAAAGAGTTTCATATTTACATATGGAAATAAGAGTAACTGTGAGTGTAGTAAAGAAACCAAAATTATTTGCTTCCACTGCATCTTTGAATCAAGACCTCCTGTTTTTATTTGGTTTGGAGGGGAAATTATGCAACATATATATTCACAATGGAGAACTACTTTCATTTTAGATGGTACTATCAGTCTAAGGAACAACATATCGGTCTGATTTCCTCAATGTCAGGGTTTTTAAAAGTTTCACCCAAAAACATGTGTTGCTGCTGAAAATGATTCAAACCAAACCAATTTTGACAAAATAGAAAAAACTCAATTTTGTCCTAAACAATGCTTAAAAATAATCCCTCTTTCACAACAAAAACACAGAGTGAAAGCTAAAATATTTTACAAGGAGCTATACTACAATAAATTATGGAATATTTGATTGAGTGCTGAGCTAGAACTGTATTAATATATGAGGTAATATACCCCATTTCATTAAGGAATTATAAATATCTACTCCATAAACATTCAATACCTTATAGCCAACGTTTGTAACCCTAAAACAAGTAGTATTTTAGGATAAGATAAAAAAATTAAAAAGCAATTAATATTTTAAGCAACAGTTTGTAATATCATTAAAAATACAACTGCACAGTAAATAAACAAGCAACAGTTTTGTTGCTACTATTTATAAAAGTAAACAAAAGAAATGTACAACACAATCATGCCTATGTGAAATAATACTCTACATTTTGGATAAAACGATTAACTTGCTTTAAACATTGTATTTGTGTGAAATGGATTTCATTCAAATATTTCAGTAAAATCAGACTGAGCAGGTTTTCTACACAAGTATTGTAACATGCATCAAATGCTAAACTCATGTTATGTTAAAGTAAAAGTGTTTAAAATGTCATTAACCTTACATAGTGGTGCAATGCAGCACATACTAATCAGACAAGGTTATTTCACACGATCGGTTTAAACCTGTAAATATTAGAACCGTAATCACTGCTCAAATCTGTTTAAAACACTGAGCATCTCGAGTATAAATTTACGTAAAGGCCCATAAGGCCTTGAACTTACTTTTAGAAATACTTGCAAAATCAGGGTGTGGCTATACATATATCCCAAGGTCAGATCCGAAACCCATCTATTTTGCAGACATTGTGGTTTAAACACAGCACAGCTGATCAACCATGCTTGTAAATGTAAACAATCAAGACACATGCTGAAAAAGAGAGAAAAATATGAAAGATCGTACCTGGAAGCATTGCTTTGAGTCGAGCCTTCATCTTCCTGCTTTTTACTCTTATTCTTCATCATGATTTTGTCTTGGGATTTGTTAATGATGATCTTTTGTCCAGGTATTAACTGTCAAAAGTTTAAAGTGGGATGAACCATCAAAAAAAAAAAATCCTGCCGTTGCAATATATAGAAAAGGCAAGTTGGGATTTGATAGTTTAAGATAAATATTTATAGTATTTCTTAAGTTAAAAAGCATCTGAATCGAAGTGACACCTGCTCGACTCTATTCGATGTCAAATATCCATGTGTCGATGGCATTTCAAGGCAACAGATTCAGAGCCACATGCATAAATTCTTACTGCGTCATCAAACAAAGGACGATTAAAACATAACGTTGAAAGCAAATAAAATCGACAATAGAAAAGACACGATGTAAACATACCTAATGCACTGACAGGAGGAGGATTGTAGCAGTACATTCACATCTGACAAAATATCCGATTTGTTACTTTGGCCATAACAACAACAACAAAAAAATCAAAAATATTCCAGGATTGAGACGAAAATAATAATCGGAATAATATTCGGAACGAAAAATAATAGCAGTAATCCACCGATGGCTATTTGAATGGAGAGAGAGAGAGTGTGAGAAGAGCCCAGCAGAGCGCACTAAAAATGGAGGACCGCCATGGCTGCCAGCGCAAGGCAGGGAAAACAACGGCTGGCCACTCTACGCACAAACCAGAGCGCTTTTCGGCGAAACAAAGTCACAAAACGTCTCTATAATCCAAAACGTAACAAAACGAACGATTTCGCACGATTACGGTGCCCCAAGAGGCAGTCAAAGTTCAGCAAAGTTGAGATACAAGTGCTATCGAGAGCCCTGCAAGGCTCAACGCTCTCCCCTTCCCAAGGTTCATCCGCCATCTAAAGCTCCTTCCCAGCTCTGAGAGCTTAGCCTTTGATTGACGTTCTCTCCATTTACCCAGGGCTCAGGTGATGCACGAAAGTCCCACCCCTTCCATTTTCAATAAAAACTAGTTGTTTCATATATAATTGTAAAGCTCAAGTTAGTTCTACCCTACAAGTATAGTAGCTGAACAACTGATTAATGGTTTTAAAGTGCAGTAGTTATCTTTATGTTGATAGAATTATTTCTTTAAGCCTTCACTTCCTGCATAGACAGGAAATGAGACAACAGACTGCCATTTTGCAGTGAGTGCTGGACTACACTGGACACCATTTTAGACCACTTAATTTGAACCCTTTTACAGCTGCTCTGTATATGTAATGTACTTTGCAAACGTGATATTTGAAAGAGGAAAGTTGCTGCTCCAAAGCTTGCAGGATGGCTCTTGTAAGCAAATGAGTGATCTTAATTCAACAAGAAATTAATAGGTGGAATAGATTAAGCAAAAATAATTAGCAAAAGCTTCATAATTATGGAGTACATCAAATTAATAATAAAAATAAATAAATAAACCGTTGTGGGCAGTTGAAAATGACACAAACCCTTTAATATTTGAAAATATCACCTAGAATATCAGCTAATAATTCATAGTTTAAGTAAATAACGTAGCAGACCTGTATTTTATTTAATTTTTTTAATTAAGAAAATAAAAATAAACCTGGACAAGGCGTGTTAAACTTCGATGTAAATGGCAAAGTAAATAATTTGCGAAACGTCATTCTTATTTCTCCATCCAATAAGAGCAACTCGAAATTGTTCAATCATAATTTTTTTTTATTTTTCTTTTAAAAAAGGCAAGCAAGCATTTAAAATTTTTAAATACAGGCATTTCATCAAAACAACAATGCAGTAAAATATGAGAAAATACATACAATTGTTGAGCACATTAGCGAATGAATTAAAATATCATAGCAAATCAGAAACAAATCAAATGTCTTTCCAAATCCAAAAGCAAAACATGAGCCGCCATCTTCCTCATTAAGCAGTAGTCTCCACTTGACTGTCCAGAATTGGTTCTTAATGAAATCAAAAAGGAGAAGGGAAAACATGTAAACCCCAAATGTACTCTTTAAGATGCGATGACAGCTTTTCATATAAACTGTAACGTACAACTATGGTGTAGCTATGAACAAAACAAAAATTATTTTATCAGTATCCTCTTTTATATAGTTCTCAAACTAACGATTATTAAGTTTAAGACAATGGTCAATCTCCCAAGGTAGCTTCATATGGTCAATTAGAACAACTTCAAAATTAACATGCACAACTTGTCCATACAATATCAGTAGCATAATAACAGACAATAACAACAAAGTGCATTATTTTTCATAAATTGATGGTAAAATGCTTATAGAAAACTGCTACGTAGTTTCCGCAGCTTTTGCTTGATTTCGTTACATTCACCTACAGATGCAGGTGCAAGAAACTCTATTCGCACAATTTCAGAAGCATTAAATCACAAGAAACATCACTACAGAAACCTTTTTTTTCAACTACCGGAAAATCTATAATACCTGGATTTGGTTCACTAAGTTCTTATTACCAAGTATTTATTAATTTGGTACTCAGAAAGTAGCTTTATGATAGACCTATAGTTTAAATGACCACAACATAAAAAAAAAGAAACAAAAAAAACAAAAGCATTTTGAAATCCTGTAGTGTTACAACATATGTCTGTCATTAGCTATCATTTCTGTAAATGTGCTTCACAAAAGGTTACTTTATTCCAATCTTTGTAATAATAGTCATTAGCCACGTTTACATGGACCCTACTAATCCGTTCGTAATAGGAATAGAAGCACAATCAGAATTAAAAAAAATTACATGTAACCACGTCAATCAGATTGAATTGGCCAGATCAGATTCAGATTTAGTTTGGATTGTAAGGGGTGGTTTATTCCTTTTGTAATCCGAGCGAGAGGACATGTAAACACTTGATCGGATTGAAAACCGAAACTGGAAAGTACTGCTTATGTGAAGTGACGTAAAAATAGCGTAATGACGTATGATGCGCGGAACGAGCTATTCTTCCTGGTGAATGAAGTGTCATAAGTGTGTGTCACGTCATTATAAAACTCCCCTTTCACTCAGCGTATGTGAAGTGGAGCAGCACAACGTCCCACCAGTCCTTGTTTAAGACTATCATCCACAGACGACTGGTTTTGGGTGCGGGAAGGGGCACTTTTACTGCTTTATTAAGTAAGCACTACAGCACAACAGTTCATGTGCTGGTCGTCGCCTAATTAGGACCCGAAGTACATAAATATCAAGTGTGCTTTTTAAAACAGTATGCGACAACAGCGGGAAACTCTGTATATTCATGCAGTGTGCGCATGTCAAAAGAGTAAATCCGATCAGAAGCTTGTGACAAACACGCATATCAACTTGGATCACTTATTTAGCGTTCATGTAAACACTACGTTCGGATTCGTCAATCAGAATGAATTCATTCCGATGGAAGCAAAAAGTGTCCATGTAAACGTACCTACTAATGCAAAAGCACAAAGTGAACCAATAGTCATTGATACAAGAATAAAGATGTATCCAAGTTAGAAGTCTACAGAGTTAAAAGGCATTGAAATGAATAAGTGAGAACTTCTATTATTGAAGTGTAATAAATTACTGTAGTGTGTCTGTCCTTGTGATAATGTTATTACAATGTGCAACTTGGGCCAAAATTAAAAAATATGATCAAAAACAACAACAACTGTAAAATCGATACGTTTATGTCATTCGGATTGTACAGGCCTGCTGAGGACTTCAATATTATATATAATATATATATATATATATAGCTGAATACTGTAGACACTAGTATATTGAAAAAGTGTCACTTAACGACGGTTACCCACCAACAAAATGAGAAGTGACATTAGAAAAGGCGCTATTCCTAAAGCGAAATTTGCATACAGATGTGTATAAATGCAAATATGAAAGGGATTTTACAAAAAGAAAACAAGTTGTCCCAAATGTTAAAGAAAAAAATTCCCAAAGGGAGAAAACAAAAAAAAAAATAATAAGGGCCAGGTAGCCAGTACATTTTATTTAAAAGCCAGGCTTCTGCCACGTGATTCTTAAAGAGAATCAAAGGTCACAGCTTCATCTCAATAAACGCAAGGCATTTGATTACGGATAATGCACCGAGTAGCGGTCTTCTCAAGTCAAGTTCATTTTTCATTCTAAAACTGTTTGAATCCCTTTTGATTACATGGTCCAAGTAAGATTAATTAGATGGTAGCTCAATTAAACAGTGTTGTAATATGAAGAACAGGGATAATGCATGGAATAGGCCACACTACAATTTAATGTGCAATGGTAACATACATGTTTTCTGGTCTGTCCCTATTCTGGATTACACCCAAAATCAAAAGAGAAAAAAGTTGCACACGCGATCACATACATGTCACACAGAGGAAAACCGGAAATGCAGTTGAAGGTATTCCAGATAAAATGTTCGGCATAGTGAACGTGACAGCGAACTCTTCCAACGCAGAATGAAGCATGCAATTAGCCAGTGAAAATCAAGAGGCCAATTGTGGCCACAGATCAAGGTGGTAAAACAAGTTACACAAAAGCAGAATAGACTCCACAAGAAACGAGTCACTAGTCTCAAGAAAGGTTCCATGAAAACAGCGAAGGTGAAGCGGCACCCAAGCATGCTCAGGTATGCAGAACAAGTAAGGTAAAACCGGGTAGCGTTCATCAATTACGAAGTGAAAAAGCGTAAACATTTACACTTTCCAAGCTTGTACATGTACGCCCTTTCATACGCACTTATTGAGCTTTCGAAATATGTTTCTACCCTTCTGTAAAGCTGATGAACTGCAGCGATTCTAAATTGACTATTTTGGCGAAACGTCCATTTTATGCCGTTTCCTGACTACTACATTTGCTGGGGCTAAAATACGGTACTAGAGCTGTGGGATAATGTAGCGTGAAATGAAGACATATGGAAGTTAAAACCTTTAATACACATAACACTGTGAGGACTGACAGAGTGTCTTCCCTTCCTTGAAACTTTGCTGAAGCTTCCTCTTCAGGCAAACATCACCTGCAGGGATAAAGAGAATCGGTGAGATCAGAAGTATACAACTATTCCCTATCATTGATTTAACACATTAGCTGTGGAGCGTTGTAACATTTAGTGCTGGGTATCGAGTTTGATACTTTTTAGGCACCAACTTGTCTTGTTCGGTACCAAATTTCAATACCCAAGGGGTTAATCTGGTCAATGTCAGTGAGCCAATAAGCATACAGCATGCTTTATGTGCCTAAATCAGTGATTGGCTCTGGCGAGGCTTCAAAGAAAACACATCTGTGACCATTCATGCACACTGTAGCATCAAGCTACATAAGAATTTATACTATGCTATGCTTTTACTCAAAACTCACTTTAAATCACCATTGAGTGTTTGTAATAACTTCCAATTGTGATCTAATGTGGGTTTTGCCAATATAATGTTGCTGAAATATGCTATTTAAAGCCCTTTATATCAAGCTAATTGCTACACCTGCTTAGCATTTCTCATGTAAACACTGTATTATGAAAATAGCCAGAATCTTATGAAAATCATACACTGTCATAATCGCGTGTTTTTAGCTTCAGGTTTAATCCATAGAAATGTTTTTTTTAAGTATAACACGTTCGCAACGGAGACAGGGCGGGTTATGAACGCGTACTATGAGTGACAGATGAGCAGTGAATGAGCTTCCTCCGAGTCAGAACAGTGATAACAGACTCCTTTACTCTGGCTGCAATGAAGTATCTAACTTGTAGGGGTGTGAACCTACACTGGTCTCACAGTTCGGTTACGATTATCATGTAATCGATTCGGTTAATTTCCATATCACGATGCATCACAATGCATTGACAATGCACTGCATCCTCAATTTTCAATTTTATTTCACATTTATACAATGTTGTCAAATACAAGCAGTCAGATATATGAACTGTACCTGACCTGGTTTCTTAAGTTAGTGGTATTACCCCCTGCTAGTGATGTGACATTTGAACCGAGGCATGTGTCGAGAATAAATTGGTGTGCCAGATGAAGCCTCGATTCAAAGCTTGTGTTGTGTTATTAATGGTCATAGAAAATCACGTGCCCAATGATCTTAAATGAAGTTCACTTTTGGCCAGTACATGGCGCGATTCACTTTTGCGTTGCGAAATGTTCTAATCCCCCAGATCTTACTTTCCGAATAGTTTTAATCGGCACTCTATCGTTACATTTTAGATCACCACACGTCATATTACAGTAATATGATAGCATACCAAATTATTTCAGAAAAACTCATAAATATGTGTCATATGAAATATATGAAGTCCTTATTCTCTATTACTCATCATTGAATTCGAATTGGTTTTTAGTTATTAGGATAATTGCAGTGTTTAATTGGGCGTATGTTAATGAATTTCTCAGAAACTCAAACACTGTTAGGCTTTTATTTATGCACATAACGAATCGATCTGTGGAATATGTGGTAGATGCCTTGTCCTATGGAGCATCTTTCACAGGCTTTTGGCTGCTATATTTTTATGAACCACCAGATGGCGCTGTTATCGAGACAATTGAAGCTTTGACCGAAACAGTCAAGAGGAAAGCCTCAGTGCTTCAGGAGGCTTCATTTGCCCATCCCTACCCCCTACATATTTCATTGTGCGTGACATGATTTACACACAGCGTGTGTCTTCTCCAGGTCGTGCTCAGGTTGTTCATAAAAGCCTAAATGTGGCAAGATGTCGGCTTTTAAAGTAGTTGGAGCATTTTTAATCACTCGCACTCGCCTCCCTCCGCCATTAGGCGCATTCGATTCGAAGCAGCGCTGCACAAGATGAGAGTATGAAACCAACCGCAAAATGTTGACATATAGGCTGCGTAAAGCGATTGAAAGAACGGGAAGGAGGACTAAGAATCTCCAACGACAACTGGCAGTGCTACATTTGATATATGTAGAAGTGCCTGCACGTGCGAACACGCCAAAAAGTGGGTAGTTCCACAATTAGTTCTGGTACTATGAAAAGGTTCCTGCGGTGCGAAAGGCCCTTTTGTTGTAATGTGATGCATCCTTTAATTTTTGTTTTTCGTTTGCTGCATTAAAGCGGTTCACACTAGGGATGCTGACATGTTCTCAGGGGTAAAATATAAATAAATTATTGTAATTGAATGAATAATTTAAACAATTAAAATTAATTCAATTAGTAAAAATCGCAACGTTCCAGCTATTAATTGTGCAACGAAAAGCAAATTATGCCATTAGGTATATTGTCTAATGTGACAAAACATTTTTCTAGAAAACATTTATTGAAAGTGATAATTGTCACGTACAAAGGTTATACATACAGGCCTAAATAGTGTTTTTCCACACTATTCCCAAAATACATTGTGCAATAATGTTGCCTTTATTTTTTTCTATTAATAAATGCATTTTTTTTTCTGTCTGCATTTCATCGTTAAAGTTGGATGTTAAAGGGGTCATATGATGCAATTAAAAAAATTTTCCTTTCTCTTTGGAGTGGTTCAGTAGAGCCCGACCGATATGTTTTTTTTGGGGCCGATACCGATATTAGGGAGTAAAAAAGGCCGATACCGATATAACGGTCGATATTCTTTGTGCATATTATAGTACAGTACCAGTCAAAAGTTTGGACACTTTCCCATTCGTGTGTCCAAAAATTTGATTGGTACTATATATAGAATACAATATATACATAAACACATTTTTTGCAATGATCTCTCAAATGTGGTGATCAAACATTTATAATGGTGACAGAGATATGTAAGGGCATTTAACAATAAACTTTACTATCCAAAATGAGTCTGACATCAGTGCACTGAACAGTAAAGTTGAAGTTTATTCAACTTTAATTCAATTAAATTCCATTCAACTTTATTCCGTTGAAGTTTATTTCACTTCGGAACATTCATTCACGGATTTGCGCTACTGTCTTCACACACACAGATTAAATTTACTAGAGAAGTGTGAAGTGTGACATAATATAGGGGAGTGCGATGCACAAAGTAATGGTGGTTTAGTTGTAACATGTGGTTTGAATATTTTACCATAGTAAAATTAAAATTCTAACTTAAGTAAATTTTTTATCTCAGTTTTTATTATTCATTTAAAATGAGACAAATCTGCTATTATTTTAATCTCCAATCTGTTATTTATCAGTTCAGATAGGTTTTTTTAGTGCTTTGATTACTAGCAGAAGACACTAACCAGTTTTAAATTCCAGTTGCGCAGATGGGGCACGTTGTAACACTGCGTTACAATGTGCTATTCTATGACATTAGCGATGTAATTTACACTACTTACTTTAATTAATTTTAATGAGAAACAACGAGAAACAGGTGAATAAAGACTGACAGTCAATGTTTAATGTTTAGAAATTATTATTTAAGACATGTAAAGCATTTTTGCTCGTTTATGTGGGCCGTCCCAAGCATGGTTGCAATGTGTTCATTGTCAAACTCCAAAATCAGATTACTTTTAATTCTTAAAAAACGCCTATTTTTTATTATTTTTTTTATTAACAAAATATTTTAGTTTGTCTTGTATATTTTTTTCATTGGATCAGATGTCATATGGTCAAGTTACAACGTGCTCCTCAGGTGTTACAATGTGTTCCACCTACGGGGCATTTTGTCACATTTCACTTCCATTTTTTTGGGTAAATAAAGAAAAACGTATACACCAATTATGAAACAAAGCGACATAATTGTACTAGACAAGTGTAAAATTACTGTGGATAAAAAAATTATATTCTGAACCCATGTGAATTTACACAAACTGAGAAAGTCAAAAAGTGTTACTTTGTGCCCCGCTCTCTCCTACATCTGTAAATAAATACAATATAAATTCAAGTCTCGCGCACTTTAATGCCCTTTGAATGTAGCGTGTACATTCTCTTGGAACTGGAATCATGTCCAGAATTTCATGTGAAGCACTTCGCAGGCACTTACAACGGTCGATAAGACAACGCTGATGCTGCCTGAACAAGAGACCTCCTTACTGAAGGGAATTTTTGACTGGTGTCGATCGGTCCGCGCCCGACCGCGAATTTAACCCCGACGTAACTCCCGACCCCGGGGGCTATCCATGCGGGTAGGGATGTAACGATTACCGGTTTTACGATAAATCATGATAAAATGCCCTGACGGTTAGTATTATCGTTTAAAATTTAATTATCATCAAAACCGTGTTTGATTATCGCGATTTAAAAAATTTGCTGTAAATCCTGTCCAGCCGGCATCAGTCTGATGCAGAAGCAGCATGCAATGTTGTTGTTTTGTTTTTATTGCACAAGACAAAATGGCGGAAGGCAGTGACAGCGCTCAGGAGATTTTTCAGCCATCTAAGAGGACCAAATCGGTGGTCTTGTCGTATTTTGGCTTTTACAAGAGTCTTGAAGGCAATTTAATCGAGGACGGTCACCCTGTCTGCAGATCTTGCAAGAAGAAATTCGCTGCAAAGTCATCTTCATGACCACCATCCACTGTTATAGCGAATGCAAGGCAACTTTTACCTCAATACCAAAACTAACTGTGCAATAATTGGACAAAAAAATATTGATTATAGATTAAATATTTCGTTATCTCACTTATAATTAACGCAAAGCTTCCCGCGAGAAGCATGGTGGGGTCGCATGCGTGGCTTTGGCCCATACGAACGAACGTTCAAAACTCATTAAGGTTGACATTTAAGGGGATAATGTATTGTATATTCTCTTACTATTAACAGCTTTTTTTTTTTTTACCTATACTAGATATAATACGGGGACATTAAAATATTGAATGGAGTTTAATGTTAAAATCTACCCGTTTTAAATCTATTAATGACCAGGTTGACAAAACTCGTCAGGACAATAGATCAATACAAGACATTATAGTAGTATTTAAATACTGATTCCGCTGATTTCTTTTCAATACATCAAAACTGGACGCAAGACGGCAAGTTGCATTTGAATGAAACGAGAGAGCGCCGCCCCTCTGCTGTGATACAAGAGACATGGATTTGTGCTGTGTTATAATGCGTTGCTGCTATTGGCAACAGTCATTATAAGGAAGGAAATGCAGCAGAACAGAATCAAGTATTGCAGTAGTATAGTCACCTGACCCATCAACTTATTTTGGTTCATTTGGAAAAATGTGTGTTTTGTGTTTTTGTGTAATATATATTATAATAATAATACGAATTTAATGTTTTGCTAAAAAAAGTGCATATAGCTGCTAATTGTATTTGTTTTTCAAATATAAAACTTATTGAAATATTTTCAGTGTGTATTAGTTCTTTTTGAACATTTTAATCTAATTTTAACAAAACCATGATATAGTGATAACCGTGTTAATTTTGGTCACTATAATCGTGATATGAAATTTTCCTACCGTTACATCCCTAACCTGCGGGGGTGGTCTCTTCGAACGGAGGGCCGTGGAGACGTACCCTTGATTACGGAGATATGGCCTTTCAAAGTTTCAATGGTTTTCCATAGACGTAAGCTTTAAAGCATTTCATCCAGGTCGCCAGTAACAAACAATGGAGCTCTGCTGGACAAACTACGTAATTACACAATTTCAAGCATTTTATCTGCATTATGTGTTCTGTAAAAAAAAAAATCATATCGGCGCTCCCATAACTTCTATTCGCCGATATTGCGCGTCATATCGCACCGATATATCGGTCGGGCTCTAGTTACAAGCTCTTGGTGCATAAAGATGATATGTAAAGTTGCAAAGATTAAAGTCTCAAATCCAAATAGATATTTTTTATAAAAGTTAAGAGTTGTCCACGCCCTCCTAAAACGCCTTGTTTAGACACGCCCCCACATGTCTACATCACCATGTGGGAAGATTTGCATAACTCCGCCCAAATGTTCACGCATCTCCTCAAAAAAAGGTGGCGTAAATTTTAATTCTTGCTATTGCCACTGCTGCCATGTTGTGAAGTCACTGTGTGTTTCCTTGTGAAAGCGAAACTACTTTGTTTGGCCTTCCAAAAGAGAACAAAACTAGAAATCAGTTGTTTAGTTGTATTTACAACACTGTTCCAGACAAATATTCAGATGTGTGCTGCGCATTTATGGAGGATGAAGACTGTTTCCTGAACCAGTAGCCTACAATGCTTCTGTGGCACAAAGGCTTTTTCTATAAAGTGGGGCAATTCCAACTTTGCAAGGATAGTCTGGCGCTTCTGACTCACAGCCTGTAAGTACGTTTATTATATTTAAAAATTATTTGCCACTGATGATTCAAATGCGATTTTTGAGCAGTGTAGAGTAGCGCTTGTTGTTTCTTTCTTTTCTCTCCGTCACAAATGCAGATCATGGTTTGATGTTTACGCTGCGCAATACGCAAACGTGTAAAAAGACAGTATAAGTCATTATAATCCGTAATTATGTCCCCACTGGATGCAACAAATGCCTTGTTTGTAATGGGTTTTATTGGTTTTGTCTTGTCCTGCTAGGAAACGGCATCACAGTAAGGATTGTAACATTTCCGCCACACACTTGAGGTATGCGGCCAATCACAACGCACTGGATAGCTGGCCAATCAGAGCACACCTCGCTTTTTTAGAACAATGAGCTTTATAAAAATCGACGCATTTCAGAAAGGCAGCACAATTAGGTATCAACAATAATGTACATTATATGGAAAATAATGGTTTTTTTAACCTTAAACCGCATAAACACATTGCATTACACCAAATAATGTTCTTTTTAGCAACGTCATAGGACCCCTTTAAGTTAAAAGTTCAAGTAGAATGATACGGTTACATTAACAAATGGTATGGCTACCATAGCAAACTCCGGTTCTATATATTTTTTGATGGATTAAAATTTTTGAAAACATATGCGGTTTAGAATTTATTGTACGTACCTGGATTTAGGGGGGGAAAAAGTCATACTGTCGATTTACTCAAATTGTGCAAAATTACTTTAAGTAAAACTTAAGTAAATTGGAAGCATTTTCAAAGCATTAATATATATATACACCACACAACCATAAAGTAGCAAAAACAAACTGTACGACTTTCAAGAAAAGATAAGAAATAGCTTAGGCTTCTACAAGGTTTCTTTAAGTGCAATACTTACAGCGAAAATCCTTTTCCTCATCTTTCTTTGACGTTTGGCAGATCAGGATCCTTTAACAACAAAAGATTCTTCGTTTAATCGAAAATTCCTCTTACAATTTGATTTAGAGCACAACCTAGTGGTAAGTCAGTGATTAAGTAAATAAAAGGTGAAAGATTGCTTAAATGTAATGTACAAAGCACAGCCGTTATTTATTTTTTTACATTACATTGACACTTACATTTACATGATATGAGACTGCACGAAACGCCATCATCTTTGATCTAGTTGTTCCGATTCCTGTACACAAAAAAAACAATTTAGACAATTAGTATTGTATTGTCTCCTTTACATAGTAATGCTCACTTCAGCGTCAAAATGTTCAAAAGAAATATTTATTTCAGTTATGGAATTCCTCTACGTGAAATACAATTTCTTTAACCAACATCCAAGTAAATGGCAATAACTATTGTTTAAAATCTACATCATGTACGTAACATGACAATACATCATATACACCAAAGAATATACATAAATCAGAAACCGCTTTTATATAGAAACATTACTGAAGGGCTTATGTTTTATTTTTATTTATTCTTACATGCAACGTTTGTAGCAACCTTTGTTTTCTGAACATCAGTGGAGTGAACAGTTAATTCTATGAACTTATTTATTAAGACCTCATATATAATTTCAAAGCTATCATTTTGCACTTTAAATAAAGACATACTAAAAAGCATTACTTTCTAGGTTATATGTTTCTATGATATTGTGTCAAAAACCAAATGGGAAAAAAAATTCCAGGTTTAATTTGACTTTTTTTTATAAGCTGATCAATATTTTTGCACAATTTTAAGGCATTTAATACTTTAAAACAGTACTAATCAGGTAAAAAATGTACTTCACACAAATCTGACCAAAAAAGGAAAACAGAAATAAAGAAACAAGTTTAGATTTTTTTTTTTAAATATAAATTCCTCTTGTGGACCACAATGGGTTAAAAGCCAACACCCTATTATTTAACATCGAGAAATACAGCATAAATGTTGTTAAAAATACAAGAAATACAAGTGGATACCTTTATTTAAGTTCATTACCAAGTGGAAAAAACACATAAAATGAACAAATGTTTAACAATTACACTTTATGCAGATAAAAATAGAATCTTAAAATAAAGTAAAACATCAAAATTATGTGCTAAATCCTATGGTAAGCTGAGATATTCACAATGTTCTCTGAAGAAGTTCAAAACAATGTACATCAGGGTTAAAGAAAATATTTTTTCAGTAATTAACACACAAAAAATAACATTAAAATGTTCAATAAAATTGTTTATTCAAAGAAAACATTTGAAAATCAACAAAAGACACTCAAAATGTTGAGACTGGCAATGGAACGTCCAAAATTGCGTTGTTACAACAATATTGTCATTTAATATATTTTTCCCCCGCTTTCAAATGTTACAAGGACACTTTGTCCTCTCAAGGACAAAGCGAATTTAAAATGCGTAGACAGTTAAATCCTTGTTTCTCGTCGTTGCTGTCAGTTGAAATCTTCACAGTTTTCCTGCAACATATCCATGCATTGTTTTCCTAGCATTTTCGCGATGTTTTTACCATAAAATCGTCGATTAAAACGACGGAATGCCATTTTTCAGTACTTGGCAATGGCCCCATCATGGCCATTTTACAACACCTCGTCGAACCCTCTCCTTTCCACCATATTGGTGCGTCTGTAGCACTCGCTCAAACACGTTTAGAAGTTAGAATCTACAATGAAATCTTACCATGTTCCCACCGTCGAGAACTGCTCTTTCGTCTGAACGGGTCGACGCCATTCTCTTCCTTAATCTTCTTCGTTTTAATGAGCTCTTCTCAGTCGGAGCGCGCCGCATCGCCATCTTCGCCCGTCCCCGCCGTCTGCTCTCTCCCGTCTGCACTCCTCGTCCTCTGCCTGCGCTGTTATACTGATCGAGTCAGTGGACTGCCCTGAGCTTCAGCGTAAGCAGAGACAACTTCCTCTCACTGCAGCATTCTGGGTAGAAGAAACGCTGCGTCCATGACTGTATCTGTAAACTAACGTTAGATTTCAGTGACCGTAAAAACAAACACATTTTTACTCTAGAATATTGTCAATACTATGTTTAACCACAAATAGCCTACTAACGATACAACAACAAAGCATTCCCATTTCAAATAAAACTGATACAATAACTACTTGCCTTACTGTACCACTTATATAAAGCCATGGCATTCTTAACAACGCAAAACATAAGAGCTGCTCAGTTTGTAGTTCTAAAACCAAGAAGATCATTTGCATTTTTGAACCATGCGTTCTGACTAATTTCTTTTGTTTTGGATTTACATCAGAAATGGTCAAATAAATGCAGCCTTGATGAACATGATTACAAATCTTACTGATCCCAAACGTTTGAACAGCATATCAAATGTTGATTTATGAGTAGTTTAGGCTACTTGAAGAGACCTGAAGATAAATTACGCAGTCATACCTTAAAGGTGAATTTGAAAGATTTATTAAACAAATAATAATTATTAGAAAACGGCAACACAAGATTGTGAGACTTTGAATAATTTACGTTTTAAAAAACCGCAGCTTCAAAATTGATGTTTGAGATATGACAGTATGACAGTGTTATGTTGTAGAACTACGTTTTAAAGTCTCTTATAATAATGATAACCACAGACCATATTAGATTAATTGAAAATTGTTTTCTTATATATATATTATACCTGAAATGTCCAACCTGATCTCATCACAATGTGATTTAAATAACTCTCTCTGCTCTTCTTGATTTTGTAGTTTCATCTGAATGTCAACATTTGAAAGATTAAGTCAGTCGAAACAAGTTGAGGTTGATTGATCTAATTTTGTGTCTTCACTCAGTCCTTGACCTTAAATTATGTTAAATATCAAAACTTCTGTTAATTAATAAGGCCCAGAAGGCCCGTGTCATGTTAGTAATGTTATTATATTTTAATTTAATACGCAGAGATATTATTCATTACTAAAATTAATCTTCACTATTCATTTATACCTATAGGATAATTGAGCTAAAATGATTCAATTTGAATTCACAGTGTTGCTATTATGACGTCTTTAATAATAATAATAATAAAAATCAAATAAATTCTGTAACTAAATAGTCAAAACTGTTTAAAACAGAATAGTATATGATTATTTTAGAATTTTGAATTATTTTGTTTAATATTAACTTTATATAATTTATATTAGTGTTACATACATATATAAATAAGATTAGGGTGTATATTACCCGCATAACAATACAAAGAGCTTTTTCAATGCAACTTGCAATGGCCCAAATAAGACACATTTGATTAATTATATTGCAATATGACTAACATATTGCTCTAAAACTCATCTGCATAAATTGTATAAATACTTTTACCGTTTAATTTATGAACAAGTAGCCCATGTGTACACAGTAGCAGAAGCTCAGCTCTGTCAATGGCTCTTTTCTATCTTCTCTAAACAGCTAGACTGCATACAGCAGTTGGTTACTAAGCAACTGTAATTGGATCATTCCTCCACTCCCTCCCCGTCCTTCTCTAAAGGCATGCCACGTAGGCATTAGCAAATGCTCCAGATGGACTGTTCATGGAAGGCAGAGGCCTTGAGCTGAACTCTATTGGTTGTCTGTGTACAACCTAGACTAAAATAAAAAAATAAAAAGTCAAATATAAGTAGAAAGTGGTGTCACAGCCCAGATGTAATTATGTAAATGATCATGTATGGTATTATGGCCTCTAATATCAGCACACAAATCTGGATGCATGTTAGTGTAGCACTGAATAAAACAAAGAAAATGTTTAAATAATGTTAAACAAAATATGGGTTGGTCTGAAAAATACACAGATATTTAAGAGCCCTCTTGAGGCCTTATATGAATTGGGGGTTTTTTTTTTTTGGACTGTGGATCTGAACAAATTTGCAGTTCTTCCAACATAATGTACACTTGAGAGCTGACTTATAAACATTAAATATGCCCTTATGTTAGTATACATATTAATTGATAAGTTTTATTTGTCACAGGTATAGAAATGTTATTCAGTAGTAGTTTATCTATAGATATCTTTTGCCATTAATTGTAATAACCCATGAGATTTTGCATACAAAAATCTCACTATATTGTTACAATTAACGGCAAAAGGAATGCTCAGAAATGTAAACTGATATTTCCTATTGACATGCTACACACCACTTTTTTTGTTGGTGAAAAAAAATACTAATGCTCAAAGACTTTTGCACAGTACTGTGTATTATATATATATATATTACACAGTAACAATACTGTCTTTGATCATTCAAACACCTTCAGCATTTTACATATTATCAGATTATTTGCTTAAGTTTAGAAAATGGTAATAAAATATGACAAGAACTCAGAGTTAAACTGTGTCAGAACAAATTCATCTTGATAATGTCAGATAACACTTAAGCAAACCATGGTCAGGTCAAAGTGTCTGAATAATTACTGGTCCCAAATTGTTATCAATTTTACCAGTAGTCCACTGTATGAAGAATTTTTCGATATGATTTGTCACAGTTTACTTTATTCTGCTATTCTCACTTACATAAATGAACTATAGTGTCCTGCACCAACTAGTAAAAAAATATAAATAATTATATCTGGTGTCTGAATAATTTTTGGTTTGACTGTATATGTGTACATTGCGCCATCATGTGGCTAAACTATGCACTTTACTTCCCTGATCTTTAAGTTTCTTTGCTTTAGAAGGACTCCTCTGTTAAATGTTGTTAAATAACAAGATGGAGCACAGGAAAGCCAAAGCCTAATCCAAGAATAACCCATTTCCTTTACTTACAACCTTAAGTGGTCAAATCATGCATTTATCCCTGTAAGGTCCACTTATAATGTTAGTAAGTTTTTTGTTGTTGTTGCAATATAAACAGTCTCATTACATTTTTCATGACCATTTTCCACTCTCTCTAATATTAAGCCGGCTGTTTTTGCTGCAGGGTACATTTAATGCTCTCTTATTTTAGAAAGAGAGATTTTCTCGGATAAGATAAGGGTTTCAGGTTTTCTGTTGTGGTATATAGGCTAATTCTTTAACAAACACCTCTTTGTAAAGTCTACATAACTAGCTGATTTATAAAATAATATGTGTTCCTTGCAGTATACTGTTTTAATTGGCTGAAAAAATTCAAAATAAACTTTACCCACCTGTATCTAACATTCTAACACGTTTTTAAAGAGAGCCTTTGGATGGATGGCTAGACAGACGGACAGACAGATAGATAGATATATAGATAGATAGATAGATAGATATGATGGTTTGCAACATCTAGCATATATAATATTATAATAGCTAACATGATGACACATATGGCTACAGATTCAAATTCATTATTAAAATGTCTACTGTAAAACTGTCTGATGTGTAGACCACTCTCGTGTACAATGCAATATTTCGCCAATGAACACAACTATCAACATACGCCCTTCTTCCATAACACCACGTTTGTGGTAAGCGCTGATGCGCATTGGTTCCTCGTCTGGACCCTCCCGGAGCTCTTCCGGGTGTGGATAACCCACATTTCCTCCTGCCCACACGCATTCCCAAGAAAACATCCTGGATAACTGGCCGAGCTGCGTGGGAGTGCAAACCAACGAATGAAACAGAACACTCGAGCTGGCAGCCAGATAGTTCGCGAAGACACACACAGGACATGTTTGACGACCGACGGTGGGAACCGTGGAATATTTGAGATGTCAGCGCATCATTTCCAAACACCATTAGTCAGCCAGCTGTTGTTCACATTTCGAGTTTGCAGACCTTCTCTGTACTAAATCTTTTCACTATACAAGACGTTAAGCAAGCAGTTTAAATAGGGAAACAATATGTGGCTATATACTTTGGCTATTGCTCTCATTGTCATTGCGCATTATGTCAACGGAGAGCCACAAACGCGTCCATCCTCAGCGATGCAGCTGAATTCGACATTACCCCCTCAAGAAGAAAATTCATCACATAATGCAACAGATGCAGCGGTTGGATCTCGTATTTCTACCATTCTAAGGGATCTTCCTACCATCAAAAGCATTTCGATTTTCATCTGCGTATTAACAACCTTGCTAATCACGTGCCTTGTCATAAAAATATTCAGGTAGGCCTAACATATAATTTGTCTTATATCTAAATGGCATTTTTGTTGGTCTGAGTAGGCCTGCTTTGCAAATATTCTGTTTTTGTTGTTTCCAAGTAAATGCCACCTTGCTCATAATTGAAAATGGGGTAATTGTGTAACTGTTCTTCTAATATATATATATAATATGCATAATTCGTTAATTTCGGAACATTCTAGATTCTCTGTTAGCGTTGACTCGTTATCCCTGATTTAATCCTCTAACGGCATTGGAAGCAGATGGTTCGCCTGTGGGAACCCGAGAACCGACTCAGAACCATAGTTGCCAAGTCCGCGTATTATACGCGACTTTGGACTTCTTTTTTTGTAAAGTTGCGTGAAAAAATCCCGGGTTGCGGTCGTTTTTTGGGCTTATTTTAAAAAATATGGTTGCTTGTTAGGAAAATCTGACAAGCAACTTAGTTTATTTATTTATGTTCACTGTATTCTCCAACGCATTGGTTGACACTCTGTCTGCTCACAGTTAATAGCCAACCAGTGCAATATTATAAGTGCTGCATCTTAATTTGCCAAATGTTCCGCCTCCTCCTCCTCCTCCTCCCTCCTCCTCCTTGTCCTTCACCACATCCTCTTCCTCTCCCTCCTCCTCCTCCTCTCCCTCCGCTACCCTCCTCCTCCTACCTCTCTCTCCTCCTCTACCTCCTCCTCCCTCCTCAGCTCTAGATACGTCGATGTGAAGCGAAAGTCAAAGAGAGAAGACGCGGTACAGCTGAATCATTTACGCTGTTTTCATCTGATGGTTTGCGTGGATTTATTTACTCATCTAACCTACACGCTATATTGAATAAAGGTTTTGCAGTAATTTCCCTCATTTTAAAATCGAAAGCTGCGGGAATGAGTAATGCGATATATGCGCAATCCCACACCGAAATTCAAGACCTGATTAAGCATAATTCTATAATACAGATAATTGTGAAATAGATTTCCATGACTTTTCCAAAACTTTCTGGTTTTATTTATTTTTCCAAAACTTTTCCAGGCCTGGAAATTGCTGTTCAATGACTTTTTCAGGTTTTTCATGACCGTACGAACCCTAATGTCATGGTCGGGTGCGGTTATCTAAATCAGAGAAAAATACATGTGCGGGCGGTTGGTGGGTGGATAATTTATTTGAAGCTGCGGATTCGGGTGACGTTTTAGCTCATCCGCGCATCACTAGTGGCTATGTTGCAGCTCCTCTTTGAAGCTCTTGTGTTTTTCTCCTTTTCCATCTCTCCAATCCTATTCTGCTCACATGTGATTGGAGATGAGTTTTGTTCCTGCTTTGTTGCAGTTTGCTGATTTTTGTAAAATAACATATTTTTGCTTTTCAGATAAAACAGTGGTTTCAGTTTAATATGTTGCATGTTCATTTATTGGTAATAAATAATTGATAGTAAATAATATTGATGATAATAAATCATAAAAAAAAATTGGGCTTGTTTTTGAAGCAGCGTTTGCTTATTTGTCTTGCGAGAGTTGGCAACAGTGCTCAGAACCTTTATCGTGTCGTACTGGGAAAATACTCTCACAACCCACAGCACTGTGCAGTGTGCACAGCAAAAATATACATTCCCCCTCGCGTTGCGGTTGGTATACTCGGCCACACCCACCGCATAAAGCTCTGGCCTCTCCTACCAAAGATCCAAAAACTGTTCCTCTTTCTGAGTTTTGTCCCGAAACCTGCCATTTTTAAATGGGTCCTATTATGCTTTTTCACTTTTTAGTGTGTATTTTTAGTGTGTATGTTTGGGCATAAAAAACTTTCTAGAAAGTTACAAATCTCAAAGTCCCCTCCAAAGGGAGATATTTCGTTTTTTCAAAATCCCTTTTCAAAAGAATACAACGAGGCGCGTTCTGACTACAGCGTTTGTTTTCAAGGCCTTTGGTGATATCACAAAGCCTCATTGGAATATCTTACACAGATTCCACCTACAATTCGCATGTTGGCGGTGGGAGGGGCGAGGTTTGGTTAGAATGCTTGGTTGCGACTGCCTCAACGAGACGAGGAGAAGAGTGCTGCTTGCGTTAGTGCATTATTAGAAAACCAAGAATAAAGCTGCTGTGCGTAGCTTCAAATTTTTGGCCAGTTCCTATACATCGGTTCTCAATCATCCTCCGTACCCTTCTCTGCCCATTTGGTATTTCTCTTATTGCTTCATACTGTTATATTTGACTGTAGTGCCCGCGAAGTGACATTCCGATATTCCTCATGATTCCAGTTTTGACGGGAGCGTATATGCTTCCCATACAAGGGCATTAAAGTGAGTGAGACGTGAATTTATATTTTATTTATTTACAGAGGTATATTATGTACCACTTCATGCTTCTCTAGTAAGTTTTGTTTGTGTGAAGACGCTGCAGGCAGCGGCGCAGCGCAAATCTGTAAATGAATATTCCGAAGTGAAGTAATCTTCAACGGATTTCCCCTGCTCAGGGAGTAGGGAGCAATGGACACTGTGTAGGGACCATGTCAATCGTTACACAATTTCATGCACGTAGCTCACTTCTAACGAGATGATGATCTGAATCAGTTGTGTTAACAAAGAGAGACGTACAAAACAAGTAGAGCGGGGGTACGCGAGGACTGGAAATAAGAACCACTGGTCTAGACATGCTAAAGTAACGTATAACATGATGTAGCGGTCACCGGGTACCATGGCGAACGGCCGCCTCCCGGTGTGCCTACACTCATAGAAAATTATGTATTTTAATTTTAAAGATGTGGCGCGACGCTGCGCTTCTCGTCCGGTGTGCGACCGCCTGCAACGCTGTTTTTTTCACCTCCGTGCCCGAACGTCTTTGTTGGGCTCTCCGAAAGTGGATATGTCAGGAAACAGTGGTGCAATTTATTTTTTACGCTCTGTTCCTCCATTATACCCCATTTGCTATTGTGTGCTTGCGCATTTACTGAGAGACAGCTTCCACCAACATGGGGGTTACAGTGCCGGATTCGCCCAAAGCGTTGGTTGAAAGATGGAGCAGGGTGGGATTAACTGAACCACACGTCTAAGCGGTTTGCCAATCACAACGCACTGGGACAGCTAACCAATCACAACACATTTCGTTTTTCGGAAGGCGGGCTTTCATCAAACCTGGAACTAATCGAGCAGTTTGTGCCAGGATGGGGAGAAACGTATTTTAATAATGTAAATTTTGTGAAAAATAATGCGTTTTTCGAACCCCCAAGCATGAGAGCATGTTCTAGTACAACCCCAAAACAAAACCAAGACTTTGTAAAATAGCATAATAGGACCCCTTTAAAGGTATTTTCCTCAGGCGCGCCCAGCACCTACTTGCAGTCATTGCCTCATTGTCATGGCAACGGCCGTGGCTATGTCAGATTTTTTTTGACTCAGAGTTTTGTTGTTGTTTGTTGGAAATCTATCAAACTGCTCAGACATTCCACACCAACAACGCTTATTAAACATGTTCTCTGGTTAAAACCACTCCGACCAATGCCAAAAGGGTCGACACACTGATCCACAAACCTCCGTCATCGACTAGTCTGTTGGCGTTTGGTCGGTCGGTGTGATTGGCCTTTAGGGGTAATATGATGTTGCTAAAAAGAACATGATTTGGTGTAATGAAATGTGTTTATGCGGTTTAATGTAAAAAAAACATTATTTTCCACATACTGTACATTAATTTTTTCTCCTCTATGCCCCGCCTTCTGAAAAGTGTAGATTTTTACAAAGTTCATCTTTCTGAAAAGCGAGGTGTGCTCTGATATGGCCAGCGTTGTGATTGACCGAATTCCTCAATTGTGTGACGGAAATGTTACACCCCTCACATACTGTGATGATGCCCTGTCAGGCCAGGGCCATGATTCAAAAACATGAAAGCCCATTATAAACTAGGCATTCGTTGCATCCAGTGAGGACATAATTACAGATTATAATGACTTATAATGTCTTTTTATGCGTTATGCGTTGCAATCACGCCGCCGCGTAAAAACCGTCTGGTCTGCGTTTGTGATCGGAGAAATGAAAAACAATAAGTGCTACTCTACACTGCCCATAAAACTCGCTTTAAATATATAAAATAGAAAAACTCTTTAAATATAAAAAACGTACTTGCAGTCTTGCAGAGTCAGAACAGCCGGCATTGTAGTCTACTCTTTACCAGGATCAGGAAACGGTCCTCCATTAAATGTGCTGCACACATCGGAATATTTGGTTGAAGTGTTCTGGAACAGTGTTGAAATACAACTTAACCACTGATTTCTAGTCGTTTCTTTTGGAGACCAAACAAAGTAGTTTCGCTTTCACAATGAAACACACAGCGCCTTCACGACATGGCGGTGGCAACAACAATACTACAGCGAGAATCAAAGTTATGCCGCCTTTCTTTGCGTGAACTTTTGGGCGGCGTTATGCAAATCTTCCATAGTGCGATGTAGATATTTGGGGGCGTGTTAAAACTAGCCGTTTTAGGTATGCGTGGGCTGAACTCTTACCTTGTATAAAAGAATATCTCTTGTATTTGAGACTTAGTCTTTGCACTTTACAGATCTTGCTTTATCCCAGAGTGTACACTCAAAGGAAGGAACTTGAAATTCGCATCATATGACCCCTTTAATGAACGTGGAACGTTTGTGTTTTGTGGTAGAAAGCGAGACTGCGTCAATGCAGTTACTGACTAGGACATATAATTAAATAGTCTATATTATGAGTTTTGCTGATGAAAAATATAAATGAATTACATGATAATATATTCTAGAATCAGTCATTGTCATCTCTAGAAAGTCTGTGAAAAGCCTGTCACTATAAACACAACCTTTGAAAGAATTATTTTATTTGTTAGATCAGTTCTAAAATGAACCAACTTGGCAACAGACTGTGAAGGGAAGTGAATGACCATTTCTTTTTTCAAAATGACTAAAATGATCATTAATAGAACAATTAAGGAATCAGAATCAGTTTGATGAATCGGAATCGAAATAAGAATTTCCCATTACTAGACTCACTGCAAAACTCTCATACACTATTGAACATACAGGTCATAACATCACTCACCTGTCCTCTCTATCCCTGGTTTGATTAGATCGGCAAAGAAGATCAGAAAAACTCGCAAGTATGACATCATCACAACTCCCGCCGAGCATGTAGAGATGGCGCCTTTAAATGAAGAAAATGACGAAGACGACGACTCGACCCTGTTCGATGTAAAGTACAGGTGAATACTTTACCACAACATGCTTTATGTGCAGTGACATGAAATGAGATCTTTTCTATTAACTTTTGTCCTCTTTTAGTTATTTTTGTTTATAGAGGTGTTCCAGTGCTTTTTAAAATGGACATTTTAAAAACAAGTTGAAGGGAGGGGGACTAGCTTAATACCTAAACTAGAGGCATGTGGCATGTGGGTCTGGGTCATACACTCTTAAAAATAAAGGTGCTTCACGTGCCATAGAACAGCGGTGGCGAACTCCGGTCCTGGAGAGCCGCAGCCCTGCAGAGTTCAGCTCTAACCCTAATTAAAACTCACCTGCCTGTAGCTTCCTAATAACCGTTCAGACCTTGATTAGCTTGTTCAGGTGTGTTTGATTAGGGTTGAAGCAAAACTCTGCAGGGCTGCGGCTCGCCAGGACCGACGTTCGCCACCCCTGCCATAGAAGAACCTTTTTGTCTAAATGGTTCCATAAAGAACCTTTAACATCTGAAGAACCTTTCTGTTTCCCAAAAGGTTCTTTGGCGAAAGAAGGTTCTTCAGATTACAAAAACGCAAGAAAGAGATGGTTCTTTAAAGAACCTTTGACTGAATGGTTCTTTGTGGAACCAAAAATGGTTCTTCTATGGCATCGCTTGAAGAACCTTTTGAAGAACCTTTATTTTTAAGAGTGTATTTGATTTTGTTTCCAAGTCTGCATGTTAAATACCTTCAATCTTCACAGGAAAACAGGATTCAGTTTCTTCCCAGATGGTTGGCAATAAAAGGAGTCTGTGCAGTGCAGCTACGTATTTTTCTCCAGTTAATATGACATTTGAAATGTTTCAGTAAACAGTGGCAGCATAGTGGGAGCGCCAAAGGAAATGGTGCTAAATAGAACAAAGCCTGAAATGTCTAAGGACTTTAATCTCATTAGAATAAAATATTAATGGAAAATGGCTTCCTAAGCACTTTTTACTAAGGAAGAGGGTTTATGTGCTACCTTTCTGCCGGAAATGTTTGGTTTTGACACAGACTTTAGTTGTTAATGTTTTAAAATGCTAATGCTTCCCATTTTTGTGTTGCTGGGCAATAACTAACATGGTACTATAATCTCATTTAAAAAAAAAAAAACATGTTTTAATGTCCAGTAGTTGTTTATTGACTATGAATGTTCTTGGTGTGTGACCTCACAGGTCACAATGGAAATAGTTGTGTTATTTGGAGGGCTAGTGAGCGTCAAGACTTGACTTCTGCCTTCCGTCCAATTGTTCTTTGACTGAGAAACTGCTTCCTTTTTGCTGGGCATGGCTCCCTGTTTATCAGCTTTTTATTGGCAATGTAGCTGCTTGGTAGTAAGGCAGACCAGTTTGACAACTGGAAACTTGATATTGTTTTAGTTTACTTAACCCTCTCATTTAAATTCTTTGCTTTTTCATAGGTGAGTCATTGTTGAAGATCTCTTTTAAACCCAGCTGGATACCTCTGTGTGAACACATCTATACAGGAATTGTGCTCCCTGTACCTCTGATTTGATCCATCCTCAGAGGCACAAGAGTTTTACATGTATTGATGTATTAATGTGTTTTGGCATTCCAAACCAGCATGAAATCTGATGTTTAATGAAAGTTTTTCCTGTTTAAAGCACAGAAAGTTAGGCTAATCAAAGATTAAGAAAAGAAAAATAAAACTTTTTTCTTTGCTCCAAAGAAGGGAGACACTAAAATTAGTCCTCCACAAATTAATTATTGCTTTAATTATTGCACAACTTTTCCTTTTGCCCAGAAACATTCCAGTTGTTTGGTAGAAAGTCTGTAATTCAGTATAATATATTCAATATTGCCCTTGAATGTACACTGAAGCTATTTTAAGTAATATATTTTTAAATGTAATTATAATATCATTGTTTTTTTGTTTTTTAATAATTCCAGACTATTAAAATTATTCTACTCATGGAGCTCAAATGTTAAGTCAATCACATTGTTTTACTTTAAGTGATTTAGCTGTGCTTGAATCAGCTCAAAGTTTCAAATGAAAAGAATAGTTATATATTTGTGATGGACAGAGATTTGTTTTTTCCCTGAGTCCGACTATTGACAATGTTAAATGGATGTTTATGATCCAATACTGAAACTGTCTTTATGATATACTATTGTCTGTATATACTGTATGCAAATTATTTCTCTGGAATAGTTTATTTTTAGAAAAAAATAACATTTTGATTTAATAAGAGTAATATGTTTCAAACCTCCTCCCTATATTTTGAGAATGATTAATTTACTAACCACTAATTGTGCATATTTACTGTATAAGGGTTGAATGTATGTGTGAAAGAGGATGGATGTGGAGTTGAAAGATTATTGTTGCCATTTTGCTGCTCTCCGAGGTTGGGGATTGTTTTTTTTATTGTCGCATATGCACATCTTTTTTAATGAACTGTTTTTAGTGGAAAACTGCAGTACCACACATCATGAAGGGTTTAAACACACATATATAGCCGTTATCGTATCAGACATATTAAATTATATTTCCCATATTTAGAGAAGCATTGAAAGAGTATCTTTGAATTATATTAAAGCTACAGCGACATATTGAATTATGGGTGACACTTTATTTTAAGGTCCAATTCTCACTGTTAACAAATTATTAACTACGACTTTTGCTTCAATAAACTACTAATTTGCTGCTTATTAATAGTTAGCAAGGTAGTTGTTAAGTTTAGGTATTGGGTAGGGATGTAGAATATGGTCATGCAGAAAAAGTGCTTTATAAGTACTAATAAACAGTCAATATGCATGCTAGTAAGCAACTAGTTAATAGTGAGAATTTGTCCCTATACTAATGTGTTACCGAATTATGTGACTATCTTATCTTGATGCTAATGTGAAGGACTAATGTCCAGCATCTAAAGACCAATAAGAATGTGTATTGAATTATAAATTGTTTATGGTGTAGCTGTTCTTGTTGGACGAGAAACTGAAGTATGCAATTCTCTCTCCCTCTGTTCTGCTCTAAATGTTTCCAACTTCCTAATGTATTTCCTACTAATCTGAATTCATGCTTTAAAGTGAAGGAGAGGAATGAGAAGTAAAAACATGTATTAAACACGAGTGATTGCTGATGGCTGTACACGGCAACTCCATTTAGACTGCAAATGTGTATTTCTGCACCCGCTGTCAAAGTGTCCCCCCCCCCCCTTGTCATTCTGTAATAATTGAACATGTCTTAAAATACAATGCTTTAACTTTTTCCTGGTTTTGTCTAACATGTTTGCTAGTCTGAACACTGGACAAAAAAAAAAGGTTTTATTATATCAACAACAATCTTTCTTTCCAAAGAAAACTTGTCGATATGCTAATTGTAAAATATTGTTTTTGAAGTGTACCAAATCATAAATGTACTTTTTTTGGTTCTTGATTAATACTTTCCAAATGAAATAAATACAAATCTTAATCCAAAAGATGCATTAGAATTATTCAAACAAGGTTTGTCAAGTGCGTTGTTTAAAACCTGGTTTGAGCTTGAATGTGAGCTGGCATATCTAAGATCTGACACAATCTTGTTAACCAGTAACCGCTCAAGAACAGAATAACATACAAGTCAAACACATATAATTAGTCAAGCTTTAGCACAATATTTTGGCTAACTCAACAAATAGATGCAAATGGCAAGTTTCAAAATTAGTACTAATATGCAAATAAGGTAAATATGTACCTTTCAGCCACAGTGACAACTTTGTGCCTTTTTTCTTGACGTGCACCTAAAATGTATCCATGTTGATAGCCCTCTTAGTTTTATTCATTATTCCTCTGAGTTATAACATTATCATGTTTTTTTTTTTGTAGAGAGTTTCTTACTGAGAGTTTGAGAGAGTAAGGTTCACTAAATGTCACTTCATTAATTGCAGAAGGCAGACACATTTTGTTCCACAAAACAATTCTGGCTTTAAAAATCCATTTGAAGTTTTATGTGGAACTTTGGTGTTAAATGAGCCTTCAATCCTTTGTGGCTGTTCCCCTCTAAAATAACTTGTGAAGCACCACAGAGAATATTGTAAATTATCTTTTTGCCTGACATAAAGGGCTTTAAAAAAATAAAAAATTAATAAAAAAATTCCTGTGTTAACGTCTTTTAAAACATACACCCATAAGCCTTTAAAACATGCCACAGTTCTAGAAATTTGCCTGTCAAGACATCACGCCACATGTTTCTCAGAAAATATAGGCTAAAACGCTGTTATGGCTCAGAGATCATAAACTATTTCACTTTTCCCAGACTGGATTCATTTTGTGGCATCTCCTGTTTTCTCAGTTCCCATTTCTCTATTTATTTAAAGGCTAAAACACTTTATTAAAGTAGTTTACCTAAAAATGAACATTTGCTGCAAATGTTCTTACCCTCAGACCATCGAAGATGTAGATGAGTTTGTTTCTTAATTGGAACAGATTTGAAGAAATGTAGGATTACATCAGTTGTTCGCCAATGGATCCTCTACAGTGAATGGGTGCCGTCAGAATGAGCATCCAAACAGCTGATAAAACATCAGAATGATCCACACGACTGCAGTTCATCAATTAACGTCTTGTGAAGTGATTAAGCCATTGCTTGTGGCCAAAATACGGATTGCTTGTGGATTATTGTGATATTTTTATCAGCTGTTTGGACTCTCGCTGTGACGGCACCCATTCACTGCAGTGGATCCATTGGTGAGCAAGTGACAATGTTACATTTCTCCAAATCTATTCTGATGAACAAACAAACTCATCTACATCTTGAATGGCCTGGGGGTGAGTACATTTGCATCAAAATGTTCATTTTGGGTGAACTATTCCTTTAAAATATAACACTTTATTACCTGCATGACTTTCTTGTAAGTTGCCTTAGTTCAGAGATCCAGCGTCCAATTTAAAATATGCATTTAGACCGAAAGAACAACATGGATTCTACACAACCTGTCACGGTTGTGTAGAATCAGCAGCTCTCATCTCCACAAACATCTGGGCTATTTTGGGTGTGAAGTTAATAGGGTCCCTAACCACACAGGTCATTCAGTAAAAACAGAAACAAAAGGAAAGGTGTCTCCTCAAAAACCAGACACTGTGGTAATCATTAACACATCCTAAAAGCAGGAAACATGGGCATCTCTTCTGAACATCCTCCAAGCGGTGACCCGCAGTCAATTGCGGCGTAACTAAGTTTAGTCATATTGGTTACAGACCGTTTCTTTTTTTTTTCAAAACACAGGTGCGTTTACGGATAAATGCATTCATTATGACTGATGGCCTGCTGATATCTGTGATGAGATAGTTATCTATTTTTAACTTAACTGGAGACATAAGAGCAATATGTAGTGCAGCAAATGCTCTATATTAAAAACACAACAGATCACATGGTTCAATCCACACGAGGAGCTCCTCACTGGGCTGGTGTTTATGCAGAAAATTTTTTCAAACATTTCTCTAATTGTGATTAACTGCCTCCAGAAAACCACTAGCAAACAACTTCTAGGAAACCATCCTTTTATTAGACCTCAAAGCAAATGTAATTCAATTTGTCACTCAGCTATTTTTGGAAAAACCTTTTTCTTTTTTTTTTTTGGTGCAGGAGGGCAAACATATAGTGTGTCTATTTTAAAGATCTATTTTCAATAGTTTTTTTTATAACCATTAAAAAATTAAGTAATATTTTCCCCCTTACATCTTAAACACGTTCACATTGAAATTAAAGAAATGTAAATATTTTATAAAGGTAATGTTTTTTTCAGATGTTGATCACACTACATGACTTTTTATCCTTTTTTTTATAAGTTTTTTTAATATACATGTAACCAATGAAGTAACTCTGCAAAATAGTTTTTCTAAGAAAGGTTGTTTTTCATTGTTATGATAGGATATCAATTCTGCATTGAGCAAGGCACCAAACCCCCAACTGCTCCCCAGGCACCGCAGCAAAAAATGGCTGCCTACTGCTCTGTGTGTGTGTTCACGGTGTGTGTGTGTGTGTGTGTGTGTGTTCACTGTGTGTGCACTTTGGATGGGATAAAATGCAGAGCACTAATTCCGAGTGTGGGTCACCATACTTTGCCACATGTCAAGTCACACTTTTAAATATAAAAAGTCAATGTGCACTACCATTCCATTTTTTTTTGGGGGGGGGGGGGGGGGGGGGGGGGGTGGGGGGGGGGGGGGGGTGTGTGGGGTGGGTGGGGGGTGGGGGGGGGGGGGTGGGGGGAGGGGGAGGGGGGGTGGGGGGGGGTGTGGGGGGGGGGGGGTGGGGGGGGAGGGGGGGGGGGTTGGGGGGGGGGGAGGGGGGGGGGGGGGGGGGGGGGGGGGTGGGTGGTGGGGGGGGGGGGGGGGGGGGGGGGGGGGGGGGGGGGGGGGGGGGGGGGGGGTGGGGGGTAAACATCTCATGAATTGATCAAAAGTGAGCCTAAAATAGTTCAAAAATGATTTTTAATTAAATGCTGTTCTTTTGAACGTTATATTATTATTTTTTTAGCATATATTAAAATAGAACAATTAATTGCAATTAGTAGTATTTTACAATATTACTGATTTTACTGTATTTTTAATTTTTATGTACAATGCAGCATCGGAGCATAGAAACTTGAAAACTTTTTTTTTATTATTATTATTTTTTTTTAAGTTTACTGCCTCAAACTTTTGAATGGTAGTGTGTGCATGAATAAATTGAAAGGAAAACAAAAACATTATGTCAAGTCATTGACCCTTCTATCACACTGGACAAATGAGTACAGCAGTAGGTTTTTTTACTTTTAAGTTATCAAATACATTCACTTAAACGTGTAATATGTCACATACAAAAGAATCCCAAAACTCCCCCCCCACCCCGAAAAACCCTCATTAGATACAGAAACACGTGTGGCTTTAACAAATTCCAGTTTACGCACTGAACATCTCTTCACGGTTGACCATCCTTGAGTACACAAGAGTGTGTGAACAGCTGTGTGTGAACTGGATTTGGCTACAGTATCTCAGCATGGGGCTGCACACGCTCTGATAGCTGCCTCACTGCAAACATGTTCAACTACACCAGTGTGTTCAGACGGTTGCAGTGCACAAGTTCCACAAGTATTACTGCACATCAATGCAAAAGTTTTTACGCTTGCTAATAGTCACAACACTTACTCACTGTCTTTCTAAGGCAACTTTATCAAGTGTCACATGATGCAACATGACATCATCTCTCACTTGAGGCACTAAATTATTGTCCAACGTATCGTCTAAAAGAATTTATCTAGCAACGTAGTGGTAAAACCCCTTTAAACCATTTAAAATGTTAATTAAGTCTAAATTGTACCATGTTAAATTTAACAAGTGACACAACAGTCCTACATTCAGTCATGCTGTCTGTGGGCTCAGCAGACACATAGACTGTAAAGGCAACAAATACATAACATTCTTAATTTAGCCTTTCTTTTTTAAACACAAACTGTCCCAAAAAGCTACGACTAATTTTATCCTCTCAGATATGCCTCCACCTTGTAGCCACTAAATCTAAATCTAAACTAAATCTGAACAAATAAGACACTTAAAGGAATAGTTCATCCAAAAATGAAAATTTGATGTTTATCTGCTTACCCCCAGGGCATCCAAGATGTAGGTGACTTTGTTTCTTCAGTAGAACACATTTGATGATTTTTAACTTTAACCGTTGCAGTCTATCAGTCGTATAATGCATGGCAATGGTAACAAAATCTATGGGAGTAAAAAAAACATCCAAATCCAAATTAAACCCTGCGGCTCGTGACAACACATTGATGTCCTAACACACGAAACGATCGAAGACACGAAAGAGCGCATACACACCTCACGCACTGGATGCCGTGCGCGCCCAAAGACAGTTGGACATAGTTGTGTATTAGAGGTAAAAAATGATATACTGTTCGGTTTCTTGCACAAACCGATCGTTTTGTGTGTTAGGGCATCAATGTGTCGTCACGAGCCGCTGGGTTTAATTTGGATTTGTCTGTGCAAGTTTTTTTTACTCTCATAGATTTTGTTATCATTGCCATGCATTATATGACTGATATAGACTGCAACGGTTAAAGTTAAAATCATCATATGTGTTTTCACTGAAGAAACAAAGTCCCCTACATCTTGGATGCCCTCGGGGTAAGCAGATAAACACCAAATTTCCATTTTTGGTTGAACTATCCCTTTAAGGGTGCTTTCACACTTGGTTCGCTTGCCTGGTCCGAACCCGAGTTCGCTTGCCCCTTCCCCCGCTGGACTGCGTTCATATTATTTTATTTGGGTCCGAACCGTGGTTCGTTTGCATCATCAAGCCAGCAGCTGTTTACCCTGTTGCTTGGTAATAACGGCACAGGAGAAGGCGGCAAAATGCATTACATTGCTCTCTGCACTTTTATATAATTAAGTTTTTGAACCGTTCGTTTTGTTTGCAAAGCTTTGGTACACAACGGCACTTACATCTGCCTTACGAATGTACTGCAAATGCTCTAAAGAACGCTGAAGGCAAACAGAAATTAGATATACAGCTCTCTGTTTGCAGCGCGTCAGTCACGCTCATCAGGAAAGTGAGTGAAACACACACACAAACACATTTTTATCAAATAATACGTCATTAAAATAGTGGTTCACATCAGCAGCGAACCGTACCGGAGTTCACATGAACCGTACCCCCAGACCACCCTTTTTAAGCGGACTCTGGTACGGTTTGCGGGTGCGCACCCGAGTTCGGAAGACAGCGTTCACATCATCCAAACGAACCGAATTCTGACGTCAATCGAACCTGGGTGCGCACCAAAAGTGCTAGTGTGAAAGCACCCTATGAATCATGTTAAAAAAAACATGGGATCTGAACAAATAAAACAATGGCAAGAGACTTTTTTTTATAAAATAGCCTTAATTAGAGATTAAAGACCTTCTTAAGGTTGAACGCTTCAAAAGAAAGAAATCTAAAAGAAAAAAAATCCCCCACCGTTCATATATTGCAGTCTCACATTTGGTCAGAGATTTACCGGAAATATTCAGGTAATCCATATTTTTCACAGCATTTCTTTCTCTCTGCATGTATAAGGTCCAGTGTATGAAACCATTTGGAATGAGGCTGCAAAAGCTCATGTTGGAAGTTGACATGGTCCCGTGTGCAGCCGCAGCGCCCCCTGTCTGTGAAGAGCACTTAAAGTTCGAAATTCCAAAGGCATTGTGTGCGGACTGGCACCAGATGTGTAGTGGTAAGTTAGCGTGTCGTAGTAGTGGTACTTGACCGATTTGCCATCAGGATCATGAGCGAAAGGCCAGAAGCCATACAAGTGGATCTGGTCACAAAAGCGCGTAGCCATGGTGTACATCAGGAGTCCGGTGGTGGGTCTTTTGATCTGGACATGATTGGTCAGCCAGTACCTGAAAGAAAATCAACATAAGACCATAATTTACTATACTCAAGCGCATACTTTCTTAAAATTAGTATGATCTATACTGTTTTATATTTATACTGTTCTATATCAATTACATAAAATCTTCAGAAAACAGACATTACTGTTCAAACGTTTGAGATCGGTAAGAATTTAGGTTTTTCAAAGAAGACTTATGCTCACCAAGGCTGTATTTATTTGATTAAAACAAAACAAAAAAAACAGTAAAAACTGCACTATTTTGAAATATTACAATATATACATTTTATTTTATAATTCTTATTATTTATGGATTTAGCAGACACTTATCCAAAGCGACTTACAGTGCATTCAGGCTATACATTTTTTACCAGTATGCGTGTTCCCTGGGAATCGAACCCACAACCTTTTGCGCTGCTAACACAATGCTCTACCACTGAGCCACAGGAGCACTGCATTTTAATAAAGCAATAAGCGATTGTGCCTAAGAACGCTGTTATAAATTCACTGTAAACCACAGCTTCACGAGGCGTATTGCATATTATTGTTATTCCATATTAGTAAGGTTTCACAAAAATAAAACAGGGCAAATAAAGTGTAATGATATTAATAAAATATTCTTCTTCTGCTAAACAATGTAGTTCCTCAGAAACGGTTGTGGTTCCAACAAAGTGGTTGCTGAGCAACACACAAATGTAAACAAAGGTGCATGTTTGTAGAGTAATTTACAACAGCTTCGAACTCAGCTCAACCAATCAGAATCAAGGCCCGGAACGATCCGTTTTATAAAATGCAATTTATTCCTGTGATGGAATTTGGATGGAATTTTTAGGAGCCATTAGTCCAGTCTTCAGTGTCACATGGTACTTCAGAAATCATGCTAATATGCTGATTTGTGTGCTCTAAAAACATTTATTCCCATTATTTATAATAAACAGTTGTGCTGCTTAAGAGTTTTGTGGAAACTGATACCGTTTTAGGACTTTTCTATGAATTGTTTTGATAGTTCAAAAGGACAGCAGTAAATTAAAAACTTTTGTAACATTATAAATGTATTTCCTGCCACTTACTGAATAAAAAATATTGATTTTTAAAAAAAAGAAAAGAAAATTTGAACAGTAGGTGTATAAGGTTTTTAAAAAGTGCCAGTCCAAATGTAACAGGGGATTATAAAATCCTAACTGTGTTTAACAGGTAAGGTTACTAAAAAGGAGCCTGAGCTCAGCCGCTGAATTTAGGCTAAATCTGCTTTTTAAAATATTCTCATGCTAAACTCGCCTACATCCAAAACCTGATGGCTGTGCAGCTCTTCCACGTTTAAAAGGAGGAGATCACACAATTGAACAATGTCCATTAAGATGCACTGAACCTTCTCCAGTCCACTCACCCCTGAATAGCCCTCACAACAGGGCTCTCTCTGTGAATCCGAGAGGTGTCATTCATTCAGAACGGTTGAGGAAAAAGGGGGGCCTGGAAGAAAGGAGTTTCAGCTAACAAAGGGGATCCCATATCTTAAAGCTACCTCTGGACTTTGTATGGCTGAGTACAGATTTCTTTATTAGGATTCATTGGGATTAAAGTAAAACGCTAATAATGTGAAATATTACAGTTAATAAAAAGTTAACCTATAATGTATTCCTGTAATGGCAAAGCAGCCATTACTCCAGTTTCCAGCGTCACATGATGCTTCAGAAATCTTTCTAATATTCTGATTTGATGCTCAAGGCACATTTCTCATGATCAATGCTTAAAACTGGTGTCCTGCTAAATATTTTTGTGGAAACTGATAAATCTCTCTCTATTTTTATTGAACAGTATTGTATCAAGTAAATATTCTCTCTGCTAATGCTATAAATTATAGTGGGCACTGATTCAGACCTATTCAAACTAGTAACCTAAGCTATCTTTGTGAATGATTTATTAAAAGAACCAGCTCATAAGAATCATTGTTTTGCATCCCACAAAACAAACTCAATAGACTCAACTCAAAAAGATGCTTCTTGCCCTTATTCCACAGTTTTTCTATTGTAGGATGCAATACAGACTGCAAACCTACTCAAAACACATAAAATGTAGTTTCTTTTGCTGTAACACTGATGATTTAACAACAAATACATTTTCATGCAGCTACTGAAAATAGGCATAAATAATTTTTTTTAGATTTTAAAAATGGGTTTAGATGCACCATCTCAATGTATTTAATGACTTTTGAAAACTTGTTCATTTAAACTACACAGAATTTTGTTGATTCCTGAAGTACGTTTGACAAGAAAATACTATTTCTGTTTTTCTACTTCAAAATGTCATGTTTAATTCAACGTGCTAGAAATGCTGTTTCTTTGTAATTTCTGAAAATTACTAGCAATCTGAAAAAAATAAAATAAAATTAGGATCTACACTGAATTTTTGTTCATTTCCAAATGAGTGTATGCAGATGATGTAATTTGTAGATGAGCTATTCCTATACAAATGTACTTTTTTATCATTTGAACAACTACAACATATTGCAATTGGAATATTTTCATCAAAACATCATTCATTGAACAGCTGTCTCTTGCTTGGCCTTTATTCTGGCCGTGGCAAGCCATGCTATACAGATGGATCTAAGAAAAGCCATCCTCAGCTAGTTGCATTGTAAGGATGGTAGGTTCCAGATACTCTGCTCTGAGGGAGGACTGAACGGCAGACTTAAAATATGCAGAGGTCAATGAAAGAGGCAAAGGTTGCGCTATTTAAAGACAACCGACTACAACTGAGCCCAGAGGGGATTGAATTTATTGAGCGAACTAACAAAGACCTTCTCTAAAAAAATACAGATATATAGATGCCAGTGTGCACTTAGTGTGGGCCTCAATCCATTTACAGGAACAGTCCTATGCTGTGGTCGCGGGGTAGGATGTGAACATATTGATGCCTGAACTATAAATAGCTAGAGGCTTGATACACCTGCTTCAGCGTGCATTGGTGTTGAGTATAGGCTTAAATGCACGGGCACGTACCCTCTGACAGCATGGAGCAGACGCAGGGAGGGGAAGGCGGTGCGGACGTTCACAGTATGCAGAAGAATTAGGCGGATGGCCCACTCCACTCGCTCCTCTCCTCCTTTAGCCATGAAGGCAGGGATCCACAGCACACTCCCACTGAGGCTCTGCAGCCTGTGGACAAAGCGCTGCACCCACTCCTCACTGTTCAGGTCCTGAAAAGCACGCTGCACCACAGAAGGGTTCATGGTCACCAGACTCGTGCGCAGGCCCACATCAGCTGCATACTCCTCCACTGGAGCCAGGTTACACCTTGGAAACACACACGCACTCACATGGTTAGGTCTTGATATTATCTCAAGTTAGTTCCTTTATATATTGTATACGTAAATGCCTATGCCTGTGTGCATACATACGGTCAAGCCTTAGTTTTCCTCATCAAGCTATCAACACATCTGAAGTTTATTCCACTCTGCATGCCTGCTTCAAAGAGACTACATTACACCCATAACATACTCTACACAAATGTGTCAATGTAGAACCTTCAAATAAGTGTTACATTTTCGCTGTTGCCAAAAGGGGTGCAATAGAACATTAGACTAAACAGCCTTCCTTCACAGTTAACATCTGGTGCAACATCTGGGTTCTGGAAGTAAAAATACCACTCGTTTTCTCCATATGGGACTTTTTTTTAATGATAACTAAAAAATCCTTTAAAGACAAACCTATTGTCTGCAAGTTTGCATATATCTATCATGGATTAATAACTTTACAGACAATATTTGTCTTTACACTTTTTTATGTATTATATATTTCTTCATTTTTAATTTGACTGTCATTTGTAATGCTTCATGGGATTGTAGTTCTTTCCCTCATTAAACCCATTAAGCACACAGTCTTGTATTTGAAGCAAAAAAGTATTTGAAAATCAGTAGTTTGTAATATTCACCTCAGAGCTGGTCGATTTTGGTTCATGGCTTATAATGCTTTAATTAAGACTATAAAAATCTGTGGGGGAAAAAATACAATTACTGCCACAATGAAGCAACAATTTGACGTGTTTTTCAGCAAGTAATTTAAAGGTAATATTTGCAGCACATTGATTGCGTAATAACACATTCGATTTAATGGAACAGACCTTTGAAAATAACTCTGTCTCTCTCTTCATGTGTTTGTTAACTCTAGATCAATGCAAAAACGTGTGTCAACTGGACTGCATGTTGACAGAAGGCCTGCACACTTCATTAAAGTACGTTTAACTGGGGTCTGGGGATCCTCAGAGGTCCATGGAAAAGTTTAGAGAAAGATAGATCAAATTTATAGTATACATTTAAAGTAAAATTATCTATATATAGTACAGTACTGAGAAGAAAAAAAAGTCATAAAACTTTGAAAAATTATTATAAATGTGAAAAATATGCAGGAAAATATTTAAAAGAATAAATAGGGTCTTTACATGAAAATATACTGTATAGCTTCCATTTAAATTTTAGGATGGGGGGGTCCCTCACATTAGGATGATCATATTTGGGGGTCTGTGGCAGATTGAAAAGCTCTGCCAGACTACTGAGCATCAAGAGTGACACAATGTTCACTAACAATGTGACCTATAAAGAGCAAAAAAGTAAGAGTGAGCAAAAGACTTGCTTCATTTTAAAACAAGTAATTTATCTTTGTATAAACTACAGCAAGTGCCTTTTAAAGCTCATCCCATCATTTAACTTAAAAAAAATCCATAAAGACACACAGAGGTGACTTTAAAGCAAATACTGAGCACAGTGTTGGCATTATCATCTTGCCACAATACCTGGAAAACCTTTCAACACTGGCACCATGCCGACTGCTGAGGCTTAGCTGTCATGGTCACACTCCCACACAGTCTTGTCCTTGCCCAGCAGAACAGCCATGCCAAACGCACAGGAGGGATTCAAGTTCCTCCATTACTTAATCTTTGAGGCTCTGTATGTCCCTGGACTGAAGCTGAATTACATTAATGTCCTAAAAGCACAGCTAGGCTGATTTCTGACTCATTTAGGATTGGGAATATCGCAGTATTACACAAGTGTGTCACAAAGCACACTGCTGTACATGTGTTTTTCCAAGCAAACAGCTTTAGGCTGAACGCAGAGCATTTTACAGGCAAGTGAACTTTAATCAATTTTAGAAGACCGCCTAATTATGTTTCCAGGGATGTGGCTTAGAATTACTTATACAAATGTCATATTGGCTCAGCTGGTCACTAATTGCAGTATGTTATTATCAGTCTTCAGTTCTGAAAGCCTTCCGACAGTACGAGTCAAGCCTGGATGTACTGACAGCTATTTCAAAAGCGCATTGTGTCACATACTGATCGTAATCTGTTTGAAATCCAACCCTTTTTTAAGCAAGTTTAAAGTTGTAGAGAATGGGAATACCCGGCTGCAGAAGATACAAACAGCACGAACAATTAAATTGAAAATGTGTCAATTAACGTCATAATAAATTAACATCAGCCTTGCAAACGTGCCGATCTGAGGTATTACACTCATGATGAAACCTCTGTATCTGAGGTTTTTGCAGCCTGTTATTCATGAAAAAAAAATGAAAAGCTAATTGTGCAGGTTTAAAATAAGAAATAAAGTCACACTGTGAGATATAAAGTCAGTTACAAGAAATAAAGACCAATTTATGAGAAATAGTGGCAATTGCAAGGCAGAGTCCCAATTACCTTTTTTTTTTTACACTGAGGCACAAACCTTGTTTTATGGTTATCACTTAAATAAATCAGGTATTAAGGACCAAAAAGAAAAAAAAAGTCCAAATAGGAGACAGAATTTTTTCTTTTAGAGAGAGAAAAAAAAAAGTTATCCACTGCTAATGTTAGGACATTGTTTTATAATTATTCTTTAAAGCTAGTTTAGGAAGATTGATTGTTTGATGGGATTTATTGTTTGATTCAGGATGAGAGCTGGCTAAGGTTACATCAACAGAGCACAAACTGTGAAATGCTACGACACGAGACAGAAGAAAAGAAGTTTACCTAATGACAAAGTCATGTGAATCAATCTCTCTGCCGCAGCTGCTATTCAGTAATATCCCAGAGTTCCCTACGATGGCACATTGTTTGTAATGCTGGTTCTTCATTGGAGACACCGTCGGCAAAAGGTGGTACAGGTTCTCAGAGATGTTTGTGGTGCTCTGGCGGTCAAATATATAATGAATTACATCCCCGGGTTTAAAGGTGCTCTTAAGAATTGAGATGTCCCTCTCAGCATCCAGGAACCTCAAAATGTTTTTCCTGGAAGAAAAATGAAAAATAATAACATGCTTTATGAATGCTAAGGGATAAAAAAAAAATAGAGTATTAACAGGGAACCACATTCTTTTTTACTGTGCATTTGAAAAAATTCAAGCCGTACCTGATGAGGTTAGACAAGGTTCTGTTGAAAGTCCATTCAGGTGAGGATGAATTTCTGGCTTTGCTCTTTATGCATGGCAGTGGAATTGGAGAAGAAGAGACTTTGCTTTTTCTATAGGTGACTAGTGAAGTAGGAGCAGTATTCAGGACTGAATTTCTGATGGAGAAAAAAAAAACATGTTTATGTGCATGTCTACCACACTTCACTATTAGACACAGCTACAAATAACAACATAACATCTGTCAGATCAAAATACTGACAGCTATGTTTTGGTAAACCCTGTAATGAATTTGTGAAACCCTGAAATCAGTAATATGAAAAAAAGAAGAAAAAAAAAGAAAAGAAAAAACATTAAGTAGGTTTAAATAATTAGCATGTAAACCACCAGAAAATAGAATACATTTAAAGACTTATGTGGTTGTAAGCATTAATGATATTTTCTCAGGAAAACACCATAAATCATAAGTGATATAACAAATCAGATTACAAACCTGTTGGACTGAAGGACAAAGCTTTTTAAGTGAAACTTCTGTGAATCCTCAATGTTCCTAAGAGCAGAAGGCATAACATATTCATCATCATTATCCAGTAATTTGACCATTAATAATGATCTCCGAGTAGATAATTGAGGCAAAGGCAATTAGAATTTGAATTATAATGATGATATTTATTTAGGACTTTAATATGAGCCACTCCACATTTAAACTCTTTAGAATATTTTGATGGTACAAACCCAAGGTTATGACTAGCGTGTTTTACCCTTGTTATTGATTAATCATTTGACAAAAATAAAGTGTTAGAATATAATACTAAAACCTGGAGGAATCACCTTAAAGGAACAGTGGCTGAAAATGTACTCACCCTCAGGGCATCCAAGATGTAGATGAGTTTGTTTCTTCATCAGAACAGATTTGGAGAAATTTAGCATCACATCACTTGCTCACCACGTGATATATTTACTTCAAACATGCAGCTTTTCACTTCACAAGATGTTAACTGATGGACTGTAGTCAAATTGATTACTTGTGGATTTTTGTGACGTTTTTATCAGCAGTTAGGACTCATTCCGACGGCACCCATTCACTGCAGAGGATCCATTGGTGAGCATGTGATGCAACGCTAAATTTCTCTAAATCTGTTTCGATGAAGAAACAAACGCATATACATCTTGGATGGCCTGTGGGTGAGCAATTTTACATTTTTTGGTGAACTATTCCTATCAAACATAACGGCAAGGATAATAGGTAACCAGTGTTGGGAAGGTTACTTTGCAAATGTAATAGGTTATAGATTACAAGTTATTTAAAACGTAATAAGTAGTGTAACTATTTCAATTACTTTATTAAAGTAATGTAACTGATTACATTTGATAACTTTTTGATTACTTTTCTAAATTTCTAATGAATGTTTTCAACTGTTAATCATTTCAAACATTTAAGCCTGGCTGTAGGATTAACCAGTTATTCCTCAGTCAACACTTATTACTGTCAGACTTTCAAAATCCTTCAACACTTGAATTAAGATTATAATAAATTTAATTTTAAAGCACAGCACTGGAATGCACTTTTAAAACACTGGAACAATTTTTTATCACTCGCCATGGTGGCAACTCTCAGACAGGTTGTAGCCTAAAGCTTTCAGCGGCAATGTGGATTGATGTAAGTGGAAGACGTGGTGCTCTGAAAATTAAAGGGGTCATATGATGCTATTTTAGAGATCATTTTTTGTGTATTTGGTGTAACAGAATATGTTGACATGCTTTAATGTTAAAAAACACATTATTTTTTCAAATACTGTACGTTATTGTAGGTACTCTATGCCCCGCCTCTCTCTCTCAAACGCTTCGTGTTCTACAAAATCCCTCCTTCCGACAGCGCAGTCTGCTCTGATTGGCCAGCTGACGCCAGTGCATTGTGATTGGCCAAAAAAAAAAAAAAAAAAAACAAAAAAAAAAAAAAAAAAACAAAAAAAAAAAAAACAACCAGCAAGCACCGTCGAATGTAACGCCCCTTACCATAATCGCGAGCTTCATCTTTCAAAATAAATGTAAAGACAGTAAATAATGTCGTTAGTTTTACCATCAGTTTAAGCCCGAAAGGGCAACAGAGTCGCAGTGATGATGCAGTACACAAGCCACTGTTAAGACAGCTGACTCCACTTTGATGTGACCCTGTCCCTCTCTCATCTCTCTCACACACACAAACATCGGAAGCATAAGCACACACACACACACACACACACAAACACACACACACACGGTGCGCGCAAAACTCCGCAGTTGAACAGTCAATAGCAAATACTTAAATAACAAAACATACTTACAGTCACTGATTCAGAAGCGGCAGATTGTCATAGCAAATTCAGAATTAACTCCTCTCCTAGGTTCATGAAATGGTCATCCATAAAATGCATTGCTGTTCTGTTGTAAGTGATCTTAAAGATTCCCAAATGCATCTACTTTCGGAAGGTCAAAAAAAGTGCTCTTGCTTTCGCCTAGAAACACACAGCGTCTCCCCGACATGCTGCTTCAACACTAACTGAGGTTACTAAAACCACGCCTTCTTTCTTTGCATGCACATTTGGGTGCATTATGCAATAGTCCCACATAGTGAACCTGATATGTGTGGGGGGCATGTGTTTTAAACCGCCGTTTAGGGGGCGTGGGCAGAGGTCTACTTTATAAAGAATATCTCTTAGTCTTTGCAACTTCAGGGATCTTTATCTATGCACAATCAGCTTGTAACACTCCAAAGAGAAAGGAAAACTTGAAATGGCATCATATGACCCCTTTAAAACGAGAACCAATCAAGGGCATCAGAATAGTAATAGATTACAGTTACATTTATTTTGTAATTAAATTACATAACTCCATTACATGTAACTAGTTACTCCCCAACACTGTAGGTAACTGACATCATGCGGTTCACACTACCTCTACCTGCTGGGTGCCCCTTCAAAGCAGTTAGGACAGGATAGCATTTTCTCTTTGAGCAAATCAGTCCTATTTGTCTACCACTCACTGTAATGTTCTCCATGTCTCCGCCAAAGTCATGGCTACGTGCATTATTAAGCAGACAGAGCACAGATCTCTTAAAATTCTGGGGAGCAACTTCAAATGCAGATTTAATGGTGGTGTTGCTTCAAAGCACTTATAACTGCTCTGAGATATACCCATTAGATCTTGTGTTTGATAAAGAATTACATTCTAAATTGCAATAAATTATAAACCTCACCAATAACTTAAGCAAGAATTAGATCATAAGCATCGTCTAATGCCTTCTGACAGCTAGTAAATGAGGTGTGAAATTTCCAAATTGGAATTTTAGAATTATATTTTGTCTCTGGGATATTTTGGGTTAGCAAATATGAGGGAGTAAATATTCCCTTACCATGCGTAATTGATAAATTGTAATCAGTGCAGCAGAAACATGAAATACAATCTCACGGTATAGAGCAAACAAGCCAAGTACTTTGCATAAAATGTCAAATGTGGCAACGCAAAGTATGATCCATTTAAAAATTAAGCACTATATGCACATCCTGGCAGCATACACTTGTGTTTGAGTGTTGTTTTTTCATGCAATTATTCCTACAATTAATCCATCTACACACAAACATTCTTCTCACTCAAGAGCTTTAAGGTGTATGTGCCGAGACAGCTAAATTATGTAAGCCTGAGGATTTCTGCTACAGGGTTCAATTATAGCTGAGGAAAGGCAAACCGTTCATTTTTGTCTCCAGGCTGTAGCTTTAAAATCACAAATCAAACAGTAATCCCCTAGCTGCCACAACCCACAGATCAGACTGTCTTTTCACTTGCCGTGAATGGGCACAAACAGAACACACTCAAGAGTAGAACAAAACCACAAACCAACAGTCATCCGTTACAGAGCACCAGGGTCAGCTGCATTTATCTCACACACAGCAAAGTCTGAAGGACTCATTTTGGAGACCAGCCAAGAATTAATAATCAGAGTCTATACAATATTCAGCAAAATTGGCTACAAAATGTGTTATCACTCTGCTGGTAACTAACTCTGAATGGACAAAAGATTAACTTTAAAATATCCCGTATACCCGCCAGATTCTACAGAACTATATTCAACTACATCAAACTATCGTGATATCAAACATGTGAGCTGTTCCCTCAAATTGAAGTAGCCTACCCACATACACAGGCTGTGCCTTTGCAAACAATAGTCTTCGGGACAACACATTGTCTCCCTCTTTTGACTTAGACACAGTATTACCGTTTGATGAAAGACCAAACCAATCCTGCAGGAAAACACAGTTTAACATGTAGTCTGTGTTTTAAGACATTGTGGCAGGTCTAAGCTGGCTATTTGCTGCTCCAAAATGGTTATTAGCTGGTCCTAGCCAATCATTTGCTGGTCCAAGGTGGCCATTAAGTTGGTAAGGTGGTAAATCATCTTGGAACAGCAACAAATCAACCTCAGTGGTCAGGCTGGCTTTTTGGAATATGGTAGCTTGTCAGACAGCTGTTGAACAGCTTAGAATGACCAGCTTGAACCAACTAGACCAGTTATTTTCCAAAACACAGCTCCGGTTTAAAACTGATTTTGTAAAAGAAAAAATAAATACACCAAATAATCAGGTAAATAAAATATACAGCTCTCAGGCATTTTCTGTATATTCATGGTATTAACACGAGCCAATACGCAGCTCAGGCTAGTCCTAAATGGACTGTCCATTGTTTGGGCTTCTACAAAGTCTCTCTCGAGCCAATCAAAGCACGGAGGACAATGTCCTAAACATAAACCCCACATAAACATAAATAGAGTACAACTGCGCGTCGAAACAACCAGGAAGACCAGACAAGCATGTGATATATTCATCCGTATATTGTTTATTGTACATTAATCGAATGTACTTACGCGATTTCTTCCTCCACTTCCGATATATCAGCTATAATCACAAATATAACCAGGGCTGTCCCGATTCCAAACATCAGTATTCGGAATTCAAAAGACATGACTTGACCGATACGCGAGATTCTACAGATGCGTCGAACTGTAAGCGCAATAGAAATCTGTTCTTCTTTCACACTGCTTCTTTACGCAGGGCAACACATGTAACGTTCCTCCGTCTCCTCGACAAAGCCGAACCATTCTAACCTGCCCGTGCAGGTTAACGAGCAGTTGTCTGCAAATATCACGTCCATCAGCTTCTTCACAAGTAGTGTAGAGATGAGGCAAACGTGAACGTCCTTTCTTCTCTTCTACAGCTGCCGCTACTCCTCGGAGATCTGATCTGGTGGGTGGCAGTTCCCTTGAAACTTTGCCTGCAAGGTGCATAAACTCACATATGAATGTTATGTATTCAGTTAAGCCGCGTAATTGGTATATATAGGCAGAAGGCGTGGATTTGAAATTGAATATGAAATATGATTCCCCCTCTCCGTCTTGCTCTCTTTGTTTCTATTTGACACAAAGACAGTTTGGTTTTACGGTGAGGGCTTTCCATTGACTTCTATATTGTTTGTATATTGCGCTAATGGTCTTTTCTAACCTCTATTCCCAAATTCTTGTCCTAACCAGGTGCGACGCGACAGGAAAGACATTTGTCTGTCTAACAGCTGCACGGCGCGACATAATCAATCACAAATCACAGCCAATCAGAACAGTTCCCTCCGTCCGCGCGCTTTCTCGTGCCTCACAACGTAAAACACCTTTTATTTTCACGACTTTCGTGCTGTTTTTATGCTTTTCATAAGTTTCTTTGTGGAAAGTTTGATTTGTCATGTGATATCCAATATTTCTCAAATTCCACAATCAACCTTACCTCATGAGAGTTTCGTGTGGGCGGGGCTACGCAACGCTGCAGAACAATGCAACATTTTTCTGTTTCCTGTAAATGTGCAAGACTTTGATTCATTAGCCACTCTATAAATAACTAGGAGAATAACAGAGTGCGGTAACAGTAAAACAGTTTTCCACATTAATAGCCTACCAGTTTGCAATATCAAGCAGCATAAAGCATAATAACAGTTAGGCCTACCGCTAATCGAAATAGCTGATTCTAAATGCAGATTTTTGTGGGACAAAAGCAGTAATTTCAATAGGAATCCACACAATTAGGAATTTCATGTGAGGGCGAAAAATTTCTCATGCAGATTTCGCAACATTTCACAGGTGGTCACACGGATTTGTTGCACTGACCAACAGAAAGCTACTTAGTTTGAAAGTGACTTCTGTGTGTGCTGTGCTTCGTCACTACACTATTTTTTATGTATTTATTGTCTTATTTTGCTAATTTGACAGCACATTACAAGACTGATTTTGTACAGCTAAAATAACAGGAAGCGGCTGACAAACCTTGCACATTCAAGTTAAAAATGGCTGCCTCAGCTCTTACATAAAAATATGGTGGATTTTGCCATAGCCTATATTTATATGGAAGAAAAAGTAAGTGCAGTATGTTAGTATATTCTTGCTCATCGCCTGTCAGTCACAGCTGGTTATAACAGATTTAATTGCTGGAGGTCACAATGTCAATGTGCTAATGGGGTTTTGCCTACATTGTAAGGACATTTGGTCATTTGAACCCCACTACAAACGCACACACACAGACAAAAGCAGCTGCTGCTTCAGCCAACAGTCCTTTCATCTTTGATTCTGATCGTCTCTGATTTAATTGAAAGGTAGTAAAACTTTAATTTGTGAGAAGGTTGTTTCAGTGATCTACAGACCTAAAACAATTAGGCAGCATAATTGTTTTATAGCTAAGATTGACTGGTTATCATGATCACTCACCAAGTGTTTCAGAACACCAGATGTTATGAGAGGTATTAAAATTTGCTGTCTTTTTAAGAGTGCATCCAGCTGATGTAACTGGAGAAAAAAGCTGACAAAATATTACTTATGAAGATTGTGGATGACAGTTTCCACCGTCTTCCAAGCTCAGGAATACACTGAAACAATCCTGGCATATCATTTCTAAACCTACAAATGAAGACGCTTCTCGCGCCGTGAAAGATGTACTGTTTATATCACTGTTTCTTGTCAGGTCCAACATCCTCACTGCTTATGAAAATATGCTGCTTGTGTAGGCAAATGTAAGTTTGTATTAGGAAATACTGATATAACAGTAAAGGGATTTTTATTCTATTTTTATTATTCAAATATCATCATACACTGCTGTCATCCCATCATGCATATTGAGGATAAACCTAATACTCTTTTTAGAAATGGAAGAATACATACAATGATACAAGAGTAAACTGTCCTACTTCACCTATATTCGACCTATTAGCTGATGGTTGTTCATGATTATTTATGAATTCCTGCATCAAGTTCATCTTGCCATTAAACTAACTTTTGCTATTTTGTCAGCTTAAGATCTGTAATTTTCTTTCTTTGTCAAGGTTCTGAGAATATTTGCAAATGAGCTCACAAAAGTGGTGTTTTGTGCCCACAACCCTATAGTGAATTTCTGAAAGAAGCAGAAGGAATCTTATTTGAATCATTCTGATACATTCGTGTGCTTTGTGCTGCCAGAGATGGCCTAGAAATGGTGATGTCCGTGGAGAAAAGAGTAAGGAAATGAAAAAGGGGGTCATCTTTCTGCCATATTTTTAATTTGTTCTCACAATTGCTTTATAGGGAGTCTGTATGCATGATGGGTTGTGAAAACCTTTTGATTAACATTTTGTTTATGTGTGTGTGTTTAATATCTAGGCCAAAATGCTTAAATCTTAAAGGTTCTTTATTGGCACCTATGATTCCACGAATAACCTTTAAAGGCGTCATGAACTAAGAAATCAAAATTCCCTTGATCTTTTGACAAATATGAGGTCATTGTACTATATAAATATCCGGTAAGTTTCAAAACTCAAAACTTTCTCAATAGTCTAAAAACAGCTTGTATTGAAGCCAATCTGCCAAAATGACAGGTTGTGGAATGTGCCACTTTATGATGTAATAATGTGGCTAAACCCCACCTCCGCAGAAGATCAATGCCTGCTCCTACATCACTGCCTGCTAAGCCCTGCCCACTGATTCGCAGTCTTTGCATTGCATTGTCTTCCTTCTGATCCCAGCATTAGGAAAGAGTGGATGAACTTTATTTTTAATGAAACTCCAGAACACGACAGTAAGAACTTGGTCCTTTGTTCACTTCATTTTACCACTGATTTATTTACAAACAGGCACAATTTCGACAAGGTCTTTTCAGAAAGATTGAAATGTAAAGACGAATGCCTGTGCGACTATGGGATCTGACAGTAATTTCGCACCACACAAGTTTGAGTAGGATCAAGACCAAGTTCGTTCATGAAACTCTAGATGGCGCAGGCTGATGGGTCCTTAACGTAACTGATGATATTCTTAGCATTAAACGACTTGTCACAAGATGATTGGTTCATGTTGCATACACAGCTAATGAGGTTACTGCTTTACATTTAAATGGTTGATTAGCATTCACTAGAGCTTTTCAGGGCACACTTTCAGAGTTACTCTTAAACCCTTCACCTTCCCCAGCTCCACCTGTTATTTTACATTTACATTTACATGGTATATTTAGTCATGTAGCAGACACTTTTATCCAAAGCACTTACCTTGGGGGATACATAAAGCGATTCTTCTTAAAGAGGCAAGCAGACACAGGAAGTGCTCGTAATACCAAGTTTCTGGCATTTGTTCAAATAAGTACAAGCTAGAAAGATAAGGAATAAATAAAGAGAGAATATATATAGCTGAATATATATATATATTATATATAATTATATAGATTATATATATTTTTTTTTTTTTTTTTTTTTTATGTTGAAGTCAAGTAGCTTCGAAAGAGATTAGTTTTCAGCTGTCGCTTGAAATTTGTCAGGGATTCAGCATTCCGGATAGGTGTGGGAAGATCGTTCCAGCAGCCAGGAGAGGTGAACGAGAATGTTCTGGAAAGTGATTTTGACCCTCTCTGTGATGGTACCACGAGGCGTCGCTTACTAGCGGATCTCAGACTTCTGGAGGTGATGTAGATTTGTAGTAGTGAGTGGAAATAGGCGGGTGCTGAGCCTGTGACTGTTCTATATGCAAGCATCAATATCTTGAACTTGATTTATCTATATGATATATAATACGGGTTATTTTATATGCGATTTTTGCAGCATGCAGTAAATGTCTTAAATATCACAGCACCATAATCGGATTATTGGCAGTAGGCCAGTTTCCTGTCCTTGCTTTTCAGCAGCAAAATCTACACAATACAGCAATAACCACAGCAGCAGCGGTAGCAGATCTATTCCGCCAAGACCACATACATTAACATTGTCATGTACATTAACATGCAAATTCCTCAGAGAGTTGTCATGACAGAAATGTTTTTATATGGTCACTATTACTTTGTCTGTTATTACAGATCGTTTTTACTGATATGTACAAATATTTATGCATTTTTAACCTAATTCACATCAGTGTCCATTTATGAAGGATGTAGGCTGTCAAACTTTTAGCCAATCATAGCAATGGGCGTTTACTTCTGAGTCTACAATCCTCCACGCCTATTCACACAGAGCGTTCTGATGAAGGGGGTTTAAAACAGTACAGAAGATAGCCTATTACTTCTAAATTATGATATTTTTTGATGTAAAAAATCATTATAAGTGGACCTCAGAGAACAGTACAAAAAAATAAAAAAGCAGTTCATGGCCCCTTTAACATCCATGGAACGTTTCTATTCCAAAAAAAAGGTTCTTTATCCACCTTTTTCTTGTCGTAAAAATGGGCGCGGTCATTTGTAAATTTTATGGGTCTGGCTTCCGGTCTCATCTGCGTCCACTCCGTTTAGCTATTTTTAGCTGAACAAAACAGTTCGTTTTGCTGCTTGATATTTAAAGTTGGTGTGTCTTATCATATTATTTTAATGTATTATCATAATTACACCCACACACAACACTGGATTCCAAAAAAAAAGTAGTGCAACAGTTATCAAATACCGTTTAACTACTGCACGTTGTTATTCTCCTCGCTATTTACCGGCTAATGAACCAGAAGTCTCACCCATAGGCTTACTTCCGCGTTGAAGAAAAAGGTGGATAGCGAGAACAGCTCTTTAGATTTTTAAAATGTTCTTCACACAAACATGTGTCTACACCGGACACGAGCCACGACCATTGTCGTTTCACATCGCAACAGCTTAAAGCTGTCTACATTGGATGCGACAAAATGACTGTTGTAATTTAATTTGTCCTTTGTGTCAGATATCGCGCAGCCGTTTGAAGTAGCCTACATCAGAAATAGAACAGGGCATCAGTTTACTGTCGGGAATTTGTCCTGTTGAGTCGCATTGCAGTGCGTCCAGTGTAAACTGATTGGGTTCTACCATCTTTTGTTGCATCGCATCAGGTGTTCAATGTTCACTAAAAAGGTTATTCTTATAGCATCACTGCGAAAACCCTCATTTTGGACCCATCAATACTAGTGTAGTGAAGTGAAAGCAGTGAAAAAGTTAATCAAATGCAGTTTAACTTAAGGTAACTTAACTTAAGGTCTTAAAGGTAACTTTGAAACTGTTTGTAGGTCTTTTTTCATCTTACCGACTTGGACCAGGCTACTGAAGCAGTCGGAAAGTCAGCGCGGAGCTGCCTGCAAATAAATGAGCAACATTTCATGTCAATGAGTCACAGCAGTTCTTGAATGCAATGAGCCAATATAAATCTCTGCTGCAACATTAAGGTAGAAAATAGTACCCATATTTCCATCAGCTCAGTGTGCCATTGCTCCGGACCCAGCTTAGCCCTGCATGTGCAATGTGTATATCAAGTTATCCAATGGAAAATGACCATGCTCCATATCCAATCTGCTTCTAAGGATTTCATGAAGGCAAGTAATGGGTTTTTGTAATGCTTTTAAATAGTCTCTTCCTGCCTCCGCACACACACACTGCTCAGTCCTCAGCCACTGGGAAGGAAAATACTTTTGCAATGTAATTTTTATGTAAGATGTTATTTTGAAACGAATAAGTGAAAAATGCTTTGGAGAAAAGCTGACACTTTTTCCATTTCCCTCATCTGTAAAACCTCTTTCTGTAATCTTTTCCCGTATCGTAAAAAATTGCAATTGCACAACATGCAATTATATATTGTAATGTTTATAAAATATCTGCTAGTATATCTATGGACAACAAACAAAGTTAAAATGAGAGAATATTCAAGAACATTAGACATTTGTTTAATGTTCAGATCATAGTTTACTTTTGCTTGCATGTTTTGGGGAGAAAAAATTCTTCAGTTTTGATCATGAAGCGTCAAGCTCCTTGTTTTTTTCACTGTATTTGAGCATTTGAGCTGCTCTCAGCATCTACTTTGAACCAAATATCAAAAATGTACAACACAAAGAGCCGACTGATAATCCACCCTTCCTGCTTCTCTCTCAAATATTATGAGTGCCACTTGAAGCGTGTCAGTCATATTTTTGATTTATGTTTGTGCCACAGCAGGGTAACTTCAGCTGAATACGATAGGTGGTTTGATTATTATGGACAACCTGAGCAGTGGTTTCGAAAGATAATTTTCAAAACCATAAATTCAGCATTTTTTTTCAGTTAAAGCACTGCAGCAGAACATCAACTCTTTTGAATTACTTATTTACATAAAGTATTCTGTGCATTTTCACGCAAACACATCAGTCTCCTGAGAAACTAGGCACTGTAATGAATCCTCAAATTAATTATGCACAGTTTGGTGGGATAAACATAGCAATGATGGATTATTATGTGAAACAAAGCGAAACAGATTGCTTTGTGCATAGAGCACACACAAACATTGCCCCCCCCCCCCCCCCCCCCCCCCCCCCCTAAAAAAAAAAAAAAAAACCAATTATATATATATATATATATATATATATATTATTTTCAGCAACCAGTTGCTTGTCACATTCAAATTGGTTGTCATATTAACAACACTAATTTGTGGAGATTCAGTGCATTGAGTTCCACAAAACTGAATGCATTATTTGTAAATTGACTGTTAAGATAAACATTTTGCACAATTTAGTATCTTTAATAATATCATTGTGTTGCCACTAGATGCCTTTATAGCCCTATGTAACAATCCCTAGTGTCTAAGTTATTGCACATAATTTACACATAAATCACACATAAATTAATTGTATTACATTTTGATTTGGATACTATATACTATACTACTACATATTGTTTAGATGTTATCAATGGCTACTTTTTGTCTTTATCTGTTTTTTTGTTAAAAAATGTTGTTGTTGTTTCCTGAAACATTGATTTAAAGTGTCAGTTATTGCATTTTTATTTCATTCAAACCTATAAAACCCCTTTGTTACACCAAACTACATATAAAAGTTTTATCAGTGGCATAAAAGTAACCAATGCAGCTATTTAATCATTTGCTACTCGTTAACGCGTTAACGTCCCCTTTAAATAACGTGACGCTCTGCCCTCTATGACGCTGCTCCAATTAAGCGCTGTTGGAAGTGAATAAATTGATTCAGCATTTCGACACCTCCATAAAGATGCATTTAACTCGACAAAGCGTTGAAATAGCAAATTTACGATACCAATAGTTTTAATTGAGGTTAAAAGTTTAAGGGGAATATACTGACACGCTGATCCTTTACCAATGCTTGGCGCAAACACGCACCCCTTTGGACAAATCTGGCCCAAATATTTGGACCAATGTCTCAAAAGTGCCCCAAATATACTGCCTAAACAAATCTGCTTTTTGTTCACTTTATTTACTGTACCAATATTTTAAATTGGCCTTTGAACTTAGCTTTATTGCATGGCNAAAAAAAGTGTCACCTTGCCAAAGCACTGACAGAGCCCACTGATCTAATGGCGTTGTTGAGCGCTCCAAATGCAAACTTTGCATGCAGCAATTGACACTACTCTGATCTAGTGGCATACAGGCATCTTCAGATTGACAGTACTCTAGCCCAATATTGTTGGGGGATCCAGTGGGGGCAGCAGTCATTTTTCAGGGTGACCGTGCCACTCTTTATCAAAACCCTGCTAAAAGTGCCAGTACGTGCGCTCATTGGCGCCCCTTCAGCTGGTGGCGCCCTAGGCGACCGCCTAGCTCGCCTATGCCTAGAAAGGCCCCGCACACAACACATGCCAAACCAAACCCTGCTAATGCACTCCATGGTTAGGGAGTAAGTCTGTAGGGAAACCTTGTAGATATTTCCTTATCTGCAGCAGAGAAAAGGTTTGAATTCCCAAACAGAAACACTGTTAATTTTAAGAGCTATTACTAGCTATTTAAAGGAATAGTTCGCCCAAAAATAAAAATCTCTTCAAAATATACTCGCCATCAGGCCATCCAATATGTATTTTGTTTTTCTTAATCAAACGATGTTGAGAAATTTTGCATTGCATTACTTGCTCACCAATGGATCCTCTGCAGTGAATGCCATCAAAATGAGAGTTCAAACTCAAAATGAGAGATAAAATATCACAATAAAATCCACAAACAAGCAATACAACTCCAGTCCATTAAATCATGAAGCAAAAAGCTGCTTGTTTGTAACAAACAAATCCATCAAGACATTTTTAACTTCAAACCATTGCTTCTGACTAAAATACGAGTCCTCTTTCCATAATATCACTTTTTTCAGTAAAAAAGCTGTCTTGTCTGAATCAGGAAAGAAATATGCACAGATCAAGTACCAATTACAAGTGAAAAAAGTCCAAAACAGTGTTGTGTGGATTACTTGTGGCCTTTTATTCTGATGGCACCCATTCACTGGAGAGGGTCCATTGGTGAGCAAGTATTGTAATGCTAAATTTCTCCAAATCTGTTCTGATGAAGAAACAAAATCATCTACATGGATGGCCTTAGGGTGAGTACATTTTCAGCAAATTATCATTTTTGGGTGAACTATTCCTTTAAGTATGTGAAATGGTCGGTAATTGAATTAGCTCTCTCAACTGTGTTATTGCTACACATCAATTTAAAGAGCTCTCTATTTACTGACAATAATAACCCTGATAAATAACCCTACACTGCAGAACATAAATGCTTCATATCCCCACCCCTCCTGAGTTTGGATCCTCTGAGACGTATGAAAGTGGGAACTGAGCACTATTACACCTAAGACATATTTGCGATGTCAGTGTTGACAACAGTGCATTTCATGAAGCATATTTTTAACAAGAATAAACCTTTTGTAGTGTTGGGAGATGTTTTGTGTCTTCTGCAGGTGCTGATGAATAGGACACCATGCTATAAATAACCTCCTGAATATTTCAGAAATATTTAGTATATTATTTTGTGAATATTGGTTTCACACCAGAAATGTGCCTTATAGAATTGCATTTGCATCCCTATTAGTTAATGTATCTTTCCCTTAAGTCACTCCTTCCAGTTCTATCGGTTCTTCATTTATCTGTCAAGGCTGCAAAAGGGAATCTATGCTACATCAAATAAAGACTTTAATCTTCTTATACTCCAGGGCAGATTAACACACAGTATATGTGTCACCTCACTTAAAGAGACACTGTTAAAAACCGATGGAAGATAAATACTCATAAATTCAACAGATGGATTTCAGTTCAAATACTCCTGCAAAAATCTTTACGGTACTTCAAACAGCCTGACATTTGGTGTCTATTTAGTTAAATAAAAAAAACTGTAAGGTTGTCAGGTTTATATATGACCTTTTGTTGTAAAGAAAAGGATATATCTAAAGAAAGCCTTTTTATCCAGTAGCGGTATAGCCTCTGATGTTGGAGATGTTTAATTTCAAAGGCCCATGGTGAATTATTATGCTTTTCACCTTCATATCCACAATAGATCAAGTAGTTTCTTTATTTCAGGACCAGCTTAAGGTTATATGAAAAAAGAAACCTTTAGGGTTGGGTACTGAACTCGGTACTTTTAAGGGTACCGACCGAATTGCATCCGATACTACCGAGTACCGATTCACGTTAAATCAATCGGTGCCAAATTTCGGTACCTGAGAGCGCATCTGGGCACATACGCTACAGCAGGGATGGGCAACTTTGATAGTGACGAGGGCCAGCATTTTTTCTCCTTTATACCAAGGGGCCAGATTACTAATCCACGTCCACACACCTTTTACACCGTCTTACTCCATTTCCTTTTTACTGAAGGAAATTAAAGTATAACTAATGTAATTTGTTTTTAAAGATTTTATTAAGTATAAAACTTGTGCAGTTATGCTAATTCAGAAGAAAAACTTTGTTGTCAGTGGACAGAAATACTGTATTACCTCAACAAGCCAATGTAAACATCTCAATTTAATTGTCTGTAAATTTGCAACAAACTAATATACAGAGGTCCTTTTTTTATTAGTAGCCTACAGAACATTCTCAAAACGACCTAAAAGGACAGTTAAAAATAGTTATTCCAAATGGTACTATAAAATAACCTGGTATCTGCAGGATTTTTTAAAATCAAATTTTAAGACCTTTAAAAAGACCTTTTAAGATCGGCACTTCCCTTCGCCTTTAAACAATTTTTAAGAAACGGAGGAGGGTCAAAGTATCAATTTTAGATTATGTAACAATTATATCAATTAATTCTATTTAATACCATACATATACATTTCATTTGTCCCATTTAGCAGATGCTTTTTCCTAATCTACTACAATTGAGGACAATAGAAGCAGTCAAAACTAACAAAAGAGCAACAATATATAAGTGCAAATGACAAGAATTAAAATAGAATAGAAAGTGTTAGAGTTAGAGGGTCAAATAAAGGTCAAATATATACATCTTAGTGTCTTAATTGTTTAGATTTTATAATGCATTAGCTTTTTGTCGATCCACTGGTTTACATTTAAAAATATGTAGCAAAAATAGCAGATGGGCTTTTTGAAGAAGCAAATTCGTTCTCTGCCAGCAGGTTTCACTTTTGGAACTGCGCATATAGTGCTTTCCCCGGTAACCGCAGTACACAAAGCTGACGTGCAGCGCTCAAGTTTATTGTCATATTAATCCATATAGCAATTCTTGTCTTTCCGTCCCCAAATACCTCTTATAATTTAGACTTTTTTGTACCATTTAAGAGTTTGCATGGCCTTAAATGTAAACAATTTAACTGAAGACGTTTTAAGGACCCGCGGAAACCCTAATAAGAACATAGTCCAGTGCAAACATTTCTGTCATGCATTTGGCAAAACACTTTAGTTGGCTATGAATTTTACCTTTGAAATTTGAGGCAAGTGCAACTCTGGCGTCCCCAGTGTTTGTGAGCAGTGGTGTGATGGCGATTTAAATAAAATACAGATTTCCAAACATATGGGTATCCCCTTGAACTTGGTAAAAAGATTTACCAGCTTGACTTGAAAATACTGTTTTCATGGTCAGTTTTTCATTTATTATTTGCTAATGTTAATGATTGTTTGGTGGGAACACATCGTAACCCTATACGTTTCTTTGGGACTGGTGTTCGATTTCGGTTATTGACTCGGCGATGGGATTGTAGTTGGGGTAGGTAGGGATTGAATGTAGCACGCTCCTCTCCCACCCTCATACTCAATGGATATAGTAATTAAACATCATAACATCTAAGCAATCTTTACGTGACTTGCTTTTCAAATGTTTTAAAATTGATCATCCGAGTCTAATATGATCCAGCGGGCCAAACTAAAAGACACTGCGGGCCCCAGTTGGTAACGTCCATAAGCGGTTCCCCTGTTCGACAGAGAGAGAAAGATATACCCTGCAAACTCTTCAAACAACACCCAGGGGCAACTTAACCGCAATGTTCTGAATTGGGGTGGTTACATTTCTAGTGTTACCATATGTGTCTAACTAACACGCTCGAGCGGATCGTGGCGCCATTCATAAAAAACGCGGTTTTGTTTACCACACAAATGCTGAAGCACGCGTGATGCTTGCAGTGATTTTCGGCCGCTGAGTCTCAATGACGGCATGAACACAACAACTTGATCTCCAGAGCTGCTGTGAGAGTCACTTCACAATAATTTTACCGCTTCATTTGAGGAAACTAGCATCATCATACTGTATACACACAGAAACTTCATGGCAACCTGTCAAAATAAAGGTATATATTTTTTAAAGGTATATTCACACAATTTTTCTTCCTTATATTAATTTCAACAGTAAACCTCAGTTTGTTTGGCAAAAAATAAAAGGGTTAAATTTTGTAATTTGATTTAAAATAAATGTTTAATTCCTTCATTTGATTGTCAGAAAAATTAAACCCAAGTAATTCTGGGGAACACAAGAAAGAAATGCATATCCGAGAAATGAAATAGAGAAGTTTGTAGGGCCCTATTGTTCACAATGTTGAAATTTAGACTTTTGGACTTATTTTTTCACTGAAATAAATGGTTTTGTAATTACACAGAGAGTAAAGTTCAGGTACCGATACCGTACCGGTTAAAATGTGAACGGTACCCAACCCTGGTGTCCGTACTTTTAATAACTCCTTGGTTGAACTGCAGGTTGTAGTAACTCAAGAGGAGAAGGTAAAGCAAGGACTTTAATACCGGAAGCAGACACACACAAATGCAATAAGGCCATTCTGAATCAAATCTCTTTTTCCATAGAGTGGAAATCTCACTCCAGCAGTCACATGGCTTATAGTCATCTTCTCTCCATTTTGCCCTAGATTTTATAAATAACCAAATTGGGTCCATTTACATCTACACTATAATGCATCCTCTTATTCTTATTTTGATGTGAATCAAAAACTGTATGAAAGAAAATCAAATAAAAAAATCCTTGTGAATATTAACATAAAAAAACCTATTTCAGAGTAGATTCTGCATAACGCTCTGCTGATAAAAGATTTGAAATTCCATTCCATAAATTCACCCAAAAATGAAGATTTACTGAAAATGTACTCACCCTCAGGCCATCCTAGTTGTGGGTGAGTTTGTTTCTTCATGATTTGGAGAAATGTAGCATTACACCACTTGCACACCAATGGATACTCTGCAGTGAATGGGTGCCGTTAGAATCAAGTTCACACATCATTGACAAACTGTTAAGTGAAAGCTGTGTTTGTAAGAAACAACCCCATCATTAACACATTTTTTACCGTTGCTTTTGGCCAAAATCCATAGTGACGCTTCCTCCAGTGAAAAAGTCCATCCCATTTGTTTAGAACTGTTTTCACTTGTTAATGGTGCTTTATGTTACCTGTGGATTATTGTGATGTTTTTATCAACTGTTTGGTTTCTGACGGCACCCATTTATTGCAGAGGATCATTGGTGAGCAAGCGATGTAATGCTAAATTGAACTATTTAAACTTTTAGTTAAAAAAAAGAACCACAGAGTCAATTTCAGATTTTCTGAAAAATAATTTATTTGCAGAATAAAATAAAAGTTATTTTGCCATAAAAAAATTATACGAAAAGTACACTGCTTAAATTGTACCCACAGCGACGCCTGTAAAACAAGAATGATGTGCTTTGAAGCTTTATGGGAAATCCAAATAATGTGAAATCAGAAATTCATCATGAACAGTTTTAATCCCAATGTGTCTTTTGTATACAGCACTATTTCTAATCTTCTAAGAACCCACAGTGCCATGTCTTATTGCAGTGAAGTGAAATAAAATAGTTTAATCTCAATCCAAAGCTGAAACACAGTTTACATGTAACATTATAATTGTATACAATTTCATTCTTCATCAAACTCATAAATACCAAGGCCCAGCCTGATCATCAGAACGTTATTTGCTCTACAGCGAGATGAGAGCAACACTTATGAATGCCAATAGTCTTCTGCCATTTAATAAAATCGCCTTTTCCCAATACTTCTCCTCTGATGTCAGTCCCAATATCCCCAAAGTCAAGTCCCAAACGCCATTATTGTCATCTGAATAAAGAGGCATTCTTATATTCATTAATAAAACTACAAATAAACATTCTCTATCTGATAAATACACTCTCCCATTGCACAACTGTATAATATGCTAATAATGTACAGTATCAATAACCTTAACAAATTAAGACATTATAGGCCTTAATAAACAATATAAATTAAAAACAGAAGAAAGCAAATGCTGCAAAAAGCACTTAGAAAAATAAAACATCTCTCACACCCTTTGATGGTTTGAGCATAATTTGATATTGTTTTTCATATCTAGATATCTATATATATTTTAGTATATTGCAATATATAATATATATAATAATATATATATATACTGTCCTATATTGATAAAAACTGCAGTATGTATATACAGAGAATTATATATAGAATTAATAAACAATGTGATGTACTAAATGATCCCCATAATAATAACGGACTGGGATGGGAACATAACCAGCATCAACCAGCCAGATGATAGATGACGGGTTAAACTTGCTTATCTTAGTTGTATATATAGTTTTTTTACTCGAAAAACATTTTGTGTATGACTTCAGCTAATGCACAGCTGTGTGAAGTTAGCAAACCAGCTACACAGTCAGGCAGGCATTGAAGTAGACGCCTTCAGCTAACTACTACAACATTTTACTGGCACTGGAGAAACACCTTTGAAAGTACTTCTAAAAACCAGATGGACCCAGTAGAAGAGTTTGAAGGAGATTACAATAAAGCACAACAACAGTCCTGGAATAAGAGATAAACTCAAAAGATGATCCTTCAGTAGAACGATGCTTGAATTAGCATGAAACCACTATAAAACGGACTCCATGTTTTCACACCACTCATGATCCTCCAGGTTATAGATAAATTTAGTCCTGTTGACTTGGCTCTGACTGCTGTCCTTTCCGAGACTGTCCAGATTAACGGTGGACGAGAACATTTCCGTGGGCGTAACGTATCCTTCATGGTTTTTAATGTATTTCTTGTAGTTTCTGTGCAAGCATTGCCAGGTGCTTGTGTAGAGGAGGAACGCCATGACCTTGAGGACGATGGCCATGCTGACGTACAGGTGCCGGTAGCTCACGTTGTCGTACAGCAGACAGGCGCCTTTGTCCCCGCACTCGGTGCTCCAGAAAAGGCATGTGGAATCGATCCCCGTGCCAAATATCAAAGGAGGAGGAATGAACCCTGAAAGATCGTTTATGTATCATTTGAGATTTGCATTTTGAAGACAAAACAGACATTTTGATCTGCTTTTACACATAAAACAAGTGTTTTGCAATATTGAGAGAATGCAGCAAGTCTTAATTTTCTGAATAATAATGCAAGTTGAGAACTTAATCATGACAAACAGCTTTAATTTGGCTGCTAGAAAACTATTGTTCTTTTTTTTTTTAAACAGAAGTGGCAAATGAACTTTGCTTCTTTCAGTGAGGCAAACAGACTACTCTCCACAATTTACTGTGAAAGCATGTAGTTTGAGTTGTAATGTGGTTATGCTGTGCTGCGATATCTCACCTAACAGTCGCAGTAACAGAAAAAGAACTCCAAGAGCGTAAGACTTCAGCTCGGGGCTCACAGTTCTAAAAGAGCAAGTCAACATATTGACCACTAAAACAATCCATATTCATACACACACACACACACACACACACACAGCAAATTCACAGTAAATGTCCACTCGATTTAAAAGAAAAAAATCTCGTTATACATATGTATCAAATATATAATTGATTTTACTTATTTATTACACTACCAGTTTACCTTTATAAGAAATTAACACTGTTATTTAGCAATGATGCATTAAATTGATTAAAAGTGAACGTAAAGACATTATGATGTTGCAAAAGTTTTCTATTTTAAATAAATGCTGTTCTTTTGAACTTTCAATTCATCAAAGAATACTGAAAACATATTATCAACAAAAATATTAAGCAGCACACTGTTTTCAACATCGATAATTATAAAGAAAGTTTTATGAGCACCAAATCAAATGATTTAAAGAGTAGGGGAATCTTGCATTTTAAAATATTTTAAAACATAAACCGTTATTTTAAACAGTTTTTATTGCCTTTTTGATCAAATGCAGCCTTGGTGAGCATACAGTATATTCATTCTAAGTCACAGATGATAGATAGATGTTAGATAGATAGAATGATAGATGATAGATTCACCGGAGACATACAGACCAGACGAACAGACAGACAGACAGACAGACAGAAAGACAGACAGAAAGCCAGACAGACAGACAGATAACAGACAGACAGACAGACACACAGACAGACAGACAGACAGACAGATAGACAGATAGACAGACAGATAGATAGACAGACAGACAGACAGACAGACAGACAGACAGATATATATATCATATATAGATAGATAGATAGATAGATAGATAGATAGATAGATAGATAGATAGATAGATAGATAGATAGGGGAACTGTTGGAATCACTTTCAAAACCATCTTTCCAGCTGATGGACGATAAAAACATTGAGAGCCAAATATAATTATTTCTGCATTAAATAGCTTGAGCATCTAAAGCTGCAGACGACAACACTCCAGTGCACGCTTATAATAAATAACGCTATCATGGTTATCATTATAGTTATCGCTCTTGGTTTGTACGGGCCATAACACCGGAGCTGTTTTTTCCCTCTCATTTTAGTGTGTAATATGTGAAAGTAAGTCACCTGATGAGGATGATGACGGAGGGCGTCTGGGCCATGGCTCCGATCATACTGCAGGCACAGATCACACACAGGAAGGTGAGGAAGGCCTCCTGGCAGCCGGGACGTGGGCATTTGCCTGGCACAGCCGTGGCAACGTAATTGTACGCAGAGATACACGCGCATACCGTCACGTTCTGAAAGTAAAAACCATCACAATCACTACACAGCCAGCAAATAACTTTGTCGTTTTTATGTCGTAATTATGTCATTTATATTCTCCTCATAAAATAAAACAGTAATTATGCTCATAATTTTGCCTTCTGATGTATGCAAATATTACAGTAATAATAATCTACTTTAAATCATTCAATATATGCCACCATTGAACATTAAATTAAAACAAGGATTTATTTAAAAAAAAATAATGTAAATATTAATTTAGTGGACTGGTGTAAATTAAACGAGTCATTATTAGCTGTCTGAATGTGCTATAGTAAATTTTATCTACAGAGAACTGATGCACCCATGAACTCTAGCAAGAACAGGCTCATTAAACCCACCAGTTGGTACATTCATGTCGTGAGCCAGTGCTCAATTACGATAATGGTTGTGACTGTTGTCTTGGATTCATCTATTCCAGTTTGGACCATTCGCTTTGTATGGTAATGAGTGCAGAGGCCCATATTGCAGTGGCCATTAAAATGCCTGGCAGGCAGAACGCTGTGTCCTTTCCGACATACTGTATATCTGAGGAGCGATGTGGGCTTTGCTTCTAATGACCCACACTGGACGTGTGCTGCTGTCCAGAAAATGAGCGGAGAGCGAGAAAAACAGACATACAAAGAGTATTTGACAGCAAATAGGAAAGAAAGAGCGAGAGACAAACGTTGTTGTGTAAATGAGATGGGTAATGACCTGAGAGAGAGGAGGTGGAAGTCTGGTGCTGATGGCTCTGGTGCAGCCAGCGAAACAGGAGGACAAGTAGGTCACACCATTGGAGCCACAAACGGGGCTAACGGATGAAGTGTAGCAGTTACAATGACTCATGCAGGGGGCTTCCGGTCTCTGGCCTACTTGCAGTGTCCTATATACACAAAAACACACATTCACCTGTTTGAAGCCAGTTTCTTTGTGTTGCATTTGATATATTTAGTGTCAGTGAGTTCATCTGATTTATCACTAACCTCAGGATTTACAGCCCTGTTTGTTTTACAGCTTAGATATTAGCAGGCCCAGATGGAATTGTTTGACTTTTGGGGATGGAATTGGTCTCATTTTGGGGAAGAACCAATAGCGTGGGATGGTTTACACAGAAATAGTGAACAAATACTGGACGAGTCTCTGCTTTGAGCCTGAACTAAACAGAGCAGCACTGACATCTTGTTCACGAATAAACTGAATGAACGAAACATCTGCTGACCGAGTGAACAAGAGGGGCATGTAAGTTCGTTTAGTTTGTCAGTTTCAATCAGAGAAGGATTATGAATGTGTAAAAAATGATAAAAATTAGGGATTCAAAATCCAATTCACTAAAACAAGTTTTCATAAAATTGTTCTGCTAATAATTTGCAATGAAATAAATAGTGAGGCATTAAAAAGAAGGAAAAACATTCTAATAATTAAATATATTAAATAGTAAAAATGATTGTACATTTTGTAAAGTTGTTTTCTGCTATTTAATTCGGAATATAAATCATAATATTAATAGTTAGGTAATAATACAAAATCAGGAATAATAATTTGCAACAAAAACTGTATTAGAAGTATATTATACTGTATTAGAAGAATATTATACATAAAATGAGAAAAAATAAAACAGGAAAATACACAAATTTTTGCCACCTACTGGTGTAATGACAAAAACGTCAAAAAGGATCAACAAATGAACAGATTTAAAGCATTCAAGTCACTGAGATCAATCAGAATCACACCACTATCTGTGCAGATCTATAAGCAAAGATTCCATGTGGGCCTGGAAAATAAATTGGATTGTATTACTGTATTAAAAACAGTAAAATCTATAAAATACTCAACCTGACTCATCCATACATACTACACTAAAATAGAGGTTTCAGCATGTAGACTTGTCACAAAGACATTATAAATGGCACAAAAAATAACAAGGCTGTGAGGAGAAAAAAGCAGCTGAGCCATGCGCTAGATGGGGGGGTCGTTTGTTGTCTCGGTAGCGGTGTGCTTATCTGGGTGTGGCACTTGGGGCCTGGCAGTCTAGCAGGGAGGGCGCTGGGTGTGTCCACAGTCCCCTAGGAAGATGCAGTGACCGTACAGGCCGTGTGAGATCAGATTGACCACATTCCATTCTAATCGCTCTCCCTAGCAGAACAGTTCAGCGCTCCCCAGCAACCTCCCAAGAAAATGCCCAACAGGCAAAAGCACTGGATGCCTTTCATCCCGGTGTATGCAGAGATATCGACAGAATAATTTGTTCATGTCAAATAAAGCTTTGCTGTGTACCTGTATAAGCTTTTATCTTTGTACTTTTCTTGTATTGCGGCACTTCAGATGTTGATAAATTGCTTTTGCTGTATTCCTCATTTGTAAGGGCAGGGATGAAAGGCTTTTGCTTATAAAAAATGCAAATGTAATAACCTCTTAATTAGAGTTTTGTGCAATTGTTCATGATTTAATACGGGGTAAGATTCAAAGATGACATGTTATATGACAGTCAGTGTCTAAATCTGAGATTTCTGGAAACTCTGGGCACAAATTGTGTTTCACTAAAATGTTTTATGAAAAAATGCATAATTGCAATGTAAAAACTCTCTCTCCTCTTACAAATAAATTACATTTTAAAACAGTAATAACGCTAAAAATAGTGAAATCTGCACACTTTTCAACGCAACACTAAAAAAGATTTTTAGAAAAAATCAAAAAAATCGGAGAGAAACTGCTATTGAATGTTTAAAAATACCACTTATCAATATCACTATAAAAAAAGTTATTTTAAAAACTTAGTATTAATATGAAAAAATAGGGGAATGACATTTTTCTGTTAATATTTTGCATTAATTTGTATTAGAGAAAAAAATAGTAAAATTAATTAAATTAAAATTAAATTAGGAAACAATGCAATGAAAAACTATTAGACAAAAAAATAACAAAAATTAATTGCAATTGCATTAAAAATTACTTTAGAAAAATGACAAAAAAAAACAATCTGCTAAAAATCTGCAATGAAAAAGAACAGGACAAAAAGCTCAATGTATCTGTGTACTCGTGCATGCCTACAGTATATGTTTCATACACACCCAACAGCTGGTTAGCAGAGGTGGTGGTGAGGTTGAACTGCTGCTCCAGATATTTGCCCAGGAAGGCAGCAAAGCCAGCCACAACAGCAATCTCCATACAGGCAGCTAAGATAATACACGTGAACACTGGGTTTGACAGCAGGTGCTTGGTCACCTTGGGAATAACTGGAGTGAAAAAGGAAGCGACAGAGTGGAGAGACAGGGAGGGTGGAAGAGAGAGTGAGTGAGCCCAAAATACAGAGTAATGACAGACTAGTCTGGTCTATAGCATTCAATAAAAGTTAAGACTGACGTTTGTTAGACTTGAATGAAGAAACCGAGTTATTGAGTGAGACTTATTCACCGTCCGGATAATTCCGTTTCTGTTTCTAGGCTAGCAGCCAGAAGCGAGTCGTGAGTAACATTCTGAGAGAGCCAGCATTTTGATTGATATACTTGACAGATGTGTCTGAAACATCACGATGGAGGACTGGCATTATTATACCGAGGATGGCATAACCTGAAAGGCATCGGACCATGTTGGACGTCACGTGAGGCAGTATTGCTGTGCATTCTATGGTGTGTTTTCCTTTTAGCTGGTGGTTCTGCCAAATGGTCTTCTTTGCTAGTAATGCATCACATTAGCTAGTATGTTTAATGGGCAGGGAAATAGCTTACATGAAACAATTTTGAAAATTAAGTGATGGTTAGCAAATGAGACCTAGCAGTATAAGGGAGATCCCAGGATGCGCAGTAATAGAACTACAAATTGGTTGCGAGGACAAACAGACAAAGAAAACCCGAAAACAAAATAGTTGACCGAGAGGACATTTGCATTAAAACTCCATAGTGCTTAGCTTCTGTGCTGGAATCGTACAATATTGGTAAAGCAGTCATGCTACATGGAATAATAGCAATGAAAAAAAACCCAAAACTAATTGTGAGTTTCATTTTTTTTGTTTTTTTGCATGTTACTCCAAAGAAAATATGTTTTTTCTCCATACTTAATCTATAATCTTTTAAATCTATGACAATCCAGTTTGTCCCCCTCTGCACAAATCGCCCTCACTGCTATCAATCATTATTCATTCATAAGTCTATACTTGGCACATTGTGCTTTTGAGCAAATTTTATATTGTGTTCAAGAAAATGAGCCAATACTCTTTTACACATGATGCGTTTTACAGTGCTCCAACCAACCAGCTTTATTTTATTATTTATTTACTTTGTCTAATTGACGCTTCTTTGCCAAATAACCTGTAGTACAAAAAAGCAAATTAAATTACACAATAATCCTTCACTGCCAAACTAACAGTGTTATTTCGTATTGTTATTTATGTTTTTAATACACTTTCAGTGTTTCTTTGGTAATTTGATATTGTTAAGGGTTGTAAATCGAAGTTAGATGGGTAAGGATTAACAATATGGGTAAGATTTTAGTATGTGGTTTTTTTTAGTATTGTGCGAATTATCAAGGCTTTAAATTTTAAGCTTTGATCTAATTCAGTTTGTGTCAATTATTATACTAGTTTTTAAGTTTGTCTACTACTATTGGATAATTATTATTTCATACATGTTAATTTTAGTATCATTATAGTAGTTAATAGTAATAGAGGAAAGGTACTATTATAGTTTTTGGTTAATATTTTGAATTAACTTTGTATTATTTTGCTGTTTTAATTGTAATTTTAGTTATATACGTTTTTATAGTATCCTTATTTGGGTCTTATTCCATTTGCTATAGATGTTTTGTTTAGTTACTTTTGATTTATCTTATATTTTAGTTAATTGTAATACGTAAAGCTTATGACAATGAAATATTTGTATGTGGCTATTATGATGTCAGTTATGGGATATTGTAGTAAGTCGGTTTTTAAGAATGCTGTAGACATACGATGGAATGGGAAAGTTGTCGTGCTGGGGCATGAGCATATTAACTACGACACACTCCTCGAGGTATGCAGATTCTGTTTGGGAAGGCCAATGCACTACATGGAAGTCCGACTTAACTCTAGATTGGATACTAAATATGCCGAGATCCTCAGAAGTAAAAAATCGTTCAGTAATGATTAGATGTCGTAAGGAGATTCCGGTACAGTTTTATAAACAGATTTAAGCATATCAACGCCTTCAATTTAACATACACAGTAATCAGAAAAAGACCCACATCAGTCTTTTGCGTGCTAGCATTTCTCTTATTCCTTTAGACCAGCGTAACCTAATCCAACTAAATCTCAATACGAGCACCTGAAACATCACACGTGAATTTTGGAGGTCAGATATTCAGTAAAAGGAGCGGTTTAGCGCTTGTGTACCGTGTATTAAGTGATTAGATCCACTTGATACCTCGATCCTGCTGGGCAGCAAGGGTGACCGAGGCTGTTGCGCGGGTGGGGCTGGTAAGTCTCCATGACTCCAGGTGCTGTTTGGATTTCTCATGATCTTTGAGGAAGGGTAAAGACGGGCAGCATGTCCTCTTTTCGCTCGTCAAGACCCCTCAGGACCTCCCTCCACCTCCTTGCCGGCACGACGGGGGAAACCCACATGAAGAGGGCTGGAGAAGACGGTAAGACAAACCTGCAGGAAGGAGAAAGCCACCCCACAGCACCGATCATCACGGGGGTCATCAGGATGAGGTCCAGCTTAGCTGAGCAAAAGCAAATACGGCTCGGGGTAAATACCGATGCAACTAAATGTGTCGGGCTAAATAGAAAACAAATCGTCTCCCGTAAATTCCGACATTTAGAGAAATCCGCTTCAAAACATGGTCTGCCTTCACAGAACACCTGACATCAAAAACCATTGCGCGTTTCCAAGTCCAGTGAAGTTAGCTGAGCTACGGTACGTCCTTATTCTACACCAAAAATTTTGCCTATCGAGATTTATAGCTATATGTTGGGTGGAATAATATGGTGGGAATAGCGTGCAATGACCCAAACCCTTAAATAGAAAGGGGTGTGAGAAAATTAGTAAACCAGTTAAACTTTCAACAGTCGGAAAATGGAGCATGCCTCAGGGTGATTAAGTGGGAAAGTACGTTTTTGATCCTTTCTTTTTTTTTCCACCTTGATTTTACTTGCTATTATTGATCATGACACTTGAGACAATACGAGGCCTTTTGCTTTCAATTATTTTCAGTAGAGTGCAAGAGCCGTGTTGGGTGGAACAAAATGCCTTGCAGCAGTTGTTTTTTTGTTCTAAACTGAGGTTTTGTTCTTGTATTTTAAGATCAGATTATGAACTGAAATCCCTCTGTTTCGATAACAAGCATGCCACATAAAGAGGGGGGGGTGTAACAGACGATCCCAGAGGGTTGACACCGGGCGCATCAGGTCCCAAACACGCATAAAATGTGGCAAAGAGTTCAATAGACCTAAGAATGAACAATATAAAAATTATCAATAATATGACTCTTATAACTAAACACAATAGGTACGTAAAGTAATTCCAAAATTTTGTTGTTATATTGTGTTTGCAATTTTACAGTGATATTACTCAAATAAAAATAAACTGAAAATTATTTGTCTGTTTTACTATGAAAATTACATTTTCTAATATAACGCCGATTATTAAAGATCAATGTAAAGATTTCGAATCAAGTTTTATAATATAAAACAATGCTAATCAAATTTCACAATTAATATTATATATAAATACAACAAAATATGTGTCTAGTAGTATTATTAAAAATACATTTAGAATAGAAGGATATTAGGATATTTATAAAATAAAAGTAAATATTTTCTAATCAAGTTTGTAATATAAAACAACAGTAATTGATTTTTCACAATATTTCGATAGCAGGGAGATATTGAATTTTTCGAGCCACAAGGTGGCAAGCTCAACCCAAGGAAAAGTCTCTTCTAAAGAAGACAGAGCATCAGAAATACATTAGGAATATTTTTCTATGAGAAACGTTGCAGTGTGTATGCAGTGTTATGTTTTCATCCTTTTCCCATATTTTCCCCACATTTTCCAAAATAACACAGATTAATTCAAACAAGCAAAGGGCAACAGATGTCTACAGAAACACTGCTGTTGCTATATGAAATAATCATATACTGCATTTGCTGTTATTTGACATTACATGTTCCAAGATTAATAGTAGTGTATTAAAATAAAGCAATGAATACTATGTATAGTAATACTAAAAATACAGTATAATAAGGAGGAGCATTCACACACACAACCTTCCCAAACTATGAGCACAAGCTGTCTGAACACATATTCCAAGTGAAGAATGAGAACTAAATTTCAGAGTAATTCACCAGTTCTTGACAGGTTTGCACACAAAGCAAGAAAAAAGGGATTTGCTTTTGAGAGGAATGGAGTGGCAGAGCTCCGAACAGACGATGCTGTGCTGGCACCTATCAGAAGCGGCAGACATCTGGGGCACAAATCCCTATTAATATGCTGTCAAAAAGTGTGACAGCAGCCCAGCAATAGCCCTGTGGGTCACATGCAGCTTCTGAGATTATGAAGCCTTTATCCAGGCACTCTCATCAGCTTTCCTCATCCTCTGCCATTCTCTTATTAAAACACGCACAATATTGTTTCATTAAACGATGTGTGCCTGTGCTATCACCAAAAGTGGTCTTCCCTTCTGAAAATGTTCCCGCCACGATTATTCAGCAAAGAAAGAGATAAAAGTCTCCAGTGATTGTGCCAAATGTGTCTTGCAGAACTGCGATTTGACCGTAGCAAGTCTGGCACTCAGATTTAGTTGTAATTTCTGATGCGGTACAGCAGGCTGGAAAGACAATGACAGAAAACCATGGTCAGTCTGTTACTGACAGGTGTTGAGTCTGACCTTGCTTATGTCATGAGGAGACCTTTGGTGGGGTTATGGGTCTCAAATCGACCGGTTCCTAAGCTTTACAGGAGTTTGGGAGTAAAAGCCATGACATATAGAAAAAAATGTTTCACCCGAAAAATATAATATTAATATTATTATTTTTTATTATTATTTAATACGATATGTTAGTAATAATTATTTCATATTGTTGTTAATAATAATAATACAAAATAACTAACAGACACCCCGGAGTGGTATGTGTCAATACAGAGGAATGCTAATAATATGAAGTACAAAATAATAGAAAACCAATATGAAATATGCAATCAAACTACACTAAATTACTCGCCTTGAAGCCTATTTCCATGAAAATTAACATAATTATAATTAGTTTTTACATGGTGAATGTTCATAAATGTAGTTTAAATACTATCTAAATTGTTATTTATTAATTCCTTATTACTTAAGTAACTAAACTAAGAATACAGTTGGTTGCGAGTAGTTAGTGGCTAGAACGTAGGGGATGAGTTTATTAACTTGATGACTTTCAGATATAACACTGAATGGCTATAGTTAATGATTTTGTTTAGAAATTTAAAAATAATCTATTAAATAGAGGTATAGGTGTCAGTATCTATATATCGATTATGACTTTGATCATTTTTGCCATTAAAAATAATGACATTAAAAATATTATTTAAAATACTCCTTTATATTTATTCTACATTCATTTTGGGATTAAACATATGTATCTGAATACAAATTTTAATATTTGATTAAATTCATCACTTACATTTTTAAACATATGTATCTGAATACAAATTTTAATATTTGATTAAATTCATCACTTACATTTTTGTTGATTCATAGCCATAATTAAAAGATAAACCAGACAATAATTTAAGCTAAAAATCTAAATGTTCAGGTCAAATATTATGATAAAAAATAAATGATTGGTATTATAACAATTATAAATATTATAAATAGGAACTGTGCAAACTGTATCATGATTTTATATTGCTAAATCCCTGATTCATTTTTATTGATTCACAGCCCTAATTAAAAGATAAACGAAATAATAATTTGACCTAAAGATTTAACTATTTGTTTAGATCAAATATCAAAATTAATTATTAAAAAAATTGCAAATAAATGATTAACAATATAACAATTATAAATATTACAACTGGGAATCATGTAAACTGTAAGAAGTATATTATGAATATACTAAAAACTAAAAACCCAATCCAACCCACTGAAAACCACACTTATCAACTTCTGAGAAACATCACTTTGATGTCGATGTTGAAACAAAAGCTGCAGTGACCTGCTAGACTGTGACCTTTGAGTTAGCTGGAATTCCTCAAGTACTACTTAATGTGCCTGATATCCAGACAATGCTCAGTCTCTACACTGAAAAACAAACAAACACAGATCACACATTAAAATGCAGAAGGGGCATGCATCCTTTAATAGACCCACAATCAAGCCCACATACAGAGACATGCCATATCTGAGTACTGGCGCTGCATTTCAGTATCAGATGGATGGAGCTGAAGCCACAAGGTCAGTAACCCCAGAGGAAGAGACCTCACACTACACCGAGCCAGACAGACGCTTGAACCACAACAGATGTGGCTCACTATCCTCCAGCAACCAATTATAGAGTCTGTCTGGAAAAAATGAGTCACTTTCACCAGTCCCTACATTACAATGCCTCAGATCAAAGCGGGAGTTTAAATATGTGTGTGTATGAATGCTTGTTTGTGAGGTCTGTTTCCTGAGCTTCTGGCCATCTGAGGAAGTGTACTCACACATGCACACGTACACACTGCAAACCGCGTGTTCCGTTAGAAACCGCAACCACAAGGTCTGCTCTCAATTTACAGAACATCTTCATGTTTTCCATGAATCAGATAGGAACAGGTTGCTGTGAAATGTGTTCCCGCAGTTTTGATAGAAATGACCACTCACGGAAAGTTAGTGGGGAAAGGCTGCATAAGCTATTTATGGACACATTGTTATTTATTTGTTAAAATACATTTAATATATCATGTTTTTTTTACTGAAAAATAAAAAAACATGAAAAATCAAGTTTGGAATCTGTACATTTTAAAAACCATGGTGTTGGATTCACAAGAAACAGCTGCAGAGTTTCCATTCCAACTGTTGTGCTGCCCCAGTGGAAAGCACTGTGGTGTTTTTACTGCGCGTTGCCTTAGAGACTGCATGTGTATGTTTGCATCCATGTATGCTCATAGCAACGTTTCAGAACTGACAACCCTCACAGGAAACCTCAAAAAGGCAGCAGAAATCTTGCAATCACCTTTAAGGTATTGTGACAGCTGGTTTGGGCTGAGTACCCTACCACAGTGAGAACAGAAAAAAATTTCCATCAACTTCTTCAGAATGCAGTTTCTTTCTATATAAAGCAAAGTAACAGGTTCCGTGTGATTGATAAGCATCACTTCTTGTTAAACAAACGTCATATTTAACCATAATGAGGTGGGTTTTGATAAGAAAATCAAAACTGACGTCCTAAAGTGGTTTTGGCTCATAATCTAATTGGAGATAATCGGATGATTCAAATGTCAAAAACTGGTATTAAATGTTTGAAATACATAGAGTAATTCACTCTTTTTTTTCCTATCTCTTTCTGCTGCTTCTCCAAAACTGTGTCTGTCCTGAGTGTCCTTTCATTTTTATTTCTCATGGGGACTTGTAACATATATAGGATTAATAAAAACCTCCTGAATTTCATGAACACTAAACTGGGCCTTTAGGCACTGGAGGAATGGGCTACTTCCTACATCCTTTCCTCTAATCATCAACATGCAGGTAATTATGTCCAATTTACTGCATAGTACAAATTCGGTGGTAAGCATTTTTAACTTTACAACTTAAATCATCATTAAAGCAAAGAGCAGGTATTAAAATGGAATGCTGTGTAAGGTCCATGATTCACTTAAATACCTTGGAAATTGGTCTTTCTTCCAGGAAGTCTTGTTTGGGTACCAAGGAAAAACATTTATGTGTGGCCTATTCCACTGCCACATTTTAACATCCACTTTCAGCACAGCCTAGAGATAATGGTATAACGCTGCAGCCTTTTATTGCCTGAAATGTCCTTTTAGAGGACAGAAAATAATGACATTTACTGAGAATTACACATGAATCAGCTCAGTGTCTATGATCATGAACTCTGACAACCCTTCAAAAAAGCAAATTCTTAAGCAAATTGTATCTACTTTCCATACTTTATAACACATTTAATGTGTTCTAATTTACATTGGAAAAAAGGTTCTGTTAAAAATTAATTTAGCAAGTGTATAAGAACTAAAACAGATGACTTTAATGAGGTGTAAAATGACTGCAAGAAACACGATGGTGTGTTAAATTATCATCTGAGACAGTTTTATGTGACACTTTATGATAAATCGCTAACACTGTATGTAGATTGCATTTAGGATAAATAATAAGACAAATTCCTTCAATATTCGTATTCAATATCCAAAACAATTGCTCAGTTTTATAAAGATTTGAACACAAGCTGTTTTTTGTACTTCACACAACAGACGACACTCACACATCTCAGCAGGTCTTTAGCAGTTATCAATTCAACATTATTTTCAGCGTGAGACAGAAATGATAAATATGTGGAGTGCAAAGAAAACCAAGCACTATATAGAGCAATAGAATTAACACCGTTCTTACAGAAAGAGTGGGAAAATAATGGGCTTCTCACACTGAAGACATCGCTAACCCTGTTAGAAATAGCTGTTAAATTGTTAAGCCAAGATCTACTGCATTCTCTCGCTGCACACATTTTATGCTTTACATTAGTATTATACTTTTGCCACCACAATTCTGCAACAAATCCAGAAAATAAATCTTATAATTATCTTAGAATTTTTTTTTGTTTTTGAAAAAAGTATTTTATTCTCACCAAGACTGCATTTATTTGACAAAAAGATAGAGGTAATATTATAAAATACTTCAATTACAACTTAAAAGAACTGTTGGCTAGGATGAAAGACACACACACATAACGATTAACTATTACTGTGATGGCAAAAGCTGAATTTTCAGCATCATTGTTCCAGTCTTCAGTGTCACAATATCCTTCAGAAATCATTCAAATATGCTGATCTGGCACTCAATTGGTAGTGCATGTGGTATATTTTTGAATTCAAGTACTATTTGTTTTGATTTCAGCACAACAACTAAGGATGCACAATATATATTGGTACCATAACCTTTCAGCCGATATTATATTGTTTTTATTTATTGTATTGGTTGATATTAGATATATTGGCAAATATTGGATAAGCATTTCCTCTATTTCTACATTATATTAGGCCTATCTTTGCCATTATCTAATGCTCACTTAAGGTTAATCTTTAAAAACACTAATAATTTAGTAATACTTTTAAATGTAATCTTTAGCAAATATCAAAATGAATGTCACAAAAGAGATTGTGCTGTGATGCCTAAACTCACTTGTTTTTTTTTACTTTTATTCAGACAAAACATTTAATATGTGCCATTTAGCGGTTATTGGCCATAACATGAAAATAATTATATTTTGGCCACAATGTCATTGCAACCCAAACAAAAACATGTTGTTTATTAATATATGCTATAATTTGGATTGAACCGAAAACAGATTTTTTAAATAATGATAATTTTTTTTTAAGTAATATATGTTTCCTTACAGGGACAAAGAAATTGTAGTGAGCTTCAGTCAAGTGCTTTGTGTTTATTATAACTTGCTGCAAGAGTCTTTTTACCCATCATAATCCAGAGTGAGCTTACAAAGCAACTCCACCCCCTGTGTACGCAATTCCACTGGAGCTATGCGACATAACACACACACACCACAAACCACACACACACACCACACACACACACACACAAAACACACACACATCACAACACACACACACACACACACACACAATTTTGCTTGGGTAAGCAGAACATATACGGTACTGTTGAGTTACTTCTAATGTACTTCAGTGCTAAAAAGCATTCAGTTAACAGATAAACCTGCACCGTATTACACCATAAATCAAAGACTCAAACAATATGTGTGGCATGACACATAGTCAAAATCTCAGGTGTCACGGCATCTGACCTAGGCTGTTTTAGACATAGTCAAAAATGGAAAAGAAAGCAAATGAGAGCAAGAGAATGAGTGCTTTCTTGTCCAACTTTCCAGTATGTAACGTGTGCCCTTTAGAGCCTACTGACAGACTGACAGCGAAAAATATCCACAGTGACACTGAAGCGATAGCACCAGACTTTACACAGCAAAAGAATGCAAGAATTATGCAAACATAAAGTCAGGTCAGGGACTTATTCATGCTGTCAGACTGAAATTTTCACTTTCTGTTCCTCCATTCCTGTTTCAGAATGCGAATGTGCATTACTTTCATTTTCCATAGGGAAGATCAAGAGTTTTGTAACACGGGGTGAACTATAACACCATCAGCTCAACCAATTAGACACATGCTACACAGGGATGAAATGATTATCAAACATGACCACCATTATTATATTTTTAAAGCACATGACTCATGAAACGACAGTGTTAAACGCTAAAGGAGAGTCAGTCAGTCTCATAACAGCAGAGCAGAAGAAAACTGACAGTAAGAAATTGTGTCTAGCAGTTTCAAAGGCAAACAGCAGGATATCAGCAGATGGCCAGTGTCTCCAACAAACTTGGTATGATATTTTAAGACAGACACTGTTAAGTAAGACTGACGAGGGCACATGCATCATATATCTACATAGAAATCTAAATTCAGTGTATCCATGTCTAAGACAACTGGATAACTATATTCTTAAAGGAACAGTTCACCCAAAAAATGAGAAAATATATTGTTCCAAACCTGTATGACATTCTTCCATGGAACATAATGGTGAAAAATGTAAGAATGTCATGGCCATTATTTTTTCATATAAAGAAGATGAATGGGGGTGGATGCTGCAATGAATAAGAAATATCATAAAATATTGTTGTATGCCATATATCAGAAGAATACAGAAAAATATCCCAGACGCTTATTTCGATATAAAGAAGGGGAATGGGGACAGATGCTGCTGAGCATCAACCAAATTAATTAATTAGGAAGAAAATTAAAACATATCATACATTTAGTCATATGACTTGTGCACTATATTTAAAATAATTTGTAAAAACTTATAGAATAGCTTTGTGCAATGAATAAATCAATATTCATGTCATGAAAAAAACCTCTGAAAAACTTTGCAGTAGCTCTCAAACCAAATATGGCGGTGTTAGATGTGTCACATCAGGTTTGATATCAGTAATTATAAGCCGTCAAGTCTGATAAGTCACATTTAATTATTTATATTTTATTGTGAATATGGAGTTAAAAATGACTCAAATTCCCATTCACTTCATGCAGTTTACAATTTATTTTATTTATTTATTTTACAATGTTGATATGATATTGTGATATAAAATCCTGATCATAAATATATGTGTCCCTTCTCTTCATTACTCCCCTGCTGTTCAAATACATCAAACTGTCTGTCACTCACAGACTAATGCTACACGCCACTGACCAGAGGCCTGTCAGTCTGAATCTAAGCTCGGATGATGACACCACTGTGTTTTTGACTAAACAAAAACTGTACCAGACATACTTTTTAAAATATTGTAGGCTTAATCTCAAACAATATTTCAAATGCCAAAAACCTAATCCTATATGCCTAAATAAATAAAATCTTTCATGTAATGGAGCCACAGTTGTGTCATAGCGAAACTGGTCAAATCAACCCAGCAACCCAGTGCAAACAAATAATTTTAAGGTGAAACCAATGCAAATATATGCTTTCCCTATGGTGCATTATGCACACACAAATGCACACAGACACACATCCTTTCTGATGTGGGGACATTGAGAGGCCAGGAGGCTTTTGATTTCTGTTCAAATAGTTTAGGACTGTTTGGTTTTCCCAGGTCATGGGAGGAATTTTCTCAAAGAACTTTACTCAGTCTGGCATCTGGAACATCAGGCGAAAAAAAGGGCATAAGCAATCTCTCAGATTATATAATTCACAACCTACTTGACACACACATTCTGGTTTTATCAGAAAATGGATTTCTATTTTAGACTACCTAGGCTGTTTGATGCTTAAATGTATGAGTCAGCCACCTATAAATAAAAACACAAATGAACACGGATGATAATAATGATTATGATTATAGGATTATGCAACTATAGTTGTGACATGAGGTAATTGCCTCAAAACATGGATCTGGAACACAACAGGTCTTTTATTTTGCTCTAGTCAGATGAGGTGAACCTGTCTACTGCTTGTCAGCGTTTGAGCGACATGCCTCATATTATCAAAGTGACAGCGAGGAATGAATGCTGGCATACAAAATAGAAAGGAAATGTATTCTCTGCGGGGGAATCAGAGTTTATGGACCATCATAGAGCTTGTGAAGGGTCACTGAATGTCCTCCTTCAGGTCACTTTCCATTTCATTTTAACAAGCAGTCATTATGACAGTATCTGTGGACTCCTATGGATTTGTTCTCTTAACTTGTTTCCAAGAGATGCACATCTCTAGCAACACATCGCAGGAAAGTAAACACACCTGAACATCTGAAGAGCTGGAGGAGGAGGCATGGCTTTGGAGAGTGATTATGCAGGGAGGGGATCTTGCTTTCAAAGCTAGCTTGCTATTGCTAGTCTTTCCGAAATCGCCTACTTTTAATGACATAATTACAGACTGCTCACAAATAATATAATGCTAGGGCATTGTAATATAATCTGTACTTAGAATAACAAGATATTAAGGCTTCAGTGTCTTTATGGACATAAAAGTGTTAGAAAACTATTTATGGCTGTAGATTAGGGCTGTGCAATTAATTGCATGTGATTGTCATGCGCATCTCGTCAGTAAAGCCAGTTCCGTGATTAGTAGTAAATCTCCATCACCTTCTTTCAGATGGAGCAGCATTTACTACACAGAGCCGTAGTTCATTGACAATTAGGCAATATCGCGTTCATTATCGCAGACGAGTCAATCTGCGATAATGAACCTTGCTGGTTCAAAAACATCAAAAAATCTTGGTAGAATGGCAGTGTACTGTACAGTATATCTATCTATCTATCTATCTATCTATCTATCTATGCACAATATACATACAGCTGGACAAATTAAACTAGTCCACAGGGCCAAAATTGCCCCATAGCTGAAGAAACACCCATATATGGTTATAGAACCCATGAAGAATTGAGGACAAAAAAGCTTTGATAAGACAGATAAACCTTTAATCTATCTGAGCCACAGAATTTAGGGTCCCATCAGCCAAAATGGCAGCGAATGCTTATAGATTATGCTGCTCGTCATTATTGCTGTTAGTGTTAATATGGGTGCATCATAATGAAATATAGGACGCGACACAACAAGTAGGCTAATTAGGCTACTCTTTTAAAAAGATGTCTTTAAATCAGAAATAAAGATCTGATTCTTTTGTACTTGCAACATGACCAGATTAGTTAGCAACAAACAACACAGAATCAGAGGGATATTCTACTATGACTCAAAACCAATCTCAACTATGAGGCAGCATAAGACGCTTGGAGCAAGTGTCTTTTTGGAACATTTGTGTGGGTTATCAAGGATCATATGTTAATTAACTTCTTCTCATTAAATTGATAGTGTTTCTGTTCTCCACCCAACTGGCCTAAATAATCATGGCAAAGCCAAAGAGAATGAAAGCAGGAGCCAAATTCAAAAGCCAAGTGCAAAACACACATTACAACACTTATATGCGCTTGGGTATACTGTTCTTTATCTAATATTCATGCAGTTTAAGACTTATTGACTAATGCTTTGGTAGTAAGGTTGAGACCTCACATTAAACTTCAGTATGAAAGCTGATGGCTCTTTAATGCATTGTCGCTTCAGTGCTGAGTACTGTAGCCTGAAACCGCAACTAATAACACAGAGTCTATATCGCCGCATGCAGGCAAGCATACAGGCCCGGCTCCAGAATCAAATCACTGAGGGTGCTTCTTAAATTAGTGAGGGTGCTGTAACCTTTCATAATCACTAAAAAGCTGTCACTCATAGTTCATCGCAATCTCACAAAGATACGTTATTATCAATAAAGTTCTCTACGCTGCACAACGCATCAACACTTTGTTATAATGAGATGATTTGTTCTGAACACAATACCAGAACAAAAACTTGTTTGGTTTACGAAATGCGCCTCTGGTTTAAGAAATCAACAGATGCGCCCGTGATTGGCTACATTGCTCAAAGCTGCAAAAACACATTGACACAGAAATCGATCTCCAGAGTGCAAACCATAACGCACTGGATAGTTTGCCAAATATTCAATAAAATGTAATTGATACAGCTTTAACTGAGGGTGCTTAGCACCCTCTAGCACCCCCGTAGAACCGGGCCTGCAAGCATATAATAGTAACAGCAATTATACTTGAGAAATGGGGTCTTTCAAGGACAGAAGATATGGTTAGAACAACAAGTGCTCTGTGTATCCATAGAAAACGTTTAAAATGAAAAAAACAAAAAAAACAATCTTTTATTAAATTACAGTCTCATTGTTTCATTGGAGGAGTTTTGAGTGCAAATATAAGCAGGAAACATTTGAACAACAGATTACCATATAATGTGATTATACAGTGAAGATGGATCACTTAAAAAAGAAAACATTATTTAAAACATTATGTAGCTTTTTTTTTTTGGCTTTTACTCATTAAACTTCTAAATTGACCATAGAAGAAACACAAAAAAATTGCAAATACCCTGCTTCCAACTGATTTGCCTTCTACTACTGCTCATATTAGCTATATTTATTCAGTCGATCTAAGAAAAATGTGTGTTGATCCCGGCTTTTCAGTATTCCAAATCTCCAACGTCTTCATCAAAACAGCTTAGCACACATACTTGGAAAATAATTCAGCGTGCCAGCAACATCACAGCCCAATGTTAACCTGAAGTTGGGTTCGCAGGAATAAGATAAGCCAACCTGCCTTTTGAAGAAAGATAGAAATCTGCACCTGTGCACTTTCTTTGACTCACTTCAAAGGATCCCAAAATATCCTGGGGTGGCAAAGACCACCAAATTACAGGCTTATATGTTCACACACAAACAAATGCTAAAGTGTGAATAAATGAAACATGCTGTTGTGGAGAAAAAAAAATGCAGTCAATGACGATGTTTTCACAAGCTATATAATGTAATTTAGTCTTATTCAGGAAGGTCTAAAATAGCTGGAGAAAGCTGTCAGTTGATTACTCACTATTAAGAGCCCTCAAACAAAATGAAACAAAACAAGACAAAAAAATAAAAATAAATAAGTTAGCTGGGGATAAATGAATCATGCAAACCAGACAAGCCTTAGTATTCTCAGATGATGGTTAAGCATTACATTGTGCTAAATCTTCCTTTCGTCTAAACACAGTAAACGGGAACTGAACACAATATGTGTGTATCTTCTGCATCATTGCACTTTCTTTTTAGCAGTTGGTTGTATAATAGCTTGTGGCAGTCTCACATTAGCACAAATACGATCAAATTATAAAACCAGGGCTGGCATGTTAGCAAACAGACCTTCCTGACTGTTTATATTGCACCACAAGGGCAAAGAGTGAGATGAACACCAAAAGATGGAAAGAAAGATATACAGAAGAGACAGAAGGCCAACAGATATGTCTTGGCCACTGGTGCAAACTGGCATACTTTAGCTGCTGTGTCAGATGTTTCCCTTGGGCTAAGATCCAGAAACACAAAAAGCCCTTAGAGAAGATATGCAGGCAGCAGCCTTGAAGAAGCTGCAGGCCTGAAGTCTCAATGGGCCTATTGGTGAAAAGCTCCAGCTGCACTGGTGGATGGGGCCGCAGTATTGACTACAGCTGGTCCACCCTTCTTCAGCAGGTGCCTTGGCCTAATTATCAGTATGACGGTGCCAACAGCGGGTCTCCAGATACTTCCAAGCTGTATCCAAAGAGGAACCTGGCCACTGAATAAAGAAGCCCCTTAGAGCAAAGCATGCCTGCTATTCGTAATTAGACGCTAATTGTACTGCATCCGGAAGGGAAGAGGTAAATAGACCACATCTGCCATGTGTGAACTTTAGTATAGGTAGAAAGTTGCAGTACTAATCTTTCAAACAAACATGATTGTGATGAACTGAGCTAAAGATGAATTGCAGATATATTATGCCATGTCCTGAGTAATGCGGTCTGATATGGGGTTTTTAACGGCAGATGTCAATGCTGATATCTAAAGATGAGTGTGGCACATCACTGATAAAATGGCGATATATAAATATAATACTGTAATGATAACAACTGATTTACATGCACAACAATATGCTGAAAACAATTAAAACTTATTTTAGAACTAAACAGATAACAACTAATAAATGGCCTATATTAAAATTCTATACTATTTTGTCTAAATAAACTAAAATTACAAAGACTAAAAATAGTTGCTTTGTTACAGCAGAATTTAGGCATCACAACATTATATTGTACAGTATGAAACAGATAAAAATAGATATTCATTCTGCTATTAATAACAGTGTTATTAAGTTATTAGCATTATTAAATAATTATAATCATTAAATGACTGCAGAGTTTTAATATAGGTATGTATCTAAGAAGTAAACATGTGCAATTAAATGTTTAATATTTGCGGTTTGTTGTTTGGGGTACAGTAAGATTATTTTATTTATTTTTTAAAATAAATTAATACTTTTATTCAGCAAGGACACATTAAAGTCTAAAAATGAGCATTCAAATAAGCGCTGTTCTTTTGAACTGTTATTCCTCACAGACTGCGTCTATTATAATAGAACATTTCTTGTAATAATATTTCTGTTTGTCTATTAATTCAGCCACAAAGACTTAAGACTGCTTACATTTTTGAGCAGAATGTATCAAAAAATTTCAGATTTAATAATGTCAAAATGGAAAAGATAAACAAATACAAATTCCCGATTTATCAACCTGACCAATATATCAATCAATCACTAGTCCTAACAAAGGGAAGAATTTATCCATGGCCAGTATTGATTTTATTCAATCACTGTAAATACTTCTCCATTGACTTACACTGTGGATAAATAGTGGATTGTGGGTGGAAACCTGAGCTGTGCATTAGCCCAGAGGTGTATTTAATGTGCAATCCCATTCTGCATACTTAGTACCAATACTTCCTTTTTACTCATCTAGGCATGTTCAGAGAAAAATGGAGGATGCTTCCTAGCAATCAATAATACGAGTGAACACTAAAAATAAACATGTTAGCCAACCCTTATTGATCCACAACCATTTAATTAGACAACCTTATCCTGCACCTCAAATCACCATTGATGCAAAGTGCTGAACACGCAGGAATGAGTTTAGAGAGCTACTACTTACAAAACACTCAATCAATGAGTCCAGGTATTTACACTAATGCCAGGGGCAGCATGAATCTGTAAGAAATGGCCTTTCTAATCAAATCATCCCTTATTTGAAGAGCCAACATTCCTGGATCGGTGAAGGGCAGTGAGAAATGCCATGCCTTAGGATGGACTAGCATCTCAATCCGATAGTTTCAAGGCCAGACTGCACAAACAGACAAGCCACTGATGTTTTGTATTTTATAATGCCACCCGCACCCCCAATTTTTTTTTCCACCAGCACCAAAAAAATCTGCTTTGTTATTAGCAGAGACAGAGACTTGTGACCCACATTTCAGCAGCGATGGGTTATTAAGGTCATGGGGATTGGTGAATAAGTGGAAGATGATGCAGCTTGAGGACAACCAACAGTTGTAGATGAGTTTACCCATTCCTGGAGCTCTCTGGGCCTTGTGGGATATCAGAACGACCTGCTTACAGGGAACAAGTTTTAGTGCTTTCCAAAATGCCATCTCCTGTGACACAGCTGCACTCAAACTGTAGTATGGTAGGAAAATAAAAAAAAAAAATTGTGATTTGTGTCCAAAAGTCTCAAGCAGCCAGAAAATGTATCTGAACACTTCAGTCATACAACAACAACAACAACAACAACAACAACAACAAAAACTATGAGGATCATTGCACTAGGCGCTTTATTAAAAAAAATTATAAAATAAAAAATACAGGCTTATACCTTCACACACAAACATATGCTTAAGTGTGAATAAATGACATGCTTTTGTGTATACACAGTAATATTTTAGTGAATGATAATGCGGTAATGATCAACACAAAAAAAACTAAAAAAAAAAAAAAAACTAAACCAAAGTAAAATAACACAAGTACATTGTTTTTTAAAGCAAAACAAAATAAACAAATAACAAACCAAACCAAAACAAACAGCAAATAAAACCAAACCAAGACTGAATATAAAAACAAAGCAAAACAAAACAAAAGAAAGTACACTTTTTAAGCTAAACAAAACAAGATAAACAAATAACTTAAAGGGTACACTTTTTAAGCAAAATATTTGTCTTTTTTAGGTTTTTGGACAAATTGCATTTGGACATTTTGTGGATTTCAAACGTTTGTGGAACACGTTTATAGTTAATGTGATGAACTAACTTGATAAATCCATAAAAAGTAACTTGACACTATTTGTTTAAAAGCCAAAACAAAAATTCCTTATGCAATGACATTCATTGTATAACTGGTGTGGTTGAAAGTTGCCAAGTAGTTTTTTGGACTACTAGGTTACCTCATCTCCAACAAACCATTTTTGGCAGGGCTACAAGCATAGTAGAGCATGTAAACAGAAAATCACAATTATAAGCAGCCAGTAGGACGCATAGATCTGGCGTGTGTCTGCATGTAACAACACTTGACATACGGCTAGTGGAGTAGGATGGAAGCAAGGAAATCAATGTGCAAAGCCTTGTAAGAAAATAATTCCTCATTTCTTGTCTTTTTATAATAATGAGTATTATAATCAAGAGCAAATTAAATGGTCTAAGTGGTTATTGTAGCAATAAAACATGATATAAAAGTGGTCTTTCAAATCAAATGTATCTTGTTCCTCCCTATACACGGCCGAATGGCAGTCTGTGGTTAGCACAGATTATTTGGAAGGGAAAGTAGCTCTTTTCTATTACCTAGGATTTGTTTAGTCTCAGTGGTGAGCAGGATTGACCAGTGATAGGATTAAGTAAGGCGAGTGACGCCAGATGACTCCAATGATGTTACTCAACCTCATTTTAATGCAGTCTTAATGCTAATCTTGAAGGTTGCCTTTGTTCCATTTAACTGAATCACAGTTTCATCCAAGTTCAAAGGCAGTGCCATCTGTCGAGCTTCACTACAGTTGGACATGCTCTCCTCAACATAATCATCTTAGCGCTGCTTCCTGCGTGATCAGTTTCTTTCTAACTAGCATATCCCTTATTTACCTGCTAGTCTCTTTCTGCAGAAGCGCCATAGCCATTGGAACTACCCAAACCCTTTAGATTTCTGAGCCAAGTGAGTTTATAACGCACCTCTCACACCATATATTATTATATCATTTTATATATATATATATAAATATATATTATAAATTGTGAGATGGGCGGGGTCTCGAGTCCCATGGAGGAGCTCTGTCCCAAAGGAGGAGTGATGACAGTGCAAGACGAGAGAGGACCAGGCCTGGACTTTTTGTTGTTTTGTTTCTGTTTGTGCACGGCAGTCGTTCGTGAGGGGCTGTCGCGCTATTTTCAGTTTTGTGTTAATTTTATTATTAAATTGTGTTTAAATGTTCGCCTGTTCCCGCCTCCTTCTTCCCCGATATACGAACTGTGTTACAATAGTATTTAATGCAATTGTATAAGAACCACAAAAAATTATTTGGTCATGTATTAACTAAGTGAGCTATTGCTTAACTCCAAAAAATAGGTGCATGACACCCCTGACTATGTGCTACTGCCAATTATTCTGAAAAAGTATGCGCCAAAGCACTTGAGACTAACTGAAGGAGAGGGTTGGCTACATTTTTCTTGCAAAATGCAGGAGTTGACAGGAGACTGAAAAGAATGGGTTTGTCTGGGAGAGAGGACTGCTGGTGTCTGTTCTCTCACACCCGCAGAGCAAGAGATGACAATGTTCATTGCTCTCAAATTAAACAAACAGGAGTTAGTAAGGTGCGGTCTTGGCACGAAGCTTATCGGCGAGATGGAAAAACCCATTTAGAATCTAATCCTTCAAGATGACATTACATGTGCAGCGTTTCAGTAGCTTGAGCATGCGTGGCTGATGGCAAGGGGTAAAGTCAAAACACTGCAGCAGTCATGCTGACGTGTCTCTTAAGGATGCATCTGAGATCTCTAAACATCATCACTCAGATAAACATCAACATAGCAAAATAAAGTTCAATGTTTAAAAGATTGTATTTTATTGCATTTGTCAATGTTGTTAATCATTATCATAAATATCTTTCATATCTTCAGAGAGAAGCATATGAACTTTTAAAGACCTGTGGACAATAGTATTATCATGACAGAGATTTAAAATGAAAGGAATAGTTCACCTAAAAATGAAAACATGCTGAAAATGTACTCACCCTCAAGCCATTCAAGATGTAGATGAGTTTGTTTGTTCATCAGAACAGATTTGAAGATTTGAAATTTAGCATTACATCGCCTGCTCAGCAATGGATCCTCTGCAGTGAATGGGTGCCGTCAGAATGAGAGTCCAAACAGCTGATAAAAACATCACAATAATCCACAAGCAATCAACGCAACTCCAGGCCATGTTTGTAATGAACAAATCCATCATTAAGATGTATTAAACTTCAAACCGTTGCTTCTGGCTAAAATACAAGTCCTCTAAACATAATATTGCTTTCTCCAGTGAAAAAGTCGTGACATCTGATTCATGAGACTGTTTAAAAGCATAAACAGTCTAAAACAGTTCCAAACAAATATGTTGAAGGATTTTGATGTGATCGGACCACAGGGAAATTTTTATGGTTATGGACCTCTATTTTTGGTCAAACGCGACAGTTTAAAGTTAAAATGAGTTTACCATTTCCAGATGCCTTAATGATGGATTTGTTTCTTGTAAACACAGCTTTTTGCTTCACAGGATGTTAACTGATGGACTGGATTAGTGTGGATTACCTGTGCATTATTGTGATGTTTTTATCAGCTGTTTGGACTCTCATTTTGATGGCACCCATTCACTGCAGAGGATCCCCTGGTGAGCAAGTGTGTAATGCTAAATTTCTCCAAATCTGTCTGATGAAGAAACAAACTCATCTACCTTTTGGATGGCCTGAGGGTGAGTAAATGTTTAGCAAATTTTCATTTTTGGGTGCACTATTCCTTTAAGTTAAACGTGCACTTATTAATTACTTGTTTGTTGCACTGATTGTAATGGCCTTTTTATCTTGAAGTAGATCAAAAAAAGAGTTGTCAGTTTCCAATGCGGTTTGTATACTATTTCAAACTATATAATACATATATATATTTCATATTTTTTAATCAGGAAAAATAACTGAATGTACCTATATGCAAAATTATAACTAAATATGATGCACACATTAAATGTTTAACAGCATGCACAAAACGTTAACATAAATTAGACATGCCTCAATAAATTGCATTATGCTAATAAATGTTCACATTGTGAATATAATGCCAGTATTTTATATTTTATAGACATTTGCCAGTGTCCTGCATCTAAACCTACAGCAGAATAAAGTGGGAACTCTGTCTCCACTGCCTCCATCAGTCACGTATCTGTCATATCTTCTTTGGCCTGGTGTGACGAAGCCCAGAGCAGGTCTGGGTTAAGTCTTCCCAAAACTGCCTAACCAGAGACACAAACAAACAGCCATCTGTCACGGTGTTAGTACTTGACTGCATAAAACTGTATGTTTCAGTTTTTTATTGTTGACGTTTTACTTTCTGCAAAATGTTTTTTGTTCACAAACACTAGTATACAGAATTTTTCTAAATTTTTTGGTGATTTTTATCACCAAATCAGAGTTTCAGAATCTGTAGTTCTTTGCTGCAGATTTGTCTGGAAATTTCTGTGTATGTATTGATTTTTATCAGTTACTAGAAACTGGATATTCAAACACAAGCAGGCTAATGTGTTTGAATAAGCTCTTTCTACAGCTGCTGTCCCCTCACTGTCTTTGGGCTACATGAATCCAATCATTTGCGTCAACATACAGGAATCATGTTACTGACACTGTGAAAGTTTGTAAAGCATGGAGAGCCAGTTCGGTGGGGTTCAAGCGTTCCTGACTGCCATGGCAATACCCTGATCCCTGCATGTACATGCTGTGAATTTCTACAGTCAAGCCCCTGTGGGAAGACCCAAAATTAGCAATGGACTGCAAAAGGCTACAAGAGCTCTGGGAACAGCGTCCATTTAGAGTCCTGACCCCTGTCTGCATTTGTTTTCTTTAGTCAAAAAATGTTGATGAGGCACTAAAAACAAGATCATCATACACCTGAACTTCTGCTTTAAAAGTGAAGTGGCATACACATTATGTCACAACTGATGTAAAGTCACATTGTGTAATATAAAGTCACATTATCAGATATAAAGTGACAATTACGAGAAATAAAGTTGCAACTAACATAGTCACTTTTTGTAAGATATTAAATGAGAACTATAAAAAAAAAAGTTGTAATGGTGAGATATAAAGCCAAAATTGTAAGAAATAAGAGTTTCAATTGCAAGATATTAAGTCAGAATGCGAGATACAAAAATGTCACAATTGTCAGATATTAAGTTTCAAGCATATTAAGCATTGAGATATAAATTCACAATTACAAGAAATAAAGTTGCAATTGCAATTGAGATATCAAGTGACATTTTGAGATATGCTGCAATTGTGAGATATAGTCACATATAAATATAAAGTCCTTATTACGAGAAATAAAGTTGCAACTGAGAGATATATAGACATTGTGAGATATAAAGTCATAACTATGAAAAATAATTGTAATCTAAAAATCTAAATTAAAAAATTCAAGAAATAAATGTGCAAATATGAGATATAAAGTCACAATTATGAAAAATAGAGGTGCATTCGTAAAAGGACAAAGTGGTTGAGCCAGTGTTGCAGAAATGTTGTTACATGTGACCTCTGACCTATTGTTTCTACTAAAGGGGGCTTCTAATATACTATAGGCCAGGGTGCGAACTATGGGGGAGCTAGGGGGAGCTCGGCTCCCCTTAATAAGACATGGGCTCCCCTGAAAACGTGATTTGTGAAATTTTGGGGTCTCAAAAAATATTGACAATGGGTTATTTTGACGTGCAATTTCAGTTTTGTGTAATGTGATCATCGTGGATTATTATGTGTAAAATTGTAAAAATAACATTCATTCAAGCATGACGGCGATTTAAACCTAATTCACTTCAATAAAGATAACTATACATGCTATTCTTGTCATGAGCATCAAGGTGTGGGGACCACTCATGTTTAGTACATGTTAACTCAAAGATTCGTAGAAAAAATATAAACGCTGGACTCTGTGGTCGATTCTGTGTTAAGGTAAGGCATGTTATTCGCAATTATGTGTTGTGGCTGGGTTGTTATAGATCTGTGTGACTCTCGATGTCTTAGGTCTAACTGAACAGAGGAATTATGGTATTCTTCTGTAGCCTGACGACGAGTAACTTTAATCGTTGTTCATGTGAACTCAAAGACAGCCTGATGCTTTGTTTATAGACTATTTGTGGGTGGCTGTTTATTGTTTCACCTATCAATTCGTGTCGATAAAGTATAATAGGGTAAATCCTGTATAGTGATTTATCCTATATAGTGCTTACATAAAGCAAGTAGTGCATACAAAGATACATAACAGCTAAGTTACAAGTGTAAGTCATTGTAAGCCCTTTTTTGAGGCACGCGCAAGCGCACAAACCTGTGCGTATGCTGATGAAAAGCACTTGGCACGGCAGTTAGATTTGTGGGAGGCTTACTGTAAGGAAGCAGGAAAAGCCAAGCTCTCCCTGTGGGAGTTGTTTTTCATAGGGCTGTGCGGTATGCATGTGTTGCCGAGCCAGTTCAGACCTACCTCATGGCTGGCTGGTTGGCTGGCATTCCTGCCTCATTCTGTAATTACGTCTCCAGTCCTACAGAGATCGTCCAGAAGCCTGCTCTAAAAGCACTCATGTCTGTCATGTACTGGTCTCGTCTGAACAACACACACATGTAAATATACATGTTATGGACACAAAATGCCCCGATTCCCAAAACACCTGAATGCCATGCATGCATCTTGTTGCATTTTCCTAATAGGTTGTTTATCGAAGCAATTTGCTTCACCATTTAGTAAGTAAGTCGACTGTTGCTATGGCCAACAGGTGGTAATAGTCTCATCCGACATTAGCATATTTCTCAAACCGCTTTCCTGAGGATAAAAGCTCCATTTAGTGTTCTTTTCAGATTTCAGCAGAAAAAAAGTAGGCTAGCACTTATTTTAACAAAGTACTTGATGGGTAATAATAGGGACACTGAAAGCTAAGGTGTGCAACATCTTTCATGAAGATTCTTTCTTTGAGAGCATCTTGCATTAAATCCCTACTAATGAATGTTTTTTAATAAGATCCCACCGTGCACTCCACTAATGAAGGCTTTTCACCGTGAGTGCGGAGAGTGCACAGAAACACATGAGGGCAATGTGACGTTCAGGCCGCAGGAGTGCAGATAATAACGACAGTGTGGGTTCAGACTGACCTGCAAGCCATATTCAATGATACTGACAGCCAATAAAAGAGACAATGATGCGGTCTGCTCGAGCTCATTAAAGGCAAAGGGTAACGGAGGCTATTAAAATGTCTATATATGGTTTTCCATATAAGGTTTGCCTGCTAGTCACTTATCAGTTCAGAATGGAGTTAATAGAGCTAAAGAAATATTCATACTTTTGACTGATCTTTTTTTTCATATAAATGACAATAAAAAATATAAATATGTTTTAATCTAATTGACTTTATAAATATATAATATTGCCTAATATTATATATTTAGATATAATATCATATATAGATTATATAGTATGGTAATCATAGAATAAATCACCATATACCAACTATATATATATATATTAAGAATAATATATTATATATAGCATAACTATATATATATATATATATATATATATATATTACCAACATTTTTTTAAAGAAATTATTACTTTTATTCAGCAAGGACACATTACATTGATCAAAAGTTACAGTAGATATAAAGACATTTATAATGTTACAAAATTTCTAAAATAATTTTTAACATTTCCACAAACATATTAAGCAGCATGAACTTTTAACATTGATGATAAGTAATTTTCTTGAAAGAAAAGAAAAAGAAGAAAATTCGCTGACATTCAGCTTTGCAATCACAGAAAGAATAGTTTTAAAATATATTAAAAGTCAAATTTGTTACAATTGCCTACAATTCAAATTGTAATAACAAAACATTAAAAAATCTTATTGACCCTAAAATATATTTTTATAAATAATTTATAAACCTGATATTATTTTTATTACCTAAGTTTATCAGAGATGCTATTAAAACAATCATAGACAAGGAAACTAGTCTATTAATTACAGTTAGGAAACTTAACTAGAAGCATGTATTAAAATCATTCCAGTTTTCACAATTATTCAATACATTTGAATATTCAATACATTTGCAAGCTCTAGTCTAGAGCTCTTCCAAACACTGAATGAAGGCTGACACTAAGATAGCTTCACCAAATAGTATGAACTATGGCAGCAGACCACCATACATGTGGCATAAACCACAAGCATCAAAATGATAGCTCAAAATGCATTGCTTTAATTTTCTTTCTCTTTGTACCACCTAACAGTGTGTATTTAGTTATATGAAACACATAATGTTTAACTCATTTGAAGCAAGCATTTAGTACATTGCAAATTACACTCAATCGTTTCTATGAGAGGAAAAACAATTACACAAGCTATGTTGCTGTGTTGCAAATTGAGAATATATTAGCAGTACGTGAAAATATCAATCTTGGTGATGTCTGAACAATCTGGCCCATTCATGCAGCACATGCCATGCCTGCAGCATGAGGATTTAGACGATCAGCTGAGTGCAGCTTCCACTACAATACAACATTGTTCTCAAACGAAACGCTGCTTGTTTGCCTTCAAACTTTGTTGTGCGGCTTATCAGAGAAGCACAGCTCCAAATCTCCCTCTGAGCTCGCAAACTCAAATCAGTGTGTGTCCATTTCCTACTGCTCACTGTCAAACAAGCACTGCGCTCGCCCATAAGCCTTCTGAAATGCTGGTTTGTTTCTGTTGCATGTGCAAAAGAACTTTGAACATGAGCTGAGGCAAGAAAGAGAGCTGAACAGGAAAAAGAAGAGATCTTGCACAATTTGAGAATAAACCTGACAGAAAAATACACTCAATAGTCTCTTTAAAAGACAAAGAATTTTTTTTTTTAAATTGTCGGTGAAATGTCTTTGGAGTGGACCCTTATGTCAAACTTAAAAATGTGTATTTTATATAAATTATATGACAAAATATCAAAGCAAGTTGAGTCTTCTTTTAAAGCAAGACAGCACAAGCACATAGAAGTTTAAATTCTAACAAATATACTGTTCGTAATGAAGACATTTTATAGTTGTCAAATATTATCAGAACATGTTCATATTTAATGTTAATTAGGGTCCCACTTTATATTAAGTGGCCTTAACTACTATGTACTTACATCAAAAAATCAGTACAATGTACTTATTGTGTTCATATTGTATTGCAAAACACTTTTGCTGCTATTGAGGTGAGAAACAGGTAAGGTTAGGGACAGGTTTGGTGGTATGGGTAGGTTTAAGGGTGTGTTAAGGTGTAAGGGATGGGTCAACAGTGTAATTATAAATGTAATTACAGAAATTAATCACAGATGTAATTACATGCAGATATTTTTCAAATAAGTACAATGTAAAAACATGTAAGTACACAATAAGTGCATTGTACCAAATGATCAATTTAAATGTAAGTACATAGTAGTTAAGGCCACTTAATATAAAGTGGGACCTTAATTAGTTATGAGAAATGTCACTTGATCTGATATTTTGTATCTAATGCAATCACATATATTGTGATTTAAATGGTGTGATTTTAAACTCCACATACTCTCGTGCCTGTTTAATGTGGAGCTTGTAAAGCATCACAGGATCAAACAGGGACTGAAGGCACTTCCTTTTCAACACTTATCTTCCATTCCTCATCACTGAGATGCATGCATGTGAAACAAACCATGGCCCACGCTCTTTCAGACATGGAAATCTGTGTGCTTTGATAAGACTTGCTGCTCGTGCCTGAATGACATATGTTTCTTGTTATCTGTGAACATGAAATTTGTCTTGTTCTTGTTACGCTGACAACAATAAAATCAACCAAGTAAGCTATAGTCACATCTTTTTGTATTGAAGACAAATGTTAAATAATAACGGCAATATATATTAAAGTCATGTTCTGTCTTCATATCTTCATATCTAAGATTGTCTTTCAGAATAATTCTCTGGAAATGCAAGTCCTGACCTGGAATGGGTGTAATTATAATGTTTAAATAGTACTATATGAATTTATGCATTTATTTAATCAAAAATACATTTGTCATGAATCCTGTCCATGGACTTCCATTCAATCACCACCAGAGGTCACCCTTCCATTACATTGACTCTCGCACTACACAAACTGTTTCATGCCATCCCGGACTACATATTCCATCATCCATTGCACTGATTGCACACAGCTGTAACCAATCACACATTCACTATATAACACATTCAGATCCCTTTCAGGCTGCCGAGTATTGTATGCGCATATCGTTAGTTGTGATAGCTACGTTACGGAGCCTGCTTTAAGTTTCTTAGTCTAGCCTAGTCTTGCCTTGTCTGTTTCCTCGTCTTCTGATCATTGCCGGTGTACTTTGGATTACCTCTCTCGTCTTGCCCTGTTCGGATACTGTTTGCCCCTGCCTGGACCTTTGCTTTGTACCTGGATTATCCCTCTAGTCTCGCCCTGTTGGATTACGTTCGCCGTCGACTGACCCTCGCTTGTTTACTGGACTGCTCTTGTTTTGTCTTCTATATACCTGTTTGCCATTGCCTGACCCTCGCCTGTTTTGACCACGCCCTTAATAAAGCTTGCAAATGGATCCGTACGTCTCGCGTCTTGTTTGCCCCGTAACAACATTAAAGCAGTAATATTATGAATTATATATTTTTTTAATTCAAAATAACTGTTTTAATATATTTTAAAAAGTAATTTATTAATTTGATTGCAAAGCTGAATTTTAAGCAGCCATTAATCCAGTATTCAATGCCACATATCCTTCAAAAATCTTTGAAATATGCAGATTTTTATTTTTATTTATGTCGACAAGAGCTGTGCTGCTTAATATTTTGGTGGGAAAAAAAAACGAACCGAATTTTTCTTTTTTTCAGGATTCACTGATGAATAAAAAAACATTTATTTGAAATTGGTTTTATAACAATGTAAAAGTCACTGCCACTTTTGATAAATTTAATAAGTAAAAATATGAATTTCTTACAAAAAAATCTCCAAAAGGTAGTGAATGGTAGTGTATATGAGATTAATAAAAATGTGAAAAATAGATATTCATTTATTTTTCACATTTTTATTTATCTCATATATATGCTGCAAACCTCCAAAACTTGCTATCTACTCTTCCCACAGAAGCGTTATTGTGTTTTAATCTCTTTTTCCATGCCTTTCTTCCCTACACATACAAAATAAAACTAATTATGTTTAAAACCCTCCCAGCACTGCTCACCTGCTGATTATATTGTGAAAGCTGTGGTCACCAAACAATATAAAATATAACACGTTTGCACACACGCATATGCTTTTTACTTATTGACCCAGCGGTTTTGTGCACACGCTGCTTTCTGGCACATAACAGCTCAACCTTCTTATTTGCTTTTCCACTTTAATAGATCAGTGGTTTTTGGCTTGCCACTGGAAGGCCTGAGACCACAATAAATCACCCTGATAATCATCTACTTTTTACTTACTAAGCCGTAGGAGAGATACATGCTTTTCACTTTTTTCAGTTCACTTAGGCAAAACAACTGATGCCTGTGGCTATGCAAACTAAATGCATTAGAAAGCATGTAGCGAACATAAATTACGCTTACTTACCTATATAGAGAGAGGAGTCCTTCTTCCGCACATGATCGTCTATGTAGGACACACCCAGGGGCTGAACAGGTGTGGCACCGATACCCAGCAGCATCTGGGCTCCAATCAGAAGCAGGTACATCATGTTGGTGTTGGCTCTACTCCCACACGGTTCATCAGCTTTAGAGGTGTTGGAGCACACGTCTCGCCCCAGATCCTTGCTCCACGAGTCTGTGATCTTGTACTGACTGGCGAGGAATTCTGGTAATGCGGACAGCAGTGCTCCCAAAGCCATGACAATGCCTCCACAGCCAATTAACCGAGGGCGGTGGGCTTTGGCACCAAAATAACTAACAAAGAGAATGAGGGCCAGGTTGCCGATCTCAAAGCTGCTGGCGATGACACCCACATCAGCGCTCTGAAGATTGAAGCGCCGCTCCAGTGTGGTCAGCACGCTCACCTAAGATAAACAAAGCAGAAGAATTACTGTAATGTTAATTTAAACTAGTTGTAGGTACGATTTCACCTTTTCACATATTTAATGTAATCTGAACCGGACGACTATTCTATTCGGCACAGGTTGGTGTTCAGGCGAGTGATGTACAGTGTAAAAGTTGATGTGGCATTAATAACGGTTTAATTCTGTAATTTGTTTTAAAGGCACAATATGTAGGATTTTTTTATTAAAATATCCAAAAACCACTAGAACAGTGTTATATATTTTGCTGACTTGTGTACTTACATTATCCCAAATGTTTTGAAGAATGTTTAAATCCAGAGAAATAAGCTATTTTATCTAGTGACACGGAGCGTGTCCATAGTTTCATTGTGTCGCCTGCCAATGACGTCATAACCCCTCGATTTCCAGTTTTGTAGAAAACATGGAAACAACCAAAGACGTTTTAATATGTTGTGCGTTTTAATAGACCCGTGACGACCGCACAGAGTAGCATTATAACAGAAATTTCAAATGTATCTAGTGTGATAAAACAGCACTGCTTTTTTTCCCACATACGCACGACCGGAAGGAGCGGAAATGGTTGATTGTGGCATAATAAAAGCTCCGCTGCTTTCGAGCCGTGTGCCGCGCTCGTTCAGCGGCCTCGTTTCGCTTCGATGGCTTTCAGCCTCACCCTGCTTCATTCTACTACGTTAATAATTAGCTCATCCATGAACATGATTTCTGCTGAGTCCTGTCGGATTGCTTCGGCTGTGGTGATGAAGACGACAACTCCCATGATTCTACACTCAGTCACAGCGTCATCAAACTGTGCCTTTGTCTATTTGTTTATTTTGAAAACGCACCCTCTAGCGGTGAAAATTACAAATTGTGCCTTTAACAGGATGTTTAACAAAAGCAATTTTTCTTTGTATGGAATAAATTAATTATCATCAAAGCGTGTATGAAATTGCATGAATGCGTGCCTTTTTCTACAAAAATCTTAAAAATATATAGTACATATAATGTCTTTTAAAGAAGTCTCTTATGCTCACTCTTCAGGCCTGCATTTATTTTATTAAAATACAGTAAAACTGTAATATTGTTAAATATTATTACATTTTAAAATAATTGTTTTCTATTTGAATATGTTTTAAAGCATATCAAAATTAAAGCTTTGTTAAGTTCACATAATCTTTCAGAAATCATTCTAATATGCTTTTTTTGGTGCTCAAGAAACATTTTTTTTTTTTTTTATTATCAATGTTGAAAACAATTGCTGCTAAATATTTTTGAGCAACATTGGATGCCTAAGAGTTTTTACTCTCACTTTTGATTAATTTAATTTATCCTTGCTAAATAAAAGTATAAAATAATTTATTAAAAAAAAAAATACAAAATTGACCCCAAACTAGTGCTGGGCGGTATGACCAAAAATTTATATCACGGTATTTTTCAAAATTAAACCGGTTTCACGGTACATGACGGTATATTTTTTTCATGCATGACAGGGTGTTAACCATATTTTCTACTGATTGAGAGAGAAAATACTGCAGTATATTGACTTAGAATGCCCTATTTTACTGTCATGATGAGTGAATATTGTCAAAAAATACCACACTAAATAGTGACTAAACACGACCCCTTTTAATACATGTTAACCAGGAGTCACTCTCATTTATAATCGCGGCATCGTCTGATAAAATCAACATGCATCTACACTATGTGGTGGTTTTGGCTATATTTATACTTTTTTTGCCTCATGCAGCGCACTGCCTTCGTCTGAGTAACTAAAAATAAACACAAACCAAAAATTGACCTACTCTCATATTTATAATTCCAAACAATCAGTAAGCGACAGGTGCTAGGAAACGCTGTTTTGTACTCATTTATTGACGAGTCGGCTGCGGTGCGGCCAACTGAATGAGCTGCTTCTCTGCCGCTCACTGCACAGAACAGACGCCGAGAGAGGTGACACTTCTCCGGGAAAGTCAGACCTCGCGTTCGCGGGACAGCACTGGCGAAATCTTCCAACTGAACCATAGCTAAGGTTTATCCAAAAAAGTCGCTAGGTTTGTCAGTATGAATATTCTATGGAAAAAAGGGTCTGAAAGTTGCTAAATCTAGTGCTAAAGTCGTGCTCGTGAGTGTGTGAGACGCGGGAGCTGATGGCAGGGGGCGGTGGATATTTGTGGCGGTCAATGTGGATATTGTGGATGAGTTCTTCTGTCATCACGTTCTATTAGTTCTACAGCTTCAGTTTCGGAACTTTCACGCTTAGTTACACATACAGCTGTTCCCTCACCACAGTGCAACACCCCTTTCAAACAGTGTCGCGTTCCGAACGTTGTTTAAGTGACATATACCGGTATTGCGGTTTAATTTAAAATTCATATCATAACAAAAATAAAAACCGGTATTCGGTATGAACTGGTATAACGCCCAGCACTACCCCAAACTATTGCACAATATTAGCTCCATTTTCATTTTGTCAGTCCCCTAAGGTTGTTTGCTTTATTTGATATCAGTACTAAACAGGCACAGGCTGTCATCATACAGAAGTCAAATTCGACCCTAAACAATAAAACACCAAATCTAATCTAACCTGAGAGTCATCTTGGAGAGGTAACGTGTGACGATAAAGATCAGCAGCAAAGCTCAAAGAGAGGAACTGTCTTCACTTTCGCTACTATTTACCCAAGATATGAAAATGAGATACAGTAATGGATCATGGAAATGGGCATGTTAAAGAAAAATAATCATCTTGACAAATCCTTTCAATCTTTGAAAACATCAGCATGCTACTTGTCACACATTCATTATCAAGGCTTATGACAAATATAGCTGGTGAAAGTGAAAAAATGCCACGAGGCAGCCTTGATGAGCAATCATGGGACTTTAATGAAGCAGCTTTGAGCTGGAGCAACACAAATATGGCATGGCTGTGAAAAGAGCATGTTATTGAGGACACGCTCTTTACTATAATCCTATTTCTCTAGAGCAAGCCTCTCTCAGATGCTGCGTAGTGATCTTTGCAAATCTCCCCATGCTACATTACAGATTCCTACAGACTCAGATAATATGCATGGATTCTCTCGATTAGCTACATACACAGTTCTCTGGAATACTGGATTCTGATTGGTCATTCGTGGCATTAATCGACAATGTGATTACACGGACCGATATTTTGTATGATGGCCAATAAATTATATTTCACTGTTGTCCAAACATAACAATGCTTTCTCTTTTCAAACAGATGTTAGAATAGATGTCACAGTTTTGAGTGCGTGTGTGTGTGTTTGTGTGTGTGTGCAGATAGATAGGATTTACAGTTTAAATGAATATCAAATGTCCATATATTTATTTTACTTGGTAATTATTCTTGTAAAAAGAGGGATAATGTACAATCTGCCAGTCATTATTACAAAAAACTCCTTAAATCTATTCCTTTCTCTCACTCTGCAAGTTTCCATATAGCTTTTAATGCAAATCAATTGTACATGCACTTGATGACGGTTTTTACCACACTATCCAGGGTTATTTAGGCCTCTTTGTGAATCATGGTGATTCTAGTGTCAGCTGAACTTCTGAATAGCACACCTCAGTGGATGGATTGATATAATTGTGCAGTATGAAAAATACAATTTCTGTTACCAAATCATCGGTATAACACTGTAAATTCTGTGCAGAGGAAGAGATTCCTAAACAGTTCAAATGCATGATGTGAATAATGAGTTTATTGTGGGCTTTAAACAGAGCAGTGATGTTGTTGTTATAACTGTCTGATAACTCAGTTTGCTTTAACTAAATTTTCTGTGGTTAGCTTGGTGCAATTTAATTGGAGAGTACCTTGGACAGTCTGGCAAACTGCTCTGTTTTGTGCAGAACTGTTGACTGTGGCACATTTGCAGTCTGCTAGAAGCCTGACTTAAAGGTGTCTTGTGTTTCAGTTAGTAATATGAAACATGCAAAACACTTCTCACTCCCTTATTGTTAAACTGTTGGTATATGGCTTTGATAAACTGCAAGGAACATAGTACTGTTCATGCATATACTGGTGACACAATTTGAATATCAAAGCTACTTGGTCAATGTCTATAATCATTCTTCACATCTTGAATATCTTTCTATCAAAAAGGTGTCTGTGTTCATGTGAGTGTGTCTAAATTTATGAATTCATTTAAACTTATGAAATAATAAGAGATTATATCTTACCAACAACATTTCCACTGTGCCAGTAGAAAACTATTTTAAGATCTGGCCTAAAATGTCCAATAAAAAGCATATGCACGTTTTAATCCCATGAGTCATCTAAACATTAGCAACATTAATTTAAGAGCTCATATTGTAAAGTAACAATCATGGAAACAGGATTTTTAACACAGATAAATAACTAAACAGAAAGCTTTAAAACTTCTTGATCCAAAAACACGAATCAAAGTTGTTTAGTTTAAGAATTAATATGAGAACGGAGTGATATTATATATATATATATAATTATATTATATATATATCAATAAATTTGAAATAAATATTTTCTATTTAATATATTTTAAAATGTAATTTGTTTCTGTGATGCAAAGCTGAATTTTTAGTATCATTACTCAAGTCTTCAGTGTCACAAGATCCTTCAGAAATCATTCTTACATGCTGATTTGCTGCTCAATTATTAATGTTGCTCGTTATTAATAATTGGTTCTTATTATTATCAATGTAAAAAAAATACTGTTCATTTTTTTTGTGGAAAACATTTTTTTCAGATTCTTTTAGGAATAAAGTTCAAAATAACGCATTTATTGAAATAGAATCTTTGTACCATGATATATTTTCTTTATATAGGCCTATATTCACCTTGTTGATCATTAATGCATATTTGCTGAAACACACACCACACACCCCAAACCTTTGAATGTGGTACTGTTTCAAAATTGCCTATTACTGTTGAATGATAATATAAATAATAATAATAATAATAAATGTTACATAGCTAAAAGTTGTATTGATAAATGATACATGAAATGATAAATAGTACATTTTCAGTTCAGTGAGCTCAGTCAAATCTTTACTAATAAGGGCACCAAAATGTAATAAAATCTTGCATCTTTCATCGATTCGCTACAGGAGGCCTTTGTTCACCCCCCGGAGCCATGTGAGGCACTTTTTTTTTAATGATGGCCGATTTTTATTTAAGTTCTTTTGGACATAAGCAATGCAACACCCGCTGAGTGGCCTTAAACAGCTTGAAAGATCAAAGACAATTTTTAATCTAACTCCGACTGGATTCGTCTGAAAGAAGAAAGAAAGTCATATACTTGAGGGTGAGTAGTTTATGGGCTAATTTTCATTTTTGGGAGAACTAACCCTTTAATGCCAAGACACATTCAACATGCCAGCAACGTAAAGTAATGCCAAATCTTTGTCGACTCCACCGTGACGTACTCACACCCATCGCCCTCTAATTCCTCAGCATTAAAACCAAATTATTAGAAAGACAATGAATAACTGAACAATGAGACAAAAATGTCTATCATGTTATTATTGAGTCAAGCTGAAATTTCATAATAGGCAGGCAATGACAAATTCCTGAGTGCAGAACAACAAGTCTGTATCATTCAAGTGTGAAATGGTTTCTAGAACATGTGCGCTATCAGGCATCCTCCAGCAATCTGTGACTCTGAGACTCAGTATTGCCTTATCAGTATGACAGGAAACAGAACAACAATAGTACTTATACTTTCCATGGTTTCTACAGAAAGATGGTGGGCCAATAGAAAACAGTGATGTTTCACAAATGAATTCCTTTGGGTGCAGTGCAAACCTCTTTTATTGATTTTAAACTGTAGTGATGTTCTTTCAAGCAATTTAGGGTAGTAGACTGTACCGGATGGAGAATCAAAACAGTCTATTTGTTTAAAAAATATTGTTTAAAAGAACAATATTAAATTCAATAATTTCAAAGGATAAAATAAATAAATAAATGACTGCTAAATTCCCACTGCTAACAGCATCTATCACAACATTTCAAAAGACAATGTGACAGGAAGATAAATGAAAGATGTCAATTACGGTATCAGCCCATTGTTTGTGGACAGGTAGCGATTTATTTTGAACTCTGCATAATCAAAAAAATAAAATTAAAAAACCTCCTAAAGAAATTAACTTTACTTTTGAAAAATATCTTTAAAATCATATGCACGCATTTTAAAATTGCATGACCTGATGAATATCAATCGTCTCTTGTAACTCCTTGTAGTCAACAAATAAGTTAATCGTGGGTAACTGTGAATAGCACATTTCTACAATAGTGTACTGAAATTCACATTCATGTGACTACTGTAGGTGATACTATAAATCCAAGGTGACTTTCATTTTCGAAAGCATAAAAAAGTCACAATGAAACTGAAGTAGCAACTGAAGTAGTAGATTTTTTCTTCTGTATACTGTTATGTATATCTGAGTGTAACAGATTATCGAAAAAGAAAAATGTGGAGTGGGGATGTGGATCTAGGGCTGCTCGATTATGACAAAAATCATAATCACAATTATTTTTGGTCAATATTGTAATCACGATTATTTAACACGATTATTAGTGGGCCATATGCCCAAAACTTTATATGAAATATTTATTTAAAGATAGTGATATATATATCAAATATATATTTTCTGTAAATAACGTTGCTATGACATCTACATTTTAGATTCCGGTGAAGGTCACAATTCTCAATACCACAGCAGAATACTAGAGTAACTAATATTAGTTAAAGGGGTCATATGATGCGATTTCAAGTTTTCCTTTCTCTTTGGAGTGTTACAAGCTGATTGCGCATAGATAAGATCCCTGAAGTTGCAAAGACTAAAGTCTCAAAACCAAAGAGATATTCTTTATCAGTTAAGACTCTGCCACACCCCCTAAAATGGCTCGTTCTAACACCCCCCCACATATCTACGTCACTATGTGATAATATTAGCATAATGCCGCCAAAATGTGCATGATAAGAAAGAAGGCGTGGTTTCAGGAACGTGATAGTGTTGATGCAGCCATGTCAGGGAGAAGCTGTGTGTTTCTAGTTGAAAGCAAAAGCACTTTATTTGGCCTTCCGAAGTAGATGCATTTAGGAATCTTTAAGATCACTTACAACAGGACAGCAATGCATTTTATGGACGACTGTTTCTTGAACCTAGGAGAGGAGGTCATTCTGATTTTTGCTATGACAATCTGGTGCTTCTGATTCAGCTACTGTTTTGTTATTAGTTTTTGTATTTGCTATTGACTGTTCAAATGAAGAGTTTTGCTCATCGTGTGTGTGTGTGTGTGTGTGTGTGCGCGCAGCACACGTGACAGAGTGTGAGAGAGAGATCACATCACAGTGGAGTCAGCTGTCTTAACCGTGGCTTGTGTACTGCAAACACATACCAGCTTCATCACTGTGTCTGTCACGTGACTCTGTTCCCCTTTCGGGCTCTGTCTTTACATTTATTTTGAAAGATGAAGCTCGCGATTATGGTAAGGGGCGTTACATTTCCGACGAGTGTTTGTGGTGTTCGGCCAGTCACAATGCACTGGGTCAGCTGGCCAATCAGAGCAGAATGCGCTTGTCGGAAGGAGGGACTTTGTAGAAAACGTAGCGTTTGAGAGAGGCGGGGCATAGAGGACCTACAATAATGTACAGTATTTGAAATATAAAATGTGTTTTTTTGAACATTAAAGCATATCAACATATTATATACACAAAATAATGATCTTTAAAAATGCAACATATGACCCCTTTAAAAAGATCCTCAAAATTATTGAAAATAATTTAACTGCCAGTAATAAAAAAGCAAAGGAATACAACAGAATAAAAAAGATACAAATGAAACAAACTGTGCTTTAAGTTTTTTAATGCCTAATTTTTAATTTTTAAAGTCTAAAATATTCAGTTAACAGCCTACTAGATAAATTGAATAATCTAATGTAAAATAAAACAGCATTGTCTTCACTGTAAGAATTAAACATCCTTTGTTTCTTATTAAAGCTACAAAAGTCCTTCAGTCAAGAGCAGTGAGTGATTTTGAATTTGTCTTTTGTTGTTTCATTAATATCAAGCACACAGTTGGCAGCATGAATGCCACTTTAAGAGCCGGACGGATCCAATTTACTGTTACACAAGCATTTTCATTCTCAACTCATTACGTTCATTTATTACATAACCGGTGAGGGTTTACATGAATAATCACTAAGCTCTGCATTTTTACACATTTTTGCGTGCATTTGTCCATTTAGGCACTAAAAGTTGATTTTACATGTCCGTGCTCTGTTCCGTCTCTGCGCATACAACCTCCAGAGGAACAGCGCAAGTTCTCTTTCTCGCTTTTAAAAACATGAATAAATCGAATATACTTCAATAAATCAAGCACGTCCCATTTTGCAAAAGTCTCGTTACATGATTTTACTGATTTGCATGTGAAATTGGGCTTTTATGGAGGAGCAAAAGCGCACTGCTGGAAAGGGGGCATAATGTGGCAGAATCGTTTTATCTCGATTATTGTATTTTCATAATCGTTGGAGGCCAAAATCTAAATCAAAACTGAATTTCAATTACCGTATTGACCCGAATATACAACGATGTTTTTTTCTTGGAAATACATCTAAAAAAAATGCGGTCGTCTTATATTCAGGGTCTAGACTTTGACATGTCAATAATACACCCACAACAATAGGTGGCACCACATACGCATAAAACGAGTGTGCCATGAAATATGTAATGTAATGCGTGTTGTAAAGATCGCGAGTAAAAACAAAAGAATAAGAAAACCCTACAGCTGCATGAGTCGTGACTGTCACGTTAGCCTGATGGGACCAATCTCCCTTTGTGATTTTAAAACGTAAGACAGTACCCAGATTTGAAGACTACAGTAAGATTTAACTTCTACTGTTAATAAGAGTTTGGTAGGCTACTATTAGATGGATAGCATAAATGTCCTAATTCAGATGGGCTACCTGTTTCTGTTTTTTAAAAGGGTATATCAAAAAGTGTATATTTTTTTATGTGATTGTTGGTACATTTTACCAGTTTTTACCATACTTTCAAAACAAAAATTAAAATAGGAAAAATATGCAATATGAAAATAATTGAAGACAAGATTTGTTTTTAAAAGAGCCTTTTTCCAAAAGGTACATCTGGAAAAAAATGGGGGTCATCTTATAATCAGGGCCGTCTTATATTCAGGCCAATACGGTAATTGCCAGCCTACCGGGGTGGGGATCTATGCATCAGTTATTGATTGAATTTTGAGATTTGAGACTGCTGCACCCAAAATTGGATACAGATAAATAGAAAGTTGCGGGATGATGTATTTTTGAGGCCAACACCAGGAACACATTAGACTGTCATTTTAGCATTTCGTTCTTCATCCTAGTCATTATTCAAATGCTTGAAATAAGGTCTGTGGTGAACATAAGCTCAAGATATTTTTATGTTTTATTCTACAACATAAAAAGCTCAGCCTGGGGCAAATGTAGCCTATGAAAACTGATACAATGCAAGAATAAGAAATGTCGCAACACGCACTGATTCAGCATCTGTGAAATAAGGTCTGTGTACACAATCATATGTTTCACCTTTTTACTTGCATCATAACACTGCGTTGTTATGGTTTTAAAGCTGTTTACTTGCTTGAACAGGCCATTGCTTGAAGTGGCTAAGTAAGCAATAAGGTCAAAAGGCCATGTTTGTATAATAAGTCTGCTTCACGTCGTGCCACCAAACCCTTCATCCATGACTCATTCCCCATACAGCATGCTCGAGTACTTACAGCTTTATAAAATGGTTATCCACACAATACAATATTAAAGCCAAAATGTCTTGATATGTTACTTTTTTTTTTAAAGAATTCTTAATGCTATCCTTTCTGCTAAAATAGTTCCGGAAATTAACATTACAAATGGCTGCCCCGCTCTTATGGGAAAATAAGTTTGATAGGAGATTTTCTTACATAACAAGCTCTAGCATGAGAACGCCTCCTGTTTCCCGTCTTTTAGTTAAAAACAGACTGATTCTGGCACAGCAACATGTTTGCAAGCGTCAGTACGTGTAAATTGATGACATACTGTGCATACTGAAAACCGCAATAGGGCTGGGCGATATAGCTAAAATATTTATCAATGATATAATGTTTCATATCATTCGTTATCGATAATTATTTACATTTTTTTATAACCTTTTTTAAAACAGAGCAATAACATTTTTTTTTTTAATTTAACCACTGTAATTTGATTTATCCAATTTATTAAGACAAACAACAAATATATAATATATATAATTAGTTTTGTTTTACAGTCAAACACAAAATAAAATTTAAACAAATATCTCCTTATGTTTTATATACAGATTAAATAAGTCTTAAGGAAACTTTTGACTTGTTTCCCGAGGCCACAGGAGGGCGCAATGAGCAAAATAATGCAGCGCATTAATTGTCAATTCAAATAACTGTCTATAAAAACGTGCATAACGTCTAAATCAAATATAATTTTGTAAACTGCATAAACAATAGGAACAAAACAGCATAATGTATTATTTATGCATAGCTTAATACAAATAGCCAAAGCGCCGATCACATGATTGCATTTAAAAACATATGAGACACAGTGAAATGAAATAAACCTTCACAAATTCGCGTCGCGTTTTCTAAACGTTAAAACTGTTTTAACTTTGCATGACTTTCTTTGCATCTCTTGCATGAGACGCGAGTGCAGCAGTCATATTTGTCCGTCTAAAAAATGTGCTGAATATGCGTTCTGTGTGAATGGCTTGGTTTCGGTTTTAACCTAATCAAGATCTTCTCCGCATTGAGCTACTATATTTCTCTAATATTTTGAATGCATAATACAGCAGCGCCACATCTCATGGGCTAGACTAACAAAACATTAAAATGCAAGGTCACTTACATCATCACCGCATCCCGCGCACCCCTGATGACGCTCCCTGACGCACTCCTAACATTCGATTGTACCATTTTTGCTTTCAAATTCAAATGTTTATTTTAAATTCGACTAATATAATTTTTTTTTTTTTATTCACAATCTCCTCATCACAGGCAGGCACAGCACTCAATTCAGCATGTGTTCGTTTTTGTGTGTGCTGTCTGCGTCACTCATAGCACGTGCCTATATCGTGCACTATAACGAAAAATTTTTCTGTCGTTATCGATGAAGGTGTACCGTCGATAAATATCGATACCGTTTTATCGCCCAGGCCTACAGAAAAGTAATAAATACAGTAATATTCCCTCCGCGCTTCGGAAACTGTGGGCTTCCACACAAATACGTGCACACATCAACATAGCGACTTTTGTCGCTGCATGTCGCCAGGGGCTGGCGATGAGGTTGCTAGCTTGAGAAGAGTTTCTTTAGCCCCGTTCACACTACAAGCGACACGCAACAGCAAAGCTACACAATCCCATTCATTTCAATGGAGAGATGGCGATTTCTGGCGACACGAGCGACAGTGGCCGTTGGCGACCGGATGGGGCGTGTCCAGCGACAACTTTATGCAAATGAAGAGCGACTTTCAGGAGCAACAGCCAATAGGAAAGAAGACAGTAGAGCTCATGTGATAGTTCTCCTCTCAGCGCTGTAGATAAACATACGCAATGGAAGAAAGTAGGCTCTGTTTCTCGTTCATTTTTGTTTGTATGTACGGATTTAATTTAGATTTAGATTATATTTAGTCTTTTGCCTCCAAAATGTTTGTATTTAGCAGTAAGAAACCTGATTCACTGTCAAGGCAAACAGTAGTGAAAACGCCCACTAGCAACCTCATCGCCAGCCCCTGGCGACATGCAGCGACAAAAGTTGCTGCTAGTGTGAACAGGGCTGACGGGAAGGGGCATGGCCTCAAAATTAAATGTGAACAACACAACATAACGCCAGCAGGGGTCAGTCATAATTCATTACATAAATAATAAACAGTTAATTTTGCTGAAATACATAATACATGGTTGGTTGCGCAGTGATACACAGAACCCTAAGGTGAAACAAACATAGCCGTGCTTTATCGTGAATAAAACAGCTGTTGACCAAACAGAATCAAGGACTGGAACTAACCGTTTTATAAATGGGAATACAGAGGTTGTCAGGGATATTACACGTCGTCACACCGAACAGGTAAACTCATGTACTCACTATAGTTCACTTTTCACACCCTTGTTGTGTTTATAATCACGCTCTTACAAAATATTTTAACTCAAACTTTTAGGGAAAATGTTTTTTAAATGAAGACTGAAGCGTTGACATTGAAGTCATACAGCCATCTACATGTTTCTGCTTAGTATTGCATTTAAGTACAAGCGAACTGAGCAGGCACAAAGTAAAGAGTTGAGGTTAGATGAACCAGATATATTTGTTTGGTTATGTCACGTGACATGTCTGCCAAATGACATTTGCAAACACTGCCCCAGCATTTTTGCATTACAGTCAGAGTACTTAAAGGGGTCATGAACTGAGAAATAAAAATTTGCTTGATCTTTACACATATATGAGGTCATTGTACTATAAAAACATTCTGTGAGTTTCAGAACTAAACTCTCGTTAGTTCAAAAACAGCTTTTATTGAAACCAAACCCAGGAAACATCGTTTTGGAATGTGCCACTTTATGACGTAACAATGTGGCTAAACCCCGCCTCCACAGAAGAAGATCAACGCTTGCTTCGACATCGCTGCAGCATCCATATATGAAAGATGTCAACTGTCAAACATACACAACTGTTAGCCAATCATTTACTTCAGCGTTTACTTCTGAGTCTACAATCCACCACACCTATTCAGACAAAGCGTTCCGATGAGGGGTTCAAAACAGGACAAAAATAGAGCATTACTTCTAAATTATGATGATGTTTGATGTAAAAATCTTGATAACATTATAAGTGGACCTCAGAGAACAGTACAAAATAATAAAAAAGGCAGTTCATGACCCCTTTAAATACATGCCTATTGAATGCTATACAACGATGTGCACAAGTTGTGTGTGCTTCCAGAGATTAAATAAAGATACTGGCTCTCTTAGCTCATGGGGGAAGTCCAGACTGCCCAGAGTCAAGCTCAGGGCTGAGGCTAAACATAGGAAACTGACACAATGCCCAGGAATGAGTATGATGTCTGAAACAAGCCACTGAGTCAGTCTGTGAAGGACGGTGGAGAGACTCCTTCTCAAAATGGACAATTACAGCTGCTTCTGAGATAATCTAATTTAATCAGTTGGAAATTACATGGAAAATTTAAATGCTACTACATGGCCTGCGTGCTGATAAACTATATTATATGTTTAACCTTCAACAAATAAATGTGTATTTGAACAAAACATTGTCATGTGAGAATACCAATATTGTGTTCTATGTATAAATAACCCAATGACCTACACGTTAAACAAGCACTCTCTGAGTATACAAACTTCTACCATTTCACACAAATGTTTGCTTAATAAGACATATTTGGAAATAGTTTGAAGCATTTTGATGGCTCGTTTGTCAATGGAAAAACCCCAGAGAGTTTAGTTTAATGCCGTATCTATCTGTCAAAATAAATCTGGGCAATCTCTACATCTTCCAGTCCCACATTTTTTTTTTTTTTTAAATGACAAAGTTGTGTTGATATGGTTTACAAACATCAGAATTTCCATAAGCTGGGAACAAATCCAGTCCACAACAAGTGTGCCCCTTTGAGACTGTTCCCATGATGTATTGTGACTTTCTGGTACAGAGCAAATGATTGTTTCCTTTCCAAATATGGTCTGAGCGCACACAGACATCAGAGACGTCCAAAGGGTAGACATGGCTGGACAAATCTCTTCCTTATCAAAGATGCTATATAGAGCAGTATTCAACTCACTGACAGCAAGCAATGCGAGAATTTTCTTTCAGATATCGGACACCACAAACAAAGCACAGACAACTGCAGCACAAGCAGCACTGTTGTGTCAAAATAAAAAAAGCAAACAAATCTTGCATGTTCACCAAAATATGGAAAAGATGAAGACTTTGATATTCTCGCTTCCTGTAATACTAAAGAGGTATAGCTCTCAGATATCTAAAACAGATTGTGCTTATCCTGGATTCTACATCCATAATTATTTTTGCCGAATAGAAGCACTTGTTTGGTCAGGAACTAGGCTAGTTCTTTGAGTCGAAGTATGCTATTTAATGAAATTACATAGAAATAAAAACGTCCTTATTTTTTCATGTGACATTTTTACAAAAGCAATAATTTGCTAAAGGCTACTGCATTGTAAATAGTCTACATTCAAAATAAGAGGAAAGCTTTTTGACAATCTTATAAGGACAAGACTTTGACATGCTCTCTTATTGTAAATATTAAAGAGGTTATCATCAAAAATATCTCTCAGATATCTAATTGTTCTTGTCCTGAATTGTTAGTAGCATCCATTTTTATTTTCTGCTGCATAGCAACACTTGTATTGTTAGGGAATATATCTTTGATTGCTGATATTTAATAAAACATTTTTAATGTGTTTCGTTATTTTTTCATGCTGTATTTTTTGGTGAGCGTGATTTCACCAAGTACAACATGTTCCTGGATCAACATCCTTGTTGATCCTGGAACAACATTCCAATCAACCAATCAGAATTGAGGGATAACTTTTCAGGAAATATCTGTTTTAGGTTTATGATCAGGGTTAGGTGCTTCTACACCCTTGTTAATCAGCTATCATTTCACACTGATTTTAGAGATAAATTATGGGTAGGGTTAGGTTTAGGGGTAGGGATTGGGTTAAGTCTATATTTTTGGACAGTAATGTTGATCCAGGATCAACAACAGATGTTGATCCAGGAACATGTCTGTCTTGGCAAAATCATAGCGACCGTATTTTTTTATATATAAAAGCAATGATCTGCTGTAGCCTACTGTAGCCCTACATAATATGAGGAATGTATAAATAAAGAGAAGTTAAAGACTTTTGACATTCTGTAAATATTAAAGAGATTATCATCAAATATATCTCTCAGATATCTAAAATATATTCCTCTTGTCCCGGATTCTGCATCCTTATTTTTCTTACTGTCTATCGCTGGAGCGGGTCTCTCTCTCGTTAGTGAACTTGTGCGAGAAATGTAAAACCAGGAGTGGATCTCGAGCAGAGTGATTACAGAACGTACCGAGCGGGGAGGGGAAATCTCTGTCGCTCCGTTCCACTCATATGTGGCTCCTGACCGGGTTAACTCCGTTCAGTACGATACAATACTTGGTCACTCACAAAGCTCCATGCTGTTGCTCTTAATGGAACTATTTTCGTTGGTGTTGAAGAAATATCCAAACTAACAGTTGTCTGAAACATACGTTTTTTATATTAATTACTTTTTCATATAACTGTTGAATAAAAGCAATATCACACTCGCTATCTGAATATGAGCAGAGCTGTAATCGCCGAATTAGGCTACAGTGCTGATAAAGACTCCAACGGTACTTTTGCTCGTGTGATATTGCTTAAATGGTGTTTTTATTGATGATGACTTAAAGGGGTCATATGATGCGATTTCAGTTTTCCTTTCTCTTTGGAGTGTTTACAAGCTCTTAGTGCATAAAGAAGACCTGTAAAGTTGCAAAGACTAAAGTCAAATCCAAGAGATATTCTTTATAAAGTTTAAGAGTCAGCCACGCCTACTTAAAACGGCTCGTTCGAACACGCCCCAACATATCTACCTCACTATGTGGAAATAGTAGCATAATGACGCCCAAATGTGCACACAAAGAAAGAAAGCGTGGTTTCAGTAACAGCAGTTAGTGTTGAAGCAGCATGTCAGGAGACGCTGTGTGTTTCTAGGCGAAAGCAAAAGATCTTTATTTGGCCTTCCGAAAGTAGATTTATTTAGGAATCTTTAAGATTACTTACTAAAGAACAGCAGTGCATTTTATGGACGATCGTTTCGTGGACCTAGGAGAGGAGGTCATTCGGACTTTGCTATGACAATCTGGCGCTTCTTAATCAGCTACTGTTTTGTTATTAGTTTTTTTTTTATTTGCTATTGACTGTTCAAATGCGTAGTTTGCGCATCGTGTGTGTGGTGTGTGTGTGTGTGTGGTGTGTGGTGTGTGAGAGAGAGAGAGGGGGGGGGGGGGGGGTCCCATCAAAGTGAGTCAGCTGTCTTAACCGTGGCTTGTGTACTGCAAACCCATACCAGCTTCATCACTGTTTCTGTCACGCGACTCTGTTTCCCTTTTCGGGCTCTGTCTTTACATTTATTTGAAAGATGACAAGCTCGCGATTATGGTAGGGGCGTTATATTTTCGACGAGTGCTTGCGGTGTTCAGCCAAACACAATGCACTGGGTCAGCTGGCCAAAAAGAGCAGACTCCGCTTGTCGGGAGGTGGGACTTTGTAGAAAACGAAGTGTTTCAGAGAGGCGGGGCATAGAGGAAAAACAATAAAGTGCAGTATGTGGAAAATAATGTGTTTTTTTTAACATTAAAGCATGTCAACATATTCTGTTACACCAAATACACAAAATAATGATCTTTAAAAAAACCATCATGACCCCTTTAAAATGACTCATGTAGCCCACGGTTATCTGTCATAGACATATTGGCCCACAGCTTACTTACTTATTTCTCAGAGCCTGACACAAACTTATGTCTGCTGAGGCTGCTGCTTCATTGCATGAACACCCAGTGATGTTCACTTCTTTTCGCCTATTTTCTTTTTCTTTGAACTTAGGGCATGGCATGTTATAGAATGAATGACTGAAGCTCATTATATGATTATGTCACTCACATCCGTGTCACGTTTGTTGCCATGCACTACGTTGCACTCAAGAGCAGGAAGGTTGAAGAAAAGGAATAGCGCAAACCAAATGAGCCGAACCTTGAGCCAAATAAGTTCAGAAAGGTCAATAAGAACAGACAGTGATTTCCAGAGTCTGAAGTGTAAAACTAATCCAAAACAAAAGGAAAAGCATCGCTTTACTTACCAAGTATGCGCCCACTGTGCCCTGTGCCAACATCAGAGCACATTCCGCCACTAAAAATATCTTAATATTTGAGAAACATGAGGGCTTTTTCTTCATATCATCCCGCTGTGGGTCCTCGGAGCTCTGCTTTTTCACTTGCATCCTGAGCAATCCAACAGCCTAGAAACGCAGCGATAAACTATTGTAAACGCACAATAAACGCTAAATCAAGCGTGTCTTTATTTCTCTGTAGCACTGACTACTGTTGACAGTCAGACTCTGCGCCGTGTGACAGGTTGTAGACTTTTCATTAAAACTCCGCCGATGAATGAAGCCGAACTAAACTCTCCTCCTGTGCACTCTATCGCGGAAACGGAGGATAAAACGTCGCTGGTTTTTACTCCAAACATCTTTCTTTCCCTCTGAGACTGTCCGAGCTCCCGTCGTGTTAGTGTTTGCTCGTATACCGTCACCATCGCTCTAGTCCGCAGGCTTGATTCTCCGCCTCGGTCATGACTGATATATGTGAGCGTTTCTACCGGACAGCTGTCTTGTACAGTAGCGACACAGTAGAGGCGCTGTGCGGCAGCTAGGCATCGTAAGCTGAATGCTTACTGACTACTGTATTCAAAATACTGGCAGATGAATGGCAGATAAATAGCGTGTTTAAAATAATTTCTCAGTTTTCTGGGTGTAACGTTATTCGGTTCGTTTCACGCAAAACAACACTGGCTTTTGACGCCCATATAGCACGTACAATTGCGTTTGAAACAAAACACTAGCGATTTTTGTCAAATGTTCCGTATGTGACGGCGGTACAGTTAGTTTGACGTTTGACATTCATTAGACATTCGGGTTTTTTGCCAATTCAATTCTTTGCAGCTTTTATGTTTTGAGCCCAAACTAATTCAGATAGACATAAATATATGCCCTCACAAGGCTTAATTTCTAGGAATAAAAAAAACATTAACCATTTAAATTAATTAAACAATTTAACTACGAGACATTATAATATAAAACCAATACTAAAATGTTCGGAAAAACATACCTGTTATCGTCACAAAGCTCCGTTTTTGGAATTACATATTTTTTTTTTATAATATTTTAATAGTTTTAATGTATGCGAATATAAATCAATTAAACTCTGACACCGTTTGAGATAAAGGTATCAAACCAACTGTAAAATATTCAGACTATTATTCCCTATAATGCACAAGGCTTGGTTTTTCAGTTGATGCCTTTACTGTTTTTATATACAGCACTGAAACCATATTTTTCATGTTTTATATACTGTATCCACTTAAATTAATTAATCTCTGACACAGTTTGAGATAAAGGTATCAAACTAACTGTAAAATATTCAGAATATTATTCACTATATGTCTATCTGAGTTAGTTTGGGCTAAAAACATAAAAGCTGCAAAGAGTTTAAATTGGCAAAAACCTGAATGTCTAATGAATGTCAAACTAACTTTACCGCCGTTTTGATGCGTAAATACATAAAAAATTGCATGACCGTTTAAGCGTATTATCGGTCAAAGGTTTTTAATATTTTTTAAAAGAAATCTCTTATGCTCACAAAGGCTGCATTATTTGATCAAAATGCTACATTAGACAACAGTATAGCGTGCATATTATTTAAAGTTTAAAAGTTTACAAGTTTCTCTGGAAATATATTTTAAAAGTGTAATTTATTCCTGTGATACAAAGCAGAATTTACAGCATCATTAGTGATCTTCACTATCCTTCAAAACTAATACCTTCTGACGTGGTGCTCCGAATATTTCTTATTATTAATCATTAATGCTAATATTTTTTATGAACTTAAAAAAATCGTATTATCAGTCCAAACTTTGACTGTAGTGTACACTTGTATATAAATAAATTATAATAATAATAATAAACAGAAAAAAACAAGGCCTACTTTAGACTTGTTCTCTCGCTTTCCCCTCGAAACAATAACTGCATATTAATACAAATACATGAATAAACATTATTTTATCATTTTTTATTTTATTTTATTTTAAAAAAAAACAATGTTTTTGTGCCTCAGCGGAACCATATAGTGATACGTACCACATCTCATGCAGTTCACATACATATATGATTTTGCCCCTTGTATTTTTTTATGCTGAATTATTATCAGACAGAATTTAAAGACGATTCATCATAAAGATAGGTCTACTTAGACTATTTCATTGCAAGCTGACATAACATGCTTATCAGCTTATCAAGTTTTTACGGACTGGCTTTTTGTTTTTGATGAATCACTGGCAAGTGTGATCATTTCATATTATATTACTGCAGCAGATATGCCTCACAAATTGATTTTTGAATGAATGTTCTTTGTCTCTTTGAGATCCATCTGGAGAACAGCTATTAGTTTCATGACTTTGAACAGCAGAATGGCGGCTGTGGTTATAGTATGAATACACTGTTCTGGTCAGAGTTTTGAGGAAGAAGAGTGTGAAATTCTGACTCATGATCGCCACACTCACACTGAGAGCTGCCACACACAGGCCTGATGACACACTGCTGTGTTTGGTTACCATAGCAAACATTTTGCAGCAGCTGTTAAGTCATGAAGACCTGTTTTCTTTCTCTAACTTTTCTGATGATTTAACATGAATGGGTGTGTTGTTTAGAGAGAATCAATGGTATAAGTAGATGAATAGTAAATGAATAGTTAGTGAAAAATGAAAATATAAAATAAAAGCTAATTCAAAATATTCAGTTCATGTGATTGTATCAGCCTGAATGGTAGAACTGCATATAAATAGACTAAATGGGTGACACTAGGCCATTTTTAGAGGGAGTTTTACCCCCCCCCCCCAAAATTTATACTGAAAATTGTGTGTGTGTGTGCGCGTTTTTGGACATAAATTTGTATAATGACAAAGGGTATGACATAGGTATTACAAGGAGAAGGTGACTTTTCAGGACATTACCCCATGTCCCCACTTTTCAAAACGCTTATAAATCACACAGAATGGAGTGTATTGAAAATCTGAAATAGCACAAAGTTTCCTGTGAGGGGTAGGTTTAGGGGTAGGGTTGGTGTAGGGCAATAGAATATACGGTCTGTACAGTATAAAAACCATTACGCCTATGGAGAGTCCCATACAAACCGTTAAAACAAACCTGTGTGTGTGTGTGTGAGCAGGAAGACTTGTATTTGGCTTGTTCAGTACTCAAATGTTGTACCCTTCTAATTTATGCAATACAGTGGAATACTGCAATAGGTTTCGTATAACACCCTAACCTATTAGTCAAACATTATTTTATTTTATTTTATTTATTATTTTTTATTATTATACCCTCATTGGGGGCTGAGCCCCCCTAAAATGAAAATCCTAGAATCTCCCCTGACTAAATATATATATATAAAGATTGCTGTCGCTCTATATGTCAGGATTGGACTGTCTTTGTTGTGTTTTGCTCCCCATGAGCTCCCCTTGACCCAGTTTCTCCCTCATGTGCCCTTATTTGGTCGTTCCTGTTCCTGTCCTCAACGTCTCTTAATTAGTCATTCTGTTCACCTGTGTTCCTCCCAATTCCCTCGTTATCCTGTGTACTTAAGCCCCAGTCTGTTCAGTCTGTGTTTGTCGGGTCTACTTGTTGGATTACATGTTGTGAACGTGTGTCATCTCCCCTTCCTGGTGTGGATTTACCCTGTTTGGATTTAATAAAAGACTGTGTTTGCTATTCTACGTCTCCATCTTTCCTTCCGGCAACGTATCGTGACACTATAGAGATGTTATTTATAGGTTTTTGAAAACTTTTACAGACATTTTGCATCTTTGTAACATCTTTATATGGATAAAGCAAAACTGAGTGGAATTCTTTTCACTGAGTGAAAAGAAAAATAGTACATGCACATTATTTGCCTGTTTAGTAGAAAAATATTGGTATTATAAAAAAGACAGATTGTATTCACATTGAGCAGAGCAATGTGGGTAAAATCCAAAGGGGGACTCAATGCTTGGCATTGATTGTAGTGATGACATCAATGGCCTTAAACGGTATTTGACTCTTATGGAACATATGTTTCCCATGAGGTCAATATTTCAGCACTACTGTGAATGGAGCAATAGCGGTGAAACTAAATCTAATTTTAATTATCTAATCTGATGCTGCAGTAGGTCTGCTAAACTAAATGAGGCTGCGCTCACACTGCACAAATGATGTCTTTACAGCAAACTGGATGATATGAACATCAGAGATCACTCCTTTTATCTAATGTTTAATTATGACGAGACCAAGTTAGAGCATATTAATTTAGTTTTGAACATTTTGTGCTTGTTGGGCTGCTGATGTTACCTATGAGACGTGAGTGGATTTTCCTGGCATTTCCCTCTCAACTGTGAAATCAATGATGATATCCACGGACAAGTTTCTTGCAAGCCAGATATGGCTTTTGAGGGCCTCACTGAAGAAGAAACATTAGGTCGCAGTTCACTCAAGTTGTTAAACTACTGTGGGTTCAAGCCTGATAGGACTATTTTGATAGCTTCAAAATACAGCTTGAGAATTAAATATGATTTAAAAAAATGCATTGCGATTAGATAAGGAAACACTCACCATGCAGGCCCTTCATGCAGATGAGTTAGGTGCATCATGGAAACATTTTAAATCACTTTTTCAGGCACATACTTGACATGTTAGCATCCATTAGTAGACGCAAAACATGCAATAAAGTGACTTGCTAGGGGGAAAAACATTTTCATAGTACAAGCAACCCCTCTGACAATGTTCCATATGGTCCATGCATTTTTCATGTGAATTTGAGAAACAATGTGACAAAAAAAAATGAAATTCTGCTTTAATTTTGGTTGGGAATTATCTTAGAAATTGTTTTACAAATTATATTATCAAGAATTATGTTTTTATGTGGGCCACTCATTTAAATATCCTTCGGAGAAATTATATATATATATAAATGCTCGATAGCGGCAGAAAACAGCTAAACATCTTTTTCATAAAGTCATCGCCTATTTGTTTACATGACATTGCTTCTTGCACGTTTTGCGAAATATTCAACGTGAAATGTCCAGTAAGTGGCACTAAAAGTTTTATCTGGCAACGTTTTTTTTTTACGTTGGTTGTTGTAAGTATTCTGGCAGTTCGGAACTGAAATGTTCAATAAATGAGGCTAAAAAGGTTTTCAGTTTGCAATGCTGTACCAAGTGAGCTTCTAAGCAAGTTTACTTTGTTAGAAAAACCATACATTTGGAGCTGGTTATGTGCTGCAAACACGAAAATGTATTTGTTAACAATTACCAGCAGCCAAGTGGATTGACTTCCCTTTAAAAGGAGTCATTTTCTGTAACCCAATTGACTTCAGTTAAGCAAAGAATTTGTTTTCATTGAAGTCTTTAAAAACACCTTGATTGTGGAATATGTATTTGCATATGCTAATAAAACCATGCAGCAATAAAGCATCTAAAAAGGTAACTTTACTATCCGCACATAGAATTCTAAGAAAGAAAGAACATTTAAACTGTTTCTGGACTCACTGCTTCACTTATAATATCACAACAACAGGTCAGATAAAGGTTACATACAATTATTAGACAATTTGACAACAACATGCCTCTGTACAGCTCACTAAATTATATGCACAATATCCAAGTCAGCCCAGCACATCTAAAACTGATTTAAAACCGTCTCCCAAGGAATTAAAGGAACTAAAGGTATGTTTAAAAGAAATTACATTATATAATAGATGAAATTCTGCAGTGCACCAAAGGACCTATTAGCAATTAAATTTTTTTTTGATTGAAACATCTTTGGGTTGGAACAAAAAGTTTATTGTAAATGGCAAATGTGCATGTATTATAAAATGATGAACAACAAGTGACCAAAATAACAGATACAGACACTCCCTGTTCTCCTGGAATTATTTCCACTCCTCATTCCATGCATGGAAACTCCCTTTATACAAACAAAGAGATACAAATACAAATTATATTTATCGAAACTTCCTATTTAAATTCACATTTGTACACGTTATAATATCTTAATATTTTACAGCTAAACAGCTGCGGGATATCAAACAAATTCAGAAGAAGTGTTTCCATATGCACTAGTGTTCTCCAGATGCATTACATATCTAGACACTACATTGCCAGCACACATTATGGTGAAGGCAGTGAGCAGGCTTTATTGACTCTAATGACTTCTCCATGCGCTACGAAGACTTGCTCATTACACTAATGTGCTTTATGGTGCACAAACTACATGATATTATGACAACACCAGTGGCCCTATATTTTACAAGCACAAATGAAACACAGGCTCCCACAGCTAAAATCAATTTACATTTAATTAAATAGCCTGTCTTGTGCTTCATAATGAAAAGTGGCACTGTAGTTTTCAAATAGATGCAGCAATGATGCTGTTCTGGTATATGACATTACAAATGGGAACTAATTATAAAAGGAACAAATTGATGTTTTAGTGTCATTGTACCTCATTTGAGCCTTACTGATGGGCTTGTGGGGCTCTAAGACAAAAAAATGTTGGGAAACACTGACCTAGATTTCTCCACATTGTGGTTCTACAGACGGTTTTACCGTGCCATACTTGGAGCCATCAGAGGAAATCTGGCCTGTGGAGCGACATAATTACTCATGCCAGCAGGCTGGAGTTTCACCTGGAGACAGAACATATGTGATGTCTCCAGATGCCAGCATTTAGCAGATACCATATACTGCAAGTTCCCTACAGATTCTACCACTGACCATGAATGGAAGCCAAAATCTGAGTAAGTACATTTTTATGTAGTTTGACAGTGAAATGTAGTTTGTGCTGAAATTTAGAACCAACTGAAACCATGTGTAGGTAAAAAATCACCTTGAAACAAGTATTGTTAAGAAAACGTTTTAGGCGATTTGGCTGTTCATTAACACCACAACAGCATCTTGGGGGCTTAGAAACACAAACTTTTGAAAACAGATCTCGATATGCAAGTTTTTGAAAATGATACCGCTATTGCCTCTGTGTAAACGACATAAACGTGAATTTGTGAAAAAGGTGACGTCATGTGTATGCAGAGGTGTAGTGCAGGGTATACACAGGTATATGGCATATACCCACTTCAATATCAGTGGGTATACCCACTTCTAAATCCCCTGATGCACTTCATTCAGTAGTGTCCTGAATTTGCCAAATCATGACAGTCCAGCACATGAGTAGCTAATCCAATCACATGTGAATAAATGCAAATATTCCCTAAAAACACTCAGTAAAGACAGTGGTCAGGACCAAGGCGTAAACACTCTCATGCAGTGCATGTTTCATTCATATTCGTAATATAGATTTTTTTTTTATTATAAGTAATAACTTATGACGTGCAGGAAATCCCTAATATGGATATAGGCATCCAGCTATCGCTGTAGCCAAAACAATATCTGCTGTAGCTAAGCTGAATAAAAAGAAACTTTTGGACCAATGAAACATGAAGACAACAAACACATGATTGCAACAATATATGGTTTATGTGCGTTCTTCAAGTCATCTGATTCATTGAATTTTCATTCAATGATTCATGATTCATTGAATTTACTAAATTTTAAGGTAAGTGGTTGCAATCAATTTATTTTAGATACATTTAAACAAACACATTTAATTGATTCACTTTCAAAATGTTTTTATTTTTTAAATGTAGCTAAAATAAATTGTTTGCAACCACTTACCTTAAAAAAATTTAGTATCATTTTTTTCAGTATACACGGGTGGCAATGCTTTTTCTTAGGGTGGCAGTTGCCACCCTGTGCCACCTCGGTAGATCTGCCCCTGGGTACAAGTATACAGCCCTGCTTTTCAGTCTTCCTAGGAAAGGAACATTTCAAACATAACATACAAAGAAAACAGGCTAATAACGTCAGGGTCCAGCCTTGTACTCTGAAACAGTCATGATAATACCTCTGCCAAAAAGCAACAGCACCCATGGGAAACTTTGTGATTATAAAGATACCACACTGGCATTTAAAGGCTTAGCAGATTTCGACTGAGAAAATGTCAGGCGACTTTCTTTTATCAGTTTTGTTCTCCTAGCTATTAATAGAGTTTCAGTATCTTTTCTGTGTTTAAACCACACACACACTGAGACCTCTTCCATCTATTTTTACGCCGGTATCAATAGAGAAGCCAACCTGTGCTTTTAAACTTCAGTGGCACTGCAGCGACAGGGTTTCAAAGAGCCTTCCACATGGCGTGATGGGTTGTGATATCCTGCACGGGTAAATCACTACACTGTTTTGCAGTCTAATGCAGAAAGAATGACGTTAAACATTCACAATCTCTATGGCGTCAGTAGTTTTGTAGGTGTTATGTAGTAAGTATTCAGGGGTTCAATAAACTGGAACAAATTGCTCTCTAACTGCTTTCCTGGAAGGTCCTGCCATGCATACCGAATTGTTGACTCTGAAGCGAATCTGCACCTTTACTTCTGGGAAAAACAATAAAGCCACACACTGGTGCAAGCAAGAAAAACCAGCTTAAAGGGGTCCTATTATGCTTTTTCACTTTTTTTAAAATTTTAGTCAGTGTGTATGTTTGGCCATAAAAAAGATCTGCAAAGTAACAAAGCTCAAAGTCCACTTCAAAAGGAGATATCTATTTAACAGAAATCACTTTTCAAAAACTACGACGAACGACTCGTTTGGACTACAACGCATATTTGCTGTTCAATGCCCAGTTGGTGTAGGTATTTTAATGTAAAATATGTGAAAAATAATGGGTTTTTCGAACAACCTCGTCATCTCCAAGTCAAAGAGGGAAACACAGAGTACAAACATTTGTAACTCAAGCTGATGTATGGCAAAGGCAGATCTAAAGAGAGGCATGTCATAGTGCCACATATTTCCATAATCCTCTCAATCTCCTATTTCTATGAAATCTGCAACTTAAGTTATTGGACATGAGGCATTAGTTTTTGCTCTTTCAAACCCCTCTTCTGGGGCCTGCACCATGACGGTAAATGAACAAATTCAGAGTTACAGGATTAGTTGAGTTGACAAAACCAAACCACTCCAAACCGGCTTTGTTGGCACCATGAAGCTGATCATCAACTTTCTCTGTCAACTCAGGCTTTGATCCTGAGTTTATGGAGCGTGTGCACATAAAAGTGTGACATCAGTGGCAAACAGCCAATCACATGCCTTGCAACTCAGAGCAAGTGTGATTCACTTCTCACGAGAGAGTCAGAGAGATTCAAAACTCTTTTCTTAAAGGTTAAGAGATCAAAGAATATAAGGAATATAAATGCATTTACACTGAAGTACTTGTCCATGAAAGAGGACAAATAAAATAAATTATCTCGTTCTATTAGTGCAGTCACAAGTAAAACTTGTGAAGTTATATATAGCAATTTGTACATTTTTAAAGCGTTATCTATTGATTCTACCACTTACGTATATTACATATGAGCTGTATATATTAATATTCATTTAAAATAAATGCTTTATAATAACTGTTAAACTAAAATTGCTTGTGTGTAATGGAATAATATAAATCATATAATTATATAAACCATATAAAATAACTAAGGCATTTAAATCGTAATTAAGCTTAAAGCCAGACAATTTTTTTTTTGGGTTTTTGTCTTATTTTAAAGGGGTGGTTCATGTTTTTTTTCTAGGCTTAACTGTGTTTATGGGGTGCAGTCTAACTTGTTAATGCTTTGTTTAAAAAAAAAAACGCATTATTTTTTCACATAATTTACCTTTATTCCACACCGTTCTGTCCCTTCTCTGAGAAATGGGCTGTTCATTTCCTTCTTTTATGAAGCCCCTCACTCAGAAATAGGTGGTGGGCTCTGATTGGTTAGCTATCCCAGTGTGTTGTGATTGGCTAAACCACATCTAGTGCGCGTCTAAATGTCCCGCCCCTCACCTCAACGGCATGTGCTCCGGCTGTATTGTAAACAACGGCGTCGTTAATATCGCTTATCAATTTGAGCCAGATTGAGAAGCAGAGGATATTATTGAAAAGGATCATGCAGAACCTGTGCAAGCACGGCTTTTAATCGTAGGCCTGTTTGTTGTTGTCTCATACTTTTAGATTTGCTGGTATTTGTAAATGCTACTGCTTATGTTGGCTTTTAATATACAGTTTTATCCTGATTAAAGCTTTAATACAATATAACGGGATTGAGAACTGCTGCTTTAGAGCATTGATTTTGAAACTTGTGAATCATTAGAATCGTTAGAAGACAGAATCGCTATTCATATATATGAATAGATTTTTACGTGCACCTCTAGTTTTTATGGAACGATATTCCGGACAATTTTCAAATAGAATAGCAAATTGTATTATCAATTGCGTTTTCAATATGTGGACGCATAAATTGTGACATAATCCAAGTGCAATTGCAAATCCTGCATTAGCGTTTGCCTTTTCGCTTTTCGTCGCACGCACAGTGACGGCCAAATGTCAAATTGAAAAAGTAAAGTCCATTTGCAGCTGTATTTCCCATGTCTTAGGAGTCATATTTAAATAGCAATATTAATTACCACTTCTGCTTTTTCACTCTCGCTGCGTCGCGCATGTAACCTGCCAAAACTCAAATGGAATCGCAATTCCTTTTGCATTTGAATTTCCGATGTCTGCATGGAAAGCTGCCAATCAATGTGAGGGGGCGGGGCTATACTAGGGGGCGTGTTTGTGTTGGGAGGTGACGTCACTCACAGACGACCGTGCCGAATGCTCTGATCAATGGAGGTAATCGGTAAGGCTCCGCTAAAGGCAGCTACCAATCCGTTTCGTACCTGTGTGAACGAACAGACACTGCAACCTTCTTGGCACAATACATAATTATGTCTTTTTTACCCAAATGTAGCGATTATCCCCTGCTAACAGCGGGAGCCACAACGGTACGCACAATAGGTCAATATTCACTATAAACCAAACGCTTTTCACCTGTCTCAGCATCTCTCCGTTTACTCTCACTTACACTTTTAATCCGTAATAGAGAGTGTGTCACACCTGCCTCAAGACCTTTTACCGTTTGCACTCCACTTGATGCACTTAAGCAAACAAGCTAATCTATACTTATTTTCCACCTTATTTTATATTTTATTCAACAGTTTTAATCTGTTATGGAGTTCGCGTCCCGTACGTGGCACCGAAGCGTTGCGCCTGCCTCAAGATCTCTGCTATTTACAGCCACTGGACACCGCGATTGATGCACGTGATTTTTAATGTTATCTTGCCTTGGCTGTGGCGTGTTCTGTGACAGCTGCAGCTAGATCTGACTGCTGAAGTGTCATCTGGGGAAGGTAGAGTAAGAGTAGCAGCATTTTCTGTTTTGTCACATGCATCTATCGGATCGTAAACAGACTGAGAGATCTTGAGGCAGGTGCACATAGGCTATTAGATAGGAATAAGATATAGGTTGCAAATAGGTTAATACATGTAGATTTGCTCTGTTTGTTTGTTTAAGTGCATCAAGTGGAGTGCAAACGGTTAAAGGTCTTGAGGCAGGTGTGACACTCTCTATTATGGATTAAAAGTGTGTAAGTGAGTGTAAACAGTGAGAGATTCTTAGACAGGTGAAAAGCGTTTGGTTAATTGATGAATACTGACATGCTGTTAGCATGTGATAATCGCTACATTTGGGGTAAAAAAAGACAGAATTGTGTATTGTGCCAAGAAGGTTGCACTGTTTGTTCGTTCACACAGGTACGAAACTGATTTGTAGCTGCCTTTAGCGGAGCCTTTACTGATTATCTCCATTGATCAGAGCATTCTGCACGGTTGTCTGTGAGTGACGTCACCTCCCAACACAAACTCGCCCCCTAGTATAGCCCCGCCCCCTTTTATTGATTGGCAGCTTTCCATGCAGACATCGGAAATTCAAATGCAAAAGGAATTGCGATTCCATTTGAGTTTTGGCAGGTTACATGCACAACGCAGTGAGAGTGAAAAAGCAGACGTGGTAATTAATATTGCTATTTAAATATGACAGGCTCGTAACTCCTAAGACATGGAAAATACAGTTGCAAATGGACTTTGCTTATCATTTGAAATTTGGCCGTCACTGTGCATTCGCGAAAGCTAAAATGCAAACTCTAATGCAGGATTTGCAATTGCATTTTGATTATGTCACAATTTATGCGTCCACATATTGAAAACGCAATTGGAAATACAATTTGCTATTCTGATTTGAAAATTGTCCGGAATTCGTTCTAGTTTTCTCTTCTTCTTCTCTAAAGCAGTGCAGCATGGCATCGCCCCCTTTGCTGCTTTTTCAAGAGGGTGGGGTTTATCTGGGTTTGTCATGAACCCAGGAAGTAACTTGTTGTAGTCCCTACGAGCCGTTTTTGGCATTAAACTGCCATAATTTTAAAAGACAATATCTCAGTTTGCATTGTACTTTCAGCTTCGTAACTTTGCAGATATTGTTTATCAGAATCAGAATCAGAATGAGTTTTTATTGCCAGGTATGTTTACACATACGAGGAATTTGTTTTCATGACAGAAGCTCCACAGTGTAACAGAATGACAGTGACAGAACAAAAACACAGATAATAAAAATAGAAAAATATAACAAGTAAATAAGGAATAAAAATATAAAAATCGACAATTGTATGTACAGGTATAACAATAGACAGTTGTATGTACAGGTATATTATGTTCAAATTGAAATGTAGACTGAGTGTGTGTTTTAGATAAATAAGTGTATGAGTGAATAATTAGTGTGTGTTCCACAGTTATTGTCACGTGTTCATGAGATGGATGGCCTGAGGGAAGAAACTGTTCCTGTGTCTGGTCGTTCTGGTGCTCAGAGCTCTGTAGCGTCGACCAGATGGCAACAGTTCAAAGAGGGAGTGTGCTGGATGTGAGGGGTCCAGAGTGATTCTGCCAGCCCTTTTGCTCACTCTGGACGAGTACTGTTCTTGGAGAGAAGGGAGGGTTGTATCAATGATTCGCTCAGCAGTCCGGACTACCCTCTGAAGTCTTCTGAGGTCAGATTTGGTAGCTGAGCTGAACCAGACAGTTATTGAAGTGCAGAGGACAGATTCAATGATGGCGGAGTAGAACTGTTTGAGCAGCTCCTGTGTCAGGTTGAACTTCCTCAGCTAGTGAAGGTAGTACAACCTCTGCTGGGCCTTTTTCCACAATGGAGTCAATGTGAGTGTCCCCCTTCAGGTCCTGAGAGATTGTGGTGCCCAGAAACTTGAATGACTCCACTGCTGCCACAGTGTTGTTCATGATGGTGAGTGGGGGGAGTGCTGGGGGGGTTTCTCCTTAAGTCCACGGTCATCTCCACAGTTTTAGCGTGTTGAGCGCCAGGTTGTTGAGACTGCACCAGACAGCCAGCTGCTCGACCTCCTGTCTGTAAGCAGACTCGTCACCGTCCTGAATGAGGCCGATGAGTGTGGTGTCGTCTGCAAACTTCAGGAGCTTGACAGTGGGGTCTTTAGATGTGCAGTTGTTGGTGTAGAGGGAGAAGTGCAGTGGGGAGAGGACGCAGCCCTGAGGAGCTTCAGTGCTGATCGTACGGGTGCTGGATAAGAATTTTCCTAGCTTTTCTAGCTGCTGCCTGTCTGTCAGGAAGCTGTTGATCCACGGACAGACGGAGGTGGGCACGGAGAGCTGAGATAGTTTGGGCAGGAGGAGGTTTGGGATGATGGTGTTAAAGGCCGAGCTGAAGTCCACGAACAGGATCCTCACATAAGTCTCTGGTCTGTCTAGATGTTGCACAACATAATGCAGTCCCATGTTTACTGCATCGTCCACAGACCTGTTTGCTCTGTAGGCAAACTGAAGAGGATCCAGCAAGGGTCCAGTGATGTCCTTCAGGTGGGCCAGCACCAGTCTTTCAAAAGACTTCATGACCACAGACGTTAGACCCACAGGTCTGTAGTCATTAAATCCAATAATTTTGGGTTTCTTTGGGACAGGGATTATGGTGGAGCGTTTGAAGCACGAAGGGACTTCGCACAGCTCCAGTGATCTGTTGAAGATCTGTGTGAAGATGGGGGCCAGCTGTTCAGCACAGGATTTCAGACAGACTGGTGTAACACAGTCTGGGCCTGGTGCTTTTCTCCTTTTCTGCTTCCGGAAGACCTGGCGCACCTCGTCTTCGCTGATCTGAATTGCAGGTGTGGGGGAGAGGGGGGTTGCTGGAGGTGTGAATGGTTGTGTGGAGAGTTGTTCAGGGCGGGTGTGTTTTTTTTTTTTTCAAACCTGCAGTAGAACTCGTTCTGATCGTCTGCCAGGTGTTGATTCTCCGCATTGCTGGGGGATGGTGTCTTGTAGTTGTTGATTTCTTTTAGACTTTTCCACACTTATGCCGAGTCACTGGAAGAGAATTTAATTTTTTTTTTCAGAATAATTCCTCTTTGCCATTTTGATCTCCTTTTCTAGTGTGTATTTGGTCTGTTTATACAAGAATCTGTCCCCATTTCTGTGAGCATCTTCTTTGGCCTGATGAAGCTGTCTGAGTTTTGCTGTGAACTATGGTTTGTCGTTGTTGTAAGTTAGATGAGTATTGGTAGGAATGCACATATCTTCACAGAGACTGATATATGTTACAGTCTCTGTGAGCTCGTCCCGATCGGTGGCAGCAGCTTCAAAGACGCTCCAATCAGTGAGGTCAAAACATGCTTGTAAATCCTGCTCTGCTTCATTGTTCCATCTTTTTACAGTCCTTAATACAGTTTAGCTGATTTCAGTTTCTGCCTGTAGTTCGGTATAAGATGAACCAAGCAGTGATCAGAGAGCCCCAAATTTGCTCGTGGGACAGAGTGATATGCATTTTTTATTGTTGTGTAACAGTGATCCAATATATTACTGTCTCTGGTGGGACATGTGATGTGCTGTCTGTATTTTGGCAGTTCACGGGAGAGATTGGCTTTATTAAAGTCCCTGAGAATGATTAAAACAGAGCCGGGTGTTGTTGTTCTGTCTCTGTGATCAGATCAGCGAGTTTCTGTCAAGCGGAGCTCAACAGTTGCTTGCGGGGAGTAGACACTAGACAAATGAACGATCAAAACTCCGCTCGCGAGTAACACTCTTTCAATTAATTAGAGCACTTCTAGATCTGAACGCAAATCTTCTTTAACACAGTACATCTGTGTTGCTGTTTATGCTCAAACAGCAACATTACACACTAACTAATGTTAAAAAAGTGAAATCGCAATGAACCACCACTTTAAGGTACTTTATAGTGACCTTTAATTTGTAGGAAGAGAAACTGGCGGAGTGACTTTTTTTGTGTCAGACATGTGTCACTTTGCTCACATTTGATTGGTCCAATTTCAGTTTGAGATCTCTTACTCAGAACATAACCTGCCCTGGAGCAGGTTAGCTGTGCAGTGTAAGTTACTATGGCAATGAATGCCGCTAAAAGCCAAGCCACATTCATGGTAGCTAAAACCCAGGATTGGTGCAAACTAAACTGAAACTTACCTGGCTAGCCAGCTAAACCAGCTTCATGGTACAGGCCCCCGGTCTGCTCAGTTTTATATTCCCCGCCAGAAGTAGCCAGAGGAAGGAGCATTCTTCCTGTAGATATTCCAGCTGGAAACAAACAAACAACAAACCACAAGCAACAATAAACTAACACATATTTCAGTGAGGCATTTTAAGCATTTATGTATGTATGTATGTATTTATTTTCTGCTTTCTGTAATTTATTTCAGTTAATCACATCTAAAGTTTTTCATTTACATAACTGTCACGGGTAGATAGGGATAAAGCACACAGCGAAAGGGTAATCCAAAATAGAGTCTTTAATACATAATTTCCAACACTGGAGAACACAGGAGACAACAACCACTAAACAACATTTGCGCAAGACAAAGAGCCGCGACAACACAGGGCTTATAATAACTGGGAACGTAATCAGTGAGAACAGAAACAGGTGTGGAGCAATTGGTAACTAAGGGAACAGATTAACAGGGGAACACAGATGAACGGGAACACAGAAAATGAACCAAAACAGAGCAGAAACAGAACTCAACCTGACAATAACACTGAATCCTCAAGTTAATTTAGAATCAACATAAATAATGTATATTTTGAACTGTATTGTTTAATGTGAATTTCTTTAATATCAATGTATAATAGAAATAATATATTATATATAATATATTAATATATTTTATTATATTATTAATATTAAAATTTATATTTTATTATTTGCTACTTATGATCAAATGAATAACTATACACAATTCAACATTATATTTGAAAGCCATTGGTTTTAAATATATAAAGTCTTAAAATTATTATGTATTACTAATTACTTCAGAATATGATCAATCATATACATTTTAATTTAAACAAACTTGTAACAAATAACACAAAAATCATAAAATCACTAGTTAAAACACTTAGTATTGAGTGGCTTAATTTAAAACATTTGACCATATTCAAACCCGTCCCCGAAACGTCTCAGGTTACTTATGTACCCATGGTTCCCTGAGTAGGGAACGAGAAACCGCGTCCTCTAGGGGTCGCTATGGGGAACGCCTCCTCGTGACCCGAGTCTGAAGCATACACTGAAAAAACACCAACTCGTTGGCCGGCAACAGCCATGACATCACTACCGGTGCGACTATAGTACAAATAGGCGCCGGGAGCACACATCAATTCACTTCTTCGTCTTAAGCTTGCGTCCGCAGCATGGCAAGACCGAGAGGATGCAGGTCTCGTTCCCTACCAGGGGACCATGGTTACATAAGTAACCTGAGACGTTCCCTTTCATGGGAACTTGGAACTGCGTCCTCTTGGGGTCGTTATGGGGAACGGTATACCCACGCCACGATGCTGAGGGGAGTGCATGCCAGAACCTTGGCGAGCACTAAGTACCAACTCTACCATATTGCTATGGGAGTCGCCCCTGGGACGTTAGACGGCTGTCAGTGACGTTATTCCCTACGGCCAAAGGCCTAGGCTACATACCCCAAAATACTTACCTGTTAGGGCCAGACTCCTGGGCCCGGGGTAGAGCTCAAGGCTTGGAATCAGGAATAGATTCCTTTAAGGGAATACGACTATGAGCCTAGAATCATACTAGTCTTGGCTTGTCACACAGGGGCTACCGCAAGTTTCTCTTTGTATGTGCTGAAGGCACTGTCTCAACAGACCCCTAGTAGCAACACCCTGTTAAAGTAGGTATCCAGAGGATACATAGGAGGAGTGAACCACTCAGAAAGAGCACGAAGTTCTTGCGCGTAGCTCTTACCGTACAGGATTTTAGAAAAGTGGGCAAAGCATAACGTGCACACTTACCAGCTATGTGGATTTTAGAAAGTGGGCAAAGCATAACGTGCACACACTTGAATACCGTTCTAGGGGTTCTCGTGGTACCCTGAAAGAGCAGCCCATAGATAGAAATAGCGTATCCCCAAACGCTATGTCTAAGGCTATAATGCTGGAGTGGCTAGCAGTACATCTGTAGCTGAGGGAGCAAACATCCAGCTCTCAATGGAGAGGTAGCTCAACCTACAGCATGTTCCAAAGCTGGAACAGCTAGCAATAATTTAATTAGCTGTGGGAGCAACACACCTAGTTCTCAATCGAGAAGGAGGCTCGACCTACAGCATGTTCCAATGCTGGAACAGCTAGCAGTAGTTTACCTAGGCTGAGAGAGCACAAACCAAGCTCTCCCGAGAGGGGGCTCGACCTACAGCATGATTGTAAAATCAGAAGGGTAAGCATAATGCAAGCTAGCCAAACACTCAGCGCATTAGGGAGGCAGAGGAAAGGCCTAATTCACTTGATGCTGCTGGATCCAGGTGCTCTGGAGAAACAGAGAACTCAAACTTCTCATGTGAGAGGAGAACTCCGAATTCAGAGGAATAACGTTGCTCATTCCAGGTAACCCTTTGATAAAGGGGAGCACTGCTCAGTACTACCATGAGGACAGCCCATGGAGCGAGGAATCCCAACTCCTCAGAGAGGATTAACGCTCGAAAGAAACACCATACTCACAATAACCCTCAATGGTGAGGGGAGCGATGCTTCCAGAGTGTGTCAACAGAGACACACTAGTTGAGTGGAGCCCAAGGTACCGGGGTCTAACCAACTCAGAGAAAGGGAACGAGATCAATAACGTGTAACCCTTACCATACAAGGTTTTAGAAAAGTGGGCAAAGCATAACAAGCACACTTACCACTTATGTGGATTTTAGAAAAGTGGGCAAAGCATAACGTGCACACTTACCAGCTATGTGGATTTTAGAAAGTGCGCAAAGCATATACGCATATAAAGCATTAACGTGTGCACTTACCATAGTATGGATTTAAGAGTTTTCCAAGCATCTGCTCACAGATACCCGGAAGTACTGAGCCAAACGGGAGAGGAAAGCTCAAATACAACCCTCTAAGGTGAGGGGAGCACTGCCTGAGACAGCATTATACAAGAAGGTTCTTGCAAATGCCACCTATACTTCCCACTCAATGCCTCAGCAAGAGGGGATATCCTGATGATCGGCAGGCCCCTCAGGGCGACCTAGATACGGTAAACCAGAGACAGTGCAGCCTGAAAGCATAAGCCCAGCCCGGACGTCCAGGAAATCTTTGCAGTGCCGTGCCGGGGGCCTAATGATCAAGAAGGCTCCCGCAGAAGCCTGTGACCTGGCCGCATGATCCAGGAAGCATGAAGCCGAAACCAGGCTATCATACCGGCTGGACATCATATCGACGAGTGAAGTAAACACTGCAAGGTGAGCACCCGGTTTCTGAATCCAGCAGAGGGGGTGCTCATCGAGGACCTACCCTAGAAAAAGGACAGAACCACAGGTCCGGAAAAAAAAAAACAAAAAAAAAAAAAGAAACACTGCAAAGAAAGCTATCAGAAGGATATACACAACCACCAGCGCATTAAATACACACAAATATACATATATATATATTTATTTAGAATGTATCTACCTCACATACACCATTTTTCCCCCCGCGGAGCCCCGTCCGAAGAAGCCTCGAGTCCGGACCATCCGTAAGGTGGTCACTATGAAGCCATAGAAACAACCAAACATCATAGGTCCAGTATAGGAGACTGTAATGCAGGAAATTCCCCCCTAACCTCTGTCAGGTGGAGATGGTGGTTACAGGGTAATTAGGAAGGGGAAGATAAGGGCAGGTGTTAAACCCCCCGAGGGAAATGAGTAGATACTCAAGTATCACTCTGATCCGGACTAAAGCATTGATGCCTCGTCTGGATCACATCCCTTAGATATTTTACTTACCTTCATTTGACCCGCTATTTTTCCTACCCTTACCCGCGGGCGGGGGAAAAGCGCAAGCCGTGACACTAGCCTTCTGATCCAGTCTCTGATCCTCAAACCAAGACGGGCCAGGACCCCTTGGGTTGTTCGGGCTCAGACCTGGACCTTCGTGAAGGCCACTGAGAAAAAAACGGCCTCTTCCATTTCTTCTCAATCTCTGTATGGAAAACAGGAATAAAGTGATGCTCATCACCTGAGATGGAGGTTATGGCCGAAAAATTATTTATTTGTATACATTTTTTTTTTAATAGATGACCTCACAATGTCATTTTCTTCACCCGCTTCACGGCAAGTAAAGCCTCGCCCTGGCGTGACCCATAACTTTCAAAAGCTCATCATACGCAGGGCAGGAGGATTGGGAAAGCTCAGCCTCAGCTTTTTTGCCCTCCTCAGACATTTTCCTGCTTTCCAGCAGAGCACTGGCCCCTGGATCAGACAATGTTAATGAAATAACGTCATCCTCCAGCGGCTCACTCTCGTCCACAGCCGACGATCGCGAGAGGGAAAAACCTCTTCAAACTCATCGGCCAGATCCACATGCGATCTCCACGAGCTCATTCTCCTCCGTGCCTCAGCAGCGGCGGATCCTGAATCGCGGGAAGCAGATGGCTGCCCCTCTTTCCTCGAAAAGAGAGACAAACGAGAGCGGAGCTTTTTCCTTGAAAAAATGCTCACGGTGCACGCCGATTGCCCCCTTCCCAACGTTCTAATGCCCTGTCCCTCACAGCACAAACTGACTTTTCTAATCCAGATATTTATGTGACGTCTGTATTATGACCACAGAAGCAACACAGGATTAGCAATCATTAGCTGGGCACTTTCTCATGAACATGATTTGTGCTTTGATTTCCGAGTGCTGACAGTCTAAAATTGTACTTTATGGTTTAAAGATTTCGGAAATTAAACTTCATCACCGTTGGTGCTTCTGACCTCTAATAGCATTGCCATCCTGCGAGTGTTGGATCAACCCCCAGTTTTACATTTCACTGGGTAAATAATCCCTTTAATTAAACCTTCCCACCCAGGCATTTAAAAGCTGGCAACTAGAAATAAACAGACATGCTATCAAATATCTCCACACAAGGGCCTACACACAGAAGTCTTAATCTTTATACATGGAGTTATTTTGCCATTGGGAATTGACTGAAAATCTCTACCTGTAATTAAGAGTTTAACATGGAGAAGTGAAACAGCACACGCATTGGGCTGCTTGATAACTCATAAGGGTATGTAGATCCAAATGACTAATATCTATTAAAAGTCTATTGTGGTTTACTGCTGTGATTACATAAAATAACTAAACTAAGATTATGGGTAATTTCTGTTATGTAGTACCTTTTGAAATCTTAAACCTTTAAAAGTGAAAATGCTATAAAAGGGTATATCTGACTTTTAGAAATATGCTGTGATGCATCTCAGGTACTTAAATGTAATGAATAAAAATTCCATTATTTACACAATTGTAAGAATTTATAGGATTGAAAAAAAATTGCTAAAAGCAAAAAATAGAGCATATATGATTGTACAAATGAATGAATGAATGAATTAATAGAATGTAAAATGTAAAATGTAACATCCACTCACACCAAATTCCAAAATGATTTAAAATTATGAATAATTTACTAATGAAGATAAAACTAATACGATTTATGATTGTCAATGTAATTTTTATCCAATTATTTTGGAAATAGTTTATGCTCCCCACCCCCCCAAAAAAAAGAAAAGAAAAAAAGAAAGCTGAACTTTTACTCTTACTCAACCTCAGGCAATCGAAGATGTACACGAGTTTGTTTCTTCATTGGAACAGATTTGGAGAAATTTAGCATTACATCACTTGCTCACCAATGAATCCTCTGCAGTGACTGGGTGCCGTCAGAATGAGAGTCCAAATAATCATTAAGGCATTTTAACTTTAAATCCTCACTTCTGGTGAAATTTCCAGTTCATAATCCATAATAATACATGCTCCAGTGAACTCATCTTGGATGATCTGAGGGTGATTTCCTGCAAATTTTCATTCTTGGGTGAACAGTTCCTTTAAGAGTGGTTTAAGGATACTTTTATCCCAAACTTTGAAACAGACAGAAAACCAAACAGTTCAGATAAATGATACTGTTATTCTTACTGAGAGTTTGATATTTATTCTAGCCTCTCCCTGACTGATACAGTTTTATGGGCATTATGGATTTTATTGCAAGGGACAGACAAATTGCCATAACTTCCTTTAAAGAGCACATAAAATGCACTAAAGGGGCTCTGTTCTTTCTGTTGGCACAGAGTGAGTTGCCACCATGGATAGCCGATAAAGGCAATAAACAGCATACTTAGCATTTCAGAGTCTCTCACTCTGGAAAACTCTGATAAATTCAGCTAGAGTTGAAAAGCTGCTGACTGTGCTTCCACAGGCCTGACAGTGACAGCAGTTTGGAGACAGGGTGCCGTGCCACCTCTCAATTCATTACAAACCCATTGGAAGTATGTGGATAGATGAGAATGCACTAAAGGGCAAACATAAATGTCTACATTTCATGACAGGAGCCACATCTTTTACTCAAGGTGGCACAGTTGTAAGCAATGCATCTGAAGTGCTATAAAGCAATCTGGATTTTTTCCCCCAGTAGTGTCATCGCCAGATTTTATTGATCAAAATAAATATAAACAATAAAAACAAAAAAAAGAATAACTAAATGAAAATCATTGTTGTTCTAATAGGTTGATTTAATGCTCAATTATCTTTTGTTACTCAATTATTAATAATGGTTTGTGTTATCAATGTTAAAAACAGTTTTTGCTGCTTAACATTTTGGTGGAAATCAAAATCATTTTATTTTCTTTTTATTCTTTAAATAATATAAAGTTCAAAGGAACATTATTTAATATTGAAATCTTTTGTAACATTATAAAAAAAAATGTAATGTCTATATAATTTTCTTTCTTGTTTTATTTTTTAAATCAGACTTTACAAACTTTTAAATGATAATGAATCAGTACACAAAAACTGTTTTTTAGTCCATTGTAATATATGTTATATATATATATCTATATAAATATATATATATATATATATTATATATGTTGGTGTTTGAAATTTATACTATACAGACAAAAAACAGATTATAATAAAATATTATAATAAACTGTTTATCTTTTTCTGCATAATTAGAAAATTCTGTCATGCGTTTTTGAAAATAGTTTTGATGGTGTGCATTTTCGCATTTTGCACACACCCTGTTGGCTCACATCCTGTGCAGCTCTCCCTGATTTAATTTGTCTTTTAAAACAATGCAAGCCAAGCATGTATTGCAAACAATGCAAGCCCTTTGTCATGGCAACCGCCTCAGCTCTCATTCAACCAGTGACATTCTAGAGATATTTATAAATGTTAAGTAGTTCTCTCTGTGGATATAGTCAGGGACGCTGCAATTCAAATAGGGTAAATGTGTCCTTTGAGAAAAATATTGAAAATGCAAAAGGCATCAAGTTGTTCCACTATTCAAGATAATGAACAAAGTCACTAAATACATTGGTGCATTCATGTGAGCTGAGATTCTGAAATTGTTCAGCCAATTCCTGGTTTTATTCTGTCACAAGTTTTACTGGCAGGTTAAAAGGAAAACAAATCTCAAAAACGAATTGCCAAGGTAAAGATATCACTATTCCAACAATCTGAACCAGACTTTCCTCCAGTAAGAGAACTTTCTTAAAGCTTGGCCTTATCATACGTGAGGGCTGCATTATCCAATTTACAGTGTTTATTAAAGAAGTTATGGCAGTGTTGTAGTGAATCAATCATGCATACATAATACACACAAGCAAGTATAAAAGGAAGGAGAAGGGGAGAATTGTAGTAGCTTTGGTGAGTGTTTAGGGACCATTTGAAAGCACTTAACATATTTATGCCATTAATTATTCATTTGTTGCTTTTCCCTCAAGCATGCACATATGCCAAATATCTAGAGACAAATTCAGCTAACATATAAATGCAAGTCATGAGATCACACATGCTAGTATTACCTTTTTGTGTCTCCAGACAAGCGATTGGCTGGATATTCATGTGGATATGCTATATCAGATCAGTTCTATAGTGGTGTCTATGTCCTGCCACAATGTTTTTGAAATAAGTTATTTACTGCTCAACCATGCATGCTGCATTTATTTGATCAAATATACAGCAAAACAATAATACTGTGAAATATTATTACAACTATTTGTTTTTCTATTTATTATATTATTAGTTATTTTTTCTGTGAAGTCAAAGCTGAATTTTCAGCAGCCATTACTTTAGTTCTTAGTGTCACATGATCCTTCAGAAATTCATCTATATGTTGATTTTGTGCTCAAGAAACATTTTGTTACCAATGTTGATAACAGTTGTGCATCTTAATATTGTATTTATTTATTTATGTTTGTATGTATTTTATTAAGTATGTATGTAATTTATGTAATGTATGTAATTTTAATTAAAAAAAAATGAATTTATCTGATACATCAAAAATATTTTGTACAGTTTAGTCTTGGCTGTCACTTTTGATCAGTTTGATCATTGAAACCTTGCTTAATTTGGCATCACTATTTCAGGGGTTCTCAGACGCGTAAGTCATCTTAGATGGGTAAAATTATATAATGGTGAACAAAAACTACAACAAATTGTTTTTGCGTTCCCATTTGCCCCAATAACTATGATGCTGCTAAAAAGAACACTATTTTGTGTATTTGGTGTAATGAAATGTGTTTATGCGGTTTAAAGTTAAAAAACACATTATTTTCCACATACTGTACATTATTGTTTCTCCTCTATGCCCCTCCTCTATTTGAAACGCTTCGATTTTTTCTAAAGCTCATCGGTCTGAAAAGCGAGGTTTGTTGTGATTGGCCGAATACCTCAAGCGTGCGACGGAAATGTTACGCCCCTCACATACTGTTGATGCCGTGTCCCGGCCGGAGCGACGAGACAAAAACATTAAAACCCATTATAAACGAGGCATTTGTTGCATCCAGTGGGGACATAATTACTGATTATAATGACTTATACTGTCTTTTTATGCGTTGCGTTGCATTGCATCGCGCCGCATAAACATAAAACTCTGTCTGCATTTGTGATCGGAGAAATGACAAACAACAAGTGCTACTCCACACTGCCCAAAACTCGCGTTTGAATCATCAGTAGCAAACCTTAAAATGAAAACGTACTTACGCGATCAGAACAGCCTCTTGTAGTTTAAAAGTTACTGTCCAAGAAAAAAAAAAAAAAAAAAAAACCCAGATCAGTACACAGTCCTCCATAAAATGTTCTGCACACATCTGGATATTTGGGTTAAACTGTTCTGGAACAGTGTGGTAAATACTACTTAACCACTGATTTGTAGTCGTGTCCTCTTTTGGAAGACCAAACAAAGTAGTTTCGCTTTCACAGCGAACAACACAGCGGCCTAGCGTGAGGGGAAGCCCCGGCTTAGCGTGCGCTGAGGCTGCCGGTAGCGTGAGCCGAAGCCCGGCTTAGCGTGCACTGAGGCCGGGCTAACGTGAGCCGAAGCCCCGGCTTAGCGTGAGCTGAGACCGGGCTAGAGTGAGCGGAAGCCCCAGCTTAGTGTGCGCTGAGGCCGGGATAGAGTGAGGGGAAGCCCCGGCTTAGCGTGCTCTGAGGCCGGGCTAGCGTGAGCCGAAGCCCCGACTTAGCATGCACTGAGGCCGGGATAGAGTCAGCTGAGGCCGGGCTAGAGTGAGCAGTGGCGCGCCCGGCGGATGCGACGAATGAGCGGCAACCACATGTGACGGACCCTGGGCTGGACTCTGGTCCATGGTGAAAGTTGATGTATTCCCTCAGCGACCAGCACAGATCAGCTATAGGCATGACAAAGCAGATATCGTTCCCTCTTTTGGAAGACCAAACAAAGTATTTTGCTTTCACAACGAAACACACAGAATCTTCACGACATGCTGCCGCGGCAACAATACTACCGTGAGAATAAAAGTTACGCCTTCTTTCTTTTCGTAAACATTTGGCCGGCCGTTATGCAAATCTTCCACATAGTGAGGTAGATATGTGGGGGCGTGCTAGACGAGACGTTTTAGGTAGGCGTGGCTGACTCTGAACTTTTATAAAGAATATAAATCTCTTTGGATTTGAGACTTTAGTCTTTGCAACTTTACAGATCTTCTTAATGCACCAAGAGCTTGTAACACTCCAAAGAGAAAGGAAAAATTGAAATTGCATCATATGACCCCTTTAACCAGTTTTCTGTAATTTAATGCTAAGGTAATAAAACACAAACTATAGTGTTATAAATTTACATTTAAGTGTGTACATTACAAATATATTTAAAAAAAAATACTGGGAAACGCACCATATATAGCCTTCTAAAAAATGGTCCATAGTATATTTATATAACATTAGAACATTATCATTTACATTATCGTAAATTGTTGTCCATTGTCAGTTACAATAATACGAATGAATGATGTTAACAAATTGAACCTTACTGTAAAGTGCTACCATTATTCCTTTTGTTAAGATTCAGTCATTAGGGAGAAAAAAAAAGTTTTTTAAATTAAGGGAGGAAACACACAAATTACCCTTTCAGAAAATTTCCTCATGACGCACTCAAGCAACAGACATAAGCAACAAGCAGCAGGATGTCTCATTTAAATTCAGAGGCAGTTTCTCATTGATATACACACAATGATAAAGGGACGGGTAATGGAAAGTAAGACACATGTATTAACGTTGAACTGATAACACTTTCTGGCACATTGAGAAGTGCAGGGAGCAGCTTCCACTCCCTTCCCACCAACATACATCTAGTGGCACTACAAGCAGCTGTTTGTGAAAGGCTGGGCTGTGTGATTCTGCCTCCTCGCTACACAGCTTGTGGCTCTACAGCAGAGTAGCTCAAATGTTTCCTTCCTGAGGGGGATATGAAAAAGCAATGGTCTCATATTTTCCTTCTGTAACGGTTCCTCCACAGATGTTTAATGAAAGTTGCGCCTCACAAAGGACAGGGGTTACCATCTCAAGACAGGCAACATGTAGAGTCAAGAGGGGATTGGCTTTGACAGATTCACTGTCATAACAACTTTGTTCCTTATCTATCCCTAAAAGGTGCATAACCTTTCAGGGGGAAATGAGGTACAAAGCCGTCCCTTTTAGGCAGAGATGCTCAAACCAGTAACTATGGGCTAAAGCCATACCATTTCACAAGCGCAGGAGGATAAACATAGGGGGATCATATCTTCATTTCTAATTTATATTTTTGTTTTAACATTTTATTAAAGTTAAATTAATTTTTAGTGAATTTGATTTAAAATATAATTTAAACGTTTTGTTCAAATTTAGTAATGATGTAATACATTTTAACATAATATAGTTGAATATAATGCAACATTTACTTTCAGCCCATGGCCTTCAGTCAGGTTTTTGGGCCTTCATGTTAAAAAGTTCAGGCAGGGTCACGGCTCTGTAAAAAATGATTGTTGCAAATGGCTATAACAATTTAAAACTTATTGTTATAATAACTTTCGTGGATTTAATTTAATTGTTGTGATAACTCAAATATCAGTGTTGTCCCATAATACAGCTTCACATTTCAGGTTGACTAAACTTAAAATGTTAAGGCAGCATAAATACTAAAAATAACTAAATAACTATAATAATAGGAATATATATAAAGAAATAAATGAGCTTGATAAAACAAATTCATTTTTATGTAGTCCTATAATTAATTTTCATATAGTCCTAAATATTTTTTTTTAAATTTAATTTATTCTTTTGAATATATTTTTATTATTGCATTTATTTTTTTAAATTTCTGAATGTTTGGTCCTCCATAGTTATACCCCTAAAGAATTAAGCCTGAAAGTTCACATTACAATAACAAAACAGGCAATTTTAATAATAATTAAAAAAAAAGATACGGATGAGATTCAGTGGCCTGTGTTCAGAAAGGGCCAAACACATTCTTTTTCAGATTATCCGCTACTGAAACGGCATTAAATCCCATCACTCACAGTTCAAGGTGGACAGTACATTGGACACTTCCTTAAGAAAATCCATCCAGCTGAATAGTTGAAGTGTCTGAAACCCATCCATGAATATGCAAGAAGGGAATCAAAGTGTCTCAACCTCTCTCTTCCAGCATCCTCCTGCAGGAATCAACAGCACATCTGGGCTGCAGAGAAAGAAATGCTCATCGTACTGCACTAAAGACTTCTGGCTCAGCATGATGGGTATTACTGAAATGAGATGCAATTAAATTAAATCAAATCAAATGTGCTAATGGATTGATAGCAAGATCTGAGTGTGCCACTGCTTGTAATAAACCTGTAATAACCAATCAGCAGCTTTGACCTGTTTGATTAGCCTAATATGCAATAATAATCAAAGCATGTGCATTGACTATAATCGTAATTTTAACATAATTAATGTAATTTTAACATTAGGCACATTGTATAAATTTGAAATATGTAAAAATGTGAAATAATCAATTAATGATCGCTATTTTAATATTTCATGTGTTTCACTCACATTTAGATTTTGTTTCACAGTTGCAAAACTGATTCTCTCCAGTGTTGTCACTTTAAATAAATTGAATAGAACAATGTTTAACGTATACAAGAAGCTGCAAAGTCATCAAAGTTGCTCTTTGCTTTGGACAGTTTACACTTGAATCAGGAAAGAGTTGAAATAACCAGCATGGAAGAGGGTTTAGATTAGTCCATAAAGAGATTAATTTGCATAAGCACACACATGAACTCGGCTGCTTTACTGGAACTGGCTTTGCATGAATAAATGGCTGCAGTAAGTGGGGGTTTAGAAGTATTGGGTTTGTTACTAGATATCAAAGTTCATGCAAAATCCACCAACTGCAAATCATTAGTCTGGTGTTTAATGCCCAACATTTTCTCAAATGCACACTTGCTTTTAATTAACATTTATTACATCTGATGCTCTCAAATAAAATTACATGAAATATAAAATCGAGCACACTGTTGCCAACATTCTCAACTACAACGGGTTTCTAGCCTTTTAATTGTGTATATATATACTGTATATATATACTGTGCTGCTTGAAAGTTTGTGAACCCTTTAGAATTGTCTATATTTCTGCATAAATATAACCCAAAAAATCAACAACAAATAAAGTGAGCAACTTCACACCTTCAGTCACAGATGAAATGAATCACACATACCAACAGCTCAGTCAGGGTGGGACAGCAGGGTGGCATCAGAAGCAGGACAAGTTTATGAGGACCCCCTTTCTACACAAGCACTATTTAAAGAATCCCATCAGGTAGTATTACCACCTGGCATGGGACGTGCAGATGGTCAACTGAGGTAGGACTGAGGTAACGTACAAGCAAGTAGAATAATTTACAGTTATATTTTTATACCAAAGCACAGAACAAATGCAATTCATCAGAGAACCAACAATAATCAAAATACACAATGCCTGGTTTATTAAACAACTAGAATAGGAAGCAAGCTAAAGAAGAGTAGAAAAATAATTTTTTTCTTTGTGTGTGTGTGTGTAGGTGGTTTAAGGGTGGGGTGATTAAGTGCTTGTGGAAACAGTTTGTGCTTCACTGCTTCTTGAGGTATCTTGAGACACCCACACATAGCCTGTTTTACTGCGGCAGTCAGGAAAATGGTACTACATCCTTTGGACAAATACATAAATCATAAGGAGCTGCTTCCTCCAGGCCACCCATATCTTTAACGAGGACACTGCATCATATGGCCACACACAAACCAGAACTGAAACACTGTGGGCACCTTCATCAGTATGTGAATGGTTAGAATACAAACGGCTATTATTCAATAGAGAAACATATGCTTGTATTTAAACTATATGCATACTGATGAAGGTGCTCACAGAGTTTCTGTTCTGGTTTGTGTGGCAATATCATGCAGTGTTATTTTATATTTTATATACAGTATTATATTTTATTTAATTTTGCATGATATTAGTAAGGGACATAGGTTACACTTTATTTTAACGTGTCCTTGTAATAGTGTAATTATACATTGAAGTGCTGAGTAATATTAATTAACTACATGTACTTACAATATGGTTAGGGTTTGGCTTAGAGTTACTTGCATGTCCTTTAATTAATTGTTATAATAGTAAGTACATGTAACATATGTAACAAGGCCACCTTAAAATAAAGTGTTACCATGACATATTTATTGGTGAATACTATAAATCCTGTTTTGTCTGTATAGGGCAAGTAAAAAAAAAAAAAGACCTAAAAAAACTATAGAAAACATGAAATTACTTCACACACACTACCCTCCTAAACTGTACTGTTTTAACTAATTTAATCTAAATACTGCAATCAAAAAGTTTTTTTGTCCTATACCACTTCTGTCATGGACAGATGTCTAATTATTGTGATTATACTGCACCCTAGTGGCCAGTTATGGACAATGCATTTTATAGTGCATTTAATTTTTACCTTTCCTGGATTTTAACACAGGAAAAATAAATTGTCACTGATCAATGTTTTTTTTTTTATCGTTATTGATGTTTTAAGAAAATTTAACTTCTGAAAAGGCCTTTAGGTCCTGGCTATAATAAGCAAATGAACATTTCAATCATTACTGTCCAGGAAAAAATACAGTTCATTAAACATACAGTATGTAACAGCATGTACCAACATGGAAGTGTGGTTTTATTGTATTCACTGCTCATCCACTAACTACTTGTTACAGTTCAGCTCATAACTGAAAAAAAGGGCGATCACAAAGAAATGCGTTGCAAAAATATATTTTAATACAAGTCTCTAGGGCAGGGGTGCCAAAACTCGGTCCTGGAGGGCCGGTGTCCTGCAGAGTTTAGCTCCAACTTGCCTCAACACACCTACCGGGAAGTTTCTAGCATGCTTAGTAAGAGCTTGATTAGCTTGTTCAGGTGTGTCTAATTGGGGTTGGAGCTAAACTCTGCAGGACACCGGCCCTCCAGGACCGAGTTTGGGCCCCCGGCTAGGAAGCATAACAGGAAAAATAGAATAAACAATCAAACGCCGACGATCACATCCAGGACCACAAACTGCAGGAAAATAGCGAGGATCTGGTGGTGTAGAAGTTCCAAACCAAGGACACCTGCCACCTGTGCCCATTCCTGCAAAAGCAAGAACAAAACAAGAGAACAACTCCCACCCTTGCTAGTTAGCAAACAGACATGTAAATATCTGCAGACAGGTGTTCCCAATCACAAACGGACATACTCCGATGATGAACAAAAAGAAAAACACGGCAAGACCGTGACACCTCCCCTAATAAAAAAGGAGGACCTTACCTAAGGGCATCATCCATTAACCCATTTCAGGTCAGACTACAAAATGAAACCCTTAACCGTACATAAATTAAATCCCATCACCAGCACTTAATTTCAGCACCCACTTAGTACTTGGCCAAAACCACCTCTCCCGTCTCACTCTTGGTATCTCCCTCTCCAGCAATTCTTGGCGCCTAAGAAAAGCAATATTTAAGGTGAAAAACACAGAATGAAAAAGAAAAGACATAAAATTATCAATTCCCACAAGGAGCACGGGACAGGGTGTCAGCCAGGATATTATCCACGCCCCGTCTATGTAATATCTAAAGAGTAGGGCTGTAGAAAGAGAGACCATCGAATCAGACGTTGATTTGGGCTCTGCAAAGAATGCAAGAAGGTCAGTGGATTATGATCAGAAAATACAATAGGAGCAGTACCACTTGTCAAATAAACATCAAAATGTTGTAATGCCAAAATCAAGGCTAATGTCTCTTTCTCAATTGTTGAATAATGTATTTGATGAGATTTGAATTTACGAGAAAAGTCTACACCATCTTCATCAGTCTGTAATAGTACAGGCCCAGCACCAACTTGGCTAGCATCCACCTGGATCTGAAAAGGTGACTCTAAGCATGGTGCAACCAGGACTGGTGCTGTGCCAAGCAACATCTTGACATTTTCGTAGGCCTGTTGACAAGACAATGACCACTCAAATTTGACTTTTGTTTTCAACAAATCAGTTAAAGGAGCCACTACGGATGAAAAATTTGGACAAAAGCTCCTATAATATCCAACCATTCCTAAGAAACGCATTAACTCACGCTTAGTACTTGGAGGGAAATTATCAATAGCCAGAACCTTAGCCCTCACAGGACGCACCACACCCTGCCCAGCTACCTTACCCAAATAGGTCACCGTTGCCCTGGCGAACTCACACATCGCCAAGTTAATGGTTAATCAAGCCTCAGCAAGGCGTTCAAATAGGGCTCGGGTGCGGCAGAGTTGTTGTTTCCAGGTCTGACAATAAACCACAACATCATCCAAGTATACGGCTCTAAACCAGATTATACCTGGTGTATTAGGCGCTGAAAGGTGGCAGGTGGCGTTTCTAAGGCCAAAACTCATCACGTAGTAAGAATATAGGCCAAATGAAGTGATGAATGCAGAAATTTCTTGAGCACGAGGAGTAAGTGGTACCTGCCAGTAACCCTTCAATAGATTGAATTTACTGACGAAGGTGGCAGAACCAGTTTGGTCTATACAATCCTCCATGCGTGGTAGAGGGAAAGAATCAGGTTTTGTGATAGTTTAATTTACGGTAATCTGTACAAAAACGGTATGTACCATCTGGTTTAGCAACCAGTAAACAAGGAGATGCCCAGCTGGAAGAAGATGGCTTTGCAATATTAAGTTCTAACATGTACTTCATTTCAGATTGTATATAATGCTGCTTATCCAGTGAAACACGATAGAAGCGCTGACATATAGGCTTGGCTTCTCCCACATCTATGTCATGCTCTATTAGATGAGTCTGGGTGGGAGCATCTGAAAATAAAACAGAAAAACTCAGAAATTAAGGACACCAGCTCAGCTCTTTGTTGATCAGGTGAATGTTTCACCAAGCTCTCCAAATTAGCTAGTCTCTCAGAATTGTTCAAATGTGGCTGAAAAAGACAATCGTCAGGTGTCACAACATCTTCTGGCAAAGTGGTCACTGGGGAAAAAACAGCAGCCACTGCAACAGCAACTGGAGTCACCTCAGCCACAACTGAATGATTATAAAACGGTTTTAATAGATTAGCATGGCACAACTGAGTCAGTATCAGTATCTCAGAATCAGTCAAGTAATTCTGATCAGATACTTTGCGAACCACAGTATAAGGACCAGAAAACTTAGCACAGAAAGGGGACTCAGGCAGAGGTACTGTAGCAAAGACAAAACCTGATCACCAGCACAAAACTCACGGGACTCAGTCTTCTTACCAAACCAGCACTTCATTATCTTTTTCAACAAATTTTCTTTAGCCATCTCTCCTGCTAAAAGCAACCGTCTTCGGAATCCATTTACATACTGTAACAAACTCACTGGTGGTTCATGCTCCTTTAACCCATCATGAAGAACTGCCAGTGGTCCACGCACTTTGTGCTAAAACTAAAGCCCAAACTGTCCTGCAAGACCTCCCGAGCCACTAGCAACAACCATGGCAAACCCTCCTCCCAATCACGATTGAGCTCCACAGAGTATGCCCGCAACAGAGATTTTAAGGTCTGGTGAAAGCGTTCCAAAACCCCTTGACTCTGTGCATGGTAGGCAGTAGATCGATTATGCCTCACCCCAAGTTGTTTTAACACCTCCTGAAACATACCAGAGGTAAAGTTAGTTTCTTGGTCACTCTGAATGACCTTGTGAATACCAAAAATAGATATGAACTGAGTCAAGGCCTTCACTATGGAACGGGTCGTGATGGAACGGAGAGGATAAAAAGCTGGATATCTTGTACTTTGGGCACATTACAGTAAGATGATAAGTGTTACCTGACTTTGACGGTGGCAATGGACCAACACAATCAATTATCAAGTGCTGGAATGGTGATTCCACAGCTGGAATAGGATACAAAGGAATCGGTTTAAGAGGCTGGTTGGGTTTACCGGTTAATTGACATGTTGGACAAGTTTTAATGTACTGTCTAACATCCTTTTTCATACGAGGCCGATAAAAGTGACGCAAAAACTGACCATACACTTTATTTACCCCGAAATGACCAGCTACATCTCCATGTGCTGTTTTCAAGACTGTTTCCATCAAAGACGTAGGGACAACAACCTGAAAAGAGGGCTGGCCCAACAATACATCCTTGCCAGATAGCCACTTCCGAACCAGTAAACCATCTTCAACAAAATAGCCACTTGCTACTTCTCCCATCTTATTTAAAGGCAAAACAGAAGTAAACATTTCTTTCAAAGTGTCATCCTCATGCTGAGCTTTAACCTACTCCCCACATGAAAAGAAAGAAAGAACAGAGAGGCCAGTTACAGTCATCTTCAACGAATATTCAGGCTTAGGCTCCAAATCTTGCAAAACATCAGAACTACTCTTGCTCATAGCACGAGTAACCGCACAAGACACAAACACATCAGGAAATTGTGTGACATCAGTTTGAGCCTCCAAAGTGGGAAAAGCAGTTACAATTGGAGGTGGTGGGACATCTCTCCACACACGACCACCAGCCAAGTTGTTACCTAAAATCACAGAAATTCCTTCAACAGGCAATGATGGTCACACACCTACAACCACTGTACCACTAACCAATTCTGACTGAAGGACTATGGTGTGTAGTAGAACAGACAAACTTTGCTGTCCAATTCCCTTTATCAGTACCTCCTTACCAGTACTTGAGTCAGCAGAAAAGGGTAAAGCAGACTGCAAAATAAATGTCTCAGAGGCTCCTGTATCTCTTAAAATTTTGACAGGAACTTTATCTCTGCCCCCTACAAGAGACACAAAACCATCTGTAATGAATGGAGCACACATTGGATTTTCATTACACAAAACTACTTTTTCTTTGTTTTAACATGCACTCGCCATCATTAAAAGGAAGGTGGGCAATCTCAGACACTACTGAAGACACCAACAGAGCTGATTTTGGTTCAGGCTTGACAACTTAATTTTGCTTTTAGAGTAGGACAGTCTTTTTTCCAATGACCTCTTTTAAGACAATATGCACACTGATCATCTCTGTGAACTGAGGATTTTAGTTTTCTCACAGGCTTACCCACCACCAAATGAAAATGACTCATTCTCTGAAAAATTCTTTGTACGATGCCAATGATTTTTCCTAACCTCACCCTTGTGTGTCAGAACATACTCATCAGCGAGAATGGAAGCCTCTTCTGCGGTTAAAATTTTTCGTTCCATTATAAAAACAGCCACCTCTTCAGATAGAGTATTCTTAAATTGTTCCAACAACATCAATTCATACAGAGCCTCATGGGTATCTGCACGAGATGAGAAACACCACCGATCAAATTGAACAGGCAGATCTCTTGCAAACTCAGAAAAAGATTGCTGTGCTCCTTTATGCAAAGCTCTAACCTTTTGTTTATATGCCTCAGGAACTAGCTCGTATGCTTTCAATACTACTTGCTTTACTTTCGCATAGACCTGACCATCCTCTACACTAAGTGTAGAGTATGCTTTTTGAGCCTTACCCTGGAAGACACTGTAACAATAATGTTTGTTCGCTCTTTCCATCCCATCAAATTTACTAAACGCTCAAATAAACTAAAGAAAGTGTCCAAATCCTTTTCATTAAGCTTGGGCAAAAGACTACGACTCATTGAAACATCAAAACACTGTAAATTAACTACCCGTCTGGGACTGCACAACATTAGGTTGACTCTCCCGCCTACCTTCTTTGGTCAATTGCAGTCTCTGTGGTTCAATATCCAGTTTACGAAGTTCAACTTCTTGCTTTCTTTTATTCTCCATTTCTAAGAGCAACAAATCTCTCTGCTGCTCATAAGTCAACGAAGAGAAACTTCTTGGAGGATTAACTTGTTCTACAGTGTCTTGAACTTCAGACACAGCAGGTTTCTCAGCCCTAGTTGTAAGCATACCCAAGTCTGCTAAAGCTGACTTTACAATAAGTCCTACACCCTCTTTTTAGACGTTTTTCCTTAGTTGTGAGTCCAATATCAAAGTGTGCGGCCACCTCTAATAATTCGTCTTTAGACATTTTTTCCAACTTCTCAGTAGGTTTTTAACAAACTCCATAAAGCCATTTTCCCTTACAAAGCCAAACCAAAAACTGCATTTAATTAAACAAATTCTAATTTCTCATAATCAGTCTTTTCCTACTACCAAAACCCCCCCCCCCACACACTCTAACTCAACCCTAGACTTCGTGCTTCAACCAAGAGCTGAGTTTCTTTAAGCCCTTATACCGACAGTAGCCTACTAATACCTCTCAGATAACCAGAGAGATACAGTACAGCGGCAGTGCCCTCAGCCCAGCATCAGCACAAAAATAATAAAAAAAAGTCAAAGCAAAAAGTGTTGCTACCACCTACTTGGGAAAAACACTTTTTATGAGAAACAAACCTCGCTACAATAGACAATTTAAAAATGCTTGCGGCCAAGAGAAAAAACAAACACTGCACAAAGCGATCTCACTTCTCGTTACCGATCCACAAGATTAACTCATTAAACATTATAAATTCGCATTCAAACTGACAGAGAAGTTACTAACCAAAGTTTCCTCTCCTTTTAACAAAATATTGCGACAAACTTATTAAACATGGCAGCGAAATCAAATGTTTGCCAATCACAAACTGAGAGCGCTAACAAACAGACCAGAGCGCACGCAGGTGATTTTAAGTTCAGCGCGCACAACTACGGTGTCCTCAAACACATGCCAATGAGAAAAAAAAAAAACCGTACATTTTGAAATGGACGAGCCCCCAATTTGGTTACAGTTCGGCTCATAACTGCAACAAAAAAGGGCGATCACAAAGAAATATGTTGCAAAAATATATTTTAATAAGTTAAGGAAGACATAACAGGAAAAACAGAATAAACATTCAAATGCCGACGATCACATCCATGACCACAAACTGCAGGGAAATAGCGAGGATCTGGTGGTGTAGAACAGTGGTTCCCAACCCTGGTCCTGGAGGCACCCCAACACTGCACGTTTTGCATATCTCCTTAATCAAACACACCTGATTCAGGTCATCAGCTCATTAGTAGAGACTCCAAGACCTGCAATTGGTGTGTCAGAGAAAGGAGACATGCAAACTGAGCAGTTTTGGGCGTTGGCAAACCAACTTAAAAGGTGCATTCCCACCACCTACTGGAAAGGAGTGTGACGCGCACAATGAATAGGAACTTTAGAAACAAGAGCTACCTTAAAAATAAAAACCAAAATAAAACCAAACCCGGTATCCTACATCCTATTAATCAAACCTGTTTCCTGTAAATAAATAACTAATTTGCAATATATTCCTGATTGCTTAGATCCATCGCCTAACAAAACCTGGAGTGACAGATCATTTATTTCCAGATACATTAAAGCTTGACTTAGTTGGAAACGTTCTCTTTCATAAGCCTCACATTTTATAAGTACATGTTCTACAGTTTCTGTTAACCCACATTTGTCACAATTTCCATTTTCATGTTTTCCTATTCTATGTAAGCACTGATTTAATAAACAATGACCAATACGCATTCCTGCAATTATAATGTCCTCTTTCCTGTTTCCAAATCTTCTTCTCTCTGAACCAACTTTTTCTTGTATGCAGTGTAAATGTCTACCTTTTGTTCCTTCTTTCCATTCATTCTACCATATTTCCTGTATTTCTTTTGCTATTATCACTTTTATTTCTGTTTTACTTAATGCCACTTCAATGTTTATTTGTGAATGATTTAATGCCTGTTTAGCCAAATGATCAGCCTCCTCATTTCCTTTCACACCTATATGTGATGGTACCCACACGAAATTTACCAGAAGTCCATACTGTCTTATTCTAAATAGACTGCATTATTTCATTTATCATGTCTTGTCTTGCTAATGAATTTCCACTTGACAAACTGTTTAGTGCTGAAAGAGAATCTGTGCATATCACTGCATTTGTTGGTTGTATTTCTTCTATCCACTGAAGTGCTAGTAAGATTGCTATTAGTTCTGCAGTAAATACAGAAATATGATCTGAAGTTCTTTTTGACATTTATTTTTGAATATGGGAATATATACTGCTACAGCTGTTTTCCCAGAGTCTGGATCCTTTGAACCATCAGTGTATATTTGTACTACACTATAATATGTAAGATCTATATATTTCTGTACAGCTGAACTTTCTAATACACTTGTTTCATTGTTATGTTTTTCTTTATGCAACTGGATATCAATCAAAGGCATTGGGAAAAGCCAAGGAGGAATTGCTGACCTAGCCACAGTAGGAGCAATATGTATATCACTTAAACCCATTTTCTGTGCTTCCTCATTGACCTTCCATCCAAAGCTTGATAACTTTTTATATTCATATTCCCAACAGTCCTTCAACACCATTTTGACTGGATGAACATCCAAATGTCCTTTTATACTTATCCAGTACCTCATCCATAACTTCAGCCTACAAATTTCTTGAGGCATCTCGCCCATCTCTACCTGAATTGCTGATAATGGGGACGATCTAAAAGCTCCGCAACAAATTCACTGTCAGACTCTGTTCCATGTTTTGTGTGTGTCTTGCTCCCCATGTGCCTTCCCATGCCCTTATTTGGTTTGTTTCCTGTTCCTGATTTTTTTCCTTGATTTAAAGGTTTTGTTCAAATTTTATTTGTTCCAGGTGTTCCCCGTTTAGTTCTATTGATCCCAGGTGTGTCTTGTCATCCCCTCCTCCTGTGTGTATTTAATTGTTCTCTGTCCGCTGTTAAACGTCTTCCCGAATTCGTCTCACTTGGTGCATGAAAATAAAGTCTTGTTCAAGTATTCTCCAGCGTCTCCTCGTTCCTCTGAATTGGATTGTGACAGAACAGCGAACCAAACAGTAAGCGGCATCCCTTCCCCGTGTTTAATTTCTGTGTTTTTGAAAGTTTTTTTTTTTTGCTTTGTTGTTTTTCCCGTGCGTTTCTCCACGTCCCCAAATGGAGGAACGTTTAATGTTTATCGCGTTGGCTCAGGCGAGCCCAGACCCCGTCGTCTTTGCAAGGGTGTTCGTGCCGCTCGCCCTCACCAGCTCCCTAGATGGGGAGACCCTCTTGATGCTGTTCCAGATCGGCATAACATTCTATCATCCCACGGAGCTCCCAGACACCACCAACCTCGGCTGGAAGGAGGCAGTCATCCGGTGTCTGGAGAGTCTCCGATCCCGATCCGGAACCCCTCCGCCGGCAGTTCCCGAGTCAAGCAAGCCGGCCGTTCCCGAGTCCAGTCAGCCGGCAGTTAATGTGGCAAGCCGATAAGGACGCTAATGTGGCAAGCCGAAAGGACGTTAATGTGGCAAGCCCGAAGGACAATAATGTGGCAAGCCCAGAGCTCGCTCCAGTGTCAGCTCCAGCCCCAGAGCTCGCTCCCGTGTCGGCTCCAGCCCCAGAGCCCACTCCAGTGTCAGCTCCAGCCCCAGAGCCCGCTCCAGTGTCGGCTCCAGCCCCAGAGCTCGCTCCAGTCCCAGCTCCTCGAATGCGCTTAGCTGTGCCGGCTCCTCCAGGGCGCCCTCCAGTGCCAGCACCACGTATGCGTTACCCGGATCCCCCGTTAAGCCCGGGGAGGGCTCCAGGCCCCGAATACAGCCCCGTAAATTTCCCCAAGTATTTTTTTTGGGGGGGGTAGTAAGGCTCCAGCTGTAGAGGTGGGGGCTGGGGCCGCGGCCTCGGAGGCTGCTCCGCCGTGGCCTCCTAAACTACCTTCTCCGCCGTGGCCTCCCGAGTCCCCTGCTCCGCCGTGGCCTCCCGATTCCCCTGCTCTGCCATGACACCCGGAACGGGTACCGCTCTGGAGGCCCACTGTCCCGTGTTGGTCCTGAGGGACCTCCAGAGTGCCCACCCCCCTCCACATTGGATGGTATATGGCGTGAGGACACGCCTTCCAGAGGGGGCGTGATGTCAGACTCTGTTCCATGTTTTGTGTCTTGCTCCCTATGTGCCTTCCCATGCCCTTATTTGGTTTGTTTCCTGTCCTGATTAAGTTCATTGCTCCCAGGTGTCTCGTCATCCCCTTCCTCCTGTGTGTATTTAAAGTGTTCTCGGTCTGCTGTTAAACGTCTTCCCGAGTTCATCTCCCTTGGTGCATGAAAATAGTCTTGTTCAAGTATTCTCCAGCTTCTCCTCGTTCCTCTGAAGTGGATTGTGACATTCGCATTGCTTGTGATTTTGTATTGCCTCTAATTTTAAAAGTTGTGTTTTAGATGCAGAGCTATATACCATACTGCCATAAATCGAGAGCCAATCTTATCAGAGCACAAATTCTTTTAAGGGACTGTCTGCAAACTCCCCAATCAACTCCTGCTAGACATTACATTTAACGCTTTTTTACATTTGTCCATCAACTTCGAATCCATCCATATTCCTAGAAATCGAACAACTGATGTTTGCTCCAACTCTTGACCACACATTTTAATATTAATTGTAGGATTGATTCTTCTTTTAGAAAAACGTATCGCCTGAGTTTGCTACAGAAAACCGGAAGCCCAATTCTCTACATTTATTAACAGCAGTCTGCATACACCTTTCCACGTACGCAACATTACGCCCTCTTTTCCACAACGCACCATCTGCATGCAAAGATCTTCCTATCCCACTATCAACCATTATAAAAATGTCATTAATCATGAAGTTAAACAGAATTGGACCGTTAACGCTACCCTGCGGCGTTCCATTCTCTATTGTATGTATCTGAGAAAATGCAGTACCCACTCTTACTTGTATAGTTCTATTGAACAAGAAATTCCTGATCCAGTTATATATTCTTCCTTTAATTTCCATTCTATCTAATTTAATTAAAAGTCCCTCTTTCCACATCATATGCCTTTTCGACATCAAAAAATACCCCAACTAAAGCTTCCTTGTTTACCTGAGCCTTTCTTCAGATTCCAAACATAGTATAGAGTCCATTGTATTGCGGCCTTTCCTAAATCCACTTTGGAATGGTGATAAGAGATTTTCCTTCTCAATGACATACACAAGTCTACTCATAACCATACACTCCATCAGTTTGCACAAATTAGATGTTAAAGCTATGGGTCTGTAGTTTGTTGGCTGCGTATGGTCCTTGCCTGGTTTTGCAATTGGCACTATAATCCCATGTTTCCAGTCAGCTGGTAACTTTCCTAACTCCCAAACCTTATTAAAAAGGCTCAAGATTAAAACTAACGACGTTTCTGATAAACGTTTTACCATCTCATAACAGATGTCATCTCTACCTGGAGAAGTTTGTTTAACCCCTGCAAGCGCCTTTTTCAATTCATACAAAGTAAATTCTGAATCCAACGTACTTCCAGATGGTCCTTTATCCTCCAATAAATTAGGATATTTACTTAATATCTGGTCCCTATTTTTCCTTAAGTCCTCTGATAGATTTGAGTTACTGTGAACTTTAACAAATGTTTCTGCAAACACCTCTGCTTTTCCACTTTCAGTTAAAATGTGTCTATTATTATGCATTAAAACAGGTATGTTGCAATCTCTTTGTATCCCTCCCATCTTTCTTATCATACTCCATACTTTATTAATTTCAATGTCTTCACCAATACTCTTACAAAATTCCCTCCAATAATTTTAGATGTCTGAATTACTTTTCTCACTATAGCCTGTGCCCTTTTATAATAAACTAAATCATTAAAATTAAGAGACCCTCTTAAGAGCTTTATTTCTTTTTATAATTGCCTCATTCCACCATGGCACAGCTTTCCTCCTGCTACCTGCCTTCTTACCTATTACTTCTACAGCTGTACTCTGAGGAACCTGACATTTTATTATTAAAAACCTCAACATCCATCATAAAATTACTTATGTCCTTCATTTTGCTTTCACATAACTCCTTATACGTATCCCAATCGGCTGATTTAAACCTCCACCTTGGCATTCTTTCCCCCACATTTTGAGCTATATCTACTCCCACTTTACTGCAAATAGGAAAATGGTCACTACCTATTGTACTATTTTCTAACACTTTCCATTCACACTTTCCAGCTAAGCTTTCTGAAACTATTGTCAAGTCTAACACTGAATGTCTTCCCTTAGATAAATCGATTCTAGTATAACTGCCATCATTGATGCAAACTAATCCTCCCCAATCTAGCATGTCTTCAATGATCACTCCATTATTGTCTGTTTTTGTGCTTCCCCATAACGAAATGTGAGCATTAAAATCACCACACCACTTTTTTTCTTCCCATCCCCTCCAATACTTTATAGATTATCCTTTTTTTTTTTTTTTTTTCTTTAAACCTATCACATGGATTGTAAAAGTTAATTATTCTAATACTCTGTGAGCCTTCCCATATTCCCACCACCACAACTTCTAGTTCCCCATCATCCTCAACTGCTCTATACCCAGTTCCTTGTTTAATAAAGGTTGCTACCCCACCACCATTTCCTTGATGTCTATCTCTCCGAATTGCAACATACCCATGAATTATAAAATTAAGTTGTGGTTTAAGCCAAGTTTCCTGTATACATATTACATCTGGACCATTCTCTTGGTTTGCTATAAATTTCTTAAACTCTCATTCCATTGCAAGATAGTTAATATTTACATTAACATTAAGAATCACCACATGTTGACTGACTATTTGCTATTTGACTGTTTGATGTTTGCATCTTGAGCCTTTCATTTATCATATCAACAGTAACATTCTCAAAATCCACGTATTTCAGCAGCGCTGATAAGATTCTATTTCTTTCAGTCTGCTTTCGGGTGTGAGCAGAGCAGAATCAGAATCAGAAGAGCTTTATTACCAAGTATGTTTACACACACAAGGAATTTGACTTGACGACAGGAGCTTCCAGTGTAGAAGAAAGTACAAACATAGTGCAGAAATACATGATAGTGTAGACATACATAGAAATAACACAGTAGGGATGTAAAATAACACTAATATAAAAAAAAAAATTTCAAATAATGTACTATATACAGAAATGGAAGTATAGGAAAAAATTTAATTGTTTAGATAAATGTACAGATATGTTATTAGTGTGCAGATATGTTATTTACACAGTGTGCAGTTTAATATAAATATACTAAGTTAGTTGTGATGGACGATGTATAATAATGAAAGATTAATTGTTCAGACTGAAAATATCGCCTGTGGGAAAAAACTGTTCTTGTGACTGACTGTTCTGGTAGTCAGTGCTCTGTAGCTCTGACCAGAAGGCAACAGCTCGAAGAGAGAGTGGGCTGGGTGTGAAGGGTCCAAAGTGATTTTTTTTAGCCCTTTTCCTCAATCTGGAGATGTAAAGATCTTGGAGGCTGAGCAGAGGTGCACCAATAATCCTCTCAGCAGTCCTGACTGTACGTTGTAGTCTCTTGATGTCTGATTTTGTAGCTGAACCAAACCGGACAGTTATTGAAGTGCACAGAACAGATTCGATGACGGCTGAGTAGAACTGTTTAAGCAGCTCCTGAGGCAGGTTGAATTTCCTCATTTGGTGATGGAAGTACAACCTCTGCTGGGCCTTTTTTTTGCAATGGAGTCTATGTGAGTGTTCCACTTCGGGTCCTGAGAGATGGTGGTTCCCAGGAATTTGAATGACTCCACTGCAGTCACAGTGATGTCCATGATGGTGAGCGGGGGGAGTGCAGAGGGGTTTCTCCTAAAGTACACGGTCATCTCCACAGTTTTGAGCGTGTTAAGCTCCAGGTTGTTAAGACTGCAACAGACAGCCAGCTCTTTAACCTCCTGCCTGTAAACAGGAATCGTATTCCGTCCTTGATGAGGCCTATGACTGTAGTGTCGTCCGCAAACCTCAGGAGCTTGACAGAGGGGTCTTTTGCATTGCATTCGTTTGTATACAGGGAGAAGAGCCGTGGGGAGAGTACACATCCCTGGGGGACGCCAGTGCTGACGGTGATAGTCCTGGATCTGAGTTTGCCCAGCATCACTAGCTGCTGCCTGTCTGTCAGGAAACTGCTGATCCACTGACAGACGGAGGTGGGCACAGAGAGCTGGGTCAGTTTGTCTGAGAGAAGGTCAGGCATGATGGTATTGAAAGCCGAACTGAAGTCCACAAACAGGGTCCTCACATAAGTCCCTGGTCTGTCTTGATGTTGCAGAACATAATGCAGTCCCTTGTTTACTGCATCGTCCACAGACCTGGTTGCTCTGTAGGCAAACTGAAGAGGATCCAGCCAGGGTCCAGTAATGTCCTTCAGGTGGGCCAGGACCAGTCTCTCAAATGACTTCATGAACACAGATGTGAGAGCGACAGGTCTGCAGTCGTTAAGTCCAGTAATTTTGTTTTTTTTTGGGGACCGGAATGATAGTGGAGCGTTTAAAGCAGCAGGGAACTCCACACAGCTCCAATGATCTGTTGAAGATCTGTGTGAAGATTGGTGCCAGTTGGTCAGCGCAGACTTTTAAAAAGGCAGGTGAAACACCATCTGGGCCTGAAACTTTCTTAGATTTCTGCTTCCTGAAGACCCGGTTCAAATCCTCTACACAGACCTTAAACACAGGTTGAATGGTGGGGGAGGGAGGGAGGAGGGTTGCAGGGTTGCAGGGGTGGTAGGTGAATGTGTCAAGTGCAGATCAGAGCGGATGGGGGGAGGTAGACGATCCTTTTCAAATCTGCTGTAAAACACATTCAGATCGTCAGCCAGTTGTTGATTCTCCGCAAGCTGTGGGGGTGGTGTCTTGTACATGGTGATGTTCCCCAGACCAGTCCATACTGACGCTGGATCGTTTGCTGAAAGCTCTTTTCTCAGCTTTCTGAGTAGTTTTTTTTAGCCACTCTGATATCCTTTGTTAGTCTGTTCCTGGCCTGGTTATACAAATCTGTATTTTTTTTTTTTTTGTTTATCCCCACTTCTGTAAGCATCCTCTTTGGCGGGACGAAGCTGTTTGAGTTTTCCAGTAAACCACAGTTTATCATTATTAAATGATAAGAATATCCTGGTAGGAATGCACATATCCTCACAGAAACTGATATATGAAGTTACAGTCTCTGTGAGCGCGTCCAGATCGGTGGCAGCAGATTCAAAAACGCTCCAATCAGTGAGGTCAAAACAAGCTTGTAAATCCTGCTCTGCTTCATTAGTCCATCTTTTTACAGTCCTTAATACAGGTTTAGCTGATTTCAGTTTCTGCCTGTAGGTCGGTATAAGATGAACTAAACAGTGATCAGAGAGCCCAAAAGCTGCTCGTGGAACAGAGTGATACGCATTCTTTATTGTGGTGTAACAGTGAACCAATAAATTACTGTCTCTGGTGGGACATGTAAAATGCTGTTTGTATTTTGGCAGTTCACGGAAGAGATTTGATTTGTTAAAATCTCCAAGAATGATTAAAATAGAGTCTGGGTACCTTTGCTCCATTTCAGTTATTTGTTCGGCCAGCTGTTGCATCGCGGCGCTCACGCACGCGTCCGGAGGCACGTACACATTCACGAGAATGAAAGAGGAAAACTCCCGCGGCGAGTAGAACGGTTTACAGTTTATGATGAGTGCCTCTAAATTAGGACAGCATACCTTTTTCAGCGTTGTTACATCTGAACACCAACTTTCGTTGATGTAGAAACACAATCCACCACCTCTGGTTTTCCCCGTTAACTCCGCGATGCGATCCGCTCTGAACAGCTGCTAGCCCGGCAGATGAAGCGCGTTGTCCGGAATGGCTTCACTCACCCAGGTTTCACTGAAGCACAGTGCAGCAGAGTTTGAAAAATCCTTATTCGTCCGGGAGAGCAGAAGAAGTTCGTCCGTTTTGTTAGGAAGGGAACGGACATTCGCGAGATGAATGCTTGGGAGTGCCGTCCGAAAGCCGCGCGCGCGGAGCTTTACCAGGGCGCCGGCGCGTTTCCCTCTTCTGCGTCTGCACGCGCGTTTGAACAACACAGCTGTACCTCCGACTAGAATGTCCAACAAAACGTCCGAATAATCAAAAAACTGAAAAATATTGTCTGGGATGTGTTGCATAATGTTAAGGAGTTCATCTCTGGTAAAACTTATAGAAGAAGAAAGACAAAACACAGAACAAACAAACAAAAACAATAGAAGAATTGCGGAGCTCAGCGTCCTTGCTGCCATTTGCGGCGCCATGCTGATGTATTAAATTCACTACGGCGCCATGCTGAAGTAGCAATTCACTACTTCAGCGATAAATGCTACGAATGAAACTGTCATCCATTACTCCGTTTTTACCTTTACTTTGCTCTTTCCTCAGATGTTTCGATTGTATTGTTGCATTCCTAGTTTCAGTTACTTTAGGTATCTGATTTACTTTCTTCAAAGCATATGTTATTCCTTCCGCCATTCTAACGTTTTGAACCTTCACCACATTTTTCTGTACATGACACCCTCCGTACCCTGCACTGTGATCTCCTCCACAATTACAGCACTTAGGATTTACACCTTGTCCACATTTGCCATACTCATGATCACCTCCACACCGCGCGCATCTGTTTGCCTCTGCATACTGCCTCAACATGACTGAATTTGACACTTGTAACATCTTAGGAGTGGGGGAACGTATGGTCTAACCATATAGCTTACAAATCCCAAATAAACTCTCTCAGGCAGGGGGGGGGGGGGGGGGGGGGGGGGGGGGTTGGAAATTTATCAAGTTTAACATTACTGATAGGCGTTGTTTATTCATATTCCGACACACTTGAGCCGTCTGACAGAGGACCAGGGTTGGGAACCACTGATGTAGAAGTTCCAAACCAAGGACACCTGCCACCTGTGCCCATTCCTGCAAAAGCAAGAACAAAACAGAACAACTCCCACCCTTGCTAGTTAGCAAACAGACATGTAAATATCTGCAGACAGGTGTTCCCAATCACAAACGGACATACTCTGATGACGAACAAAAAGAAAAACACGGCAAGACCGTGACACTAGCTAGGCCTATAACAAAAATATGATGCTATTTAAATTTTACTTTGTAGAATACACAAACATTGTTATAATTTATAACCGCGATGGTTTGAAATAAACATATTAAACCTTTTAGCTAAAGAAACTTGTGCGACTTTTCACTTGAAATATTGTATACTGTGTGGCTTCATCTTTTGTAGCGCCATTATAAGGATTCAGAGAGGTGACACATTACCTGAGCTGCAGCAGTACAACAAGTGTTACAGCAATCACCAGCAGTGTTCTGCTTGACCAGCATGTTTAAGCCAGCCAAACTGGTCAAATTAATAAATCATCTTCAAATCCACTTCAACATGCAGTGTCTGTGGAGGTATGAATATCTTGAGTTGTTTGTTTAATGCATGTACACAATTTATTATTGCATAATAGTTTACCTGTGTATTTATTTATTTTAGGCTATACTATACATTTTTGCAACCAGTTATTGGTGTGATTATTTAGTTGTTAAATAAGGAACAAGGAAGGTTTTTTGTGCCATTTACAGGGAGAATATTCTTAATTTTGTTGTTTTCCAGTACATCTTGTCTTGGGAGCACCCTTTGATTTTACATCTGTAAGTAGTTATCAGTTAAAGTAATTGACCTTTATGATGTTGTAGCAGTTGATATTGAAAGATTTCTCTATGTTTGTGTCTTCCAGTGTGACATTCTCATCATACGGAGATGGTGGACTCCAGATGGTTTTCTCTGAAAGGTACTGTGGACATCTCCTCCAGCACACCATTATATTTGCACCCCCTTCTGACCAATTTGAAATTAACCAAGAAACATGTATATTACAGTGCAGACACCCTACCAGAGGCCCTTCCAAGTGGATAACAGGCTACGCTTGTGAGGTATGTCTCAAATCTATATATATACACACATTAATAAGAAATATTAAAGTTACATTTTCCTTTAATATTCTGTAATGAAGGAGATCCCAGTAATCTCACAGAAGTTGTGAAATGGCTCCATTAAACAGACATCTGCTCAGGGGGCCAGTGGAAGAGCCTCTTTTCCTTATAATGGAGGAAGAGGACGAGGAAAAGGCCCTCAACGATCTCCTGGAACAGAAGTTTCCAGAGTGCCCTTCATATTTCATCTTGTGTTCAGGAGAGTTATTTTTGTAGGATTGTCATAACAATATGGGCCTAAGAGTGAATTGCTCATTTGATACATTTTAATTTGAATTCATGCAAGATTGTCACGGCAAAATGTGCCCAAGAGTGAATTGTTCATTTTGTAAGTTTTCCTGCAGGATTGTCATGACAAAATGGGCTTAACAGTGAATTGTTCATTTTATAAACTTCAATTTAATTGTGTACATTTTGATTGTTACTTTTAAAATTATTCTGCTGTTTGTGTGTTTTATTGAAATGTTTTAGTTTTCATATATTAATTTATGATGCACATGTTCTTGACTTTGGAGTAAACATTTATTTTGAATCTTGTGATTAAAGTACATTTCATATAAAATGCCCCGAAGTTATTTTTACATTATTTTTTATATCACAAATAGGAAATTACTCGCATAATACAATGAAACGAATAACTGTATAGGTTTACAACTAAATTACACAGGATTAATGTTTATAAAATGCTTAATGTCATTATAAAATGCATACATAAAGTATGACATATCGTGTGTACTAAAACCAAATGAATAAAAACCCTAAGGTGTCACTACTCTAGCTGTGTCTCATTTAGAAGGCTGCACCCTCCGGAGGTCGCATTCGAAGGCTGCATACATCATCGAGGCGGTCTCATTTCAGAAAAGCAAGTAGGACACTTTCTTAAAGCTCAAGCCGAGGATAATTTTGGTTCTAATTGGGAGCTGCTAAAATATAATAGCTTAATTTTACTCAAAGCTGGAACTCAAAAAGCTAAGCAATATAAAGCAGAGGAACTTCATAGTGTTAAAAGACTTTTCTACCTCTCCTGCCTCTTTTGAGAATTTCTGTTGACCAGAAATCAGAATTAGTTTAACTTCAGAATTCATTAGATAACTTGTATATTTGAAAAGCAAAGGGTGCTTTTGTTCGTTCAAGAAGGAGGTGGTTAGAGGAGGGAGAACGTAATTCCAGCTATTTTTTTTAGATTAGAGAAACAGCGAAATCATCTAAATTCTATAAGTAGCCTTAAGGTAAATGGAGTGGTTTTAAAGAATTATAAAGAAATTTCTAATTATTGTGAAGAGTTTTATAAAGACCTTTATCGTTTCAGATACTCTCAACAGAAATCTGTAACTCCCTTGATACGGACCTTATTCCTAAAATTAATGATATTGGAAAGAATTTATGTGACGCTCCTATTAAAATTCAAGATATTTATGAGGCCATTGATAAGTTAAAACTTAATAAATCTCCAGGAAATGATGGTTTGACTGCAGAGTTTTATAAGAAATTTTCAAATTATCTTTCACCGTTTCTCTTCAATGTTTATTTAGAAAGTCACCCTCTATGACTCAGGGTGTTATAAATTTGATCCCTAAACCTCAAAAAGACCACTCTCAGTTGGAAAACTGGCGACCTATAAGTCTCCTGAATAATGACTACAAAATATTAGCCATGATTTTTGCTAAAAAGATTAAATGTGTCCTAGATGATATAATAGATGAATGTCAATCGGGCTTTATGACAGACAGACTTATTTCAAATAATATTAGACCTGTTCTTGATATTTTAGATTACTCAGATTTGATCCTGGATGACATTTTTCTGCTTTTTCTTGATTTTTATAAAGCTTTTGATTCCATTGAATTTCCTTTTATTCTTAAATCCTTGAGTATTTTTGGATTTGGCCCTAATTTTATTAATGCAATTCAAATTTTGTATAATAATGCCAATGCTTCAATTAAATTACAACATGGTACTACTCATAGAGAGAGGCATTCGTCAAGGCTGCCCTATCTCGCCTTATCTTTTTCTGCTTCCTATGCAACTTTTAGCAATCCACATTCAAAATAGTAATTTGAAAGGTATCTCTGTGGCAAATCGATCAATATTACTAAGCCAACTGGCTGATGACACAACTCTTTTCTTAAAAAATAAAGATCAAGTTCCTTTAGCTTTAGACAAAATTAAGCTGTTTTCCTCTGCTTCTGGTTTATGTCTTAATATCCATAAATGTGAACTTTTATCTATAAAAGATTCTACTGATGTTAAAATTTGTGACATCACAGTCAATCCCGAGATCACATACCTGGGTATAATTATATGTAAAGATCAGAAAAAGAGACCAAAGCTTAATTTTGAACCTGTTATTCTCTCTATCTGGCGCAAATTAAATTCTTGGTTACAGCGTGATCTGTCAATAACAGGTAGAGTGTTGCTTTCTAAGGCAGATGGGTTATCTCGGGTTATCTATCCTGCAATGGTACTGGATGTTTCTGTGGAAATTTGTAGAATGCTGGACAAAATTATAGTCGACTTTGTTTGGAATTATAAAACTCACTTAATTAAAAAAAGTGTCATGTTAGCTGATCGGGCTATGGGGGGTTTTGAATTAGTGGATTTTTCTACTCTTAATAATTAGTTTAAAGTTAAATGGATAAAAACATTTTTAAACAACCCCACATCCTGTTGGAATTTTATTCCAAATCATGTATTTAATTCTGCTGGAGGTTTACATTTTTTATTGCACTCCAACTTTGATATCTCTAAAATACCTTTACATTTATCTTGTTTTCATAAACAGGCTTTAATAAGTTGGTCACTTATACATAATTATCATTTTTCACCACATAGCTACTTTATTTGGAATAATAAAAATATTAGATATAAAAATAAATCTCTTTTTTTCACAATTGGTTTGATAAAAATATACTTTTAGTCAGTCAACTTTTAGATGATCGTGGTGTCCTTTTTACTTATGAACAATTTATGCAAGAATTTTCTTTTCCTGTCCCCCCCAAGAGAATATGCCATTGTGTTTGGTGCAATTCCCAATTTTATTATACCGTTAGTAAAATCTGGCCCTAAAGGTTCGTTAGACTCTCCTCTTTTTGATAACACTAACTTATTTGTTGACCAAATTCTTCTCAATTCCATGTCAAACAAAGACATCCGTTCAATTATTAATAGATCTCAGATTTCTTTACCTGCTTGTGTGAGTTTTTGGAATAACATATTTAGTGATATAGAATGGGAAGAGTTTTGGCTTCTTCGACAAAAAATCTTCTTATCTAATAAAGTTGTTGAAGTCCGTCAAAATTATCCATAATTGCTATCCGGTAAATTACAAACTTGCTAAATATAACAATAGTATTTCCCCCAATTGCTCCATTTGCCTTCAGTCTGAAGAAACAATCAATCATTTATTTTGGGACTGTGCTTATTCTAAAGTGTTCTGGGTTGACTTTTCCAATTTTATTAAAAAATATTTATATCCAAACTTTTGTATAACCCCAAAAATTTAGTTTTTTGGTTACTCCTTGAATTTAGATCTTTCTCAGTGTAAATTTATTATTAATCTATTGCTATATCTTGCTAAACTTTACATTCATAAGTGTACATTTTCAAAAAGAAAACTCCCTACGTTTTTTATTTTAAGGAAAGATTTTGATGTGCATGTAAACTCTTTAAGAAACTCTAATAATTATATTGCATGTAAGACTCTTTCATGGTGTAAATCTTATAAGCCAACATAGTATGCTTTGGAGTATTGTTTGTAACCCTTATTGTCTTTTGTTCTTACTTGTCTTTGTAATTGTTGTTCTTCTATTGCATAATAAATAAAAAAAAGCAAGTAGGACACTCCGAATGCGACATTCGAGTGCGACCTTCTTTCACAGGAATTCGGAGGATGCATGAGGTGTATCCTTCGCTGATACAGATAACCCACAATTCTTTGCGTCACCATGAACAACCGTTGTTAATTTGAAAAATGCCGGCGCCGGCAGATGTAATGTACACACAAGCGCAGATGTGGTGTTTACACGTACCTTAATTCGCCTCGGTAAAAACGGATAAACTTTTAATATCCTCCTCCTTTTTTTCTCTTAATAGATGCCTGCTGTAGGTACGCTGTAGCTCCTCAAACATGGAACAAAATAAAACAAGTAAAAGCATTTTTTTTTTTCAAATTACTTTCCAAATAAATGTCCTTCATTTAAGTAGTGTGAAAGCGCAACGATGCTCTAAATGTGTTGACATAGCAACGTGATACTTCCGGTTTCCTTCTCCGCCAGTCCTACGAAGGCCGTCTCCTTTAATTCTAGGTTGAGGACACTATGCATCCTACAGAGGATGCGACCTCCGAAGGATTCGACCTCCGGAGGGCAGCCTTTCTAAATGAGACACAGCAAGCTTCTGTTAAAAAATGTAAGCTCCTCCCCTCACTTCCGGTTCTGTGGCTGTGGTTCTGAAACTGCTGGTGCTGCGGGTCTGCAGCTGGATACTATTGCTCAGACTTGACGCACACGCCGGTTGCCAGATTGACGGCACCAATAGGAACGAGCGCACTTGACAATGAATGACATGAAATACGTTGTTTTTTCCGCAAACTGGCAACCCGGGGTGCCGAAATACAATTGGGTAAACTGGCAGTGGGCGGGTTTCACAAACCAAAACAGAGACAGCAGTACATTTTTTTCCCCCCCCCCCCCCCCCCCCCCCAAAGGAGAATAACTGACTGTAGCATTGTTTTTCAGATAAACAAGTATGTTAACTTAGCATGCTTCTTAAATATCTAAAAAAAAACATATGGTATTTTTATGCTTTAGTAGAGTCAAAAACTTACATACAGCACCTTTAAGTCGAAGCACTTGTTTTCTAACCCTCAATAGTCTACTCACACCACCTTGTGGCCTTAAAGTTCAGTGTCTGAACAATCCATGTAAACAATGACTATACAGTATCCACAGTCCCTTTAAGCAAAGTATGGCAATTAAATGCCGGTTACTGACTTACAGTTCTTTTATATCTTTCAAGGCAACGGTCGTGCAATATTTGTTGTGATTGCTTTGAGTTACTTGCTGAAACTCACCGCCGAGCACATCAGCGTCACGGGAGCGAGCACGTCTAAGCCCCGCCTTCTCCTCATCTTTGTTGACTGCGGCGGAGACGCGCCAGATCACTCGCAGCATCTTTCTAAAGGATGTGACTAGACTAAACGGACAGAGAATGGATGCAAACGTCGTGGTACTCGGCACAGACAATGTTGGAAAATCTGGTAAGTTTATTTTTTGCATGTATATTATGATATACAGCCATAAAAAAGCATTTATTTCTGCTTCAGTCATCTTTTGTAACTTTAAGAACATCTTGCCGCATAACCTAATGCTCATAGGACTTTTGTTTTGCAGCACTTATTGTCCGATTCTTGACTCGTAGATTCATCGGGGAATATGGGGATATTGGTATGTTGTCTTTTCACTGACTGATTTATAAGTTTTCTTTTATATTTTTTCATTTCACTATAACTGATACTTTGGTTTCTCTGCAGAGTCCCTTTACACTCACAATGTTGTTGTGGATGGACGAGAGCAAACTCTGAATATATGGGATGCGCCATATTCACAGGTGATTCAGTGTTTCAGAACCAGTAGTAAAATTCACGATTTTTTTGTTAACTTTTTGTAAACTATTTAATCATCTTCTTCTTCTTCTTCTTATTATTATGATCATTTAATTTATATTGAATGATTTTCAAATATCCCTGGTGGAGAAAAAAACCCGGCATAAGCCTGTTTAAGATAATATGCTGGTTTCCCAGCCTGGTTAGGGTGGTCTGTTAGTTGGATTTATAAGAGTTTTGGACACTTTGTGTAACTTGTCAGGCTAGGTAAACCAGCTGCATGTACAGGCTAGAAGACCGTCTTAATCCAGCTAAGACCATCAAAACAGCTTAGGCTGGTTTCATGTGTTTTTTTTTCTAAATGTAATAAATGTAAAATGTTCTGTAATGAATAACAAACTTTTAATACACTATCTGAAATGTTGAATAAATACCCAATGGTCATCTTCTCAGCAGGACCTGTCCTCCGAGTCCTTGATGTGTGAGAAGAGAGTCCAGTGGGCAGATGGCTTTGTGCTGGTCTACAGCATCTGTGACCGGTCCAGTTTCAACGCAGTCTCCAGACTCATTCAAATAATAAAAACCACTAAGGACTTTCTGAGCTTTGAGAAGATGCCCATTGTTATTGTGGGAAACAAGAGGGACCTGCACCATCGCCGTACGGTCCTCAGCGAAGAGGGCAGGCTGCTTGCGCTATCTGCAGACTGTCAGTTTTATGAGGTTTCAGCTGCTGAGAACTACCACAGTGTCCTCATGGTTTTCCATGGGCTGGTGGATCGAATCAGGGAGTCCAGAGTGTCTGTGAAAAAGTTAGCAGGCATCAAGGGCATTGTGAAGAGCATGTCTGCAGTGTTCACCCGCAGGCGAACAGATTCGCTGTGAAGCTGATGGGAGCTCTGGAAATAAAGCTTATGTGGTCTGATATGACCTATTTTAGCTTCATTGAGAGGGACGAGCCATTGCTGTGGCTTGTATGAGAGTCTGGGATTGCTCATGTGACTACAGCTGAATCTTCCGCGGGGGCAACTAAGAGACTGCCCTAGTATGTCTGCTAAGGTGATGGCTTCCATTGAGAACATGTTGAAATCGGAGAGTTCTCAATAAAATGCTTAAGATGCTTTGTGGCAGCAGATTATATCAATCATAAGTGGAGTTAATATTCCATTGTATGAAGATAAATATGTAATTTAACCTCCTCTGCTTACTTTAAAAGTTAAAAAATGAAAATTTGCTGAAAATGTACTCAACATCAGGCCATTCAAGATGTAGATGAGTTTGTTTCATCTGAACAAATTTGAAGAAATTTAGTGTTACATCATGTGTTTACTAATGGATCCTATGCAGTGAATGGGTGCCGTCAGAATGAGAGTCCAAACAGCTGATAAAAGCACCACAATAATCCACACAAACAGCTGTTTTTGCTTCTAAACATTACTTGATCTGTGCATATGTCTCTCAAATCAGATGAGAGGACTTTTACACTGGAGAAAAGAATATTATGGATAGAGGACTCGTATTTCAGCCAGAAGGATTGGTTTGACATTAAAATGTCTTCATGCATTTGTTATTACAAACTCGCAGCATTTTGCTTCACATGATGTGAATTGATGGCTGCATTCATGTTGATTACTTGTGGATTATTGTCATGTTTTTATCAGCTGTTTGAACTCTCATTCTGATGGCACCCATTCACTCTAGCGGATCCACTTATGACCAAATGATGTACTGTAATGCAAAATTTCCCCAAATCTGTTCAGATTAATGAGAAAAGTCATCTACATCTTGGCTGGCCTGAGGATGAGTAAATTTTCAGCAAATTTTCATTGTTGGGTCAACTATTCCTTTTTGAACAGGAAAGATGTCAGTGCTTCTGCAAATAATCATGAATGTTGGAAGAACGTAAACACTGTGGTGATGACGGCCGTGGGAATCTTTCATGAGTCGATGCACTGTGGCCTAAAAATATAAGCTGACGCAAGACAACATTGTCTTATGCTATATTTATCAAATACAAAAGTCTCCAACAGTATCAGGAATTATTATTCAAAGAGCTGTTATCAGTTCAAGGCTTTCTTGCATTTCAATTACAATGTACTGTTTGATGATTGTGACTGTGTGCATTCAGATAACAGCACAGAATGTGTTATTTTTCCCCAGTGTCTTTTCTGAGGCTGTTCAGATGCTGTATGGAGAACATGTATTGCTTTCTAGACCAAACTGTTTAATAATTTTTGTGTTATAAATCTAATAAATCAAAGGAACACTTCCCCTGAGTGCCATTGTACAGTGCAATGTTACAATCAGTAAATGAATATGCTGTATTTGTGTTGAATACATTGTTACACCAAAAACAGGTTGTCAAAATATGTTAACTTTGGTTGATGAAAGATTCTAGATAGATGTTTAAAGGGAAACAAATGCAATGAATACATGGTGTAAAGCTGACAGTTTATGTACATGAGTATTTATTTATCAACAAAAAAATCATTAATTTATATTCATAGACCACAATCAGGCATTATAAGTGTGCAGGTAAAGATTTTAATCAGCTCTTTGTGATATGACTAAAGAGGTGTTTGGACAAATTAAGTTCAACATTAATATTAGTTCCATAAATAATCTAAAACAACTGAATAACCTTTGCTGTAATTGTCATTCTGGTATTTTTAAAGTGAAAAAAAAAAAAAACATTTGAGGACTTTTACACCTAGCACACTGTTCACTCAAACATACAATTGGCAGGGACATGGTAAAAACATGACTATGAAGTATATAATTTATTCCTGTACTTAATGGGTTCGTTTTCTTTTTAGCTGAGTCACAACTGCGCAGTCTTTGCTTAATGAACCTGTCATGTAGAGATCAAATCTCCTTCTTCACATCTTGGGTTTTCAAGGGACGTCTTATGGAAAAAGTGTATGATCACCAATTGCTGTGACTGTTGTCCTGTGTCATTAATGAGATTTGCAATTATAGTTACTATTATATAACCAGTCACAAATAATGCAAGATAACTGTAACTTCATGAGATTCCTCTAGCACACATTGTATTCATTATTACTTAAAAAGAAAAATACTGAAGTCACACCACAATTACTAAATCAGCGTTTTTTTCCCTAACTACAATAGTGATCAAAAGTTTGGGATCAGTAAGACTTTTTTAAAAAAAGAAATTAATATTTTTATTTAGCAAGTATGCATTAAATTTGTTTCAAGTAAATGCTGTTCTTTTGAACTTTCTATTCATCAAAGAATACTGAAAAAAATTATCACTATTTCCACAAAAACATTAAGCAGCACAGCTGTTTTCAACAGTGATAATAATAAGAAATGTTTCTTGAGCAGCAAATCAGCATATTACAATGATTTCTGAAGGATCACGTGACACTGAATAATGCTGAAAAATCAGCTTTGACATCTCAGGAATAAATTAACTTTAATATTAATCTTCCAAAAAAAGAAAAAGAAAAAAAAGTAAAGTTGTAATAGAAGTAAAAGTAAAAATCATACCTACCCCAAACTTTTAAATAATATTGTGTATTTAGTTCCCCAGCATGATTTATATGCACAACAAAATAACTTTGTTTTTTAATGGCCAAGAATTGGAAAAACACCATCCAGAGCCTCCATATGTATAACTATATTTAGGTCACTGACTGTTGAGTTTCGCATGGGTAAAGGTGTTGACGTACCCCTCTGCCAGCACTTTAGAAATCCTGACCCACGACTGTTATGCCTAATGCTTTAAATGAACATGACAAACCTGCAGGATAAATAATGAAAACTGCATCCCACTCTGATGGTCTACGCTCCATTCTTATTCTGCAGTAGGGGCAGCATTTCTGCTGTTTTGCACTGTACGAGTGTAAGAAGAAGATGATGAGGAAGAGATCCGGGTGTAATCTGTCAGACTCTTCCTTGGAGATCTGTAGTTGGGTGCTTTCTTGTTGTTGCCACCATGAACTACTTTCTGCTGCATAGGAATCTGCTTCATGACCTTCTTCTTCAGCTGACGGGTCTCCTCTAATATCTCCTTGAGCTCTGTAACCTTAGGAGGCTGTTTTTGAGAGTTGTTACTGGGACTGTGCATTTGGTCTCCTACATTAGTCTTCAGCACCAGGAAGCCGTTCTCACATTCTTCTGATCCATCTTTTTCCGCCAGTTGGGAACCTCCTTCTGGCTTGGAAGATCGCCTAGGAATCTGTTATGAAAGAAAACAAAGCCATTCTTTAGTTTTCCACATGGGAAGGCTCTCAAAAGAAGCAAAAATTATGGAATTTGGCAGTCAAGTACTACTGTTCATTCAAGCGAATGTATAACCGTTAAAAACAAGCAAATCACAAGATGAAAACACCAAGTATTCTTTATGTTCAGACAACAACAGAGACAAAGACAAAGTCCCACTCATATAAACATTTTGATTGCAGAAAATTTGCTTTGTGGCTAGTCCTAAATGTGGTTGGACTGTCTCTTTCACTCATTTCAAACACCATTTTTTAAATTACACTCTAAACCTATTATGTTGTGAGTAATGATTCTCTAAAATACCAAATGTCCTCAAAAATACCATCAGGAAGGCACGAGTCACACAGCATCTCCCTGTATGGGGACAGATATCCAGCTGCTAGAGGGCAGAGTAACTTTGGTGCCAGACCTATTGGAGTCTCCTCCTTTTGTCTAGCTATATTATGGGATCAAAAACAGTCCCAGGCCAGGGGTTAATTAGGGAGGGATGGATCTGTCTGTGCGACTGAGCTCTGAGCTACAGTGAAGGCTTAAGATCTACTTAATTAAAGGGATAGTTAAAATTCTGTCATCATTTCACCCTCATGTCATTCCAAACTTGTAAAACTTACTGTTTTCTGTAAACACAGATATTTTGAAATGTTTTTTTGAAAATCGTCTCATCGTTTTTCTGTTTTTTTTTGCCCCCAATGATTTGGACCCCATTGCCTTTTATTGAGTGCATAAAAACAGTTTCTTCAAAATACCTTATTTTATGTTCCACAGAAGAAAGTCAGTCGTTAAGGTTTGGAATGACAAGAGAGTAAGTGATGACAGGGTGAACTATCCCATTAAGACTTCAAAACTCCAAACTTGTGTAAAGACAAAACGCAAAACATAAAAATAAATAAATAACCTAGGCAAAGATTTATGGCACAGGGCCTCAAATGGGAAGGTTGTGGCACCGAAATTGAAAAAGAAAGGCCAAAGAAAGTTTCTGTGCAATTTTCCGTAGCCAGGCAGATCAGAGTAGTTAGTACCTTATCTACTTCTAAGAACGTGAAGAAACGTGTGGTCTCGGCTCTTCACTGTTAACACTGCTGTGCTATCACAAATCTTCCACTCCAGATTTTCCACTCAGTTAAACTCACCCAGACCCTTAAGAAACATGTAGACACAAGCATCAACATATCTCTCCCTTTCACTTCTACAGATAAGCTCAAGAGCAAAAACAAAGAGACAAAACACCCCAGATATTCATAGAATGATAAGATCATCTATGAGATGTTAACTTAGCACAGTAGCACAGTCGAACCAAAAAAAAAAAAAACATTATGTGTAACAAAGGTACAAACATGTGCCCAAAACACTCTAAATGTAATTTTAATCTGAGGTAAATGTCATTGAATGTCATTAATAAACATGAATTTATGCAACTGCATTTGTTTTTGGTCAAATTGCTTATATGCAGTTTGTTGCATCACAGATGTCATCTTCCAGCTGCTTTCTGGGTACTGTGATGTAATAATCAACGTCTCTGTACTCAATTCTGTCACTTCACATGTGTGATGTTTGTGCTAGCAGTCTGTGGCTAATTACAATATCAGACCATGTTTCCTAGAAGTAACCAGTGGGGTTTGTCCTACTGTGGACATCTTCCAGTGAGACTCGCCTGCTGTTTTTCAAGGAATTCAAGACCAATGTTGCAAGAAGAACAACTTTGAATGATTCATTAGATTTTCTCTGATCTCATCTGGAATACACACTGCAATATAATTAATGGGGATCTAAACGGGGATCTAAAATATATTTTATTACATCTCGATGACTACTAGGATAAAGAATCCACTGCTTCTGGGAATAGGTATTCAGCATGTAATGAGAAACTAAAGCTCTGCAGGCTGGAATCGGTTCAGGTCTTTATGAACCTGTAATTACTAAGTTAGTATTACTAAATATCACATGTAACTTTAGAGTTTTGTAGGCTATTTATAGCAATGACACTTAGTGAAGCATTGACTCAAATTATTCACAGAATATGAATGATAACGAATGAGAATTTATAGCAATGAGTGATTTAAGGCTGAATTAATTTTAACAATGTGCTCAGCTCCAGTTTGACCTGCATACGAGCAACATAAACCAATACTTCAGTACCGTCATAAGGATAAAAATAAATTAATGAATTTAATTAACTCTACATTTTCATTATGGATTGGGTTTTATTTTCTTAGTAGGAGGATGTCCTGTGTCAACTGGATCTGACCCCTTAATTGTGTTAGAACAAAGCTGATGGAGGACAAAATAATGTAATATAATAATATATACACTACCGTTTAAATAGTCCGTATGATTTTTTTCTGAAAAACTGCATTTATTTGATCAAAAATACAAATCTCTCATAGATCCATGACAGTTCTCTAAGCCCAATAGCACAGATACCATGTGATTCCAGCTGGATCATTTCTGCTATTTTGTGACAGATAACTAAATCAGCTGAATTTCATATTAATTTGATAAGCTTGTTAAGATGATTTCTAATTCCAATTCTTCAAGAAGCTGATAAAACCATGTTAAACTGCGAGACATTAATAAATTTGCCAACAAAACAGTAAAGAAAACTGCATTCAACAAACCATTGCATTGGGTCTTTAAAATAAGTCATGTATTAAAAAATTTACTATATATATATTTAAGAAATGAGCCATAAACTAGATTTATAGTTAAGTTGAGGACAGCTAGACAGTGTCAGGATGTCACTCTTATACCCTGGTTTCCCGAATAACATCATTCCACGTTTGACAAGCCACCAAAGGAATATCTAAGAATGCACTGTTTAATCATGATTTAAACTATTGGTGGTCGTCTGGCATTGTCATTAACTACATGTTTGCCACTAACTCCATTTGTGCATTGGAAAAAAATTACTCTGATACATATGATGAATGGTGGCCATTGACAACAAAAAAATTACTAGCCTGGTTTAAAAGCAAGAGCATCTTGATTAATAATCCATTTACCAGTCCAAATACCACAGAGAGTCTGATATTTAAGCCAATAAGTACAGTAAATATGAAAGTCAGTATGAGATGTTCACAGTGTGCCCTCAATGGTATTTAAAATATTAAATACCACCAAGGGCACACTATGACAATCTTACATGGACTTTCACAAGTGCAATAAAGACGTTGTCAGGCTCTGTGGGGGTCTGGAATGTGTGAGCTATAAAAGATCTGTGCTTAAGTGGACCCTCTTGCTAAAAATTACCAAAATAATTGATTTAACTGTTCAAAAATTCCAGTTATCCAATATCGCAGTGCCTTTAAGCACTTAAGAGTAGAGCCTGAAAAGGCCACTTGCCAATCTGATTCCCAAATATATTTCTAAACATGGCCTTCCTGCATCTGCCCTTACGCAACACAACAAATTTTTTTGTGTTTATATGTATTGTCTAATTTATTTATTTTACTTTTTACCTTTGGTAAAATGGAAATTAGAAATCATCTGATCTCATAATATCATAGGATCTCATTATAACTGCAAATGCACATCATCTACAAATAAACCATTCAATTTGAACCACTCTTGAGTACTGTTTTAATGTAAAGAAAAAATAAAATTAACAACAACAACAATAATCATACATACACTAACGCTTAAAAGATTGGGATCAGTAACATTTTGTCATGTTTTTGAAAGTATCTTATGCTCACCAAGGCTAGATTTATTTGATTAAAAAAGCACTGTTTGCAATTTATTACAATTTAAAATAACTCTTTTCTATTTTATTAAATTTTAAACCGTAATTTATTCCTGTGATGGCTTAGCTGAATTTTCAACATTCATTACTCCAGTCTACAGTGTCACATATTCCTTCAGAAACATTAATGCTAAAGAAACATTTCTTATTATTACCAATGTTTAAATAGTGTGCAGGCTTAATTTATTTTATTTATTTTTGTGAAACCATGATACTTTTTTTGTGTTCCTTGGCTGAAGAAATTGTGAATTTAGTTAAAGGGGTGGTTGATTATGATTTCACATTTTTAACTTTAGTTCGTGTGTAATGTTGCTTTTCGAGCATAAACAATATCTGCAAAGTTACAAAGCTAAAAGTTCAATGCAAAGGCAGATATTTTCTTTTAAAGAAATCGCTGTTTAAGGACTACAAAAAATGTCTGGTAGGGACTACAACAAGCTTCTTCCCGGGTTTGTGACATCACTAACCCCGATGTTTACATAAACCCCGCCCCCGGGAACATGCAACTACCCGTAATGGTAAGGGGGCGTGACGTTTCTGGACAACGTGCACTAGGCGGTTAGTGAATCACACTGGGCCAGCTAACCAATCTGAGCCCAATTGCGTATATTCTGAGGGAGGGGCTTCATAGAACCAGGAACTCACAGACAGTTTTTGAAGAGAAGTAAACATGTAAAAAATTATGTGAAAAATATTGTTTTTTTTTTTAAAACAAAGCATGAACACGTTACACTGCACCCCATAAACACAATCAAGCCTTCGAATAAAGCTGATCAACCACCCCTTTAAAAAATCTTACTGACTCCAAACCTTTGAACAGTAATGTAAATTAATACAATTAAAATAATAAAAAATAAAATCAAAATGTAATTAAAATAAATAAACTGATTCTATTCCATTACTCCAGTTTAAAACGTAAAACTAACAGTTGTTAAGAACCGACAGGAGCAGTATCTCCTCATCTGCCAGCAAAAATACTCATATCTATAATTCAGATGACCTCCACCTCATCTGTTTTTGATTAAATCCTCATGTGGGCATCTCCTTTTCACACAACGCCTCACAAATGCCTAGAAAACATGTCTGCACACGTGCTAGTGCTGTGCCATGGGTGCCCTGGTTTCTCAAAGAAAGCAAAACTTAACCCGCTTGACAATAAACAATACAAGTAGGTTTAACATGATTTTCAATTAAATTTCATCCAATTGCTTCTTCTGGAACTGCAGACTATAGAAGAGGCCTTTCACGGGCAGTACTGCTTGCTGTGTGTTGTGACAGGTTGCTGAAGTGTCTACAATGTGAAGTGAGGTAATGAGGACTTTTACAGGACACAGTGGGGTCAGACATCCACTCTGCCTAGCAACACCACAAAGAGAGAAAGTCACAGACTGAGGACCGCTTCACTCCATCACTTCACCTATGTCAAAATAACTACCGGAGGTGTTGAGCCAGACAGAGGTTAACAGGTTACCGTTATCTACTGTGCACATCTCCATGTTTTCATTTACCTTTTCTTAGGAAGGGATAAAACTGCAGGAAGGAATATTAGAAATATGGTTGTGCTATGCTTAGGATTTTAATTTATTCTTTAAAAGACAAAGACCAGAGTCTGTGTGTCGAGTCAATCAACCAAATCATATTTGCAATTCATATGAAATATTACATATGGAGGACACAAACTAATCAAATCTGTATTGATGAACTCTTACAAATGAGGTAAGAATGCAAACTGCCTGAAATGGATGGCCTGGCAAGTTCTTTGTTATGATCCGCATAGGTAGGCTACTTGATGTTCTACATCACTTGGAAAGATTTTATCATGTCAAAGGCTTTCTCATGTCAAAAATGTATATGGCTTTGAACAGAAATTTCTTTCTAAATTGCTGCTAAAACGCTCACAAAAAATGGTCTCACAAAAAAAAAAAAAAGGAGACATTTTTTTTTATGCTTCTACAAAGGCATGTGATCTAGGAAGCAAAACGATATTTGCATTGAGTGTGTTAGAACAGACATGTGTAATTTTTGAAAGGAACACAGGAAGTTCCCATTCAGTCAGTCACGTTCAACGTTACGTCAGTGACTGACGAATTGGGATCTCGCCCGAGAGCCCAATCACCTTCGAGTGTTAACTAAACAAGCCAATGACAGTTGGCGTGCGTGCTTCGCCACGCGCACCCCGCCCCGCAGCGCGGGTATAAAAGGAGAGCGCGTGCAAACGCACATCAGCTTTTCGCTTCGGAGCCGAGCCTTCTACAGGACGAATCTCCGCGAGTGTTCGAGAAACAGCTGGCGTTGGTGTGACGGCGTATCAGCGGGGGTTGCCATCCAGGCTGCTGAAACCTCAGCGGGCTGCAGCTCTCATTCTGCGGTCTCGCTGCGACCTCCCCTGGGCGCTTCAGCGCTCTCACTAAAAGAGTGTTTTTTTTCCATTTCTAAAAGAGCAAATTCTAAAAGAGCTCCACGAGCGACGGGCGTCTTTTTAAAGATGGCTTCCCGCTCGTGCGTTTCTGGATGTGGTCGTTTCCTGCCTCCATCTGACGGTCATGATCACTGCCTCTCGTGCTTGGGCTTACAGCACGCTGAAGCAGCGCTCATGGATGAGTCATGTTCTCAGTGCGGGAACATGACCATCACGATGTTGCGGTTTAGATACCTCCTCATTAAACGGGGGGTTATCCCCCTTGCCATGTCCCGCTCTAGCTCCTCTGGTTCTCGGGGGGCTACTTCGGTTCATGGTCAGGGGGACCTGAGGGTTACGGTGAGAGCTTCCCCGTCGAGTACGTCTCCGCGGGCCTCTCATTCCTCGAGCATGTCGCACCACCTGGCGCTTCCGGACGAGAGTGCTGGGTCCTCGGACAGGGCGGGGTCCAGCATCTTGTGCGGGGCACAGGCAGAGGACAAGATGTCGGTCTCAGCTTTCGGAGGGCGAGCTAGTCTCTGGAGATGATGATTCGGCTGCGCTGCCACCGTCAGGTAGAGTGGCGTTGCCCGAGTCAGATCCAGAGCTGACCGCTATGCTTTCCCGGGCCGCTGAGAGCGTCGGGCTGCACTGGAGGCCTCCGCCTTCTCCCGAACGCTCGAGGCTGGATGATTGGTTCCTGGGGGCGCAGGCCGGGCGTCGGCAGCCGCCTCCGGTTCCATTCTTCCCGGAAGTGCATGAGGAGGTTACTAAGTCTTGGAAGGCACCTTTTTCTGCCCGAAACAGACTTGGTGCCCCCTCCGTCCTCACCACCCTCGACGGGGGGGCGGCCCAAGGGTATGTGGACATCCCTCCGGTCGAGCGCGCGTTTGCTATGCAGCTCTGCCCGCAAAGCGCCGCCGCCTGGAGAGGTAGTCCACGCCTTCCGTCCAGGGCCTGTAAGTTCTCGTCCGCTCTGACGGCTAAGGCTTACAGTGCTGCTGGACAGGCCGCTTCCGCCCTGCACGCCATGGCCCTCCTGCAAGTCCACCAGGCCAAGGCGTTGAAGCAGTTGCACGAGGGTGGTGCTGACTCAGGTGTGCTGCAGGAACTGCGCACGGCGACGGACCTCACGCGCCCTGGGTCAGACGATGTCCACATTGGTGGTCCAGGAGCGCCACCTATGGCTGACCTTGGCGGATATGAGGGAGGCCGACAAGCATCGCTTCCTGGACTCCCCGATCTCCCAGGCCGGCCTATTCGGCGAAGCGGTGGAGGGCTTTGCCCAACAGTTCTCCACCGCACAGAAGCAGACAGAGGCGTTCCGACACATCCTGCCCCGGCGGTCTGCTGCTGTCCGCACCCCACCGCCGGCTGCAGCCCCTCTGTCTGCTCATCGCCGAGGGCGCCCTCCTGCGGCCTCCACCTCCGCTCCGGCGCGGCCACAACAGCAGCCTTCACAACGGCCGCAGCGTGGAGCCGGCCGCAGGAAACGGGTGCAGCCCGCCTCCGCCCCTGCCAAGCCCGTGAAGCGTCAAAGCAGGCGGCGTCCCTGAGACGGGCGACCCGGAGCCCTTGGATCCTGCTCTTCAGGAGATGGTGACCGCACCACTCCTTCCCCCGGAGGAGGGCCGGGTGGAGAATCTTATGTTCCCTTTTGTTTTTGTTCCGCCACTGGCTACCCAGCCAGTGGTGCCCAAAACCTTAACAGAAGAGCAGTTTCCTTTGCCTCCGGGTCCCAAGAGGGTGAGGACGGCGGTGCACGAGACCCAGTCTCCACACAGCCGGCCCCCTCTCCTTTCGCCTGTGGGCAGCAGGGTCCGGTTCAGGGATGCTATGCCTCCTCGCGAGCCCCCTGCCCAGCAGTGGAGCCAGGTAAGTCGCGCGCTGCGCACTCAGACCCCACCCTGGGACGCGCGGCCTCCCGGGTTGGGTCCCTGTGTTCCACTTCGCTGCCCCACTGCGGGTACGTCGGTGGTCTCCCTAGTCCCGCTAGTTCGGTCGCTGGGGGCCTGGTTAGCGCTCCCCAGACCGTCTCGCTGGCTCATGAGAACCATCAGACTCGGCTACGCGATCCAGTTTGCCCAGCATCCTCCCAATTTCAGGGGCATTCGGTTCACCTCTGTGCCGGACAAGGATGCTCCTGTCTTGCGTGCAGAGATCGCGGTCCTGCTAGCGAAGGACGCGATACAGCCGGTCCCTCCAGCCGAGATGAGGTCGGGTTTCTACAGCCCATACTTCATCGTACCCAAGAAAGGCGGTGGGTTACGACCGATCCTGGACCTGCGCGTACTGAACCGGGCCCTTCACAAGCTCCCGTTCAGGATGTTGACGCAGAAACGCATCTTTCAATGCGTCCGTCCTTTCGATTGGTTTGCAGCGGTCGACCTCAAGGACGCGTACTTTCATGTCTCGATTCTCCCTCAACACAGACCGTTTGTCCGCTTTGCGTTCGAAGGGCGATCATATCAGTACAAGGTCCTCCCCTTCGTGCTATCCCTGTCACCTCGTGTCTTCACCAAGGTCGTGGAGGCAGCCCTCGTTCCATTGAGGGAAGCGGGCATTCACGTTCTCAACTACCTCGACGACTGGCTCATACTGGCCCAGTCCCGAGCGCAGTTGTGCGAACACAGGGATATGGTGCTCAGTCACCTCAGCCGATTGGGGCTTCGGGTCAACTGGGAAAAGAGCAAACTCTCTCCGGTGCAGAGGATCTCTTTTCTCGGCATGGAGCTGGACTCGGTCAACCTCTCGGCACGTCTCTCAGTAGAGCGTGCGCAGTCGATGCTGAACTGGCTGGGGTCCCTTCCAGGGGGGGGGGGGGTGGGGTGCAAGACGGCGGTTCCACTGCACATTTCAAGGCTCCTGGGCATTTGGATGGCATCCGCAGCCGCTGTCACGCCGCTCGGGTTGCTTCATATGAGACCGCTTCAGCGTTGGCTTCACGACCGGGTCCCGAGATGGGCATGGCGACACGGCACTTACCGGGTTTCTGTTACCCTGTTCTGCCGTCAGACCCTCAGCCCGTGGACAGATCTTGCCTTTCTTCGGACAGGGGTATCCCTTGGGCAAGTATCCAGGCATGTTTTTGTGTCAACAGATGCCTCCGCCAGGGGCTTGGGTGCCATGTGCAGTGGGAATGCAGCTGCGGGCTCTGGTCGGGGCCCCGACTACAGAGGCATATCAACTGCCTCGAGTTGCAAGCAGTATGGCTGGCTCTGCGCCGCTTCAAATCGCTGCTACACGACAAGCACGTACTGGTCCGTACGGACAGCACTGCGACCGTTGCGTACATCAACCACCAGGGCGGTCTACGCTCCCGTCGCATGTCGCAACTCGCCCGCCATCTCCTCCTCTGGAGTCAGAAGCATCTGAGGTCGCTTCGCGCCGTTCACATCCCAGGCGAGCTCAATCGTGCAGCCGACGAGCTCTCACGTCAGCCCGCCCTTCCGGTAGAATGGCGACTTCACCCCGAGACAGTCCAGCTGATTTGAACGCTTTGGGGACGCTCAGGTAGACCTGTTTTGCCGCCCCGGACACGTCCCATTGCCAGTTGCTTTACTCCCTGGCCGAGGGTCCCCTCTGCACGGACGCACTGGCGTGCAGCTGGACTCGGGGCCTACGCAAATATGCGTTTCCCCCAGTGGGCCTTCTCGCACAGACACTGTGCAAGGTCATGGAGGACGAGGAGCAGGTCCTGCTCGTTGTGCCCTATTGGCCCAACCGGACCTGGTTCCCGGAATTGATGCTCCTCGCGACAGCCCCTCCTTTGCGAATTCCTCTGAGGAGGGATCTCCTTTCTCAGAGAGGGGGCACCCTCTGGCACCCGATTCCAGACTTGTGGAATCTCCACTTATGGTCCCTGGACATGACGCAGAGGTTCTAGGTGTGTTACCTCCAGTGGTAGTAAACACCATCACTTCAGCCAGAGCCCCGTCTACTTGACACGCTTACAGGCTGAAGTGGAACATGTTCGTCGGTTGGTGCTCTTCCCACCTGGAAGACCCCCGTAGATGCCCGATCGCAGTCGTGCTTTCTTTCCTGCAGGATGGGTTGGAGCGAAGGCTGTCTCCCTCCACCCTGAAAGTGTATGTTGCCGCCATTGCCGCACATCACGATGCAGTAGACGGTAAGTCTCTAGGGAAGCACGACCTGATCATCAGGTTTCTCAGAGGGGCAAGGAGGCTGAATCCTCCGCGCCCTCACCTGTTACCCTCTTGGATCTCCCCTCGGTCCTCATGGCCCTGAAGGAGGATCCCTTCGAGCCTCTGCAGTCAGTAGAGCTTAAGTTCCTGTCATTAAAGCAGCCTCCTGCTCGCATTGGCCTCCATCAAGAGGGTAGGGACCTGCATGCATTCTCGGTCGACGATTCGTGCCTAAAATTCGGAACGGGTAACTCTCACGTTGTCCTGAGACCCGGCCCGGATATGTGCCCAAAGTCCACCACGCCTTCAGAATAAAGGCTTTCTCCAAACAAAGACTTGCCCACTGGTTAGTTGAGGCTATAGTCTTGGCATACCAGGCCCAACGTTTACCATGCCCCCTCGGAGTGAGAGCTCACTCTACGAGAGGAGTGGCATCTTCTTGGGCATTGGCGCGGGGCGCCTCGATAGCAGACATCTGTAGAGCTGCCGGCTGGGCGACGCCTAACACGTTTGCGAGATTCTATAATCTCCGTGTAGAGCCCGTGTCCTCTCGTGTACTCACCTCAGGTAGGCAGTAACACCGGACCTGCTCGGTTTCGATCACGCTTGCTGCGCCATTCCCTTCTACGGACCGGATACGTGCGCTTTTTTGTTCCTCAATTCAGTTCCCCATGGCGAACCTTGGTGGAGTTCCTCCCGCACCCTCGGTTGTCAGGCGTGGCGGAGCGCCAGACGCCATGCTCAGCACTCGTGTGCATGCCCAAGATCAGCCCTTGTGCTGGGCTAGGTGCCCATGTGTATTTGATTCCCCCTTCGGTTGATCCCACATGTGTATTCTTCCACGGTACGGCTCTCCTCTCGGTGAACCCGTGTCTTTCCCTGGCAGTCGTTCACTGCCATCTCTGCAGTGTAGTGATCTCACCCCAGGTGGGTTGAGTCTACCGCAGAGACTTTCATATGTAGTACTGCCCTGGGCCAGTCCATATGTGTATTCCACACGATACCTCCTATGTGCAGGATGTGGCTTCCGCAGCGTCCCAACTGGGTATGCTTTCCCAGTGTTATCCAATGTACCACTGTATGGAACATCAGTGGCGGACACCTCTGCCTAGCCCCTGTCCTATCTTCCACCCTAAAAAAAAAAAAGGTGGTGTGAGGGGACTTGCCGGCTTCCGCAGTGCACTGGAGGGGGTCAGCAATAGTGGCGTTTTCCATACGAATCCCAATTTGTCAGTCACGACTGACGTAACGTAGATTGTGACTGACTGAAAGGGAACGTCTCGTTTACTTGTGTAACCCTCGTTCCCTGCAGGAGGGGACGGAGACGTTACGTCCAGTTGCCACAGTTGCTGTCCCACCGCTGTACGGCCGGGGCACGTAGTCTCGGTTCCTCAGCGAAAAACTGATGTGCGTTCGCACGCGCTCTCCTTTTATACCCGCGATGCGGGGCAGGGTGCGCGTGGCGAAGCATGCACGCCAACTGTCATTGGCTTGTTTTGTTTACACTCGAAGGTGATTGGGCTCTCGGGCGAGATCCCAATTCGTCAGTCACTGACGTAACGTCGCCGTTCCCTCCTTCAGGGAACAAGGGCTACACAAATAACCGAGACGTTCTCAGGCCTCGAGTGAAATTCCTCTTGGTCAGATGTCATATGTATTTCGCACAGAACTAGGCTGTTAATTATTCCTCATCAAATATAGAAGAAAAGGATTTATAAAATTGCGTTCATCTGGACTAAATATGTCATTTCTTTCTTTAAAAAAAAAATATTTTGCAATGATATTGCTTTTATAAAATATTGTTTTAAGAGCACCTTACATTTTAGCCTTTAAAAAGAAGTGCACTTAATTGTATTGAATGTGAACTTGTAGTATACTTCAAAAGTATATTTATTTTTAAAAATTTTCGTGTAAAAATAAGGTTCTTTTAAAAAGTTATCTTAAGCGTACTTGCTTTTCACAAGGGTACATACAAAACTAGATCATTAGTCTACTTTGTCAATGAAAAAAGTTCCAATGAATCCTATCATATTCAATAATTTGAATGAATTGGTTGACTGAATGATTCAATGACTCACTTGAAGTCACTTATTTTGTTCCTGAATTAATCAATGTTTTGAATGAACATTAACTCATAACTCTGTTGTATTAAAACAACTACGCTTTTCTGCTCAGTGAATCAAAATTACTAACTAGATGAACTGCTTAAATTAACCTTTTTCTTAAGCAAAGTCTCCAATATTAAGATGATTTTACACAGTTGTGAAGAAAGGTCATAATTTATTGTTGCTCTCAGTCTAGACAGAATCGATAATGGAAATATCCCCCTGATATGTGGAGCAGGCTGTGTGATCACAGCAGGAGCGGGTGATGAGGTTTAGATGTGTGTTTGTTTGTGTTGAAGGGGGTCTATGCACATGTGAAGAGTCCACGTGAACTAGATTCCAGACAGTTCAAAGCATGTGAGGGGCCAAATCAAATTAAACCTGAGGATGACTGATTCACTCACCATCCCGTAATAAGAAAGGTTGTGCAGTGCTCTCTCCCTGACTGTGCCAAAGGACCGCAGGACAATGCTGACTCCATTCTTAGCCAGGCTGAAGCTGGTTTGATGGGTTTTCTTTACATTAGCCACCACAGACCCATGGACCTTCAGTAACTGCTGCCCTAATCCACTGACCAGCCTCGGCAGCCCATTACTCTGCAAGAGAAAATATATGTGTACTGTATGTGCACAAGCATATTAATATGAGTGTGTTATGAAGATTAAGCAAACAAACAATCCTATACTACAGAAAGGCTTCTTGCCAGGACAGCTAGCATCAAGTGTTGTGTAATATTGCTTAAATTTCCTTACCAATCATTATACATTCTGTGAGATTTCACATGAAAAAAGGTCTATTGTCAATAGTGTAGTGATATATGAAGCAGTCAATAGTGTAGTGATATATGAAGCACAGACTACTTTCACATAAATCAACTTTCTGGGTCAACGCAGCGAATTTGAGAGAGCAACTTGAACACAAGTTTAGCCTGCAAAATTCTGAAGAACAATGGAAAATTGGCCCGCACATTTAGTCTACAGTAAAGGAATACACACTTAAACAAACAAACTCCTTGATCAAATTGGGAAATTGCTAAAAGTATTTTACACTGAGAAAAAAAAAATCGTATACGTTTAATGGGAGTTATGCATGTTTATGGTATTACTGCACCGAAAAATGGCATTGAAACAGTGTTTAACCAGACATAAATAGAGTTTAAGTTAAATTTTAAGTACCGAAATTAAACTAAAAAGGCCAATAGTTTGAGTTTATGGTAATTATTTACAACGGTCTCAAAGTACTAGATTTAGTGATGCTGTAAAATCTCACTAACCTCAAGTTGCTCGTGTTCATTATTGGTCATCTCCTTCAGAGAACTGTGCTGTTGCCCATCTTTTAGAACCACTGCCACAGATCTCGGCAGTCCCAGTATTCCACTTCCTATGGTTTTCACTGTCCTCATGGTATATTCAACCTTCGAATAGACAACAAATTGTACACCACAGACATAGGTTTTTTAATATATTTATTGATTTAATTAATTTCATTTTTGTACAGGCAATATGTTTTTGTGAATGCAAACAAATAAATAAATTACTGTTTAAAAGTTTGGAGAAATTGATACATTTATTCAGCAAGAACACATTAACACTCTAAGAACCCGGAAAATTTTAGGAAAAAAAAAATAAGTTTTTTTGCATGTCTTTACCAGTGGTTTCGAGGCATAAAAACGAAAAAACAAAAAAAATATTATATTTAATTCATAACTGATGCTATGTCCTCGGTATAGGACATCGGGACCCAATTAAAAAAATAAAAATAAAAAGACATGAACGAACATGCAATAGAAAAAACAATAGATTTTTAAAATCACCAATACATTTTTAGTTTTAAGGATTTTTTTTTTACCAAATTTTGTATAAAGATGATTCTCAACTATGTTATAACAGAATGATTTGATATACCATTTTTCTTTCTGCAAAATGTGTGTAAAATGGCCATAAACGGGTTTTCTCATTATATACAATGTATCTATAAACTAAATCTAATTTGCATATTAATGTGTTTTTGGGGCAACATGTAATGAATAAAGAAGTGTAATAATGGAATTAATAATTGGCAAAATTTTCATAATAGTATCTAATATTTCATAGGGATATTTAAATATAATTTCTTTCCCTATTAATTTGTTATGTCTCCCAAAATGCTAATAAACATGCTTTTAGTCCTGGTGTCCTCTAAAGTGGACATGTATGAAATCATGTCCTGTTTTATAACAGGAAGTCATATTTTGATTTGAAACCCCATAACATTTTCCTGAGATGTTGATTTATGACAGACAGTTTAAAAATTAGACAGATTTAAATGATAATTACAAAATATTATCATATTTCCATAAGAGTGACACTAAATTAATATCAGACATTTTTAAAAGACTAAGGAGAGGGAGTGGTCATGGTGAAACACCCAATCATTTGGTATCTCTGAAAAGCACTGAATGTGCTCTGTACAGGACATCAAGACTTAAAACTGTGGCATGTACAGTCTCAGAGAAACTCACAAAAATATAATGTCCTCATATGAGGACACAGGGTCTCATGAGTTACTGGACAAAGTACAGTAATTAAATTCACTAAGTAATTAATATACATTTACAAGATTATTTAAGTAATATAAATTTAATAGATTTCCAATAATGCTGTTCTTTTGAACTTTATCACATAATTTATCTGTTTCCTCAAAAATCTTAAACTGTACAACCAGCAGTACAGACATCGATAAGAATAAGAAATGTTTCTTGAGCACCAAGTCAGCATAAGACTTTCTGACTGACCCCAAACTTTTGAACAGTAGTGTATACAACACAGACATTGTTTAAACAGTTATCATAAAACCTTTCATATCTGAGCAGAAAAGGCTGCATAATAAGAACATGTCCCAGATATGCTTTCCACAGATCATAATCACTCAAACCTCTCTCTAGACCCAGACACACATTCTAAAGGCTCATTCACGGTGACCTAACACACACCAACATTTCTTCAGTGAAAAACAGGTTATTGGTGTTGGATACAAATCGAAAAATACAGCAGTAACTTGTGTCACACTGACACAGAAAAACTCACTAGAGGTTGGTTATTGTTGGGCAGTATGATGAACCAGACATCAGGAAATACATGTAAATTATTGCAAAATATTAAAAACTAGGGTAATGGCACATCAGAGACTAATTTAGCAAAATAGGAAAGACGAAAGAAGTATGACACTGACTCTTTGACTTTTGTACAGACCATTTTCTTTTTCTTTTGAGTTTAAACTTAACTGCTGGCAATGTTTTAATGCACTAGTCATATGGCCTTTCACCCAGTAGCCATGCTCTATTTGAACAGTGTTCATCATTTTGTCAGTTATGTGTTTTGTACTGTCATAGAGGTTGACATGCATCTTATTTGTTAGTATAATTTCTGTTATTTTTACTTAATTGTAATTTTTCTCTTAATGTTTTTGCAGACTCCCTAGCCTCCTCTTGTGATGCACTGGAAGTCTTCGGACTCCAGTTTGAAAATCCCTGGCTTGATCAGTCCTTACAACTGTGTTTATAATTGGCGGTTTGACAATGTTGCTATGGCAAAATAGCAAGTGAATGCTTGTGTTGGGTCATGTGCTGAGTTGGGCTCTCTGTTTGGGTCTGCTGGCGTGGCAGGGTGTGGAATCATAGTAATTTGGCATACAAAGTGTACTAATTGAGCGAGAGCTATACACAACTGCAGTTTCCAAAATGAATGAAACGTACAACACAGATGGCCTTTAATTTGCTGAAACACTTCAAAAAAGAACATGTGCTCAACACCGAAGCCACATTTTGTACTTGGAAGGACAAACTAACACTTGAATACTGTTTGCTACTTACCAGGGGACTCACGCCAGGAATCTGTTTGACCAGTCCCTGACCTTGACGTTTAGAGCACTGGAGCTGAGCAGCTGTCTTCTCAAACGCCCATCTGCAGATGGTGTTGGCCAGCGCTCCCAGCCTGCTGAAGCTGGGCTTTGGGCCAGAGGCTCCAACATCAGGCTCCTGCTCTCCCATACTCCCATTATCCTCTGCAAAAAAAAGGGCCCTTACATCTTATGTGAAGACATAAAGGGAGGAATTTTGACTGCTTTCATGCTGTCTTATAGTGGTCCGAACACTCATCTTATTCACTCAGTCTCTGTGACAAAAAGATGACTGCGAAAGGGTCACAGAGTGGTTAAACTGACTTTATGCAATGAAAATAAAAAAATAACAGTGGAATTAAAAAATATCAATGGAATGGATAGACAGAGTAAGTTAGTGAAAAGGCTATTAAAATGTATTAATATATTTACTTACTTTTTATTATTTATTTCATTATTTAAAACAGTATTTTCCCTCTCTTATATTGTATGTATGTACACTACCATTCAGAAGTTTGGGGTTAGTAAGATTTTTTAAATATTTTTGAAATAAGTTTCTGATACTCACCAAGCCTGCATTTATTTGATAAAATACAGTTAAAATCAGTATATTTGAATCTTTTCAATAAAATAACTATTCTATAACAATATATATATATTCTATAATAGATATAAATTAATTATTATATATACTTATAATAGAGAGACCTTTTAATACTTAGTATTTTAAAGACAATTTATTCCTGTCATATCAAAGCTGAATATGCTGATTTGATGCTCAAGGAACATTTCAATATTAGTATTATCAATATTAAAATGAGTTCTGTTTAATATTTTTGTGGAAACTGATACATTTCTGGGGAATCTTTGACGACTAGAAAGAACAGCATTTATTTCAAATAAAACCTTCTGCAACACTATAAATGCCTTTACTGTCACTTTTTTATCACTGTAATGCATCCTTGCTAAATAAAGGCAGAATTCTTGCTGAATTTTAATACAATCTTTAAAAAGATCAGGAAGTTTTTTTTTTAATGAAAGAAAAAAATGTTTCAGCAAAGATGCATTAAATTATTCAATTTTTTAATATTGATTTTACTGATAAATATACAATTGATAAATATTTTTGCTATGATTTTTGTATGTTTTTTTGTAAATACTATTTCATTTTTTTTTTATTACATGAATTGCGGTTTGTGCAGGCTTCACTGTGACAACATACCCTATATGTGACATGGCCCACTACTATGACAACTATAGCACTGGTTTCCCACAGAGTGGGAGGAAATGTAATTCATCAGGCAAGGAAATGACAAAAACAAAAAGATGGCGGAAGTGAAGAAAGAGAGTTTCTTAGCACTATATCTTCAGGGCAGATTTATAAATTATCTAAACGCATAAGGGTTAAAAAGAGAAGTTCCTCAGGAAGCACTTCCTCTCAGTGTATAAACAGAACAAACAGCACCCAATGTAATAATGCCACACATGTCTACTAAGCTCAGGGCTACAGAGGCATTCAGTCCTTCTCGCTCAATATCTAACATTAAATGCAATCCAATTCAATTTAGAAAGGCAGACAAAACACACTAAACAGATTCTCTCTGCTGAATGTACCATTAAACATGGCCACAGAAAGACACATGCATAAAACATTTTCTAACTGTATTGGGATTGAAATAACCAGCAGCGTGCTGCTTCTTTAGGGCCATGTGAGGAAGGAATTATCCCGTTCGACACACTTTCACACTCATGGATAAACAAAGGGTAAAACAAAGAGAGTTGAACTCAAGAAACTTTACTTTTCTGTTTCTAAGGAATCAAAAGAATCATTGCCTCTGAGCAAACAGGTCTCTGAGTCACTTAAGTGAATTATCAAACCACCCCATACCATAATGCACTGAATGCAGATGCTGAACAGGTCAGGAGTGCATGTAACTCTTAATGCACACTGTGTCCTTACATCGAGCGGTGATTGTTGGGTAACACTTTATTTTAAAGGAATAGTTCACCCAAAAATGAAAACATTTTAATTTTTATTTAATCATTTAGCAGATGCTTTTATCCAAAGCGACTTACAAATGAGGGCAAATAGAATCAATCAAACAAACAAAAGATCAACAATATATAAGTGTTGTGACAAGTCCCGGTTAGTCTAACGCAGTACACGTAGCAAGGTTTTTAAAAAAAATAATAAATAAAAATAATAAAAAGTAGATTTAAAAAAGATACAGAATAGATAGAGCTAGTGTTACAGTGTCAAGTTATTATTATTAATTATTATTCTTTTTTAATAATAAGAAAAACAAGTAGATAGAATGAAAAAAATAGAAAGCTAGTGTTCGAGGGCAATCAATACTTGATTTTATGTCAGCAGCTATTGGTAGCCAGTGCACATTGATGAACAGAGGTGTGACATGCGCACTTTTCGGTTCATTAAAGACTACTCTTGCTGCCGCATTCTGGATTAGTTGCAGAGGTTTGATAGAACTAGCTGGAAGACCTGTCAAGAGAGCATGGCAATAGTCCAGCCTGGATAGAACAAGAGCTTGAACAAGGAGTTGTGTTTTATGTTCTGAAAGAAAGGGCCTGATCTTCTTTATGTTGAATAAAGCAAATCTGCAGGACCGGGCAGTTTTAGCAATGAGGTCTGTGAAATTCAGCTGATCATCAATCACAACTCCAAGGTTCCTGGCTATCCTGGAAGGTGTTATGGTTGATGCACTGGATGGAGAAATTGTGATGAAGTGTTGGGTTAGCTGAAACCACAATCAGTTCTGTTTTGGCAAGGAAACTAAACCCTAACCCTTATTAATATTACTCAGTGCTTTGTGTAAAAAACAGTGTAACTGTTCTCTTATCAGTGTGATTTTAATATTACTTGTACTGAAGGAGTGGATGCCGATCTACCATATCATTCATAATAATATTATTTCATTATTTATTGTGTGTTTATTAATCAAGTTATTGAACAGTATTTAACCTCCTAGATTATTTGATGATTGACTTAGTTCCATGCTGAAGTCTATTCTGTTCCTAGGGTCACAGTGCCATGATTAGGTCAGGGTGACCTCTCATCTACGTGAGCGACAGTGATTGGGACAACTGTGACATTTATGTGTTCTGCTGTTTTATGATATTGCTTGCAACGTGCATATTGAGCAATTTAACTGGTAGTTGCATAATAAATATGAAATAATCCTGATTTATTCTGTATTTTTTCTCTCTAAAAAGAGACAGGCATAGCGTGTGTGTGTGTGTGTGTGTGTGTGTGTGTGTGATGAACCATGCTGAATGCTGATAAGATATATAACTGAAATGGAGCAAGGGTACCTGGACTCTCTTTTAATCATTTTTGGGGATTTTAATAAAGCAAATCTCTCCCGTGAACTGCCAAAATAGAGATAGTATGTTACATGTCCCACCAGAGACAGTAATATACTGGACCACTGCTACATCACAATAAAGGATGCATATCACTCTGTCCCCCGTACAGCTTTGGGGCTCTCTGATCACTGTCTAGTTAATCGTATACCAACCTACAGGCAGAAACTGAAATCAGGTAAACTTTTATTACTGGATACAGCAAACTCCCCAGAGCTAAATCAACTCTGCTCAGAGTACATATTGTTCCAATCTACAGAGTGTTAAAGTAACACTGAAGCAGAGTTACCACTGTTGAGGATTATGTGATACGTTTTCATGTCTAAAAGCCTAAGCAGTAGTTGTTCATTTTCAACATTTTTAACAGTGGGTTTTCTTTAATAATGCTCACTCATCAATTAAATAATTGCTTAATTATCCCATTAGCTTTAACTCGGCTTCAGTGTTACTTTAACACTCTGAAGATTGGGACAATATGCACTCTGAGCAGAGTTGATTTAACTCTGGGGATTTTGCTGTGAAAAAGATGGACTAATGAAGCAGAGCGGAATTTACAAGCCTGCTTCGACTGCACTGATTGGAGTGTTTTTGAAGCTGCAGCCTCTGATCTGGACGAGCTCCCAGACTCTGTATCATACATAAGTTTCAGTGAGTATTTGTGCATGCCCACCAGGACATACCTCTCATTCAATAATGATAAACAGTGGTTTACTGGGAAACTCAAACAGCTTTGTCACGCCAAAGAGGATGCTTACAGAAGTGGGGATAAAATCTTGTATAACCAGGCCAGGAACAGACTAACAAAAGAGATCAGAGTGGCTAAAAAAAGCTACTCTGAAAAGCTGAAAAAACAGTTTTCAGTCAATGACCCGGCGACAGTCTGGACAGGCCTAAGGTGCATCACCAAGTACAAGACACCACCCCCACAGTCTGCGGAGAATCTGGCTGATGATCTGAATGTGTTTTATTGCCTGTTTGAAAAGCCCAGTCTCACACCCCACACCCGCTCTGATCTGCACTTTACACATTCACCTACCCCCTCTGCAATCCCCCTCCCTCCCTCTCCCACCATTCAACCTGTGCTTAAGGTCTGTGCTGAGGATGTGAACCAGGTTTTCAGAAAACAGAAGACTAGGAAAGCTTCAGGCCAAGACAGTGTTTCACCTGCCTGTCTAAAAGTCTGTGATGACCAACTGGCCCCCATCTTCACACAGTCTCAACAGATCTCTGGAGCATTGTTGAAGTCCCCTGCTGCGTTAAACGCTCCACATCATTCCCGTCCCCAAAAACCCAATCGCCTGGAACTTATGATACGAGACCTTTCGCTCTCACTCTGTGCATGAAAGTTATTGATGAGACTGGTCTTGGCCAATACCTGAAGGGCATCACTGGACCCTCTTCAGTTTGCGTACAGAGCTAACAGGTCTGTGGATGATGCAGTCAACATGTGGCTGCATCACATCCTGCAACACCTCGACAGACCTGAGACTTATCAATCGTTATTTCACATCCATCATGTCTGATCTTCTCTCACCAACTGACCCACTCGGCTTACCACTTCCTGACAGACATTCCGCAACTATGAGTTTATAACTCACTCCAGGGGGACCCCTCACCATCAGCACTGGCAGCCCTCAGGGTTGTGTTCTCTCCCCACTGCTGTTCTCCCTTTACACCAACGACTGCACCTCTACTGACCCATCTGTCAAGCTCCTGAAGTTTGCGGACGGCACTACAGTCATCGGCCTCATCCAGGATGGTGAGGAGTCTGCTTACAGGGAGATTAAGCAGCTGGCTGTCTGAAGTGAAGTGACTTCAGGGCCCATACTCGGAATTTGCTCTGCATTTATCCCATCCAAAGTACACACACAAAGCAGAGAACACACACACCGGAGCGTAAGGCACCATTTTTTTTGCTGCGGCGCCCGGGGAGCATTTGGGGGCTCGGTGCCTTGCTCAAGGGTACCTCAGTCGTGGTATTGAAGGTGGGAGAGAGCGCTGTACATTCACTCCCCCCACCCACAATCCCTGCCGATACGAGACTCGAACCCGCAACCTTTGGGTTATGAGACCGACTCTCTAACCATTAGGCCACGACTGGTGCAGTCTTAACAACCTGGAGCTCAATACCCTGAAAACAGTGGAGATGATTGTGGACTTCAGGAGAAACCCCCTTGCACTCCCCCCACTCACCATCATGAACAGCACTTTGGCTGCAGTAGAGTCATTCAAGTTCCTGGGCACCACCATCTCACAGGACCTGAAGTGGGACATTCACATTGACTCTATAGTAAAAAAGGCCCAGCAGAGGCTGTATTTCCTTCGCCAGCTGAGGAAATTCAACCTGCCACAGGAGCTGCTCACACAGTTCTACTCGGCCGTCATTGAGTCTGTCCTTTGTTCATCTATAACTGTTCAGTTTAGCTTAGCTACCAAATCAGACATCAGGAGATTACAACTGACAGTCAGGACTGCTGAGAGGATTATTGGTGCCCCCATGCCTATCTTCCAAGAACTTTATGTCTCCAGAGTGAGGAAAAGGGCTGGAAAAATCACTCTGGACCCCTCACACTTCCTCTTTTCACTGTTGCCCTCTGGCCGGCTCTACAGAGCACTGAGCATCAAAACAGCCAGACACAAGAACAGCTTTTCCTCCCAGGCCATATTTCACCTGAACAATACATAACACATCTCAGGACTGTACATCTAAAAATAATTTATCATCTGTAAAAAAATCACATATGCACACACACTCACAGTTCTGTCTATTGATATTTTCTTTTTCTCTATATTGTATTACCATATTATAATTGTTATTTATTGTCTATTCTCTTAATAATTAGTGTTTTTATTACCTTAAATTATATGTATGTCTGCACGCAATATGTCTGTACTTTCTGTACTGGAAGCTCCTGATACCAAGACGAATTCCTTGTGTGTGTAAACACACTTGGCAATAGTGCTCTTTTTGATTTTATTTCTGATTCTGATAAACAGTCAACATTTCGACAAAGTCATACTTATAAATGTACGACATACTTAAGTAATTATGACATTAAAAGGAAATTATGAGATACTAAGTCATAATTATGGGAAAACGACAAAGTTGAAATTATGGCATAAAATCCGTGATTTTAAAAATGTTGACTTATGTCAGCATTATTACTTTTTGTCATAATTTTCATGTTTCATCTCATAATTATGACTTAGTATGTCATCATTTTGCAGATTAATAATTATGATTTTCATAATGAGTGTAAATGAGCATCCATAAACTAGTCATGGTTCAACAACAGAGAAAAAAAGAGGGTAAAAGCAATGCAGTCAAATTTTACAAAATTATTATGGGCCCATCACATTTCAGGACTTCATCACTTTAATAATGATGTTTTAGCGACATCTAGTGTTCAGCCTTACAAGCACATGCATTTTACTTGAGCAACACTTGCCTTTATTTGATATTTATTTGTTATGACTTTCTCCCAAGGAATACAAATAGGAAAACTAATGAACGTTCACAAAAAATATACAGCTATATGCTGTAGGAATAAAAGGGTTACATTAAGCATATAAGAAGATCAGAATACCTGTCTCAGCTGAGGATACAGGAAGGGCAAAGTCGACCAGGTTCTCCATCAGACTTAGAGCCCTGTCAGCTCTCTTCTCGGCCAGGCAGACAAACTTGCTGTTAAGGACATAATGTATGCCGTCACTTAAGGCATTCTTACTCTGCTGGTACCCAGCAGATACCTTGTCCAATACAACATTAGAGGTCTGTTTTATTGGACTGGTAACACTATCCTTGGCGTTTTCCAAAGTTGATGACATCAGCTCCTTGATGCTTGCTGCCAGCTGTTATGGAGGACGCAGAAAAAGCATTTTTGTTTCAAATACAACTGTTTTACTATAGTTCTTGCACCTTGGCTAAATGTCTGCTCACAGTTAAAACAAATCCAATTAACAACTTACAGAGCAGTATTAAGGAAACAGTTTTGGACGTCTGAAGCACATTACCTCTGCAGGTGGATACTGCAAGGCTGGTACCTTCTCCTCCAGGTGGTCCAGTCCTCTGCAGGCCACTGAGTTGGCAGCTACAACTAAAAATAATAAAATTTCATACAAATGCAGAGCGTTAATGTTTAATAACTTGGTTAAATGTTAAAATATATTAACACATTTTTCATTAATGCAAGCATATGCCGATTCATTTGGCAAAAACATGAACAGTCTCTTTCAAAATGTTTCTCCAGCTAATGCTAAGCCTTACTAACTCCTAGAATTCATGAGGCTGACCTTTAATTTCTGATATCACTGCTGAACTGATATTAAGCGTTTTTATTGCCTTGTAAATGTCTTGTTAATGTTAATTATAGGAATAGATCCACTATGTGGATTACATATTGCATATTCTACACTACCGTTTAAAAGTTTGGAGGTGCTATTTGTTTTTGAAAGACGTCTCTTACACTCTCCCAAGATCGTTCATCTGATCAAAATAATTCTGTAAAAAAAAAAAAAATTACAATTTGAAATAACCTTTTTTTCCCTATTTTAATTTACATTTTAAAATGTAATTTATTCCTGTGATGCAAGCTGAATTTTCAGCAGCCATTATTCCAGTATTTTATGCACATGATCCTTTCGATCATTTCTAATAGCCTTATTGACTCCAAATGGTAGGATTTTATTTATGGCGTACAATAAATCTGAGTGAAAAAAAATCTAATAATTACCATTATATAGATATAGAGATATATATATAATCTAGAATATGTATACTATATTATATATATTAGATATATATGTACTGTATATTAATATATATAGTAAGTAAGTATATATATATATATATCATATATATATAAACACCAAACTTCTAAATATTCAGTCATTAGCTCATTACAAAAAGGAAAACTACAAGCGAGTCAGTGCTTGTAATGTGAAATTACACCTCTTAGTAGATTAGTCTTGTGTAATGCTCATGGGCCCTTGAAGGATTCACATATTTAACATTATTGCCCAATTATTCATCTAATCACAAATACGGTGAGACCAGAGTTCAGTTTTGCCAGACTATAACCCTGGCTACACCGCATTTCTCAACTTGTATTTGAATTTATGTTACAAATACAGTCAAACCAAATTTTATTCAGACACCTTCAACATTTCTATAGCTATAGTTTATAAAATGGTAATAAAATGACAAGAACTCAGAGTTAAACTGTGTCAGAACAAATTCATCTTGATAATGTCAGATAACACTTAAGCAAAACATGGTCAGGTCAAAGTGTCTGAATAATTTCTGGTCCCAAATCTTTGTCAGTTTTATTGGTAGTCCACTGTATGAAGAATTTTTTGGTATAATATATCACAGTTTATTTTATTTTGCTATCCTCACTTACATAAATGACTATAGTGTCCTGCACCCTAGTAAAAAAAATATTAAAAATTATATCTGGTGTCCCTAATAATTTTTGGTTTGACTGTATATTTGTACAAAATACACAGGAGGGCAAAAACAGACAAAGAATTGTCCTTGGTTGTGGGGGGAAGCTTCGGATTAAGAATGTGAGGACTCTGAGACAAGAAGAGCACTTGCAAAATATGATGCAATTGAATAGCACTTGCCTATTTATAAGTATTTTTGTTAAATAAATGATCTTCTACTTTTATCCATTAATATCAATAAGATCACTCTTACTTGATTATAGGTCATATGATGGTGCTAAAAAGAATATTATTTTGTGTGTTTGGTGTAATGAAGTGTGTTTATGCGGTTTAAAGTTCAAAACACATTATTTTCCACATACCGTACATTACTGTTTCTCCTCTATGCCCCACCTTTCTCAAACGCGTAGATTTTTACAAAGCTCATCCGTCTGAAAAAGCAAGGTGTGCTGTGATTGGCCAGCTATCTAGTGTGTTGTGATTGGCCGAATACCTCGAGCGTGTGACAGAAATGTTACGTCCCTTGCCATACTGTGATGCCATGTCATTCGACGAGACAAAACCAATAAAACCCAGTATAAACGAGGCATTTGTTGCATCCATGGGTACATAATTACAGATTATAATTACGTTTTACTTCGATTATACTGTCATTTTTAACAGCATTGCATGCATCGCGCCGTGTAACATAAAACCCTGTCTGCTTGTGATCTGTCTAGAAAGACAACAACAAGTGGCTACTCTACACTGCTCAAAACGTCGCGTTTGAATCATCATGGGCAAATTCTTTACATTTAAGAAAATCTTACTTACCTCCTGTGAGTCCAGACAGCTACACTTTGTAGTCTATCTTCTACCAGCAACCAAGAAACCGTCTGCTAAAATGTGCTGCACACATCGGACTATTTGGGTTGAACTGTTTCTGGAACAGTGTTGTAAATTACAACTTAACCACTGATTTCTAGTCGTGTCCTATTTTGGAAGGCCAAACAAAGTATTTCGCTTTCACAAGTGACACCCAGCCGACAGCGTCACACCTCACGGAGGTCAGATGTGCGCGAGGCGGCGGGCAGAGTGAGTAAAGGCCGTCTTTGAGTGAGTGCGGCGGGCTTCGTATGGAGAACGGCGCGGGCCGTCTGATTAACGAAGGGATCGTCCTGCGGGGCTTGCCAACCCAATATGTGATGATCCGGGCTGGACTGCCGCTTCGTCCCGTGAAAGACCGATCCCACGCGAAGCTTATGTATTTCCGCACGACCAGCACGGATCAGCTCCGTCATGTATGAAGCGGATATCGTCATCTTTTGGAAGGCCAAACAAAGTAGTTTCGCTTTCACAACGAAACACACAGCGCCTTCACGACATGGCGGCGGCGGCAAAAACAATACTACAGCGAGAATAAAAGTGACGCCTTTTTTCTCTTCTTTGCGTGAACATTTGGGCAGTGCTATGCAAATCTTCCCACATCGTGACGTAGACATGTGGGGGCCTTTTTAAAACCTTCGTTTTAGTAGGCGGGTCTTGACCTTAACTTTTATAAGACGATAGAGCCCACGGTTAGTTCTATCTGCAACTTTAAGCTCTCTTATGCCCACCAGAGCGTTTGACCACGTGTCCAAAGTGAAAGACATTTTTTTTATTGCATCATATGACCCCTTTAAAAGGCATCCAGTGCAACAAAGATTTCATATTTTAGATTTGACATTGACCTGAAAGCACAGCATCATGTCAGAAGTAATTCAGGAGTCATAATGTGTTTAGAGAGAGTCTCTCCAACTTGAACATCAATATCCACATTTGAAGTCCAAAACAGCTCATTAACATCTCACCAGATTACTTATTTTGCAGAGTCTCACTAAAACTTTATTGCGATGCAAAAACAGGCTACTCATTTTGTTTTGTTCTGCCTTTATTCTACAGACTGATTTATTGCCAAACTAGAAACTAAACTGCAGTCTAATCAATCAGGAATGGCCCTTTACATCAATTAGAACTCATTTGCTTACTGATTGTCCCAAAAACACAAAGACATTCTCTAAAAACTGGTAATTTTACTTGTTAATTATTTTATTTGTTATTGGACAAATTGCACTAGCCTGTAACAAGTTGTTCATAAATCATAATTATATAACATAAAAGTTGAAAATTTGAGATACTAAGTCAAACTGTAATTATAAGATAAAAAGTCGTGACTGACCTAAAAAGACATAAAATTCAAACGTTGTAATTACGAGATAAAATCTGTTTTACTGACAAACTCTTTATGTCATATTTATTACTTTACATAACTATATTACATGATTATGACTTAGTATCTCATAATTTTGACATTTATCTCATAATTATGACTTTTTGATGTTTATCCAGTTTACCATAACATAAACCTTTCAACAAACTAGTCATGGTTAAACGCGCCAAACACCCCCACACACACACACACAGACACACACACACACCCCACACACACACACACACATACATACACCACACACACACACACACACACCACACAAGACAAAAAAGGACTAAAAGGAATGTAGTTACATTTATATAATTATATGCACCCATACTGACTTCAGGACTTAATCCCTTTAGCAATGACATTTCACAACTTTTAATCAATTAAAAATGCCTACTAAATAAATCTACTTTATATAATGTATCCTATATTTTGTATTATTACTATTAATATTATGGTTAATATAACAACAACAACCACAACAATAATCATCATAATACAGGATTATTATTAGTATTATGATTATAAACCTTTAACCCAATTTAATAGGATAATGCCTTTATTAAAATATAGAAGATTTCACTTACGCTGGGGCTCCAGTACATGCAGGGCAGGTTGAATGCTCCATACAGCCAAACTGCCAGCCCTACTCACACCTTTCTCATACATCCCACACAAAGAGCTTATAATGGGATGAGACTGCTTCGTATGGATGTATGTCTTCTCAATGGATTCGAGAGCAGCACTAACAGATTGAAGATTGCGGATTCGATGAAACACATTCTGTAAAGAAAAACTTGTCACAACACTGAACAATAAAGTTCCTTTTTTAGCTTTCTACCTCAGGTTTTAATCCAAACCCTAGTCATACTTTGCGAATTGGTATTAGTAATGATACTTAAATAACCTATACAGCTAATGTGGACATAGACATACCGAACAAATGTATTCATTTAAAAAAGTGAAAGACAATTACTTAAAAAAAAGAAAATCTGAGATATCAGCAGGAGGACTATGAAACATTACCCGTTCCTTCAAAATCTCACCAGCGTCCTTTTTCTCAGACGCCATCTCCAATAGCCTTCTGTGAGCTGCTGAAATATCTGGAGAGAAACTTCAGCTGGTCTAATCCCACATGTAGGCAAATATCTTGTGACAGAATTATTAGATCATGAGTAGGCTACTGCTGCATTCTTAAGCATGAGCAAGTCTAGTAATCTCAGTAAAGATTGGTATTCAAGACTGAGCGATTATGACTAAAATCATAATTCGTCGATTATTCCCTTGAAATTGTAATTGTAATTATTAATTCCTGTTATCACAATTTACATTGAATGATGTTTACCATTGTTTGAAGCAACTGCATAGATTAAAATAAACCAGATGAAAACACTAACTGAAAAACTTGTATTGCTTTTCTTTTTCTATAGCCTTTAAGCATCAAAATGTCAAATAATCCATTATAATTGGGTTTTCTTCTTAAATAATAAAAAAGTAAAAATATGCATGGTGTTATAATGTTATACTAAAACTAAAAAAAATTAAAACAATGGAAAACCCTAAGATAAACCTGTAGAAAGAAGGAAAGACTTACATGCATGACATGTAAGTGGGCTTTGAACGATTAACTGCTGCTTTGAACAATTACGTAATTAAGGCATCCATAATTGTAATCGCGATTATAAATTCGATTAATTGTGCAGCCCTACTCATCAACAAATCACAGTAATACACTGAGTCTGAAATAAGCTACACCCAGTGAACTCTGGCAACCCTGTTATGATTTCAGAATCTCTTCCTAAATTACGTTAATGTGTTTTTATTGGTTAGCTAATTCCAAAGACTGTGTTTGCCACGACATGCTTTACTAAATATACATGTTCAACAGATTATAAAATGTCTTACCTGTAGAACAATAACTTTTGCTGCCTGACTGAGATGCCTGACTTTGTTTTTAGAATGGCAAACACAGTGGTCTAAAATTTCATAGTGGCTTTCAACTAGATGGCTGAAATGCGGAATTTCATGTAGATATGCAGCATGTTAAAGCAGTGGTTCTCAACCTTTTTTTTCCACTGAGCCGCACTATGGTCCAATGCAAGTCTCATGGGCCGCACGCATATCATTTACATATTATGTCACCAATACAAACCAACTAGATTTATAATAGCCTATTATAGTCTAAATATTATGATATCTAATCGATTACATTCATGCAATAAATAATAATAAATAAATAATTGTACTCCCATTAGAAAAACACCTGATGCTGTCGGGAGCTGACCAATTTTGTGAAATTCGGCTCGAAAGGAGTAACAGCACAATGAAGTTGCGATTGTAAGTTGCAGTCTGTAAGACGCACACGGAAGCGTGACTTGACGCGCGACATTCCAGAAAATGTGCATTCACAAATGTAGCCCATGTTGATCCAAATATGGAAAGCACTATCGAATTTAAGGGGTCATATGATGCCATTCATTTTTTTCCTTTCCTCTTTGGAGTGTTACATAGGCTCTTCGTGCATAAGAAGATCGTAGCCTGCAAAGACTAAAGTCTCACAATCAAAGAGATATTCTTTATACAATGTCAGGTCATCAGCACATCAAACCTCCCAAAACGGCTCTTTCAACACGCCCCCACAATATCTACCTTCACTATGTGGGGTAAGATTTTGCATAGACGCCACCAAAATGTTCCGCAAAGAACAGAAGGCGTAACTTTTATCATTCTCACTGTTGCCGCGCCAATGTCTCTGAATATGCTGCTGTTCTTTCCGTCTGCTCTCCACAGTCGAAATGCTACGTCGGTTTCGCGGTGTTCACGCCTCGAGCTCCGACTACTTCTGTGCGGTAGCTATACGCGCAACTGCATCAACTCATAGTGCTCAGGAGTCTGTGGATGCGCAATGCGTCAGCAAATGTTGATGTGGGAGGGGTCCTAGTTGTACTGTCTTGGGTTTCCGCAGCCCGCCTTTGGGAGGTCGGCGGGGATTGGCAAGGGGAGAAGGGCGGGAGCTGGTATGCTGAGGGGCTGGTGCTAACTAATTGCCTGCAGTTTCTTTCGTGTCACTTTCCCACTAGATGAAATGCAATGCGGATGTGGGGGGTGTCAAGTGTATGGAGGCGCGTAGGTTTGGGCACGTACCGCGTGCGTTTGCTGATATGCGTCTTTCCCCTCTCGGACTAATCATGCATCTGATCACAATTTCACGTGACGAGGGGCGTCTGTTATCTTACTTCAGCGCTGCGGATGGAACCGATGAGCTCGAGACCGGCAACGGCGTAACAAGCCATTTAACTATAGCGGTCATGTATGAAAAAGAAGACAGATATTAGTCGGCGCGCGTCCACAATGGGCCGTGCAAGCAAGAGACTGCCCGGCGAAGGACAAGGCGCATACATCGTGGAGGGACGATCTCGTAAAGGTGGCGGGAGCTGGGGGGCCTGCCTACCGACACGAAAGGCCAGTGTACCACACACACGGGGAGACTGCCATCCACAGCACACCTCGCTTTTTTTTCAGACCGCTACTTTGTAAAATCTACGCTTTCAAAAGGCGGGGCAAAGGAGAAACAATAATGTACAGTATATAGAAAATAATGTGTTTTTTTAACCTTAAACCGCATAAACACATTCTATTACACCAAATACACAAAATAAGGTTCTTTTTAGCAGCCTCATATGACCCCTTTAATAATCTGAAGTTCTCTCCAGAGATGGTTTGTCACATTTCTGCAATTAAGGATGATTGCTACGTAGTATGGGTGTTTTCTTTTGCCTGAACATCATCAAGTGTGTGGCGGGGCAAACCGAAAGTTGATGCCGAGAGTAGCTCTCTAGTCCAGCCCGCATCTCCTCCTAAACACTTCACATGCTGCGCTTTTACTCTTGTTTGTATGTGTTCCTTTGCTGGCATTTTCCACATTTTGTTTTTCTCCCTTAATAACAAATGTGTCCATTCTGATGCTCAGTTTTACTGAACTAATGGCTGCTGATGACTATTTTTATTGAATTCTGCCAAAGTGCGCGCTTGTGTTGGTTAAGTGCCTAACGTTAATGTAGCATTTGGACCAATCAGACACACAACTTTTTGTTATATTTAACAAATACTATCTAACGCCCCCTCACCTAACCAAAGGGCCAATTACGAGGGTCTATGGACCCTTCCCCGAAATGCACCTAACACCTCAGAAAGGCAGAACAGGCCTCTGTTTCCATGGCAACCAATGCTGATATCATTGGTTTTATTGCCTAAAGGAATGCGGGCAGAGAAACTCACTCATTTTCCTCATAAGAAAGACACATATTGCCCAGAGAAATGGACTGTTCTCTATTTAATTCATAGGAAAACCTTTCTTTGAGTGAACACACATATCCTTCAGGTCATTTTGTATGTTGTTACTGTTCTTGTATATTGTTTTTTGTATTGTATACTGTTTTATGCATGCTAATGATAGATCACTAGTTAATTTAACCTCACCTATATCATGTTTGGTCTCTATGAATTCATCTTCGGATGATCTAATTGAGAGTGCATATTACATGTTGATACCTATGTAACATATTAATGTTCTAAGAATATTTACTATTTTGTGCATCAACACCCAAGCGAATTGCATATGCGAAATACCATGCTTAGAAATAAAGGGCCATAAAAACGCAGAACTCCCACTTGAGATTCCGGACTTCCCCATTGGACAAGCCCATCTTGAGAGGCGTAAATCTTCAGGTTTAAAGCCACACTTCATGTGACCCGCCCCAGTCGGTGGTTCGGTCAGATGCTAAGATGAAGATGTGAGAAAACGCTTCAGGATACCAAAGCATTGTGCCAGGCCTTTCTTTGGCCTTGTCCTTTCCATTCATCAAGTTTCTCTGACTCAAACTGGTTCTTTTCCTCAACTAATTTCAGCAAGATCTTGGGCCTTAAGATTGCATCAGGAATCTCTTTCAGACAGCGAGACTTGCAAGTATCAAACTTAGTCTTATTATTGATACATTAAGTATCAGTTACACCTTTTTACAAAGGGGTGTTTGAACTAAGAATCTGACGTATCACTCAGGTGTAGATCTGCTGAGTATGCAAATGGTTCCATAAAATTCATTCCTTATGCCTCTTCCTGTACTGAGTTAAACTTTAACCCTTTCCTATACCAACTGTATGTGTGTGTGTGTGTATGTGTATGTTAGACCAGTTTATGTGTGTATGTAGGATGTTAGACCAGTTTGTGTGTTTATGTAGTATGTCAGACTAGTTTAAGTTTTTATGTGGTTAATAAAACCTTACTTGTACCACACTTGACGTGTTCATTGTTTGCTCCTAACCGGAGTCACTAATCATGCAGATTTACGTTACAAGCTTGTAATATTGTACAGTAAGAAAGTTATTTCCCTTAACCGGGAATTTAACGTTCTTAGAATTGACAAGACAGTTGACCCTGAGAGGTCAGCTAAATATCTACAGCGGATCTAAAATATGAATAGTTAATTATAACTAGTTATGGTTAATTATTCATATTTCCTGTCAGGAGCTGAGTCGCTACATTAATTACAGTAGCCTACAGGTCTGCTCATGTTTGAAAATAATATATGAAAAACAAAATAATTTTACATAAAAACATTAGGCTATATTTAGTACATTTTTGAATTAATGTAAAAACTAAAATGAATTGTAAAACTAAAAGTTATTTTTTTAATTGTGTTCAGCGGGCCGCATTTGAATTCGTGCAGACGGGCCGGCGGGTGAAACCACTGTGTTAAAGGGATAGTTGCCACATTCATATTGCTGTGTCTTTAGGCCCTTTCGCACTGCTTTAGTTCCAGAACTAAATGTACATTACTAAAGTACTGGGACGATTTTGCGCGAACTATTTCCCCAGTACCATTTAAAGGGTTGCATTTGCACTGACAGTGTGTACTAAGAAGTGATGTAGCCGGTCGACAGCGACGTCATTTGTGCGCGGCGTTCAACAATGTAAACAAAGAACTACGTTAACAACAGGAGGATGGTGGATGCTGTGATCGGAGCTGTGTTTTTGATGTGTCTCACAGGTTTCACAATAATGGACATGGAATGTTGACGTATACATAAAGCGATTGAAAGAATGGAAAGGAGGACTAAGAATCTCCAACGACAACTGGCAGTGCTTCATTTGATACAAGTGCCTTCAATTCAGCATCCGTCTATCTATTGCTGTTCTCCGTACTTGCGAAATAAGTTGACATGCTTGCAGTATGTTTACACTGAGTTTTAAATTATGGCGGGTGAGGGCGCTTTCGTACGCGTTTGGCCAATCAATGTCTACTTACGTCACGATTAGTACCAGTTGTGCTGGTTAGACCCTGCTCCGGAGTAGGAGCTAATTTGGTTCTCGAAAAAGGCAGTCTGGTACTAAAATCGCTCCCAGTTCCGGCGGTGCGAACACGCCGAAAAGTGGGTAGTTCCACAATTAGTTCTGGTACTATGAAAAGGTTCCATGCGGTACGAAAGGCCCTATTGACTTGCATAGTGTTTTTTTTCTTTCCTTACTATGGAAGTCAATGGGGACCGGGGACCAGCAACCAAAGGTGAACTATCCCTTTAAGACTAAAGTTTTTAAAGTTAGCGGGTAAATACTTATATTTCTTAGCTGTGTTTCAGTCGTGTTGCACGTTGTCCGCTGCAGTCAATTTTGTGATGCAATAACATCTATAACCACTAGATGTGAGTATTCTACAAGAACCTGTTACTTTCGCCATATAAGTATCGCCACTAGATAGAACAGAGAACTTCTCTAGTTCCTTTAATATTCAGACTATATTTTCTGTATTAACAGTCATTCTTGAGAAGTGGGACAAAACAGGGTGCAAAATTGAAAAAAATAAAACCTTGTACTCAGACAAATGAAACTACATTTATAAAATTTATGTATCTTATATGTACTAAGCTACTGAGCTATGCTTTGATACAACCTCCCAACTTTTCTCTTTTTTAACAAAATGTGCTTTTTTTTAGCTTGGACTGTGTAATATAATTTCAGCTTTATCTTTAACAGCATTCAAGATGTTTTTAACATTTCAAAACACATTCTTGTGTTAGCAGACAGATTACACTTTCAAATGTGACCAACAATTCCTCAACAAATATAAAATATCATAAGAAATATTGTCAAAATGTTCAACTGACGGAGTTGACAGATCTGACGGAGGTGAGGAAAACCTGAATTTGTAGTCATTTTAGCTATCACATACATTGAATCAGTCAATTACTGTATTAAAACAAACACAACAAACAGTGAGTGTTATTGTTTATAAAGCTTTTATTCAAGAGTCACATTTAAGTATTTTGATATATCATTGGAACACAAAATCTGGTGACATCTGACGGTGTTGACAAAATTTGGCATTTCTTTCACAAAACCAGTGAAGTTCATGTAGTAGCCATTTTATTTTTTTCTGCTGAAGCAAGATGCCAATGGAACCTGCTTCAGGAGAATACAATTATCTAAGTATTTCAAATAATTTCCTCAGAAATTGGTGTTGACATATCATGGCTGTGACACAGTAAATATTAACATTAGGATTTAAAATATTCTAAAACTAAAACTTAGCAGAGCCTGTCTGACACTGATGTACTCTGCAGAGGTGAACTGTGGCAAGGGGGTCCTTTAGAGTGACAGCTGCCCCTGATATTCCCTGATTTTATTACATTTTATTGAATGTCTGACGGTGTTGACAAAAAAGTGGAGACGCAACTTTAAAATCGTATTAACCATGCATGTTCATTACAAAACACTTTGCTTTTAAAATCTTATTAAGTGTTGCTTTTGATAAAACAAGCTCTTTTTCATCATTAAAAAACATTTTATCCATTTTATTGCATATGAATGATTGAACCCTTCTCTTTGGACACCTGTTTTAGATGTAGTGAGGACATTAAGAAACACAGATTTGGTATAATACTGAGAAAATTAAATTGAGGGTGATAATTGTGTTAAATACATTCTATAATTAATCCCTCGGGACATTTAAAATTGAAAATATTTATATTTTTTAAAGCTAATAGCAGTTACCATTTGCTGGACCTGTTTTGTCCCACGTCTCAAGAATGACTGATAGCTTTCCACTAACTTTTGAGATACGTTGACAAAGAATCATTTGTCCTATAGATTGTGTGTACAGAACCAAAAATGACATGTGTTACTGATGGCTGTTTTATTTATAACAGTGTCATCTTATATAATGATTATATATATACGTATATAGTATATATATATATATCATATATATATATATTTTTTTAATTTGCCTTCTTGGTATCCCTCGCCCTGGTAGGCACTGAATAATTAATATTACTCATAGCCTTTTATATTTTATTTCTTATATTTTCCTGTTTCTTACTGTGACTTATCTTATATACGCTGGTAGTCTTGTTCGTTTTCGTCATTCGTGATTCGTTTATTTGTCTACTTCGTTTTTTATACTTTTTATTTATTAGCTTTAGCTTACTTTTGCTTTAGTTTTTTTAGTACTTCAAATTAAACCAAATGAAAATAAGAAAGTGCTAGCCTGCTAAAATGTTTTCAGTTTTTTTTGAGTTTTTTTTTTTATTTTTTTTTTGTATTATTTTTTATTTTGTTTTAAGTATCTTTTTTATGGTTCTAGTTTTATTTAACAATAATCATAATTCAGTGACATATCCAATTGAAAAATACTGTCTAAATCAGGCAGCCATGCTGACATTCAGCAAGTTGAAATATACAGAGGTTCTTTATTATTTAAAAGTTAATTTGAAAACCTTCATATTTCATTTTGGTTAAGGACATTATCAAAACTGTCCTTTTAGTTCAGCTCAATAATATTTAAATGCACTCTAAGATGAAAACAGCCATACAAAAACCTCTCACTATGATTCAACTTGAAAATGACAACTCACTGCATTTTTGGATTGACTTTGAAAGGAAAACGGCTTTAAAAACTAGGAATCACTTATTGACCTTTAAGGATTAGCTCATGCACCGCAGACACTGAAATTACATTAGACATCATTGTTTGGATAAAGGCGTTGTTCGGATGACCGTATTAGACAGGCTGAATGAAAAGCTTCTCTATAAACTTGAGATAATTTTATTAATTTAGAATTGGCTAGATTGCCTATAATGAATTGATGTCTATTCTGCCTAAATGGGGATGGATCCAGACAAAAATGACATTGTCCATCAAGCCAACTAAATAATTGTGATTTGCATTTCACGGACACATTGTTACAGAGGTGAACAGGAGTGCTTGCTGTGATAATAGACTCCGTGTGTGTTTCTTTCAATGATGTGGATCTAGCTGTCTCTGTCCATAATAGCATCTGAAATATGTTTACAGTCTTTGGAAGGATCAGCCATATTGAGAGCTGATGGTGAGAAAAGCAAATGCATATTTTTCCTAAGACAGATATGGAAGACTGTATATCACGTGTCCGACACCAATTAAGGCCAATAAAATTCAATAGTGATACCTATACTGATAAAGTCGTTGAAAACACCAAAGAAAACAGGTAACAAAATAATTCAAAAGAAAATTATCCTAAAAGATTTTGTGGAAACACAAACACTCACTAAGGAGTTCACCATAGAGGCTAAAACCAATAAAGATACACAAAACAATAAAAACCAAAGAAGAGGTGGGAGATCAAAGGAAGAAAAAATTACTGTCATACCGCAGGGATGAAAAATAGATAGCAAGAGAAGAATTAAGAGCAGGATGATCGTTTCAAAGACAGCCAGAAACTGCTGTGTTCTGCATATTAGTCAGCTTTTACGCTGATCTGTTGTACCATGAAAGATTTTAAAAGTAGCATGAAATCAAAATTGACTATATACTACACACTACTTTTAACACGCTTTTCAACTAGGATGCATTAAATTGATCAAAAGTAAAAGTAAAGACTTTTAAAATGTTACAAAAAATATCTATACAAATAAATGCTGTTCTTTAAACTTTCTATGCCTCAAAGAATCCTGAAAAAATGTATCACCGTTTCAATAAAAATATTAATTGGCACAACACTGATAATAATAATAATAATAATAATAAGAAATGTTTCATGAGCACCAAATCAGTATTTCAGAGTGATTTCTAAAAGATCATGTGATATTTATGTCTGGAGTAATGACTGCTGAAAATTCAGCTTTATCATCACAGGAATAAATTACATTTTAAAATGTGTATATTCAAATAGAAAAGAGTTATTTTATATTGTAATAATATTTCACAATATTACTGTTTACTATACAGACAATGTTAGTATCAAATGTAGCTATTTATCAAGATTGATCTGGCCATCCCTGACAGCAGCCCATAAATTTAATCCTGTGATGGAAATAAATGCATATTTATGAAATTATTGGCCATTTAAATGTTCATTTGAAGAACAATATATTGTTTAGTCTACAGTAGACAACTGAATTCAGTAAAGCACATAAAACATTTATTGTAACGTGTACAAAGAACTCTCTTCACACACTCACATACAAACTTCTCCATCATTATGCCACTTCTAAAAGGTATTCATCAAAGACTATTATTAACACTATTGGAAGCAGAAATCTTTAGTCCAGTAATTTAAGTGGTGTTCCAAATCCATTAGTGCCAATATGCCCACCTCTATTTGCCGCTTTCAATTAAGTCACTGAAAACTATTCATGTTTTCTCAACCATGAACTGTAGGTAAACAGTGTATTCCAACAGCAGGATTTTTTAAGAACAAATTTAAAAACCTCACCTTGTTCTTCAGTATAAGATCATGTACAATTGGAGACCAAAATATTCAATAACAATAGCCAAAAAGATAGATATAAATGGTACACTATTTAAAGAAAATTATGTTATTTAACCATTAAAGGCTGCTGCAGTTAGCAGAAATCATGGGAACATCATATGGTAACATTTATATTACAAGCATGTGGCTTTTCACTTCACAGTACGTTGATGGACTGAAGTCGAGTTGATAACTGGTGGATTATTGTGATGATTTTATCAGCTGTTTGGACTCTTATTCTGATGGCACACATTCACAGAGGAGCCATTGGTGAGCAAGCGATGTAATGATTATTATTTCCAAATATGTTAAGACGAACAAACCAACTCGTCTATATCTTGGATGGCCTGAGTGTGAGTAAATTTTCAGCAAATTTTTATTTTCCAAAATGAAGTTTTTTGATTATTGATTTCATTGCAGTGAGAATCTGCAATGGATAGTGTTTGCCTGTCAATGCAATTATTAGTTCTCCGTGGATATATGAACATATAGAAATAATAATAATAATAATAAAAAAATCTTTCCCTGGAAAATATGAGTCACAGCTGCAGTCAAAGAGATTTAATCTGATGATCAAGTCTGCAAGTCTATTAATAGAGCAGTACTCTGTCATTGAATAAAAATGAAGATAATATATGGTGTCTCCCTGCAGCAAATTCTCCTTTGAGCTTGCTTCCCATGAGCGTAGAGAGCTGATGTGACTCACTAAACTCCTGTATATATCCTCTGAAGCTCTTGTGAAGTGAACACAGCAGGGGCTAAGAGGTGCCATCCTGCTGAAACTACTGACAGCCACTGGAGAATCAAGTCTTGTGGTATGATTGATGCACACACTCATATCAACTGACATATCAGGAATCTTGCTTTTTTTATGGGTACATTACACTGCAATTATCATTTAGTCTGAGTAGGGCTGGGAATCATAAATAATTGAATGATTCCAGTGTTTTAACTGTTCCATTAGTGATTCTTTTATTAAGGATTATTTATTTAATTATTTTTCAGAAAAATGCAATTGCCAAATAAGATGCAATTGATAATAAATTAATTTAAAACAAAAGGTTATTTACACAGGGTTTTTAATAGATAGAATAGTAATAAAGTAGTTAGTTTATTAATTTATTTTTATAAATTAGGCTAGTAGTGACAACACGTTTACCTACATGTCTTCATATTAATAACCACTCAGTAAATAAAAAACAAACAAACAAACAAAAAAACCTTGATTTAAATCAAACCATGATATCTAATCAAAATATCATGACTCAATCATTCTTTGACATAAATTCTGTCAGGCAACTTATGCTGGATTTAAATAATTTCATCCACTTAAATCCACCCCTTTCTTATAATCGACTTGAAGCTCACATTCAGATCTGCCTCCATCAGAGCCAAGTCCCCATCCTACATGTTTTCTTTTTCGATAAACCAATACACTCAGATGCACATCACAAGTACAATGTAAGCTGTATGTGACTGATTCACTAAAAAGAACTACCTCGTAAATTCATTCATTTGGGAATCAGCACCTTGGAATTATAAGGTTGTATCCGCATTGAGATATTGAGCTTCAAAGTTTTTGCATTCCATATAGCAAAAATGATATGGGGAACAAGTCTCTTTCATACATGAAAATGACAGAGAACCTAAATGTATTCTAAATGTACAATATCAAAATCTTCTAAAATTTATACATTTCAGGTCAAATTTAATAAATTTCATACATTTTCAGGTTTTCAAATTTCATATTTGAAATCACCAATGAAATCTGACAACAACTGTCTTATAAATGTTATTTCTTTTGCTCAAATAGCGTCAAAAAAGCTTATTTTTCAGGCTAGACCAGCCAGAGCACAAGTGCAGTCCCAAGCGCACGTCTCAGAACGCTGATTGTTTCAATAGCAACCGGGACTTCTAATGGCAGCTGCTGTGAGGCGATGACATTTCCTGATTAGCGATTGGCTCTTTTACTCAGAAGGCGTGGCTTCCTTCGATAGAGCGGCTATATTGAGCGTTGCATTTTCCCCCATTCAAAACTATAAGAGTGACACGTCTTGGGTATTCTACAGTCTTTGAGTAATTGGACTACAAGTGTCACGCTGTTGGTCTATGCTGCAGATTCACTAAAATGTTGCAGTTGACTAAAAAAAAAAGACTATCGTTCAGGGATCAGACAAGAGTAGCGCTAACATGCTACTGTCAGGCCGATTATGAATGTAATTTGAGTTAGTGTTTTCAGTCGATGTTTAAAGTCGTTTAGTGTGTGGTGTCTAAAGAATTTAAGACCAGCTGTTGCCAGTCGTCCTCACAAAGATTATTTTTTATAATATTTGCAACTGATGCCGGTGACTAACTTTATCTGTTTCCGAATAAGTAAGCCAGACAACAGTAGCACTGTAAATTATGTGCGGTAGATTTAACATAAGTGAGAACAGTAAATGTACCCGGATGATGAAAACTTTAATGCAGCTGGCTCTAAATCTTTAGTTTCTTGGTTCTCAACCCTAGTTGCGACCCAAGAGATCACACCACATACAGTAACTGCAAAATACCACATAAGCCACAAGATTTTTTGTTGTGCAGACAGGGAAATGTTCTGTAAACCTGTCCTCCATCTAGACCTCCAACGTCCTCCATCTACAGTATGGGTGACTGCATAAAAAATAAAATAAAAATAGATGTACTTCTACAGACTTCAGAGCATCAATTAGGATGAACCACGCAACAAGACAGTGAAAGGTGAAAGAGAAGTTATCCATGGTATAGAAAAATAATAATATGTTTTCAAAAATAACACATGTAACACGTGGAACAACACATACATAAGTCAGTGGGGGATCCGTCATCGCCATATCACAAGCCCATATGACACATCAATCCTTCTGGAATTCTTCAGTACATTGCATGACCTTTCATTCCTACCACCTGAAACACGACATGGAACTCCAGACCACACTCCCAATGGGATAATATTTGCCCCCACCATGTAGTCATCATCCACGAGAGGGTCACCTCCTACCCACTCACACAAATGACCTTCCTGCCATGATTTTCCCTCTATACTTAGTTTTGTGTATAAATTGCAGGCAGGTGCTGTAAGAGGGAGGACGGCTTTTGATACAAAGAGCCACTTTGGTTCTTGCAAATTAACAACCTTGGGTCTTGAGTAGCAGCTGTCAGATGATGTACAGTAATAATTGTTCCTTTGAACTGACAAAAAAATACAGAATTATTGAAAGGCCCACCAAAAAATGAAAAAGAAAAAGCACCTCAGATTTCAAGAAATGCCTCAAGATAAACTCTGAATGCTGCAGGAACAATAAAGCTGTAATTATTTATTTTTTAAATATAATAAAAAAATGTGTAAATGCTTAACATCAAAAAGACAACTAAGAACTAATGCACTGCTAAATGAATTGCATGTATGATGCCTCATATTGCATCATTACTTTATATTTTACCATTTTAGACGAGGAGTCTATTTGCTTTTAAAAAAACTGAAATAATGAACACTCTTCTTTGTGTCACAATTCATATTTTCAGCAGGTTGTAACCCTCTCCTTGGTGATAATGACAAAGAATTGTCACCTCATGATCAGCAGAACTAATCAGAGCTGGCAGGCATTTTTCTCATTGTTAAATCTATTTCCACACAAACTGTGCGTCACACATGCAGTTAACCGAGGTGACTATGAATTCATCTGTCACCTGGAGCTAATAAATGCCTGTGTCATTCGTTTGTTTCCTAGAAATTGAGGAAATTAGTGAAGAACTTAAAATAAAGAAAAACAAACTACATTTCGAAAGAGTGAGAGAAGAAAAGTCTATCTATCTATCTATCTATCTATCTATCTATCGATCTATCTATCTATCTATCTATCTATCTATCTATCTATCTATCATCCAAATCACAAATACATTCAAAATGTCATTCATGCATATTATATTACATTGAATAATGTTTCACAGTTCAAAAGCCCTATTTTGCTGTCGCTTCTGTCCACTATGAAAATATTTTTTCACTGCATCCTTTAGAAATCATTCTAATGTCATAGCAGACAGTTGAACAATTCACTTCTACTTACAGATTTTTTTAATTGGTTTGGTACTATTTTCATAAGGTGTACATTTTCAAAACTCTTAGTACAAAACTTTAAACTGATGACACTTGTAATACCTCTAGTCATTCTTTCAAAACCTGATCTCATGATTTCATTGTAGTTGCACATATTTTCATTCCACATAATCATTGTTTCAGAACACAAGATCGGTGTGATATGTATTGAGAACATTTGGTTTAATCACCAAAACACAACAGTAAGATCTTTTTTCAACTTAGTACTTTTAACATTCAGTTCATGCAGTAGCAAACAATACAAGGTACAGGTTTCAAATCACCCTCGGTGTTAAATGAATGTTACTGTACTGTAAAACTGTATACACAGCCATCACAGCAAATGTTACACTTACGTTCAGACAAAAGCTATATTAAAAAAAAAAAACCTTTATACAACATGAAAATGTGATCAAAGAACACATCAAAAGTCATTTACATACGCAAGCAAAAAAAATATTTTATTTTATTTTAGTTTACAACAATACTGTGGTTGCATGTGAAAAAAACCCCAAACAACAACCTGTAAATGTAGACCTGAAATTCACATTAATTATCAAGCCGGTCTTCAACATTTGGCCATACATTTTCATCAACATCACAGTGAATGTCTTCATTGTTCAGGCACTGCGGGAAAAACCTTCTGGCATGACGAATCCAGGCTCGACATTGCTCTGCAGTTATATCACCACAAGCTTCATCCATGGCTTGAAGAAGGTTTACATGCTCATGGGGATGGCGATCATACACCTTCCACCTCCATGTAAAGAAGAATTCCTCAATTGGGTTGAGGAAAGGAGAGTATGGGGGAAGGTAGAGGGTCATGAACCGAGGATGTGCCTGAAAACATTCCAGAACCAGCTCTGCGTGGTGGAAACTGACATTGTCCCACACGATAACATAGATGACATCTTCACCCTGACAGGCCTGCTCAAGCTCATTTAGAAAAGCTATCAGGTGTTCAGTGTTGTATGATCCTAGAACTGGTCTACAGCCTACCACACCATCTTCAGATATAGCTGCACACATTGAGATGTTTCCCCCATGTTGTCCAGGCACTTGGATGGTTGCCCTTTGGCCAATAAGGTTATGTCCACGGCGTCTGGTTTTTGCCAGATTGAAACCGGCCTCATCAACAAAAATATACTTGTGATGATTCACAGCAGATGATTCATAACCATATGAAATCTGCAAAAACTTTAAAGGAGACTAATTTTACAAAGGTTTCCCTTGTGAAAAAAGTGTGCATAATATTATTGAATGTGCATTTGTGCATTAAATGGCATTAATGTACATTTTAGTTTACCATAAATGCTTGTCAGTACATTCAACAATACAGTTTAACCATTACAAAACAGAAGTATTTATGAAATTACATATAATGATGTACTTACGATCTACTTAAAGGGATATTTCACACAAAAATGTCTTCATATTGTCATCATCAGATATTTTGAGGAATAATGTTATCCAAACAGTTGTCAGTAGCCTAGACTTCCATAGTATATCTTTCCATACTATGGAAGTCAATGGCTACCATCAACTGTTTGGTTTTTAAGATTCTTCAAAATGTCTTATTTTGTGCTCAACAGAAAAAAGGAACTCATACTAGTTTGGAACAAATTGAGGGTGAGTAGATGACAGAATTTTCATTTTTGGGCGAAATATCCAATTAAATTGTAAAAAAAAAAAGCTCAACTAATTCCATTTAATTGTAAATAAAATAAAATTGCATATAGTTTGTGCTTAAATATATTCTTTTAACGTATATTATTTCCGTAATAAGTATTGTTTTTAAAGTGTACTTTTTTCACCTTTTTTCTGTCATCTTAAAGGGTTAGCTAAACCCAAAATGAAAATTAGCCCATGATACCCTCCCGCCTTTTCAGACGAATGCAGTCGGAGTTATATTAAAAATTTTCTTTGATCTTTCAAGCTGTTTAATGGATCAGCAGTGCATCAGTCCTAAAGAAGTGAAATAAAGCGCATCCATCCATAATAAAAATTGCCTCACATGGCTCTGGGGGGTGAACAAAGGCCTCCTGTAGCGAATCAATGCATTTTTGTAAGAAAAATAACCATATCTAAAACGTAATAATTAGTGCTGTCAATCGATTAAAAAATAACAAATTAAAGGCGCAATAGGAGATCTTGGAAAATGCTAACTTTAGCCTGATAGCACTGAAAGCGAATGTCCCACCCTCCCTGCAATCGCCGTCTAAAGCCACGCCCCCTGAATGCATATACGCTCACTCACAGACCAGAGTACCAGAGACAACATTACTACAATAGGCTACATCAGCGGTTCCCAATTCCAGCCCATGTTCCGAAGTGAAGTAAACTTCAACGTATTTCCCCCGCTCAGTGAGGAGGGAGCAATGGACACTGTGTAGGGATCATATCGATCGGAACACAGTTCATGCACGTAGCTCACTTCTAACGAGCTGGTTATTTGAATCGGGTGTGTTAGCTAAGCGAGACATTCAAAATATGCAGAGCGGGGGGGCGCGAGGACTGGGATTGGGAACCGCTGGGCTACATCATGTGTCATTCACCGGTGAGAAAACTTTAAAAGTACTACAATACCAGGAAGGAAGATCGGGTTGTTGATGTTTGTCTGCCATTCTCGCTCTGTCTGCACAGCGTGCGTGAACGCGCTGATGATGTATCCTGTCTGCGCGAACCGGGTGCGCAGAGGTATGCAGATACATAAGTTGACAGGCAGGTAGGAAAGCATATTAAAACGCTCGGACCAAGCGTTTTGATTGGACGAACATTTCTTGGTCCTACGCCTTCCACAGAATATATAAATACAGATGAATACATTTAGACCATCATCATTAACTTAATGATTGCTATCGGGATGTGAAGAGACTTTCAACCAGCATAACAAAAAATGTTTCTGAAGACAATCACCTAATTACACACCTTTATTCAATTGGTAAATCGAAGTGTTCTGTATCTAAGGTAGGTCTAGATATTGATGGCAAGATATAATTTGATCAAAATAAAGTCGCTAATAAATTTAATTCATTCTTTTCATTAATTGCTAATAGTCTAGTTGATAAGCTTCCTCTGTCCAAAGGAAATTATGGGATTGATTTTGTTAAGAGATTTTATTTAAAACAAGGGGTGTTGCCAAATAGTTTTTCTTTTGCTAAAGTTAATGTAAATCAAATTACTAAAATGCTAGAAGAGCTTCAGGTGTCCAAGTCAACTGGGCTGGACGATATTCCAGCTAGATTCTTAAGAGATGCTGCGGATATTATAGCTCCAACTATTACATTTATTGTTAATCTTTCCTTGGAAAATGGTATATTTCATCTGATATGAAGTTAGCTAAAATTATTCCGTTATTCAAAAAAGGTAACAGATATGATCCTGGAAACTATCGTCCAATCTCCATTCTTAATGTGGCCTCAAAAATTTTAGAAAAAAATGTGTATAAACAGATGTATGAGTATTTAAGTAAGAATAGTTTAATTTATGATTTTCAGTCAGGTTTTAGGAAATCTTATTCGACTGATACTTCTTTACTTTATTTAACAGAGTTCATAAGAAGGCAGATTGATGAAGGTAAAATGTGTGGTATAGTACTTTTAGACCTCCAGAAAGCGTTTGACACTGTAAATCATTCAATACTTTTAGATAAGTTAAGTGTCATGGGTTTTTCAAGTAAAGTGATAGCCTTGTTGAATTCTTATTTAACTGGGAGAGTTCAGAGAGTAGAAATTGACAGGGTTCTTTTTGAGGAAACGTTTGTTGAAGTCCCTTAGGGAAGTGTTTTAGGCCCTCTTTTGTTTCTTTTATATATTAATGACATGCAAGCAGTTTGTGATTGTAATTTGTTTTTATATGCTGATGATTCTGCTTTAGTAATTTCAGATAAGGATGTTGGTAGGATACAAGCGCATTTAGGTAAGGAGCTTTGTAAGGTAAGAGACTGGCTCTCTGAAAACAAATTGATGTTGCATTTAGGTAAAACTAACCAATTATTTTGGGTCTAAAAATTATTTGAGTAAGGTTTCTAAGATGTCTGTTAAGGTTGGGGATTGTTTAATATCAAATAGGACTTCTGTTAATTATCTTGGATGTGTCATTGACAATGATTTAAGTGGTGTAAGTATTGCTATGAAGGTTCTGGGTAAGGTTAATGCTAGGACAACATTTTTTGCCAGACATGTTAGTTTCCTTGATAAACAGAATATAAAATTACTTGCATCATGTTTAGTGTCATGTCATTTCGAATATGCATGTATTTCTTGGATGTCTGATTTGTCTTGTGGTTGGTTGGATAAGTTACAAAAATCTCAGAATAAATTGATACGGTTAGTTTTAGGGTTTAGTCGTTTTATACATGTGGAGGTTTCCCACTTTAAGTGTCTTGATTGGTTACCTATAGTAAGCAGATTCGAACATATTAAATTAAAAATGGTACATAAGATTATCAATAACAGAGCTCCTTCATACTTTAATGTATTTTTTCCTAGGGTAAATGAGCAACATTGTTATAAAAATAGGCAAAGTCTTATGGATATTACATTGTCATTTTAAAAATATGTATGGTTGTAGGTCTTTTAGATATTCTGGGGCACTTTTGTGGAATAAGTTACCTCTGGACATTAAAGGTATTTTGAATATGGTTAGTTTTAGTTTAAAAGCTAAAAGTTTGTTCTTATGTAGGTTGTTTTGTTGATGAATTTGTATTACGTACGTGGTTATTTGTGACTGTAAATTTTTGTAGATGTGTAATTTTATTGTAATTTTTGTATTTATAATGCAGTGCCAGTGTACCTGTTACCAGGAGTGAAGTTTGTGCTTTACATCAAGGACCACAATGGAAATAAGTTTTGTTTTAAACTTTATTGTGTTATCCTTGACGAATAGAGTGTATTCACTACTTTTTTTGTCAAAAAAAAAAATAAATCGCACATTTTTCTGAAATCCAACCTAACATTAAAGTTTTTAAATATACTTTTATATTGCAATAATTTCACATTCAATCTTCAAATTAATGTACAAACAACATAAAGACAGTATATTTTTCATATTTGTTTAATGGCATCATTTTTTTATGACTGAAGGCCAGTATCAATAATACCAATACTGATTCTCTATAAAATTGCCCCCTCCTATATTTACCCATTGACTGTAGCCATTCAACATTACAGTAAATAAGCTATCATTTTTTAAAATAACTTCTAATTTAAGTGAACTTAAAACAATCTTCACATAAATACATTATAATAAATGTCATATTTACCTGCGCCCTTCAGCAGAAATATACAGAACTTGAAATTTAAGTTATCAAACACTAAATTCTAAATTAAATATAGATGAATCCTTAAAGCTATAGAAGTTATTTTTTCCTCTTTTTTTTCTTTGTCCTTTGATTAATAGACATCATAGCAGCTGGTTATTAGGTTGTTTTGGCTGTTATTTCATAAGAGCTTCCGCTGCTGAACGTGACATGGGTCTTACACGCATCATGTTTTCTCTCAACTCTTTCTACCTTTTCTGACCCACTTCAGGTCTTAAAGGTGCTATAGAATGCATTGATCATTTCAGTAGCTCACACAGCAGGGAGGAAACACAGGGAAAATATATATTTCAATACTTTCTCTCGCAGTTATATCGTTGGGTAATTATACTGTATATAAAATGTGGGCATTAGGGAGCCGCTATTAATATGTGGGGCATTGAAACTGCTTTTGAATGCACAATCGCTTTTTACTTTCACTTTCGAGTTTTGTGATCGCATGTGATCTGTGTAAACTACAGCGGCAGTACTTACCACACATTTTACAAGATCAGATGCTTGTCAGAGGTGCTCAGAATCTGCAATTCACCATTGTCCTCAGTCATCTCTCCTTACTCTTTTCATGTGGTAAGTGAAATCTTATGTACTATAATGTAACAGGCTACCGCTAGCAAGCAGCTAACCATGTCCCTTTAGCAGCTCGCGTTATTTTATTAGAACACGCATTATTTGTTTTCCGTGCCTTTCTGAATACAGACACCAACCCATCCCTGCACATCACATTCCCTGCATAGCCTGGAACATAACATTTATTTCCACGATCTGCCATTTTCGCTATTATCCTCGCTTGTTTCTTCACAATACCTGCAGAACTTCTGATGATTTGGCTGTGCTGGTTCGGCTGGCGGCTGGCATAGAACATGGGCGGGTATATGCAAATGTTGGGGCTGTAACTATTAGTGATCCCAACTGTAACGTCACAGTCGTGTTATGTTCTGATTCGCCTATTTTTCAGTGGGCTTCGTCTCCCATTCTCAGTTCGTTCTGCCACTTGTCTAGAGAAAAAGGACAGAAGCAGCAGTTGTTGGTGGGTGGCCACCCCTACCCTCCCCTGCGTTATTGCATAAATATTTTTAAATGTGTCAAACCGAAAAAAATTATCGCCCGCATTCACCACGGCGTTTAATTTTGACACCACTATTAATATCATTTAATTAGATTGTGCCACTGTGTAACGGCGCCGTTCCGGGTGGATGACGTAGACTCGGTGTTGCGCATGCGATGCTCAGAAGTGACGAACGCGGAAGCGCAGGGGAGAGTAAAAAAAAAAACAATGTAATGATAGAAGTACAAAATGAGGATTTGTTAAGAAGAATGTCGAGGATTTGGTTGGTGACGTAGCGACCAGGAAGCTTAAAAGCATGTGCGGTGGCTTTTTGTCATTCAGCAAGTGCTCTGGGTGTGTGTCAGTCGCTATCTGTTGTGAGTCTTACTTAGTGTTGTTTGTCCACTTATAAGTTCCATTATGTAAAAGCTTCAGCAAAAAAGAAGCATTTGGGCTAGAGCAGGTAGCGTTTAGGCTGTGTGTTCCTCTCTGCCCGCGCTATATTTCGGGTGGGGACACACACAGTTTGTGTGTTGTCTGCTTGAGAGCGAAGCACGCAGAGTCAGCTCTCGAGGGAGTTACTAAACCTGAGTAATCTAACGAAATACATTACTGATTACTTTTTAAAGCATGTATTTTGTAATCTGTAATGAAATACATTTTAAAAGTAACCTTCCCAGTCCTGGCTACGGTCCCCCTAAGCGAGGTCTTCCTACTACAAAACAGACCCTCAGCCGGTGGATAGTGGATGCCATCTCCATTGCTTATGAGTCCTCTGATCTCCCTTCGCCTTTAGGGGTCAAGGCTCATTCTACTAGAAGTGTGGTGGCCTCCAAGGCCTTGTTAGCAGGTGTTTATGCAGGACATCTGCAACGCTGCGGGTTGGTCCACGCCCCTCACGTTCATCAGGTTCTATGGCCTAGATATGCGAGCCACTCCTGGCTCTTCTGTTCTCTCACTCTAGCTGTGCTCTTCCACAGTAGGCAGGGATTTGTAAGTCTGGCGGCGTGGGCATACTAGTGATCATTAAGTTTTGAATATGGATATTTTTCTTACAAAAACGCATCAATTCGCTACAGATGTATTCGGTGAAAATATAGTCCGGGTGAAAGATTATTCTTGTAAGCATTATAGATAGTTTGTGTTTCTGGAGTAGAACCAAACTTTATTTTTCTTAAAGGGGTCATATGATGCAATAACAGTATTTTGTGTATTTTGGTAATGAAATGTTTTTATGCGGTTTAAGGTTAAAAAAACCCTTATTTTCCACCATTCTTATTGTTTCTATTTTACCCCGCCTTTTTGACTGCGTTTATTTTTACAAAGTTCCTCGGTCTGAAAAGCGAGGTTGTGCCTCTATTGGCCAGCGATCTAGTGTGTTTGTAGTGCCGAGTAACCTCAAGCTGTGTACGTAAATGTTACGTCCCTTCCATAAAACTGTGATGGCCATGTCCCGGCAACGATGAAACAAAAACATTTGGCATTTGTTGCGTCCAGTGGGGACTTAATTTCGGATTATAATGACTTATACTGTCTTTTTACACTGTGTTGCATCGCGCCGCGTAAACATAAAACCATGTCTGCATTTGTAATCGGAGAAACGACAAACAACAAGCGCTACTCTACACTGCTCAAAACTCGCGTTTTAATCAACAGTGGAAAATTCTTTAAATATGAAAACGTATTTACAGACTGTGAGTAAGAACAGCCGGCATTGTAGCCTACTCTACCAGGATCAGTAAACAGTAAACTGCGCTGCACACATCTGAATCTTTGGTTTGAACTGTTCTGGAACAGTGTTTTAAATGCAACTTAACCACTGATTTCTATTCGTGTCCTCTTTTGGAATGCCAAACAAAGTATTTTTGCTTTCGCAACGAAACACACAGCGTCTTCACAACATGGCAGCAGCAATAAAGTTACGCCTTCTTTCTTTGCGTGAACATTTGAGGGATGTTATGCAAATCTTCCCACATCGTGACGTAGACCTTGGGATGTTTAAAAGAGGTGTTTAGGAGGGCGTGGACAGTCTTCACTTTTACTAAGCCGTAAGTAGGTCAAGTGCAAATGATAATCACCTGTGTCTCGTTTCAGTAATTGGTGTGGAGAGACCGAATAAAAGGGGCCACCTGGAGCATGGAAGGCAGAGAGAGAGACTGACTGGGAACGCGAGCCACCCGGGAAACCGGGCTACTGGAGCAAAACATATATAGAGCTGTATTCTGAGTTATTGACGGAGAGTTTGAATGCGCAGTGAGCACCTTGTTCTGTTGTATTTACTGAGAGACTTTAATAAAAACTCGCGTCCCAGTCCGCCGACCCTGTCTATCCTTCATGCGGTGGAGCCACTGCAGGGGCGCGTGGTCCAAACAGAGGGTGAACTCCCGTCCCAGGAGATAATAGCGGAGGGTGAGAACAGCCCATCGGATGGCCAAGCATTACTTCTCAATGGTGCTGTACATCGTCTCACTCTTTGAGAGCTTCCAACTGATGTACAGCACTGGCCGTTCCTCCCCCGCTATCTCCTGGGACAGGACCGCGCCCAGCCCCCTGTCCGACGCGTCTGTCTGCAACAAGAAAGGGAGAGAAAAGTCAGGAGAGTGTAATAGCGGTCCGCCACACAGAGCAGCCTTTACCTGAGTGAAAGCCTGCAGGCACTGCTCCTTCCACTGGACCGGGTTTAGGGCTTCCTTTTTAGTGAGGTCAGTCAGAGGCTGGTGAGGTCCGAATACTTAGGTACAAACCTCCTATAATATCCCACCAGCCCCAGGAACTGCCTCACCTCCTTTTTAGTCTTGGGCCTCGGACAGGTCGCAATTGCCACCATCTTATTAATTTGGGGACGCACCTGCCCATGACCCAAGTGGAAGCCCAGATACCGTACCTCCACACACCCAACCGCACACTTTTTCACACTTTGGCCGTTAGCCCAACCCGCGGCATTGGATACGCGTCGAACTTCGACACAGCATTCACCTTGCGGTAATCCACACAGAACCGGACCGAGCCGTCCGTTTTGGGCACCAAAACTATCGAGCTCGTCCAATCACTGTTGGATTCCTCTATTACCCCCATCTCTAGCATTGCGTCTAATTCAGTCTGAACTACTTTTTTTTTGTTCAGGCAGCCGATACGGCCGGCTTGCCACCACCACGCCCGGCTCGGTCTCAGTGTGGTGCTGGATGAGGTCTGTGTGACCAGGCAGGGGCGAGAACATATCTGCAAATTCTGCTTGCACCTTGGCCACGTCAGTGAGTTGGGAGGGTGAGAGGTGATCTCCTCCTGGGGCCAGAGCAAGAGATTGGCTTTTGGTGTTCACTTCTGGCCCGAGATCTTCCTCTCCGCTCACCGCCATCGCCAGCATCACTGATTCCGCCTTGCTCCATTTTTTAAGGAGATTGAGGTGGTAAATCTGATGTGCCCCACTCCTGTCTGTTCATACTACCTCATAATTTAGATCTCCAACTCGTCGTGTGACCTCAAAGGGTCCTTGCCACTTGCAGCGTAATTTGGAACTAGAAGTTGGGAGTAATACGAGTACTTTCTCTCCCGGTGAAATTCCCGTAATCTGGCTCCTCTGTTGTACAACCGGCTTTGTTTGCCCTGAGCCTGCAACAAATTCTCCATAGAGAGCTGCCCCAAAGTGGGAGTTTTGTTCTCAGGTCCAGTACATACTGAATTTCACTTTTACTGTCCGAAGGTCCGTCCTCCCAAGTTTCTCTCAGGACGTCTAGCACCCCGTGGGGCTGACGCCCATAGAGAAGCTCAAAGGGGGAAAACCCCGTGGAGGCTTGGGGGACCTCGCGCACGGCAAACCAGCCATTTGTCCCAATTTTTGGCGTCTTCGTGAACGAACTTCCGAATCATGGTTTTTAATGTGCGATTAAATCGTTCAACCAGACTGTCTGTTTGTGGGTGATAAACGCTGGTGCGAATCGATTTAATGCCCAAGAGTTCGTAAAGTTCGCGGAGAGTCCGTGACATAAACGCCGTGCCTTGGTCGGTGAGAATCTCTTTCGGGATTCCCATCCGGGAGATTAGATGAAACAGGGCCTCCGCTACACTTTTCGCGTAAATGCTGCGGCGTGCCACTGCCTCTGGGTATCGCGTTGCATAATCCACTAGGACTAATCCAAAGCGATGCCCCCGTGCAGATCGTTCTAATGGCCCGATGACGTCCATGCCAATTCTTTCGAAGGGGACCTGCATAAGAGGGAGAGGGCACAATGGTGCTATTGGGGTGGCCAGGGGGGTTCACCAGCTGACACTCACGACAAGACACGCACCACCTGCGCACGTTCTCGTGAATGCCCGGCCAGAAAAATCGGGTCATTAGACGATTCAGTGTCGCTGTTTGCCCCAAATGCCCGGCCATCGGATTACAGTGAGCCGCCTGGAAAAGCATTTCCCGACGGCTTTTTTTTTGTACCAACAATTGGGTTGTATCTTTTTTTGTCTGAGTGTCTTGGGTCACTCGATACAACCGGTCTTTTACAATAGCAAAATAGGGATAGGAGAGCGGTCGAGCCGGTTGGAGAAGCTGCCCGTCGATGGAACGGACCTGTTCAATAGCATTTTTGAGCGTTTCGTCCTGGGGCTGCTCCAGGGGAAAATCATTGCACATTGTGAGGGTTCTCCTCTCAACAGCGCTCAGTTCCCCTTGGTCCCGGCTCAGCTTCTCCCACCTGAGCAACCGCCCCCCTCTCCCGCGCTCTTTCCTCCCAAGAAACACCCGCACATACATGCCCCAATAACGCCTTAAAACCTGGCAAATTTGTTCCCAAAATTAGCGGATGTCTGAGGTGCGGGCTAACTGCCACCTCTACTCTATGCTTTTGTCCCCGAAATTGAATAGCCACCGACATTAAGAGGTAGTTCACCACGTCCCCATGCACACACCAAACCTTAACCATGCGGCTCTTATCCAATGCCTCCGGCTGAATCAGGCTTTGATGAATTGAGGTTTGGTTACATCCTGAATCCACCAGAGCCCAATAGGTACCCCCCTTAGTATTCACAGGTATCTGGTACAGGCCAGCTTGATCGGGGGCAGCCTGCTGGGCATCCGGGACCCGGATCAGTGTCCCCACCTCCATCCTTGGACACCGATCAATAAAATGGCCTGGGTCCCCGCAACGGCAGCAGGCCCAGGCCTCCCCGCCACCCTAGTGGCAGGAGGTGGGTCAAGGAATTGGTGTGGAGAGAGTGGCGGAACGGGAGCTGCCGCCGGGCTGCTGCTTGCCGGACCCTCTGGGTGGCTATGGGTTCTGTCCCTGGACCACCCCTCCAGCGGGGTGGGGCTCGTGGGGGCAGATTCCCTCGGGACCTGGGGAAAGGGACAGGTTTGGAAGGCAGACGCACGGCTCCAGCACCACTCGGTCGATGATTTCCTCAACGTCGCTTGTCTCGGCCATCAGCCATCTGCGGCAGGCATCCCGGAGCTGTTGTGCCATCACGAAGGGTCGGCCCCCCTCCGTGGCCGACCCGCTGGAGGATGGCGCGCTTGAGGTCCTTGTAGACCAGGAGGTTCTGGACTGGCAGTTGTTGTGCGGCGACCTGTGCTTCCCCCGATAGCAGGGGGATGAGCTGCACTGGCCAGTCCTCCTCGGGCCACCCACCAGCCTCCGCCGACCTCTGAAAGAGGTCCAGGAACACCTCAGGGTCATCCTGGGGCCCCATCTTGTGGAGAGGCACGTGGGTGGGTGGTGCTGGGGCAGATGTCGTTCCCGCAGCCCGAACCTCCCAGTCAATCCAGCTCCGGAACTGCTCGCGGTCTTCCTGCTGAGCTTGGATGAGGGCATGGAACCGCCACTCCTGGTCGTCCCTCAAGCCCAGCAGCACCTGATGGTGCTCCTGGTGAAGACCCGCGAGCGATTGGATGACCTCCACAAATGGCGATCCTGACGGGGACTGCATGCCGGCGTCGGCGTTCTTCTTCCTCCCCGGGTTTAGGCACCAGTGTGATATGGTTCAAGAGGGAGGAAGGAAGAAGACAGGGTCGGCGGACTGGGATGCGAGTTTTTATTAAAGTCTCTCAGTAAATACAACAGAACAAGGCGCTCACTGCGCATTCAAACTCTCCGTCAATAACTCAGAATATAGCTCTAAATATGCTTTGCTCCAGTAGCCCGGTTTCCCGGGTGGCTCGCGTTCCCAGTCAGTCTCTCTCTGCCTTCCATGCTCCAGGTGGCCCCTTTTATCCGGTCTCTCCACACCAATTACTGAAACAAGACACAGGTGATTATCATTTGCGCTTGACCTACTTACGCACCGCTCGTCTCCTGCCTCTCTCTCCCGGTGCAGACCTCGCTGAACCACATTCCCCTCGCCACAGCTAGTTTCAGCCCGACGCAGTTGTCATTTTCACGTCCTGCGCCATGTTGTTTTAAAGGGTCTATGATGCATTCATTTTTTTTTTTTTTTTTCGCACACCTGGCTTTAAGGGGATGGGAGATGAGACTCTATTTGGTTTATTCACGTTATGCCCAAAACACCCCCATTACTCATTAAGAGCATAGGACAACCCTTTTAGACCATGCGCCGGGCATGCCGATCGTTTTTCCCAAAACGGTTGGCAAAAGTGGATTCGGACACGCCCTAAGTGCACCTGCGCCGTGCACTTTAGACCTTGCGCTTAGATCGTTAAAATAGAACCCTAGACCAGGTTTTTGTTGGTCAATGGCGCAGTCTATTTGAGTTACCTCAAAATAGCAACACGCCAGCAATGCGCCTGAACACACCTCGTTTTCAGACCAGCACGCCCACTGGCTCACAAATGGGTGCAAATGCATTTGCTATTTAAACAACGTGGCACAGGACGTGAAAATGACAATTGTGTTGGGCTGAAACTAGCAAAAAACACTTGCGTCGTGCCTGGTGCCGCATTGCGCCAAGTGTATGTCAGCCCTCGTTGAAAAGCACCATTTCTTCGTCTGTGATTCACCTCGCTTTTTCGTATCGCGCTTAGTGTGAAACAGCCTTTAGACTTGTACTGACATGTATTGGCATGGATACAGTATAAAAAATAACTTTATAAAAAGTACATTGAGACTTTGTCATTTAAAAAAAAAAAGTACTATAAGTAAAAATACTAAAGTAAACTTTCTGAATGTGGAAAATAATTAGTGAGTGCAGAGTTTATACATTTTAGGCCAAAAACAACTGGCCATCTTATTTTTTCATTAAACTGTATTCATCTTAAAAATAGCAGTTTTAACAATCAACATTTTTATAGGATTTTTTAGGAATTGCCAAATGACACAAAAGATAAACTTAAAAAAAAGTAAAAATATGTAACCAATTATCATATGACATTCAGGTAGTACCACATGACAACTACTTTGTTTCATGTAATAAATGTTGTCATGGAATGCTAATGACAATTCCATGCACTATAATTATCTTTTAATACCACAGAATTGTTCATGTGAAAAAAAATTACACTTTCAGTATGAATTTTATGTAAAATTGGCAAGGGCAGGGGGATTTGGAGACACATGTCATTGGGAAGTGATACAGAAAGCATGCAATAAACTCTGAAAAGAATAATAAATGGACTACCTAATTTCTCTAGAGGATTCATTAATGAAAGTCATTCTTCAACATAATGTTAGATAAAAAATAGAATTTATTTGCAACAATACATACTGTATGGAACAGCAATTTCTATTTATCCATCTGTTTTGCGACATGTGTCCCTTTACTTTTTTCTCCCTGTTTGTCCCTCTGTCCTCATGCCACCTGATTTTTATCTAACCTTTATTTTGCTCAACTTCCATAGTGACTCTTTGTGATGAAAGTCAGATGCCACTACAAGACTCTAAACTCACAGTGTCTGCACTTTTTTGCCCTTTTGTCCTGAAACCAGCAACACCAGCAATCCAGGTCTGCTGCTGTCTGAGTCTCTTACATTGGATCTAAACAGCAGTGATGTGCAGGGTGGAAAACCATAATTTCTGACAACTGTTGTTATGCTACATACACCCTGTCATACATTTAAATATTGTGTATTTTTACATGTGAATGTGAATTTCTGCATGTGCATGTGAATTTCTGATATCAAGTAGCCTAAATATTATTCTCTCAGATCCCCTCTTTGGATATCTCACAGAATTTTTGGTTTTCCAACCTGAGACTTACGACTGTAACTTGGGTTTTCTACCCCACAGCATTTAAGTGCATCAAGACCACCCCAAGGGAAGATGCTCTTAATATGTTTTACTGCAGTCTGAACCATCCTTTAACCCCTCCATTATCCAGAAACACTTTATATACTGCAACTCTGCTAAATCTTCAGTGTAAAGTGTTGCTACTCTATACACAGTGTTTTGTCATGACTCCAGCTCTGTTCTGACAGTTTAGCTTAGGTGCACAATTTTTGTTAAAAAAAAAGAAAAAAGACTGGAGTCGTGTGGATTACTTGTTGATTATTGTGATGTTTTTATCAGCTGTTTGGATTCTCATTCTGATGGCACCCATTCACTGCAGAGGATCCATTGATGAGGCTAATACTAAATTTCTCCAAATCAGTTCCTATGAATAAACCAACTCATCTACATCTTGGATGGTCTTTAGGTAGGTTCATTTTCACCAAATGTTCATTTTTCGGTGAACTATACCTTAAAAAAATTATAATAATATGTACACTTCTATAACTGTTGGTAACACCACTGGCATTCTGTATATATATACTGTAGTTCTCTTTTTTATCTTATCTCTATCCATATATATGTTATTGATAGGAAAATTGAGAGCAAATGAGGCAAAGATAAGATCCGCAAGTGATGCAATGGATTTTGATTTTGATTTGAACTTGTGTCATCATACAAGCAGACAGAGGAATATGTCAAAGTTTGTGTGCTACCTGTTAAGGCCACGGCACTGACCCCCTTTTTTTTCTTTTCAGCAAAATGCAGCCTCCACCAGTCAGTGGCCAAAAGCCAAAAGTTATTTGGAAATCTTCATTCTGGAGTTGGTTAAAAAAATTCTAATGTACAAAATATTAGGGGGGGGAAATTATAATAGGATGTATCCCATTTAATGATCATGAGAATATAATAGTACAATCCTTTTTTTCAGAGGGCATGTACTGCTTGGCATAAAAGACATGTTTTTTAAAAAATAAAATAAAAGTCCCTTTATCACCGACTGAAGCAAAAATAAATACAGAAGACATACATAGGTCTAAAAACGAACATAAAGAACCTTATCCTGCTGTGATAATTTACTGACTGTTAGTAGGGGTATGTGAAAGCTCATATAATTACGCTTTGTATTGTATACAAAGCAATTTTATGTTTTTCAACAACATAATTTCAGAAGTCTTAAGGAAAAGTGGTGAGAATTGGGAACTGTCTATCTTCCACGCTAACTCTGAGGACAGGTGCTCCACAGGGTTGCGTTCGACTGTATTGCCAGACACAGCACCAACATCATCTTTAAGTTCGCTGATGACACCTCCATCGAATGGTGATAAGTCAGCCTACAGAGATTAAGTAAAAACACTATAAGTGGTGCAAAGATAGTAACCGCTGTCTCAACATCAGCAAAACTAAAGAGATGATAGTGGACTTTAGGAGGAGGCAGGTAGACAGCCACACCCCCGTACACATTGACGTAAATGCTGTGGAAAGTGTCGGGAGCATCAAGTTCCATTCATTCCAAATCATTGCTGACCCCAGTCACCCAGCACACAACCTGTTTATCAAACTGCCATCAGGCAGGCGGTACAGGAGTATTCAATCCAGAACCAGCAGATTGAAGAACAGCTTTTACCTACAGGCCATCAGAACTCGATACACTCTGTAATGCTCACCACACTCCTTACAAATATGTATACAACACATATACCTCATGAGGACTATATTTCTTTACAAAGATCATTTGCACTTTTGTTTTTTTGGTTTGTAGTATTGCACTAATGTAGAATGCCAAGGCCTTAAGCTAAGCATTTCAATGTGCACATTTTCACTGACATTGTACACATGATAAAAAACTTGAAACTTGAAAAATAACCCCAGTAAATTGTAGGTGATGGAAAAAAGCATTTGTATTTCATTGATGCTTCTGTATAAGATCTGACACAACTAACCTTGATACATTTCCTCTGGGCGTGTAATCAACAGTCCAAGTAAAACTGTGACAGCTTTGAGACTCTTGATATAACATCTCCCAACTGCCAGAAGTGTCTTGGGAGGACACAGAAGCATCCCTGATTTCAATACTCTTAATACAATCACTTTGATAATTTCATTACAAATGACTTTATAACTAGATTAAAGGTGCAAAAGTAATAAAATGCCCCATTTGGCTTTTTGCTTTTTAAGATCTTATAATCTTGATTCTTTAAAAGTGTCACTTATTACTGTCACATTGTATAATGGATTCATTTAAGCAGGACTTTTACATTACACAGTGGTCATCAAGTGTCATGTAACATACCAGCTGAATTATTCAACAAACTAAAAAAAATATATAAAAAAATAAAAGGATCATTATTTTGTTATTGAAAATTAAATATTACAATAATTAAAACTATTAAAATAATGACATCAAAGATAGTCTTGGATTGAAAACAAGTTTGCTACCTTTGGTTGTTTTACATGCTTACACTGCAGTATCTTGGTAAAGAAGAGTTGAATGAGACACATGTAGACATCAGATAGCCAGAAAAACATTGGCTTTTGATGATGTAATGGACCCCCAGGATCACAGATAAATACAGTCATCAGCAGTGATCTTTTGTCATCGCAGTATAGAGATTACAAGTGTAGCTCCCTGCATGTTATTTCCCTTGACACCTTCTCCTAATCGACACCACAGGAGAGGGGAACCATAACATAAAAGGTCCTATTTATAATTAAGTGATTATTATATAACACATATATTTTATTTTATTTATTATTTTTTAAGAGCCTCTTCTGCTCGTAGGGCTACACTAACATTCAAGTGATACACAACCAAGTTCTTTTGAACTTGTTGTATCATGGTTAAGCAGCAAAAACTGTGTTTATATATTTATATATATACACACACACACACACCACAATACGAAAGTAATCTAATCTTATTACTCTTGGATTCCTTCAAGGCCACATATGCAAATAAAGTAAAAAAAAAGTGATATCGTCAAAAATACTTCTATTTATTATGGATGTGATGCAAAATATAAAATATTCACGAAAATGCCATATAGTTGTAAGTATGCTGTAATGCTCTGCTAGTATGAAACCAGGCACAAGGCCACAGTGCGAGTGTAATATTGCGTTTATACAACAGTTTCGTGTCACTGGTTAAATAAAAAGAGCAACAACGGATTCTTTAAAAACCCCTCCTTTGTGTGGAACTTCTTCCTGCCGCCGCGGTTCAAATCTCAGGTTGACAATTTAACAGCTGAGCCCAAGGCTCTGTTACTAATTCGAAAACGTCACTTTAGAACTAGCAATGAAGAAATGCTGAGTTGCTTCATTAAAATCTTTTTTTAAAATTTTTTTTGGGGGGTAAAAAATTATTACTACTGTAGTTTAAATGGCACTGGATTATTTATAGTAGAGTTTTATGAGAGATATTGACTGAGCGAGTGTGATTACCTGCATCTGATACAGCATTCATTCTTCAGCTCAATCTCATATTCATAATAAAACAGTTTGAATGTCCGCTGAAGAAAGCAATATCTTTGTTGTACTTTCCTTTCATCTGTTAAGGGTGATTTCCTATGACAGCGCTGCTCAGTGCATTTGTAAGCTTACAAAGGTGTTGTTCAAAGTAAAATTAACTTACTTGTTTACGACCCTGTTTCAGTCTCTTTCAATATAAAAGTCTATACTGCCGACTCGTAAAAACAGTATCTTTTCTCCATCTAATGGTAGAATAACGTAACTAAAATCACCATCAAGAACATCACACACCGTTTCTCAATGCAATACTATTATTATTTATATAAAATATTATTTATTTAATAAATTGAATCGTAAACATTTAATACAACAACCACCCCATCATCACAAGACAGCGCTCTGGACAAAACCATTTAAGTTATATTACTTTAGACTTTTTGCTCTCAAGCCAAAACTTTTGCTCTGGAAACAAAATAATAATTAATCAGACCAAAGACTGCCCATGATATTTACCCAAACGATTATATCTCATGTTTAACCATATAGAGACAGCAGACACAAAATTTTGCTTCAACATTTTGGACATGTGGCTCCAGGCCGTCAGCATCCATTCCCGCTCATGAACACGCTGAGAAGCAGCCTTTACCTCCTGCCCGATCTTCGGATTTGCAGCTGGCAGATTATAATATTTATTAAATTATTGTGGGTTTGGGCATCCGCCATGACACTCGCTGTGAGAAATAAACCGCAGGCGTGAGGTACATGGTGAAACGGTTTAGGGCTTTGTTTCACTCTATATCACCACTCTTTCAGCAAATCAGATTCGGGCACCTACAGAACTTTATATTTATATATATATACAGATATTATCTTATATATATATTATATAAAATTTTGGAGCTGGCATTTTTTCCTTCAAAATCTATCCTTATCCAAATTAGAATAGCAAATCAAACTAATTTACAATTTAATAACACCAGCAACAAAAAGCCAGGTGTTTAAAGATGTTTATAATAGAGACTTTATAAAACCCCAGAGATCATGTTTTCACAGTTTTTTGTTTACAGAATCAGAGCAAAAATTTGCAAATGCAGACTGTTTAATTTCCGTTACACAGGACGAACCATGTGCCTGGTGCGATTTGCCACATAAAATGTATTGTATGGCTCTGAAGTAGATATTTTTGAGCAGTTCTATTTGGAACAACACAACATGACGCAACATGATTGTTTTCCCTCTGGAACACACTGTTAATGAATGCAATTAGAAAAGAGCTGAAAGGTTTTCAATATGACACCATCATGGGATGTCCCTTCTGCACAAATTTCTGGTCTACTAAAGTTGTGCTGTGGTCAACTGTAAATGCTGTTATTGAGAAGTTGACATGACCAGGGGGAGCTCAGACACAATGTAATACGTTTACTGAGCAGTGGCCCCTGCTGAAAGGTATAAAATCCTCTAATCAAACTGCTGGAAAGCAATTCTGTCCCAAAACTGTTCATTAGGTTAGGAGCATCGGGTGATGGGTTTCCGTCTATGCAAATACCTCAAATCTAAATTTTAGACTGGGGTGGTGTAAAGCTCACTGGTACTGAACATTGGATAAGTGGAAATGCATTTTCTGTCTGATGAATTTGAGTCTGGTGAATGTCAGGGGGACATCACAAAATTTTAAATTGTGAAAAAGAATATTCTGGGGCTGCCCATAGTTTTACATGACTTTGCGGATCTGCCTTTGTGGCAGACCTCCCCTGAGAGATGTATTTTCTTGTTCTAGCATGACAATGCCTTAATAATCACATTGCACTGTGACATGGGTGTGGAGGAACTTCACAAGAATGCAGAGAGACCAGTTAAATGAATTGGAACAGAGACTGTTAGCTTGTCTTGGCCAAATCAGGCAATGTTTTAATTAACCCACAGTTTTAATATTATGATTATTTGATTCTGTTTTAATATCTTTTGCCACATTCCTAACCAAATCTTTTGTGTAAAAGTTGTTGATAAAAGAGCACGGAGCGAGGAACGAGGAGACGCAGAGTCGAATTCAAACTTATAGACTTTAAAGGGATCATATGGTGCTGCTAAAAAGAACATTATTTTGTGTATTTGGTGTAATGAAATGTGTTTATGCGGTTTAAAGTAAAAAAAAAACATTATTTTCCACATACTGTACATTATTGTTTCTCCTCTATGCCCCGCCTTTTTGAAATGCGTTGATTTCTACAAAGCTCATCGGTCTGAAAAAGCGAGGTGTGCCGTCATTGGCCAGCTATCCAGTGCGTTGTGATTGGCCGAACACCTCAAGCGTGAGACGGAAATGTTACGCCCCTCAACATACTGTTGATGCCGTGTCCCGGCCGGAGCGACGAGAAAAAAACATTAAAACCCATTACAAACGAGGCATTTGTTGCATCCAGTGGGACATAACTACTGATTATAATGACTCATACTGTCTTTTTAAGCGTTGCGTTGAATCGCACCGCGTAAACATAAAACCATATCTGCATTTGTGATCAGAGAAATGACAAACAACATGCGCTACTCTACACTGCTTAAAACTCTCGTTTGAATCGTCAGTGGAAAATCCTTTAAATGAAAACTTACTTACGTGATCAGAACTGCCGGCATTTTAGTCTAAAGTTACTCTTCCAGGATCAGTAAACAGTCCTCCATAAACTGTGCTGCACACATCTGATCTTTGGGTTAAACTGTTCTGGAACAGTAAATACAACTTAACCACTGATTGTAGTCGTGTCCTCTTTTGGAAGAAAAAGTAGCAAAAAAAGTAGTTTTGCTTTCACAACAAAAAACACAGCGGCCTAGCGTGAGCGGAAGCCCTGCTTAAGGCGTGAGCTGAGGCCGGGCTGAGTGACAGAGGCGGCGGGGTCGAGACCTACGCGTGGCGGCGCATCCGCCGAAGGAAGCGGCAGCACATGTGACGCCCCTAAGCTTCGTCCATGGTGAAAGCCGGTCCGGTGATCCACAGCACTAAGTTGATTTATTCCCTCAGTGACCAGCACGGATCAGCTCTATTCATGACTGCCCCCCCGGGGAATTTTTTTGTCCTGTTTTGGAAGACCAAACAAAGTATTTTCGCTTTCACAACGAAGCACACAGCATTTTCACGACATGGCTGCAGCGTCAACAATACTACAGTGAGAATAAAGTTACGCCTTCTTTCTTTGCGTGAACATTTGGGCTGTGTTATGCAAATCTTCCCATATCGTGACGTAGAAATGTGGGGGCGTGTAAGAACGAGGTGATTTAGGTTTGTGTGGCTGACTCTTAACTTTTATAAGAATATCTCTTTGGATTTAGACTTTAGTCTGTGCAACTTTACAGATCTTCTTTATGCACCAAGAGCTTATAACGCTCACACAGAGAAAGGAAAAATTGAAATCGCATCATATGACCCCTTTAATAATATCCAAGGACACAGGAAAACACACGTAGCAAAGGTAGACATGAACAATTCCAGACAAGGGAGAACAGAAAGGGGTAGAACTAAATTGGGCAGATAACGAGGGGCAGACAGGTGAGAAGTATAACTAATCACAAGGAACACGTGGAACAAATGGAACTAAATGAGGACAGGAACTGGAAGGACCAAATACGTGCATAAATAAACATATCAGGACCACAGTGAAACAACAAAAACCGACATAACGTGCACCACACACACACACACACACACACAGTTTTGTTTTTGTGAAAAGTGGGGACATCCCATAGGCGTAATGGTTTTTATACTATACAGACCGTATATTCTATTGCCCTTTACCAACCCTACCCCTAAACCCACCCCTTACAGGAAACTTCCTGCATTTTTAGATTTTCAAAAAAAACCATTCTGTATGATTTTAAAGCGTTTTGAAAAGTGGGGACATGGGGTAATGTCCTGAAATGTCCTTCTCCTTGTAATACCTATGTCATCCCTTTGTCATTATACAAATGTATGTCCTCATTTTCCACAAAAACAACGCGCACAACACACACACACACACACACATACACACACACGTGCACACACACACACAAGGACAAATTCACCAAACAGTTTTGCCCCTTTTTTACAATTCAGCATGTGTATATATATATATATATAGTTATACATCAAATCAAATCAAATGTAAGACTTTTTCATGTTTTTGAAAGAGGTCTCACCATGGCTGCATTTATTTCATCATAAATACAGTAAAACTGCAAATTGTGAAGAGGAAATTTAAACATGGTCTTCTATGTATATATTTTAAAATGTAATTTATTGATGGAAAGCTGGATTTTCAGCAGCCATTAATCCAGTTCTCAGCATCACATGATCCATCCAAGAAATGCTCATGAAACATTTCTTATTATTACCAACGTTGAAAACAGTTGTGCTTTTTCATGTTTTTGTTGTGATACATTTTTACAGGATTCTTTGAATAGGAAGTTCGAGCAAACAACATTTATTTTAAAAACTGTAAGATCTTGGTAACAATGTAAACTACTCATTTAATGTTTCCTTGCTGAATAAAACTATTAATTACAAACTTTTTTCACCAGTATAGTCGATACATACTGTAAGAGACTGCTTACATCACTTCCATGAATGTTTTTTTCTAGCATCCTCCATCACCCCAAAAAGAAAGACAAATCTGGACAAAATCTTGGACAAGACCAGTCTGCACAGAAACATGTTTCATTCACACAGTGAAACAATAAAAAATAAATTGTTTCTATTATTAAAAAGAAAATGTATTGTTGGATCTGTTCCACTGATGGCCATGGTTAACACCTTATAATCATGAACCAGTAGCTATTAAATTCAGTTATTAAATATAATTAAATATCGAATTTCTTTTCTATATTTAGCACCAACAATGGCATCAGCTGAATCATCTTATTCAGCATCTAATTTCACGTGCTTAGTGAATAAGACTTTGAATATATATTCAAATGCCTGCATTCAAATGTAATGCCTCATCTGGAAGGCTGGTTTTGCACATATGTTTGTATGTATAGAACCAGCCTGCAAGATGGATGCACTGTGCAAATTGTAGCCAGCACAAATATTGTGGGCACATTTCCACCATGATCAAATTTGCAGAATTAGTTTTTCTGGGCTGGGCACTAAAGTGTGTGCAAATAAATGCCACTATCAGGCTGTAATTACCTCTTAACAGTCATTCCCAACCCAAAAAGGAAAACCCTCTTGAAATGTTAGTTCACCTCTATTGGTGATGTAGTTCGGTAACAAGCTGGCGTTTTTCATCATGCTGCTTTGTGAACCCTATGCTGCAATGTCAGTAGTAAATAATCTACTGTAGAGCTGCCATTCATGTCATTCACAGTCCCTGCTTCTGATTGTGTTTGCAATGCTGCTTGTTAGAGCAGGAAGCAGTACATTTCACATTTTAGTCTTCTTACAGTTTATTTTTCCTGTTTGTTAGCTCGGTGAGCAGTGCACTTCAACAGTTCAGACTGTGCTCCTCTTTGACCCCACCATTACAAGCAAAGATGAAAAATATGGCTCTCTACACATGAACTCCATTACACTCTCCAAGTTGTCTGTGTAGGTGTACCTTCTGCATCATCAGCACCTTCTGAAAAAGCTTGGTACTTAATATTCTCTTGTGTCTGTGTACCTGTCACTTGTGCTATTCAGCAAGAAAATGTATGTGTGTTAATTTATGTGACACATTCGCCCCTCATTTCTTATTACTGCTGTGGTGCAAGATCAAATAAAAAAATATATATATTTAAATGTTTTTTTTTCTCACCCATCTTAATGAACCACAAATAAATCTATAACTTTAAAATCTAACTTGAAATGTTCATGACAGAAATGTATGGAAGCTGTTTCTACATTACACTACAGATAAAAATTTGTAAAAGATAGGATTTTGAGGTTAAAGAAATAATTTACAATTCTGAGAAATAAATTTGTGTAATGAATCAGCTCATGGGAAATATGAATAATTAACCATAACTAGTTATAATTAATTATGAATATTTTAGATCCGCTGTAGATATTTAGCTGACCTCTCAGGGTCAACTGTCTTGTCAATTCTAAGAACGTTAATTTCCTGGTTAAAGGAAATAACTTTCTTACTGTACAATACTACAAAAGCTTGTAGCATAAATCTGCATGATTAAGTGACTCCGGTTATGAGTAAACAATGAACACGGCAAGTGTGATACAAGTAAGGTTTTATTAACTACATAAACACTTAACTAGTCTAACATACTACATAAACACATTAACTGGTCTAACATCCTACATAAACACATAAACTGGTCTAACATACACATACACACAACAAACACACACACACACACAACACACACACAACACACACACACAACATACAGTTGGTATAGGAAAGGGTTAAAGCTTAACTCAGTACAGAAAGAGACATAAGGAATGAAATTTATGGAACCATTTGCATATTCCGCAGATCTACACCTGAGGGAAACGTCAGATTTTTAGTTCAAACACACCTTTGTAAAATGGTGTAACTGATACTTAATGTATCAAATAATAAGACTAAGTTTGAATACTTGCGAGTCTCGTCTGTCTGAAAGAGATTCCTGATGCAATCTTAAGGTTTCCAGTTGATCTTTGCTGAATTTGGGTCGATGAAAAGAACCAGTTTTGAGTCAGAGAATCTTGATTGAAATGGAAAGGACAAGGCCGAAGCCTGGCACGAGCTTATGATGTTCTGGAGCATTGGAGCGTCTTATCAAAACCTTACAGAACCACCGACTGGGTGGGTCCCTGGAGCAGGGCCTTTAAGGTCGGAGAAGATCCCCGCCTTTCAAGATGGGCTTGTCCAATGAGAAAGATGGAAATTTCCGAGCGGGAGGTGGCAATTGATGGAGGGTTTACGACCCTTTGTCTCTAAACACGGTAATTTGCAAATGGACTTGAATCGAAAATACTAAAGATTCCCAGGACACTAATATATATTGCCTATGCACCAACATATAATATACACACTTGTTTCGATCTTAAGAAGGCGAATTCATAGATACTAAAAAAGGTATAATTACATATAGTGAAAAGATGACAGATTGTGTTTCGATTAGAACCTGCATGCCTAAAATTGTCTAAAAATATCAAAGACAACATACACCACGACCTGAAGGATATGTGTGTTCATTCAAAAGGTTTTCCTATGAATTAATTAGAAGAGAAAGAGTCCTTCCCTTGTGGATTTTCCTTATGGTCAAGGAAGCGATTTTCTTCACCTAAAATCCAGGAGGTCGTAAATGTATCGGGTATCAGCATTGCTATGGAACCAGGGGCCTGTTCAGCTTCCTGGGGTGTTACAGGGTATTTGTTAAATCTAGTTAACAAAATATATATTGTGTGTTTGAATGGTCCAGACGCTACATTTGCAATGACAAGAAATACAGTTTCAACTGCTAGATAAAAGTCACATTGTGACATATAAAGACATGTTCAGAAAGTTGCATTAGTGAGATATGAAGTCACTATTGTGAGAGATAAAGTATTAATTTAAAATATCTTTATAAATAGAAATATCTTTAAAATTGAAAAACACAAAAACACACATGGAAGCACATTGCTAAATTGCAATAAAAAATGGTAATTGAGAGATTTAATAGTGAGGTTAAAATAAGACATAATTTACAATTACGAGAAATAAATTTGCAATTACAAGTTGTAACTGCTAAAGTCACATTGCAAAATTCAAAGCTACATTGTGAAATATAAACATAATTGTGATATATGAATTCACAATTACAAGAAATAAAGTATAATTTGAAAGATACTGTAAAGTTGTATGACATACAGTAAAGTCCCAGGCTTGCATAGAAATATATTTAACACATATTTAAATCACAGTAAAAATAAACATGTCAGAAGTAACTGTCATCTTAAAATAAAAAATTCTTCACAATTATGAGAAATACATTTGCATTAACAAGAAATTAAGTTGCAACTGCTAGATAAAAAGTCACACTGTGACATATAAAGTTGCATTGTGAGTCATAAAGTTACATTTGCAAAATATTAAATAACATTTACGAGAAATAAAGTATCAACTGAAAAATACACTGTCAAAAATACAAATTCTTAAATGCCATTGATGGTTCCATGAAGAAACTTTAAAATCCATAGAACTTTTCCATTCTTCACACTATGAAAAATTGTTCACTAAAAGGTTCTTTGAGGAACCAAAAATGTCTCTTATATGGCATCACTGTGAAACTCCTTTTTTGGAATCTTTATGTTTAAGAGTTGACTGTAAGTTGCCTTTTGAGATATAAAGCTGCATACATCCACAGAAATATCTTTAGAAATGAAAAATAAATGAATAAATAAAATAAAAATACTTCCCCCCCCAGACTTTTTAATTTTTTCTTGTTTTTTTTTTTTTTTAATGCGATTGTATATTACTTTACTCAAGCTGCGGCCTTTTCTTTGTTCTGACAACAGTTTTGGTTTTGCTGGGCTAAGGTGCTTGTTTTGAGTCACGCTTAAGCCTCAGGTATTATATTCAGCACCTCGCCATGGTGCCAAACCTCTCTTAGGGCTTTCAGAACAGAAGAGGTGCATCATGGACTGGATCAACACTTGATTTATGCACCTGGATCATGGATGCCACATCCACACTATCCTGACCTGCTCCACACCTGTCTGCACACTTCTCAGCGCGAGTTTGTATATGTACCTCAAAACGCATCAAATGGAGGTGCATCTAACTAGGGCCATCTGACACGTTTTAACCTTCTCGACTGCTCTTCACTTCCTCCTGGGTACATTTTCATATTACCAACAAGACAGAGTCAGGCTCAATGTATATCCAGCATTCCTCTTGTATTGGTCATAACAAACGTTTAGCTGAAGTGTAAATTTTAATAACAACAGGTAGATCTCATAATAATCCAACAGAAAGATGTTTAACAATTAGTACTTTGCTTTTTTTTTTTTTATAACAACATGAGGTAATTAATAAGGAATATAGAGCAAAATAGGGAACAATTTCAGATGCCTTGGTCTCATAAAATGCAAAGATATTGTGTTGAACAGTCTGAAAATAATTCTCAGAATCTCACTGAAATGGAAAGACAAACACTTGAAGATAATTGCAAAAAGGTATGAAAGTACAGCTTAAAAAAATTGCTTCAGAATTTAACCATCACCTTTGTGTCTCAAAAAAACAAAAACAAAAGCTCTGCACACTGTGAGCTTCACAAACTGCAATTTAAGGTAGGGGATGCCATTCAGGAAGCTATTTGTTTATAAAATCAGCACAATTTTTGCATGCTAACTCACGGTAAAAATCTCAGGCTGATAACGAGTGCTCCTTGTCTTTTAAACCCAGTCCTGCCTGGAGGGGTTCTCCTATTTATGCTGCGCCATATGCATATCAGCCACCTACCAGTGTACATGAACGCCTGTATAACCTCTTTGTGAATGTGTTTATGTTTGCACTTATATTTGTGCACATTGGATATTTTTGGTTCTTTGGACACAAGTGCATATAAAAATGTGCATCAGGAATGTGTTCACCCAGGAGGCTGGAAAGGCATGCATTCTAAAATGTTCAAAAGAGAAAATAATCAAGTGTATAACACCAATATAAATGATAAAATATGACTTCAAATAGTGTTTACAATACTTACTTTTTCTGAAATAACATTGTCAAGTAGTGAGTTTCAAAGCCAGCATCTCCTTTGCTTTCCTTGAGGTCTTAAAGAGACACGAGGGGGTAGCTGGAGAAAGAGAAAAAAAAAGTAATGTAAGAAGCAATGCAAAAAACAATTAAATAAATCTTCAGGCGTAGAACATTATTCTAGTCTCGGATATATTAGATGCACCACTTTTTTAGGATTTGTTAACTGATGAACAAAAATATAAAAAAAAAATAACAAAAATTGAATTTTTTTATAATAACATAGTTATTATTCTTAAAGCAATGTAGGAAAAAATTTAAATGTGAAAAATATAGCTTTGGTTGCTGATAGTTTAAGCCAGTAAATGGTGTTCCATATGTATTAAACCATGTAAACATGAAAAGTAACTGTAACACGAATTTACAATGGAGTAAAAAACAGCAGAAACGTACATAAGTCCAATATGGTACTAATATATTCTGGAATATATATTGCCTGTGAGGTTATGAAAGACTCCTCTTTGTTCATGCATGCTGATTATGCAGACAGGTAATAAGTATTTTTTTTATTCAGTGCAAGGGACAAGCCACAATATTGGACAGTGAAATGACCTTTACTAAAATAATGGAGCTGGATGAACCTTCAACCTCCTTTCAGATAGTTTTCGAAACATACCATAAAGACTCTGTCAAATTGTAATGAGTAAATGAGAATGAAATCTGTATGCGCAATCAAAATGTTTCTCTGTGTGTAACCCTCTCCACACTCTGGTTTGTTTGCTTTTAAAGGTTAAGTGCTTGAATTTGAACCACACCCACTTAGCGCTATGCAAGAGCTATAAATAAGAACATCAACTAAATATTGCACAAGGCAAGAGTGTTGATGCGGTCAGATCTGCCCATATCCTTTATAATACAAAATATAATTCACTTGAACTGAATAGCAAGTTGTTCTGAAGAACGGTCTTTAACAAGGATGCAGACATTATACAAATATACGGCCCCCAAATGTGCAATTAAAATGTAAAAGTTTATTCGTAAGCTAACCCTAATATATTTAAGACACAATATTGCCAGTTATTAGAGGTCTGTTTGTGCTAAGACTGTGAAAATAGTTTTTCAGCCACAGACACAGCAGATCTGCTTGATGACAATCTAACATGGCGTTTTGCATCTCTGAATGCCCCAAACCAAAAGTAAGCGGTTTCAAATGAATGATTCAGTGATTCACTTGTTAAGACAATTATCATGAAGGACTACCCTCCCAACAACCTACATGAAGAATAAATCGCCAAATGAAGCATATGACATTTTTTATTTTTTTACCATATTTTTTTACCAACTCATACAAAATGTGAAAAGCCCCAAGCTGCATTTGGTTTTATATCAAAATCTATGCCAGAACACTAATTGACCCCAATCACAACTTTTGAAAATAAAAGTTCGCCAAAAGTGGAAAATGAAAGAACCATTTTTGGTCCACAAGCCAAGATTTACAAGTCAAACAGTAAAAGAACTATATTCTTAGTGAGGAGAACGCTTTAAAAATCTAAAGAACTTTTTTATGACATAAAGAACCTTTGTGGATGGAACATTAACATGGAAAATGCGTAAAAGTTATTGCCCAATAAGAATCCTTTTAGTTGTAAGTGCTGCAGTTTCAAGGGCCAAACTAACTACTACCAACTAATTAACCCACTGCATCAATCTAAGGTGACCAGGAAAATTCACACGCGAGAATGCTATTTGAAAATACAGCTGTGCATCTCAATAAGATTAGAGGTCATGAGAAAGACATTTTTATTTCAGTAATTCAACTCAAATTCTGAATCTCGTGTATTAAATTATTTCAATGCACACAGACTGAAGTAGTTTTTTTGGTTCTTTTAATTGTGATGATTTGGCTCACATTTAACAAAAACCCACCAATTTCACTATCTCAACAATTTTAGAATACCTTCATAGACACAATTAACAACATTTTTCCTGCATTGTTGCGCTTTCTGCCGAAAGTTAATGCTTCATTTACTGCCCTAATGCGACTAAATAGCTTTGGTGGGGCCCTCCTCCTTTGCCTTTAACTTACTGCCTCAAGGTCGGCGTGGCCATAGGAGGTGATCAGTATTGTGGCACTGCTGCAAGGGCCGTGAGTATTGAAGCCCCAGGTACGATTTCTTTGACAGTGGCCTTCAGGTCATCTGCATTTTTGGGTCTGGTGTCTCTCATCTTCCTTCTGACAATACCCCATAGATTCTCTATCGGGTTCAGGTCTGGTGAGTTTGCTGGAAAGTCAAGCACACCAACACCGTTGTCATTTAACCAAACTTTTGGGTGCTTTTGGCAGTGTGGGCCAGCGGCCAAATCCTGCTGCGAGAAGATGAAGATCAGCCATATCAAAAAGCCAACCTGGTCAGCCAGAAGGAAGCGATGAGGTGCCTCCAAATTATTGGTAAATGCAGGCTGCAGCCTACGCCTTGCGTTTTTTTTCAAAAAACACAATGGATCAACACCAGCAGATGACATTGCACCCGAAATCATCACAGTCTGTGGAAACTTAACACTGGACTTCATGCTACTTGGGCTATGAGCTTCTCCACCCTCCTCCAGACTCTAGGACCTTGGTTTTTCCAAATGAAATACAAAACTTGCTCTTTTCTGAAAAGAGGACTTTGGACCACTGAGGAACAGTCCAGCTCTTTTTCTCCTTAGCCCAGGTAAGACACCTCAGACATTGTCTGTGGTTCAGGAGTGGCATAACAAATGGAATACTACAACTGTAGCCAAATTCCTTGACACAACTGTGTGTAGTGGCTCTTGATGCCTTGACACCAGCCTCAATCCATTCCTTGTGAAGTTCACTCAAATTCTTGAATCGATTTTGCTTTACAATCCTCATAAGGCTGCGGTTCTCACGGTTGGTATTACGTTGGTGCCTTCTTTTTCTTCCACACTTTTCCTTGCCACTCAACTTTCGTTAATCTGTTGCAGCATACAGCCCTCTGTGAAAAGCAACCAGCTTCTTTGGACAGATGAATGTTCATTGTGGCTACCCTCCTTGTGAAGGCTGTGTCAATATTGAGCTTACACTGGACAATCTGTCAGAATCATCCCGAGAGTCGTCCCCATGATTGTGAATAAGCCTATGTGAACCAAACTGAAGAAAGACCAGTTTTGAGAGGCCTCAGGCAAACCTTTGCAGTTCGTGTTTGTGAGCTTGATTAGCACTTGATTGGACTGTCACCCTATTATAATTGGTGAGGTTTTGTTAAATGTGAGCCAAAATCCCAATTAAAAGAACCAAAGACTTAAAATACTTCAGTCTGTGAGCATTGAATTTATTTAATACACAAGTTTCACAATTTGAGTTGAATTACTGAAATAAATGAACTTTTCCACGACATTCTAATTTATTGAGTTGCACCTGTATATAGGCTGCTTATAGGTTCCTACTGTATGCGAAAATGGATCATTGTAATATTGCCTTGACTCTTTTGTACTTTATTAACAATGTACAGATTGATTAAGTTTTCTATTTGAACAGACCAAAATAGTGTGTAGATCTCTTGGGGCAGTCTCTATACCCAATAGAAATGTGAAGGGAAGTAATATTCATTTCAATGTATGCTTCTCTTTATTGCTGTAAGGGTGAATTTTCTTTTATGAGATTTCTGGAAATCAACTTTCTCGGCCCTCTCTGAATGAGGGCAAGAGGAGCATTATACTGTATAGGAATAAGAATCAGAAAGAAGGCTAGTACCTATGCAATATTTCCAGTTTACAAAAGCACCCATTTTTATTGCAGGTAATCTTTCAATATTCTACCAGAAGACGGCAGTTCAAAAGTCTGTCATTCAAATTCTCTGCTGGATGCAATTGCTCTCTAAGCAAGTTTGCGGTGCATATTATATCTGTGGAGAGGGTTTAATAAGTTATCCCCAGTGACAGGATGTCTATACCTGAGTGTGTTTGGGAAGGAGGGGTTGTGTGTTTGTTTATACATGGCAAGATTTAATGAGAGGAGACAGAGGAGAGCCGTATTTGTTGCAGTGTTGATGTGCCAGACAGCTCAGTTCCCTGTAGCAGGGAAATGGGGCCAACTCAGGCCGGAGCTCTGATCTGTCTGCAACACCCTCTGAAGCTGAATTGAGCTTGACTTCTGCCACAGCACCCTCTCCTGTCTCCAGGTCTGGATGGGTAGGAGAGACCTTAAGGTCACTATGAAATTAATTTCCCTTGCAGCAGCAGTGCTGACACCTTCTCTTTAATACAAAGCCTCAGTGAAATCAATTACTGTCATGCTAATGCTTAGGAGATATATTTGAATAAGAAGAGCATGCCGTACTCATTGCATAATCAATTGTGGTGATTATTCTGGGTGCCAGTGTTGAGACCTGCTTGGGGCTTCATCATAATAGTGAAGTGCAATGCAAAGCCCACATCACGCCTCAGTTAGTAAATTATAATTCAAATACGGTTATACAATTAATTAAAGAGTTATAATTATGAAAAAGAGCTACAAATCGTCCCATATGGTCAAAGAAAAAAAACATTATTAAATCATTTACTTTCAGACTATAGGAACGTTAGCCTAATCCCATTATGATAGACAAGCTAAAACCCCCCACAACAAAAAAATTTTCGACTGGAATAAATTAAATAAGAATGCTATTTCAATTACTACAATGACTTAAGTTAATCAGCTCAGTTGAAATACAAATAGATTATTTAAATTAACATAAATACAGTTTATTACATGTTTGTTAAACCATTCAAGTACGTTCTTAAGGCCAGGATGGTCGAGTCTCAGGTGCTTTGACATAGGCCGTCATAACTTTTTCAGCATCAGTAAGCTAGAAAACTGGTCTTTCTATTTTAATATACAGCTAATATTATATAAGATATATATAATATATATACTATACTAATAATATATATATATACTATATATATATTAAGGATTGTGCTTAGTGGAATGGCTCCCTAAATAAATTGGCATTAAATCTATCCTGAACCACAAACCACCTTCCAAGCAAATTCTTGTCAATGCTAAACAAATCTGAACAAATGACTGGTCACACAGATAGGGTGAGCTCAGCAAATGTGATCAGGTAAAGTGGGATAAACAGTTTCATAAAACAAATAGTTTGAACTATTATCATTTTTTATTAAAAAGAAAATTGCTTTGAAGACCTTTGTACTATTTGGATTGCATTAAACGTTTTATGTAGGCTAAACTGAAGAAAAAGTCATGAATTATCATGAAATATTGTTTAATTTATACATATGTATTTGCGTTTAGGAGGGCTGCGGCATCACAGAAAATGGCCGAAAACAAACCAGTCTGACTTTCAGGAGAATTAACTTTTTAAAGGATTTTCTGTAGGTAATTTCTTGAGGTTGATTTTACACAAGCTTCTTGAGGTAGATTTGCTAAACGTCAACTATTTTAAAGACATTGAAAACACCTTTAAAACAACGACGACGAGAACTATTTGTGAGACCTCAGACACCGCGTACTGTGCATAGATAACCTTTCACAGGCATGATCCTTGAGTACTTAAGAGGGTCACATGATGCCACCCGATTTCAAGTTTTCTTTCGCTTTAGGAGATTCGTTACAAGCCTGAATGTGCCATAGATAAGATTCTCTATGCAGTTTGCAAAGACTAAAGTCTCAAAACCAAAGAGATATTCTTTATCAAAGTTAAGACTCTGCCATGCCCCCCTAAAACGGCTCGTTCTAACACGCCCCCACATATCTACCTCACTATGTGGAAATATTAGCATAAAGCCACCCAAATGTGCACACAAAGAAATAAGGCGTGGTTTCAGGAACAGCAGTAGTGCTGATGCAGCAATGTCAGGGAAAAGATCGATCTGTGTGTTTCTAGGCGAAAGCAAAATCATTTTATTTGGCCTTCCGAAAGTAGATGCATGTGGGAATCTTTAAGATTACTTGCAACAGAACAGCAATGCATTTTATGCACGACCGTTTCGTGAACCTAGGAGAGGAGGTAATTCTGACTTTGCTATGACAATCTGGCACTTCTGAATCAGCGACTGTTTTGTTATTGGTTTAAGTATTTGCTATTGACTGTTCAACTGCTTTGTCGTGACGATTATGGCTAATGGCGTTACATTTCCGACGAGTGCTTGCGGTGTTCGGCTACGGCTAATCACAATGCACTGGGTCAGCTGGCTAATCAGAGCAGACTGTGCTTGTCAAAAGTGGGGGCTTTGTTGAAAACTACGTGTTTGTGAGAGGCGGGGCATAGAGGACTTACATTAATGTACAGTATTTGAAAAAATAATGTTTTTTGAACATTAAAGCATGTCAACATATTCTATTACACCAAATACACAAAATAATGATCTTTAAAAAAGCATCATATGACCCCTTTAAATTTGTGAACATGTTTTTGAACAGCTTGAATATATGCTATCCAATTTGTAATCTACTCTTTGTGTTTACTAAAATTATGTTTGAAATGCCAATGAAACACCATGCATAATTAAAACTCTTTAGTATAACTTTTCCCCCCCCTTCGGGTTGAAGGATTCAAATCCCCAAGAGAAACCCTTCCCCTCCCACCCGAGTAATTCACCTACCCCCTACCCACCCCAGATAATTAACCCTACACTTGCCCCTTAAGATGAAATTAGAATGCCACACATGAGATCGCGGCAACACAATTGACCTGCATGCATTGATCCGTCAGATCGCTCACGTGCGCGCGCGACGCAGCGCGGCGCGCGGCGTGTCAAGTGAGAGCTGCGAGGGAATTGAGAGAGTACCAAATCCTTTTTGGGTTTTCGATGGAAAGCTCCAGTGAGATGCGCGCTGACGCCCACAGGGCTGAAGCAGACACACTTCACTGCTCCAACTGGAGTATAGAATAGCCACCAACTGAGCGATGCTATCGAAATACAACTGAGTCAGTATTTTTGCAACACCTTGTACTCTACTAGACGGATTTTCGTCAATATTCCAACTGCTACTATCTACTGAAAAATGTACCCCCCCAAGATGTTGGTGCTCTTTATTAGTTACAAATCAGAACTCGAACTTACTACCAAGAAAGAAGCTCACCTTTGCGAACAGTCTTGTCTAGTATAGGATGACAGATACTCATCGCGTCCTGCCCGTAAATGTGTTTGAGAATGGACTATTTAAATCGGATTTAGATAATAATGCGAATGCTACGAACTTGACCAAGGCTTATCGTCACGAGAGGCTACAAACAACTACATATATTTCAAGGTCATTGGAATTCTTCTAATGACTACTAATGCGATCAAGTCCCGGCGAGGAAGTGTATCAGTATAGATTGAAAATATATTTTAATCAATACATTAAAATACTACAGGCGACGCGTTGACCTGCAGTAAATTAACTCGGTTAAACTTTAATTACTGCATACTTGCTAAAGCCAGCAGAAGTAGGGTGTAGAATGAAACTATTTTATTTTTTACATAACAAAGAAAAGAACAGCAACATCATCAATTTAACGTCGCTAAATATTCTGAAGTACGAAAATACTAGCAAATTGTATTTTCATTCGCAAAACGTGCCTCAACTAGCTCTATATCTTTGTCTTAATTAACTTTTTCCAGTGCCTAAATTACATGAAAATACGTGTTGTAGACCAAGTGCCCCATTTTTAAGATAAGTAAAGAAGTGAACAGAGTGAAATCAGTATCAACTAATGCTTTTGCATGAAGACATTTAGTTTCATTCATAACATTGTTTTGTAAGTGCCCTGATAATACATCAGCACTGTCTACAAGACACTGATTTTTTTTTTTTCGATCCAACTATAGTACTATAAATTAAATGGAGCTTCCCTCAGGTACATAGCAGCATGATCTCACCTCCCCCGAATATGATAGAATCGTCGTTGAGCTTCATTGCCATGACAGCAGGATATGCCTGACATGTAGCTATCATGCGGAAGCAGCAATCAACACGCTGTTCGCCTTCAGTGAATGAAGGGACCAGCTCATCACAACATCTGAGCAACATCATTTTCACAGTAAGCTGACTGCAGGATACTCTGAAGCGCGTTTTTCGAGCCTGTGAACTTACCGTTGCCAAGATGTAACAATAGCACAGGTGAAGCAGCATTGCCGCGCCCAACTTTTCCATGGCACAAAAGTTGAGCCGCGTGCATAATACCTTCAATCTACTGCGCACAGTGTACAGCTGGTGCAACCTCTCTGTGTTGTGGGCTCGCCAGCACCCAACAACAAGCGCACAACTCCCATGTAAGAATTTAATCAGTAACCTCACGGTTTGCTGCCCCCCTGCTGAGTGACTTTCATCGTTGATGCCAAGGCCGAAATAGAGATCGCCCTATGGAACATCACGGAGCTTCAGTGCGGTGGCATGGGCAGATCCGGCCATTGCCAGATTGCCCCTAAATAGTTTCAGCTTTCATAGCCATGTGTGGCAATGTACTCCTGTGCCTTCGTGACTGTGGTCATAAGCCTGGACAGGCAGTCAGCCATTCTCAACCCTCTGGCCATCAATAAGGCTAAGAAGAAGAACAAAATAATGCTGAGCGTGGCCTGGGTGATGAGTGTTGTTCTCTCTGTCCCTCAGGTGAGGAGCTGTTTGAGTGATTTTTTCTTGTTTTTCATTGTGTCTTATCTCTGTATACTGCATTACTTGAATTCACCAGAAACCCCAGGGACTGGCGTAACACCCTGAATCAAGTACAGAGATCAACATTAAAACGACAGGAGGTTTACCGACTTGCCTACTTGAGCTTAGACTTGAAATATTCATATTTTCATATTTAATGTAATTTTAAACCACAAATTAATTCACTCTAAGTGGAAAATGTATTTCACAAGTGTGCTATACAGTTTTTAAAATGGATAGTTCACCCAAAATTAAAATCTAGTCATCATTTACTCTCCTCATGTCTTTCCAAACCAGTTTAATTTACAAAAGAAGTTATTTAACAGAATGCCCTTTTCTTTACAATGCATGTGTGCAATCATGCATTATAATGTATCACTGCTGACAATCTTCCTTCCATCTCATCTTATTTATCTCATTTACATAATATGGCATTTCAAACCATATTTTGTCACTGATGCCATACCATACATACATCACAATGCACCGAATTTGAATATGCACATATACTGAAATCATCATAAAAGACATGAAAGCCATGGAGGTGGGAACCCTTAAGGCCTGTTCACACCAAGCACGATAACGATAAAGATGTAGTTCTAAAAATCTTTCTCAATATTAAAGAATAGCATAGTTCACACCACAACTACAACGATAACGATACAGAGAACGATATTGTTGTGATCACTTTTTAACGAACGTAACGAGCTCAAGAATTTAAAGAGGCAGACGCATGTGCGCTTAAAATAAACAGACATATCATTGCTCCACACCGCTAGTGTGGACGCTAATATCGTTATCTTTATAGTTATCGTTCTTGGTGTGAACCGGGCTTTAGTGTCCCTTACAAAAAGGTACCATATATCATTGCATGGACAGCTATGGCACTGCTACTTCTATTTTATGGTTGTATTTCTTGTCATTTTTGGAACTTGATCAGCTCAGATCACATATTCTAGACCCCATCCCCTCACATCTCCTACTACAAGCTATTTCTCCTGCACTTCTGCTATCCATTCTCGTGTTTATTACAATCCTATGTTAATCTTTTTTGAATTTTATTTATTTTTAATTTGCTTGTAGGTTCCTCAACTGTAAGTCGGTTTGGATAAAGCATCTGCCAAATGAATAAAATCTGCTAAATGATAACATTATGTATGCCACCGAAAAAAAGCAGGCAATGAACATTCTGTATGTCTCATTTTGTGTCTCACGGAAGAAGAAAGTCATTACAGCTTTGGGTTACACTTTATTTCGATAGTCCACTTTAGACATTCTACTAACTATAAGTAACTTTGTAACTACATGTCAACTACATGTCAACTAATTCTCATTAATTTGCAACTACATGTCAAATAACTCTCAGAGTAGACTGTTAGGGTAGGTTTAGGGTTAGCAGAATAAGTTGACAAAGAAAGTGTTAGAAGATATTAAGCAGACAGTCTACTAATACACTACTAACTGCTAGTTGACATGTAGTTGACATGTAGTTACTTATTGTTAATAGAATGTCTAAAGTGGACTATCGAAATAAAGTGTTACCCAGCTTTGTAATGATATCAGGGTGGGTAAATGATGACAGAATTAAAATTTTTTGGTAAAGTATCCCTTTAACGTATTAAAAATTTTTCTCTTGCCAGATTGTCTTCAAGATCATATTGAAAACCATGTTTTAAATCAGTAACTTATTTCGTTTCAGTATTCTCCCTAGACCTGTTGTAAAATTAGAATCAGAGCTAGAAAGTGTTGTAAAATTCATAGACGTTAGATTAGCTCAGCAATTACAGTACACCCTCTCATCAGCCCTTTAATTTCACCATTTAACATAATGACTGGCGCTTACCGAGACACATTACTCAACATTTAACACACAAAAAGATAAATTATGCTGTTGGAAGTCAATCAGATGTTTTTACATTTGACATGTTTTCTTAAATTAGCCTCAAATGACCCTCAAACCCAATATAGGAGAAAACGCACTATGATCATCAGTAACAAAATGTGAAATGAGAAAGATGAAAGCAGCAAGAATTGCTGGAATGAGTGTTAATAAAGTGTTGATTCTCAATCAGAGGAGGTGTGCACATTTTTACAACACTCTGCAGTTGAAGTAATAAATGCAGAGACCTCTTTATTTGCTCCTCCTGATGAAGTAGAGCGTTTAAAATCAGTGTGCTTCCAAGTTTAGAGGAGGCTGATGACAGGTCAGCCAGGTAAAAGAATAAGGGTATATTACAAGCACCAGAACTCCACAGTATAATACATTGTAATGACATAGCAGATTGTGTTTAAATGAGGTCATTTCAGACAGTTATGGTAGAGGATACAAGGTCACGATGGGTTATAGCAGATATTTTGTTGTCATTTGTTTATGCATTTGCTTTTGTAAATCATATCTGAGGCATAAACAGACAGATGGCTTCAGCCTGTATGTCAATGTTGGCTCTGTCAATCTTTATTTGTCATTTGGGAATCTCCTTGTCATACTTATCATATTTAGTCTGGCATCATAATATTTATGAAATGTCCTGCAAAAGACTGATCCTGGGAACACTGGGCCTTTTGCGCAAGGGGATATACGCCACATCTAATTGCACAGTACTGACATGGGCAACTTGATATTTTTTTTTTTCTGTGGCGTAGATGTGTATAACATTTAGCATTTAACAGTCACTTACAGTTCAGAGGTCCCCCCCCCCCCCTACCGGACCAGAAAAATGCGCCAATAATAACCAAACAAGTAGTCTTATTGTCCCTTATTAATATGACAAAAAGAAGAAACAAACTCATCTACATCTTTAAAGGCCTCATGGTGAATAAATATAAAGTGAATTTTCATTTTTGGCTGAACTATTTAAAGGTTTGTTTATATTAGGCATTTTGAAAAGGATTCCAATGCGTACTATAAAAAAGCTTAGCCTGTGACTGTAAACTGCCCTAGACTGCCACCCTGAAGTCACCAACAGAGTTATTGTTTCACAATCGCTGACTATCACGGAGCCTTCTAGCCAGCCCAATTTCACTCATGTACACCACTCGAGGGGCTTTGTATTCAAACACTACAAGGCAGGAGACCATACTACAAGATGTTTTCCTTTCATTTGACTCTTACCTGCAATACCTCTGGTCCATCATCCGATCTGCACTGCTACACAAGGATTTGGTGAGAGAATACTCTCGAATGCGTATGACAAAAGGAAACAGTAGGATGGCATTTGACAGTGAAAGCGATGGCTAATGTGTTTACTGCTGACGAGGACGGGGTCGGCGTCCGAGAGCCATGAGAAGTGCGATTGACAAAGCTGAGGCCGCGCTGCCGAGAAGCATATGCCGCGTACCACCTGCCGCACTCACCTGGGTCTCGAGTCCCACGGGAGGCAGCGTCTCATGAAGCGATAATAATGCGAGGAGTGCACGACAGTGCCTTGGGACGTACGAGGAGAAGCGACCAGGCCCTGCGATGTTCTCTCCCCCGCCGCCCGACGTCCGAAGATCGTGTGTGAGTGGTGCAGGTGATCGCCTAATTATCAATTACTACACCAGCCTCGCTCCGTTCCCACGGCGCCTCTCGGCCCTACCTCCCACTCGTCACAGTTACATACTGTCATCAATGAGTCTCATCAACATAATGAATAAATGATGCTTCAAAAGATGAGCACCTTAGAAATGTCATGTTTTGCATCTACTAATCTTATAAATGTTTAAAATGAAAAGAAAAACTAGACTGAAAAAGTTACGAATTTAAGGCCTTAGTAAATATAGTATGTAATTATTCGTAAATTATTAAAACTATTTATGGGGTCGGCAGGTCGTGTAGCCTAATGGTTAGAGAGTCTGACTTGTAACCCAAAGGTTGTGGGTTGAGTCTCAGGATACTGGCAGGGAAGGAATTGCTGCAATTGAGGTGGAGCACAAACCTTGAGCAAGGCACCGAACCCCCAACTGCTCCCTGGGCGCTACAGCAATATGGCTACCCACTGCTCCGGGTGTGTGTTCACAGTGTGTGTCTGTGTGCACTGCTAGATGAGAATAAAAGCAGAGCACAAATTCTGAGTAAAGCGCCGTTCACCATACTAGGCACAAACCTCACCACTCACTTACCTGCACGACTTGCTTGGCATGTAGTATTACCACATAAGAGAATATGCATCATGTCATCAAATTATTGAAATATTAACATAAAATCTCAGGGTACTTCAACTACTATCTGAACTAGAAATCTGAATCAGCGAGTTTGGTAAATTACAGGTTCCCACACCTCTCACCTCTGTCTGTAACAGAGTCAGGGAGGTCCAATTATGTTGGACTTTCATTATAAGAAGTCATAAATTACAGTTGAAAAATTCGGTAACACTTTAGAATAGGGCACACTTATTCACTTTTAACTATGTTTTTTCCCTCAATGAATTCCTAATTTGCTGCTTATTAATAGTTAGTAAGGTAGTTGTTAAGTTTAGGTATTGGGTAGGATGTAGACTAAGGAATTAATAGCAAATTGCATTTGTGGGTAAACTATCCCTTTCAGTACAGTTCCCCCCCCCCAGTAAAATAGCTTTTTCCTACACAACTTATATTTTTACTGCAAATTTTTTACCCCATTTAAAAATAAAAATTCTTGCTTTTACAGTATCTTCAAAGGAGGTCCACTTACGACGTTCCAACAGCAACATCCCGAAGGCCCGTATGAGGACTTTGAAGATGAGCATAGTCATAGTGACATCTTTCATAGTTTGCTGGACGCCGTACTACTTGCTGGGTCTCTGGTACTGGTTCCTTCCTGAGGATTTCAAGGGACTGTTTCTCACTCACTGACTCACATACTGTTTATTTTTGACTACTTTAATAGCAATTTGAAGTCCTTTCTTACGATCCCCATAACGTATAGGCCTCTTCACCATCCATTTCCGCAATAGGAGAACGAAGCCCGCTTACTGATCACAATGGCGCCTGTTGGCTGCCTAACTCACAGAGTTCAGAGAAATAATTCATCATGACGGAGATCATTGAAGGCCACCATCCAAATTTTCGCCTGAAAAGACGCTGTGGGGACCCAAGCACGACCACCACAAAAAAACAAGCCCAGGAGCTGACCCGAAGCAGAATACGGTGCTGACAGTGAAAACAAGGAATAGTGGCAACCCTACCAATCCAGCCTTGAAAGTGTCATTTGATTAAAGATACGGATGTGACAAGGCAGGCCTTGTACTGGCTGTCTAGCTGCTCGCAAGAACAATGAGAGAACAACACGCTCCTGCCTGTTCTCCTCAAAATCATTAGACAGATTCAAATTGAGCCCAAGTGTGTCGCATCTTTTGATTCATTCACTGATGAGCTGCCTCAATTACTCAGTTATATTTAATATCCATCTATTTTTCTGATACAGGCAATTAAGTTTTGTAATCATTTGCTCTTTACTAAATATGCCAATCACTTGTTTTTTTCTGCAGATTATTTAGACCATTTCTACTTGTGGCTTTTGTTGAAAATGTCATTTACATCAATATTTTTTTTTAACATCTCATTCAAATCCAAGTAGATCAGCATCTCTACCTGCTCTACATCACAAAGGGCATCACTCTTGAATTGCTGAAAAAAGTAGTTTCCTCTACAAACAAATAAGATGTGTGGATTTAGCGTTTTGAGATATGAAAAATGCAAATTCATGTACACTGGTTATTGAATCATTTTTTGGTGTTAATTGCAAATGTTTAGTCGTACCTTTTCAGGAATCTTAACCCAGACCCTTGAGACGGTATTGTTTAAAGGGGTCCTATTATGCTCTTTTACAAAGTCTTGATTTTGTTTAGGGGGTGTACTAGAACAGGCTCTCATACTAGGTTGTTCGAAAAACACATTATTTTTCACATATTTTACATTATTACAACACCTCTCTCCCCAGTCTGGCATGAACAGCTCGAATAGTTCCTGAATCGAATGAAGGCCCGCCTTCTGAAATACAAAATGTGCTGTGATTGGTTAACTGGGCCAGTGTGTGTTGTGATTGGCAGCACTCGGCCCCTTACCATAGCCGCCCACGAGCTTCAGTGTAAATATTGCATCAAAATCAAATCAATTTGAGCGCGATTTAAACCCAGATGATTGTAACCACTATAAGTTCGTCTGCCTTGGGAAAGCTAGCGTGTCTCCGACCTAGTGATAACACTCGTTGCCTTCTCTAGTGCAGATCAACCAGGTCCCATTCGTCGATATTGTGATATCAAATCCCACAGATATTGCTATGCGTTGTAGTCCAAACGAGTCGTTTGTTGTAGTTTTTGAAAAGTGATTTCTGTTAAATAAAATATCTCATTTTGAAGTGGACTTTGAGCTTTGTAACTTTGCAGATCTTTTTTATGCTCAAACAGCAACATTACAGGCTAACTAAAGTTGAAAAAGTGAAAAAGCATAATAGGACCCCTTTAATGTGTAGACTTTTTATTGGATGGATTCAGAAACACTAACCAGCCCCAAGAGCTCTTGCATTTGAAGTCTGTGCTAGTATTACTGGGCAGCCTGATATCATAAGAATCCATATTTATGGCGTTTACACATACATTTTTGTATTTTTGGATGTAGGCTGAAATGTACAATATGGATGTATTGACAGCATCTAAAATGTGAACGTGTTTACAGATGCGCAGCATTTTAATTGTAAAAATCTTTATGAATCCTTTATATTTTGTTTTTTAAATGTATATTTACAATACAATTTATAATTATACATATTCTGAAGCCCACCCCTACCATAACCTAACCACTCTTCAACAATATAGAAATTTAATAGATAAATGCACAGTCACAATAATTTTAGTCTCAATATACTGTTGTACACACTACTGTTCAAATGTTGAATACTTATATTCAGCAAAGATGCATTAAATGTATAATGATGTTCTTTCTACTCATAAAAAATGAGTAGAAAATCTACCAAAAATCTAACCCCACCCCCCAAAAAAATAATCCACAAGATTATTAAGCAGCAACTGTTTTCAACATTAATAACAATACGAAATGTGACTTGAGCTCCAAATCAGCATATTAGAATGATTTCTGAAGAATCATGTGACACTGAAAACTGGAGTAATGGCTGCTGAAAAGTCAGTTAAAATAAAATGTTAAAATAGAAAAAAAATTAATTGTAATAATATTTCTCAATATTACTGTTTTTATTGTATTTTGATAAAATAAATGCAGCCTTGATGAATGAGAAAATGTTTTGAAAAACATAATTATTCATAATAATAATAACAATGTGTACATTGTTTAATCATCCTAGAAAATCCTTCAAAATTAGAATACAGCACCAGAAATCACACTGAAAAGAACACAGATGTAAATGCAAATAAAATAAATCAGTTAATTCAATATTTGATCAATCTAAAAGGACATAGCCCCTCTGTTCATACATTGAATGCTTTAATTTTACATGCTGTCGATACTTTAATGTACGTTTGAGTGTCTTTTCAAACATACATACATATATACTGTGTGTTCTAGAACCACACTTTACATTATAAATACTAACAGATTTATGATGTATCGTTGGACTGAGGCCAACACATACAGTCATGTCCCTTGCGTCTGCAACAAGGAGAACTATTTAGCTTTAAAATGATATTTAATTGATGCATTAGTAGCTCATGAATGTGTTTACATCATATTTCTCAGGGAAGGTGCTTCTTTTGTCACAGGGTATTGAAGTCCAACTGGAGACTGACTGACAAACTGTAAAGCTTTCCTCATTTTAATGACAGGTGAATACTGTCATCTCTGTTGATGTGATGTTATGTGCTCTGACAGTGCTTGAAACATGCCTATAATCAACAGCACCATGATCCTTGCTGTATGTTCGAGAGTGTATTTCTGAGAGAGTCATGTGACATCCACTAGTTGTGCTTCTTGTGATTGCTGTTTCACTACAGGGTGTAACTGTAGTGGCCTTAATGGCCTTAATGACCTAGATTTTCAACTTCAGTAAATGTAATAGCCCTGAGAGAAAGCTTACCGAGGAGGAAAATGAAAGGGGAGTGAGTCTTTTCTGTCAGTCTTTCATGGGTGAAGAGAATATATATCTACAGTATACACATGTATACGTATGTACATACATAGTATCTGGCCATTAAGGGAACCACAGCTGCACTTTAACGTTCTCAGATGGAAACGTTAGGTGTGCATTGAAGCTTCAACAGTGCCTGATGGTTTTGCAGTAGGGTTTAAAATGTATTTAGGTATTGTTTGCCTGATTTTCTCATTGTCACTATACCCATTATATATATTTGCTGAAGAGAGGGATTAAGAGATCACATAGAGAAAAAACATTACTGCATCATGATGTGAATATATGATATGGTGTTTATATGAAATGTTGACATTAATCTAACTAAGAGGTTACAGTGTTAAAACCTTATTTAAATGCATGATGAAGAAAGGAAAAACAGTTTTTTCCCCCTCTTGTGCATGATATACGATGATATTGTATTGTGTGTCATTGTCTGTTCTGGGTTATGTGGAGCAGTAATAAACATATTGCTTTCATTTACATTTGCAGACCTCATTAATGGCAATTATCACTTTCCTGAGAATAAATAAAATAAGCTAAATGAAATGAAACCCAAAAAGCTGAGAATTTTTGTCACTTTTACTGCAATTATGAAGTTCCTGAGAATGCATAAAACATGCTAAGTGAAACCTAAAACTGCACAAACATACATATTGTCACTTTTACTGTCCAAGTACATTCACACTTTTACACTCTCTCTTCAAAGTTCTTCAAGATGCTGCTCCTTTGCAGCATTTTAGCCATGAAAACCAACTAATTTTTTGGCGATAATGAACTCTTGAGTTCTTTTATATTCCCCTTGTCATTATTTTTATCCCTTAAAACTCATTGATAATCAAAATGGCACATTTAACAGTTTTTGTCCATTGAAAATTATTTCTTCATGTCTTAAAATGGCTTGAATATAACTACGCTCTTACCTCATTAGTATATGCAGGTTATGAATATGCAAATCTCCACTCAATAACAACAGCTTAAACTATCTGCTCCACTTTCATCTTTATTGTTCTTAAAAAGGCAATTTGTTTTGTAGTCAGCAGTCCACACATACATAACACAATGCAGAATTGTATTAAATTCCTTGCTACACATCCCCTACTCGGTTAACTGAAGTAGTAAAATATTGGATTAATTCAGCCATGTATGTTTGAACCAGAAACTGATTCCAAGAACAAGAGGAAGAGCGAATTTGCGGTCATCTGCAAGTCGATTGTAGAATATTAATGCATTTTATGTATCACTCTCTACAACTTTGGATAGCCTACGTAACCCCATTGATAGCCTCTGGCTTGACTATGTTATCAAACAGCTATGATGTGTTGCTAAAGTTACACAAATCTTGTTTATGTTTGCCATCTCAGACAAATAATGATATGAAAAGACCCACCCCGCATGTTGACAGGATTGGGCATGTTTGTGATGGTAGGAAAAATTTTTGAGACTGTCATTGGTACACTGACATTTTAAGGAGAAAATGCTTAGCAAGGCAATGACTGATGAATTTGCACATGGTTTGTCATGACATGTATTAACAGATTAACAACCTAAATTTTCACCACAGGGGGTCTTTAATGATGAAGAAATTAAGGGTTGCTGTTATATTAAATAGGTTGCTGTTTATAGGTTTTTCAGGACCAGTGGATTGTTTTTTTCCTGAAGAACTACAGAAAAGAAAAAACTTTTTTAGTGGAACTTATAAAGGTTTTTCTATATGTTGTATTCATGTGATATCAAGTATGTCTTGAAGCTTTGTTCAGTGACAGTATAAGTGATGACTGACAGCTGTGCTTTAACACAGTGTAGGTGTAGATCTTTATTGCTGACGTGGGTAACACTGACAAAGCTGATATTGATCAATTTTTATTACTGAAAAGACAAAAAAATACATTAAATGCACAACCAACTGCCATAGAAATTTGGCAACATCTCAAATTAGCCCCGAATAGAGCATTCAGTCTTTTCATTTAATGGGGAAAGATGAACTTACAAAACATACATCATCGAAACCATGCATATTCAGAATATTAAAAGAGATGCATCCTGAACCTCTGCTGAATATCACAAACGTACCTGGCATTATCTCAGAAACATATATAAGCAAATCAATGTGGATAAATATGGATAAAGTCGATGTGGATAAATGCATCAGCTATATGAATACAACAATGTATTTAAGATGGATTAAAACAGAATACAATCCAGGTCCAGGTTCCTCGTAAGATTTGGTCCTTGTCTAGACGTCATATTTAAAAAGGGAATATTTCCATACCACCTCCGCTTTTGGCTTTTATTGTGGGGATTGTAAGGCACCTTTCTTTGCAAAGCTGCTTTGGAGCTACTTGTATTGTGAAAGCACTATACAAATAAGTTTAAATTGAACTGAATTATTGATTTTTCCCATGACCAATTTTTCAGGACAGACATTTCTGCACATAAAACTAGCAGCAGCTAAGGAGTTGATGTTAAGGGGCAAACTTATAAAACATGAAATAACTTAAATCAAATTCATTATTCATTAAATCGACAGAGCCTTATCAAAATGGATAGTGCAGGCTTAGAAATCTTGGATTAGCCACATGTTAGATCATATTTGTGTTTTGAGGAAAATTGACTGTTTTTCTTCTCACTATCAAATGCCAAATACCCTTAATTATAGAATGACCCAGATAGAGATGGTTTTTAATAAGTTGTTCTTGGTGTGAAGCCTTTGAAGGTGTCCTATGGGAAGGGTTCACACAGATTGCAACTTACTTGACTTTTTAAAGATACCCATTCGACTAAAGTTTAGCAATGTGCATTAACAAACCTTCATCTGTACTTCTTTTAAGAAGGACATTCTCCTTATTGCTCCTCATTGAAGAGCTCTTATGACCAAATAAAAGCAGCACATTAAGCTGAGAAAGCATATGTGACCTTGGACCACAAAACCAGTTTTAAGTCGCTGGGGTATACTTGTAGCAATAGCCAAAAATACATTGTATGGGTCAAAAATTATTGATTTTTTTTTATTTTATGCCAAAAATCATTAGGATATTTAGTAAAGATCATGTTCCATGAAGATATTTTGTAAATTTCCTACCGTAAATATATCAAAACGTAATTTTTGATTAGTAATATGCATTGCTAAGGACTTCATCTGGATAAATTTAAAGGTGATTTTCTCAATATTTTGATTTTTTTGCACCCTCAGATTCCAGATATTCAAATAGTTGTTTAGTCTCGATCAAATATTGTCCTATCCTAACAAACCATACATCAATGGAAAGCTTATTTATTCAGCGTTCAAATGATGTATAAATCTCAATTTTGAAAAATGTACAATTTTGTGGTCCAGGGTCACATATGGGGTGTAGGGCCCTGTGCTTTCCAGGATGCGAAAAATTCAGATGGAATTGCGGAATCCATTAATAAAATAGAGTTTATAACACCGAATGTCACAGATTTTGGCACATTTTGGATCAATAAATTAAAAGTAGGGCTGTACACTTAATAAAGTGTGATATAGACTATAGTTGTCTATATGAGTATAATAATTATTATTATAATTTTTTATTTTGACAGTAAATCACTGGTTTGCAGCACTTTGTTTGCCAGAAAATAAAGTTCTGAAAATAAATAAATACATTTTGATTATTCAAATTTAATTAAAGAATTAAAAAATGGAAAACAGAGAGTTTGACAAAAAATAAACCGGATTTTTATAGAGCCCAAAAAGGAAATTTTTGTTAAACTTTCAATAAACTGTTGTTACATTATACCTGTTCAAGTTTCATGATTTGAGTTAATCAAACTTGCTTTTTGATTACTAAAATTTTATTAAATCATTAAAATGGAATCCTGAAAAATTAAACAGAATTTAAAATATTAAATATATATTTATATATCTGTGCTGACCTTTCCTCTCCTTCCATATAAATAACAGCACATTTCAGGTGACAGAAGACCAACTGGACAAATAAACCAAGGCAAGGAGTCTGTTCACAAACAGAACAGCTGGTGCAGACACAACAACATCTTGAAGGCTCTGAGTCTGAAAACCATAGATGAGATAGTAGATTTCAGGAGGGACCCTTATATTCAGACCGTCTTGACATCAATAGCTTGATTGCCACCTATATTAAGTCTTTCAATTACCAGAGGATCGTAATTTAACCGAATGTGACTCTTCTGGAAGGAGTAATGCTCAACATAAGAATTAGTTCCCTTTCAGTCGGTCACTCTTGACGTCACGTCGGAGGACCGACGAATTGGGATCTCGCTTAGAGGGACCAATCTACTTCGAGTGTAAACTAAACGAGCCAATGCACATTGGCATGCGATTATTGCATCCAGTTGCTGCTGATCACAGCGTGAGTATAATAAGGTAGCAGGTGCAATGCATACCAGCTTTTTCGCTTCGGAGCCGAGCGATCACATCGTTCTGCTCCTGACTACTCTACTGAGAGAAGAAGACTGAACGAGTTCAGCGCTCTCTTGGAGAGCTCTTCGTGTTGGCGGACGGTGGTTTCAGCGGTGGTGGTTTCCCGTGTCGAGTGGGTTGCACACATCAGGCTGCACTACCCCCTGTTTGTGTTGCAGATGATCATCTCCCCTGTGCGCCTCAGCATGCTAAAAGAGCTTTTTCCCCTAAAAGAGCAATTTCGGGTGCGTCTTTTTAAAGACGACGTTGCCTGGCAAACTTGACGTTACGTCTTTGTAAAGACGATGTGGGTCTTGCTATAGACAACGTATCACCCGGGCGTTCTGGATGCAATCGTTACCTGGCGCTGGGTGATGGTCACGATCGCTGCCTCTCGTGCCTGGGCATGAAGCACGCTGAGGTGGCTTTCGTGGATGTCTCATGCTCCCATTGCGGGGGTATAACCATCTCGGAGTTGCGGACCGGACTCCGTTACCTGCAAGGGGGCGGAGTGCCCGTGCCACTGCCTAGATCTGGGGTTCCCTCTGGTGGCAGCCGGGGGCGTCCTTTTTCTGGCGGTGGGCGGACTGGTCTTACGGTCACGGTGAGGAATTCCCCTCCGGGGATGCCCAAGCCCGCCGGCACTTCGAAACCAGCGGAGCACTCAAAAAGAGCAGGCTGGACCCTCCCCGGGGGGTACCACCTTTTCTTCCGAGGCCCCTCCGATGCTGCAATCGATATCCGATCGTCGGGGGGAGCCTCGGAGGAAACAGGTGGTACCCCCCGGGAGGGTCCAGCCTGCTCTTTTTGAGAGCTCCGCTGGTTTCGAAGTCCAGGCCAGAGCTTTCTGGAGAGGAAGATTTGGCTGTGCTGCTCTCCTCCGGGACCGTAGCAATGCCTGGATCGGATCCAGAAATAATGGCTATGCTTTCCTGGGCCGCCGTAGGGGTAGGGCTTGAGTGAAGACTTTCTCTGTGTCCCGAGCCCTCAAGGTTGCATGATTGTTTCTCGGGGTGGTCCCGCCTCGGTGCCTTTCTTCCCGGAGGTGCATGAGGAGCTCAACAGGTCGTGGACGGCACCTTTTTACTGCCGGAAACTGATTTGCTGGATCCTCCTCCCTCACCACCCTCGATGGTGGGGCAGCTAGGGGGTTACAAGGGTCCCCCCGGTGGAGCGGTTGGTTGCGATGCAGTTGTGTCCTAATGTCGCCTCCAACCGGCAGGGAGAACCGTTCCTCCCCTCCCGGGTCTGTAGGTACTAGTCTGGCCTGTCCGGTGATGCTTATACAGCCTGTTGAGAAGCTGCCTCCGCCTTACACGCTGTGGCGTGATTGCAAGTGCACCAGGCCATGGTACTGAGGGACTTGCACGAGGGTGGTCACGACCCGGAAGTTCGCAGAGAACTCCGCACCGCGGCGGACCTCGCGCCACGAGCGACGAAGGTTACGGCGCGGTCTCTGGGTCGTGCGATGTCCACTATGGTGGTCCGGGAGCGCCATTTCTGGCTGTGACTGGCTGAAATGCGCGAGACTGCAAGACACGATTCTTGAACGCCCCCTTGTCCCAGGCCGGCCTTTTCGGTGACACGGTGGAGAATTTTGCCCAGCAGTTCTCCGCTGCCCAAAATCATACTGAGGCCATCAGGTACATCCTGCCAGTGTGCAGCTGCTGCCGTCGCCGAGGGCGGCCCACCTGCCACCGCCAAAACAAGAGCAGCGCTCCTGCGGCCTCCAGCAAAGCTGTGCCGTGGAGCCAGTCGCAGGGCAGCCGCCCCGCCCGTCCAGGCCCCCGCCAAACCTGGTGGCAAGCGAGAGAGCAAGAGGCCTGGAGACGGGCGACCCAGAGGTGGAGGGACGTGCTCTTCAGGAGATGGTAAGCACACCACTCCCTCCCTCACTCACAACAGTGAAGGGGGCCGATGGTCCTGTCTTGCGGGCGGAGGTCGCAGTCCTACTGGCGAAGGATGCGATAGAGCCGGTCCCTCCAGCCGATATGAAGACGGGGTTTTACAGCTCCTACTTCATTGTACCCAAGAAAGGTGGTGGGTTGAGACCTATCTTGGATCTGCGTGTCTTGAACTGGGCCCTTCACAGGCTACCGTTCAAGATGTTAATGCAGAAACGCATCTCTGGGTGCTTCCGTCCCCGAGATTGGTTTGCAGCAGTCAACCTGAAGGACGCTTACTTTCATGTCTACCCTTCCCGCCCCATGACAGCCCATTGCTGTGGTGCGCATCCGAAGGACTAGCATATCAGTACGAGGTCCTGCCCTTCGGGCTGTCCCTGTTGCCCGTGTCTTCACGTAAGTTGCGGAGGTACCCCTTGTTCCCTTGAGAGAACAGAGCATTCGCATTCTCAACTACCTCGACGAAGCAGTCTAAGGATCAGTTGTGCGAACACAGGGATTTGGTGCTCTCACACCTCAGCCTGTTGGGCCTTCGGGTCAACTGGGAAAAGAGCAAACTCTCCCCGATGCAGAGGATTTCTTTTCCCGGTATGGAGGGGACTCGTTAAGAGCAGGATGGTGGTCCCACTGAAAAAATTTCAGAGGCTCCTGGGGCATATGGAAGCTACGGCGGCAGTCACGCCGCTGGGCTGCTCTATATGAGACCGCTGCAGCACTGGCTCCATGGTTGAGTCCCGAGGTGGGCGTGGCAATGCGGTACTTTCCGGGTCCAAGTTACACCGGCTTGCCGCCAAACCTTCACCCCGTGGTCAGACCTTGCGTTCCTCCGGGCAGGAGTGCTCCTGGAGCAGGTCTCCAGGCATTCTGTGGTTTGCACGGATGCCTCAACCACCGGCTGGGGGGGCCACGTACAACGGGCTTGCAGTGTCAGGGGTTTGGACGGGGCCCCAACTGCACTGGCTGCCTCGCGTTGCTGGCAGTGCACCTTGCCCTGAACCGTCTCAAAGGGCGCTTACGAGTCAAGCATGTACTAGTCCAACAGCGACCGTTTCGTACATCAACCGACAAGGTGGTCTGCGCCCCCGTCGCTTGTCGCAACTCGCCCGCCATCTCCTCCTCTTGAGTCAGAAGCATCTGAGGTCGCTTCTTGCTGTTCACATTCTTGGGCTGCTCAACCGGGCAGCCGACGAGCTGTCCCGAGCTGCGCTCCCGGGAGAATGGCGACTCCATCCCCAGATGGTCCAGCTGGTTTGGGAACGTTTCGGAGCCGCTCAGGTAGACCTGTTTGCCTCAGTCTCAGGATCCAGCAGTCTCAGGATCCTAAACCTCTCACTGCCAATTGTTCTTCGCCCTGACCGACGGAACACTCGGCACGGACGCTTTGGCACACAGCTGGCCGCGGGGCCTTCCAAGTATGCATTTCCCCCAGTGAGCCTTCTGGCCCAGTTGCTGTGCAAGGTCAGGGAGGAAAAGGAGCAGGTCCTGCTGGTGACACCCTATTGGCCTACCCGGACCTGGACTAGTGCTCCTCGCGACAGCCTCCTTGGCCGATTCCTCTGAGGAAGGATTTACTGACTCAGAGACGGGGCGGAGGTTCTGAGTGGCCTACCCCAAGAGGTAGTTGACACCATCACTTCAGCGAGAGCACCGTCTACGAGACATGCTTACGCTTTGAAGTGGAACCTGTTTGTTGAGTGGTTTTCTTCTCGCCGAGAAGACCCCCGAAGATGCCCGATCGGAGTTGTGCTGTCCTTTTTGCAGCAAGGGTTGGAGCGAAGGCTGTCTCCCTCCACCCTTAAAGTTTATGTCGCTGCATTCGCTGCTAACCACGATCCCGTAGAAGGAGGTCGTTGGGGAAGCCTGACCTGGTCGTCAGGTTCCTTAAGGGGGCGAGAAGGTAAATCCTCTACGGCCCCCCTCTATACCCTCTTGGTACCTGACTCTAGTGCTCACGGCACTACGCAGGGCACATTTGAGCCTTTTTGCAGGCGGTTGAGTTGAAGTTCCTTTCATTGAAAACTTTGCTCCTGCTTGCATTGACCTCCATCAAGAGGGTAGGGGACCTGCACGCCTTTTCGGTCAACGATTCGTGCCTAGAGTTCGGGCCGGCTACGTGCCCAAGGTTCCTGCTACTCCCTTCAATGAGCAGGTGGTGAACCTCCAAGCACTGCCCTCGGAGGAGGCAGACCCAGCCCTAGTTTTGCTCTTTCCTGTCCGAGCCTTAAGGTGCTACGTAGATTGGATGCAAAGCTTCAGGACCTCAGACCAGCTCTTTGTCTGTCACGGAGGCCGGCAGAAGGGGAATGCCGTCTCTAAGCAGAGGATGGACCACTGGATAGTGGATGCCATCACCCTGGCTTATCAGGCACAGGGTGTGCCCTGCCCATTCAGGCTGTGAGCTCACTCTACTAGAAGTGTTGCATCCTCCTGGGTGTTGGTTCGTGGCGCCTCGCTGACAGATATTTTTAGGGTTGCGGGCTGGGCGACCCCTAACACGTTGATTTTATAGCCTTCGTGTGGAGCCGGATCCTCCTGTGTTCTCACCTCTAATGGGTAGAAGCACTGAGAGGTCCCGGCCTTCGGGTCGTCTTGCAAAAACCACTCCAGAGAGTCCATATAGTAGACCCTGTTGAGTTCCTCCGTCCCCTCGGCAGCCAGACGTGGCGGAGCGTCCGGCACCAGGCCTTCACTCGCTGAATCCTCGAGAACCGGTAGAAGGCTGGGTTCCATATGTAAGAACTAAGTGGATCCCATATGTGTAAAATCCTCTGTATAGCCTTGAGCCCGTGTTTCCCCGTCAGACTTCTGCCATTCCAAGAGGGTTCCATCACCTCCATTCTTCCATATGCACCTGAGGAATGTTCATATGTGTATTTGCTTCCGAATCCTCCTTCGGGAAGGTTGGAGCTTCCTTAATGTCCCTGTTCCAAGTAGAACGGGTGTGTTTCCCCAGTGTTATCCAGTCTACTCCGTGGGTAGTGCCATAGTATCAGTAGCTGGTCCTCTTGTGCAGGCCTTGGCCTACGCCAAAAAGTAGGGGCTCAGGAGGCTTCCACGGGACACTGATTCACCGGGCGGCTGCCCTGCAGACCGGCTCCACGGCACAGCTTTGCTGGAGGCCGCAGGAGCTCTGCTCTTGTTTTGGCGGTGGCAGGGGGGCCTCCCTCGGCGACGGCAGCAGCTGCACGTTGGGGCAGGATGTACCTGATGGCCTCAGTCTGCTTTGGTCAGCGGAGAACCGCTGGGCAAGTTCTCCACCGTGTCGCCGACAGGCCGGCCTGGGACACGGGGGCGTTCAAGAGTCGTGTCTTGTCCGTCTCGCGCATGTCAGCCAGTCACAGCCAGAATTGGCGCTCCCGGACCACCATAGTGGACATCGCACGACCCAGAGACCGCGCCTTAACCTTCGTCGCTCGTGGCGCGAGGTTCCGCCGCGGTGCGGAGTTCTCTCTGATCTTCCGGGTCGTGACCACCCTCGTGCAAGTCCCTCAGTGCCTTGGCATCACGCCGTAGCGTGTAAGGCGGAGGCAGCTTCTCCACAGGTCGTATAGGCATCGCTGGCCAGTCGAGTACCTACAGACCCGGGAGGGGAGGCACGGTTCTCCCTGCCGGTTGGAGGCGGTATTAGGACACAACTGCATCGCAACCGACCGCTCCACCGGGGGGACCCTTGTAACCCCCTAGCTGCCCCACCATCGAGGGTGGTGAGGGAGGAGGAACCAGCAGATCAGTTTCCGGCAGTAAAAGGTGCCGTCCACGACCTGTTGATCTCCTCATGCACCTCCGGAATAAAGGCACCGAGGCGTGGCGCAGGACCACCCCGAGAACCATCTTGCACCTTTAGTGCTCGGGACACTGTGAAAGTCTTCACTCGAGCCCTACCCCTACGGTGGCCCGGGAAAGCATAGCCATTATTTCTGGATCCGATCCAGGCATTGCTACGGTCCCGGAGGAGAGCAGCGCAGCCGAATCTTCCTCTCCAGAAAGCTCTGGCTCACCCTCCGATGCTGCAATCGACATCCGATCGTCGGGGGGAGCCTCGGAAGAAACAGGTGGTATCCCCCGGGAGGGTCCAGCCTGCTCTTCCTGAGAGCTCCGCTGGTTTCGAAGTGCCGGCGGGCTTGGGCATCCCCTTTCTCTCTTAGGGGAATTCCTCACCGTGACCGTAAGACCAGTCCGCCCACCGCCAGAAAAAGGACGCCCCCGGCTGCCACCAGAGGGAACCCTAGATCTGGGCAGTGGCACGGGCACTCCGCCCCCTTGCAGGTAACGGAGTCCGGTCCGCAACTCTGAGATGGTCATACCCCCGCAATGGGAGCATGAACCATCCACGAAAGCCACCTCAGCGTGCTTCATGCCCAGGCACGAGAGGCAACGATCGTGACCATCACCCAGCGCCAGGTAACGATCGCATCCAGAATGCCCGGGTGATACGTTGTCTATAGCAAGACCCACATCGTCTTTATAAAGACGTAACGTCAAGTTTGCCAAGCAACGTCGTCTTTAAAAAGACGCACCCGAAATTGCTCTTTTAGGGGAAAAAGCTCTTTTAGCGTGCTGAGGCGCACAGGGGAGATGATCATCTGCAACACAAACGGGGTAGTGCAGCCTGATGTGTGCAACCCACTCGACACGGGAAACCACCACCGCTGAAGCGCCGTCCACCAACACGAAGAGCTCTCCAAGAGCGCGCTGAACTCGTTCAGTCTTTTCTCTCAGTAGAGTAGTCAGGAGCAGAACGATGTGATCGCTCGGCTCCGAAGCGAAAAGCTGAATATGCGCTGCACCTGCTGCCTACTTATACTCACGCTGTGATCAGCAGCAGCTGGATGCAATAATCGCATGCCAATTTGCATTGGCTCGTTTAGTTTACACTCGAAGTAGATTGGTCCCTCTAAGCGAGATCCCAATTTCGTCGGTCATCCGACGTGACGTCGAGAGTGACCGACTGAAAGGGAACTGAGACGTTTCTGTGACTTATCAAAAAAATTCTATCTGTTGAAGGATTTAGTGGCCTAGTGTGCCTCATCCTGTCATTGACAAGACTGATTTCCTTCCTGTCAACTAGAAACTCTGAGTTCAGATCCAGAAAGTAAGCAATACATAATTTAAAAAATTTACATTTTATGTAGCCTTATGTATACAAATATATGTAAATACATAAATATATACTACTATTCAAATGTTTGGGAGCAGTCAGATCATTTTTAAAAGAAATTTTTAAAAGACTTCTATTCATCAAAGAATCCCAGAGTGAAAAAAATCCACAAAAATAAACACTGTTAATAAGAAGAAATGTTTCTTGAGCACCAAATCAGCATATTATAGTGATTTCTGAAGGATCCTGTGACACTTAAGACTGGAGTAATGACTGCAGAAAATTCAGCATTATTAAATGTAATATTAAAATATCAACATAATTTTTTTAAATTGTAATTTATTGACTATACTTGATATCTTACCCTTCCGACCTAAATCTTTGCATATATAGATTGCTTTCCTTCTGCACACACACACATACAAACGCACACGTACACACACACAATAGCTTTTTTTAATATGTCAGCCCAACATCCATCACATTCAATACTTGGAGCAAGTGGCTGATTTATCCTACCTATCACTTTTCTCATCACCTTGGGCTCAAAGAATAAGGAGGCCATCCGATGCAGGGGTTTGTTTGTAAGGACACTTGAAAAGAAAGGAAAATCCTGGCGAAATTATGAATATGACGTTCTAAAAATGACTCAACCAAACTAAAATGATCGAAACCTACAAACCAAGTTTTATGAACTCTTTAAAAAGTGGTTATGGTAACCAATTAAAGACAAAGTGTTTTTCAGCCAAGTGTTTTTTTTCTGTTTTAGGAAAACTAGTGCTACCTAGCAAACATTTGTTCTTTGTTCTTGACAAATATCTAAGGCAAAGACTGTCCTGCACGGAGACTTGCTATAGATTTCGATTTTTTTTTTATAATAAAATTTGTATTAAAAAAAAAAAAAAAATTTCACAGCAGATGAACCATGATATTGCCTTTTATTGTCAGGAGCTACAAATTAGGGTCACATAAGAAGAAACTAGTGGTATCTTGTTCATCTAGTGGTATCTTGTTCATCTGATCTTGTTTTGTATAAATCCTTTATTTCTGAAAAAACGTCTACTTCAACCCTCCTTGTTGGGAACACACATAATATACTTCTTCTTAAAATGCTTCTGTAGTTTAAAGCTCAAACCCCCTCTTGATCACTTCCAAGCCACTGCTGGCCTTTTCAAAGCAGATAATTGGGATTTGTATGCCTTACATTCATTGGAAGATCATGTCAGTACATATTGGTAGTTACCTTTTATGAGCATGCTCGCCAACCAAATCAAATCAAGCAAATCTCAAAGTTATGGAGAAACATTCTTTCAGTAACATTTATAAAACTTTACAAATTTACAAACTTTACCAACTTTAAAAAGTTACAAATTATTTCCTCTAATCATCCGAGTAGTGCTTCCTTTGACACTATCAACTGCGACATTCTCTTTGATAGGCTTGAAAATTATGTTGGCATTTGTGGAACTGCACTGGCATAATTCAAATCATACTTATCTGACCATTATCAATTTGTGTCGGTAAATGAAGAGGTATCATGTCGATCACCAGTTCAGTATGGAGTACCGCAAGGCTCAGTACTAGGACTAGGAAAGTACTAGGAAAGACTAGTACTATGAAACATGAAGTTAGTTTTAGTTTTAATATATAGTATATTTTTTATTAGAAAAATAGTATACAGTATGTTAGTAAAATAGCCTGGAAGGCACTATGAACAAAACCAGAAAACTTTAGGCCATTTTTAACATAAAAAAAATCAGAAATATTGTCAGCCACTGAAGGCCAATGAAAGCTGCTGCCTCAGTATAGAAACTCACAGAAAGGGTAATCATTCATAACAAATTATTTACTTCATCTGCTAAAATGCTATAAACAAAGGGGCACTCATTTACAATTAAATCTGCTTTCATCATGCTTTGATGAACTATTGCAATTATATGGAAGATATTGTAAACGACTGAAGACGTATGACATGAGGCCTCTTATAGTTTGCATCATAGCATCTGCTTTGTACAGCCCTGAAAATAAAGAAACAACCATTTGATTAGATAGAAATTCTTCAAAGAGGATAATCTATACTGATTGTTTATACTGCTGAGGAGCACACAAATGACTCGTCTCAAGGCTTTAATGTTTATCAGACAATGCTGCGAGTAAGCAGCTGACAGAATGCAGAAGTTAAGCAGCACTCTTTTCTTTACTTAAGGAAAAGAGGCTTACTGTACAGGCTTGGAAAATAGCCTTTAAAAATTGTTCTCAGAGTAACGTAAACAGCAACAAAATTCAGATTCAGAGCAGGGTTCAGGAACAGAGATGAGCAAAGTATCAGATGTATGCAATTTTGAAATGCAAATGACACAATATTCGTCATCTAGGCAGAAATGTTTAATCCCCATCAGAACGTCCTCCAGGCTCTCATTCAGCTCATGCGCTACATTTACGTGTGTTTTGTACTTGCAATATTTGTGTAACCAATTTCTTGACTGATCATTTAAAAGAGGATTTCACAGTCTATTCTTTGCTTTAGACATGAGGAAAATTTACTAACATTTTGAATGACACAATAAACTCACTGAATTGGAAATCTATATAGCTTTTCTGTTTTTAAGAATATGCAATAACAATAAAATAAATTGTCCCATTAGGTTTGGCAATTAACCCTCTGATGCATGAAATATTAAATCACAAAGGAAAAATACCTTATTTTGTAATGTCTTTCTTTTATAAAATAAAAACATAAGCATTCAATTTCCATATTTTGGGTCAGAGTTATTTTAACAGTCCTGTCCAATGTAGTGTACATCATACATTTAAGATGTATATCCATGTTGCAGTTCTAATGTCAATTTAAGTCAATTTGAATGCAAGCAAAAGAATACACAATCTTTAAAATAACTAAATTATGATATGATATGAAAAATATACAGACTGTCAGATTGTATTAATATCTACAATTAAGGAACTGAAGAAAGCCATGTCACCACATGCACAACATACTCAAAACATATCCTTACTGTGTGTCTATATATTAAATATATATGGTTCCCATTGTTTTATTTCTACAATAAATCATTAATGGTTACAATAAATATTTTAATTATGAATAATATTACTTTTGTGAAAGTTGCATAATTGTTTTAATAGTTATTGAAATAAACTAAATGGAAATTCTCAATGAACCAATATAATATGGAAAGTAGCCTAAACTACAACAAATACATTAATACTACCTTAATGAAAGTGGTCCTTCCATATTATTCTACTGAATAATATTTTTATCTGTCTGGATCTCCTGGAACAAAAGATGCAGATATTACTTCTGTAAAGAGGTACTTTATGCAACACCACTTTCGTGCACCCTGCCAAATTCATTTTGTCATAAAAATTACTTTTAAAAAGGACATCATTTGGCAATCACACATGGTGGATTATTTGCATCTAACATCCCACACTGAATGATTACAAAGGCTTTTATAACCTGTGTATAATAAAGGGAGCTCAGATATTTTATCTCAAATCTTACATTTTTAAGTAAAATATTAGAGAAAATTGTTTTTAATCAGTTGAGTACATTCTTAAATGCAAATTCAAAACTTGAGATATTTCAGTCTGGTTTTAGAAAATACCATAGTACAGAGAACGCTCTTATTAAAGTTGTAAATGACATAAACATAAACCTTGACAGAAATTGGCCTTCAGTTCTGGTCTCTTGATTTAGTGCTGCGTTGGATACAATAGATCACCAGATTATTTTAAAGGGGTCCTATTATGCTCTTTTACAAAGTCTTGATTTTGTTTTGGAGGTGTACTAGAACAGGCTCTCATTCTAGGTTGTTCGAAAAACACATTATTTTTCACATATTTTACATTATTACAACACCTCTCTCCCCAGTCTGGCATGAACGGCTCGAATAGTTCCTGTATCAAATGAAGGCCCGCCTTCTGAAATACAAAATGTGCTGTGATTGGTTAGCTGGGCCAGTGTGTGTTGTGATTGGCACCACTCGGCGCTTGGTCGGGAAATGTCATGCCCCTTACCATAGCCGCCTGCGTGCTTCAGTGTAAATATTGCGTCAAAATCAAATCAATTTGAGCGTGATTTAAACCCGGATGATTGTAACCACTCCAAGTTTGTTTGCCTTCGGAAAGCTAGTGTGTCTCTGACATAGTGATAACACTCGTTGCCTTCTCTAGTGCAGCTCAACCAGGTCTCGTCCCATTCGTCGGTATTTGTGATATCACAAATCCTGGAAAATATGCGTTGTAGTCCAAACGAGTCGTTCGTTGTATTTTTTGAAAAGTGATTTATGTTAAATAAAATACCTCCTTTTGAATTGGACTTTGAGCTTTGTAACTTTGCAGATCTTTTTATGCTCAAACAGCAACATTACAGACTAACTAAAGTTGAAAAAGTGAAAAAGCATAATAGGACCCCTTTAAATAGATTAAGTGACTATGTTGGTATATCTGGAACAGTTTTAAATTGTTTTTTATCATATCTTAGTGAAAGAACATTTGTAGTATCTATTAATAATACCTTGTCTGAATATTACAGGGTACCATGTGGGGTTCCTCAGGGATCAGTTTTAGGACCACTGCTTTTTTAATCTATATATGTTACCTGTCGGTCACATTATCAGGAGGCATGGTATCTCTTTTCATAGCTATGCTGATGACACACAGTTGTATGTAGCCGTGTCTCCTGGTGACCCTGTGCAAATTGATACACTCGCAAATTGCATCCAAGACATAAATGTCTGGATGTCACAAAACTTCTTACAACTCAACCCAGATAAAGCTGAAGTTTTGATTATTGGATCAAAAGTGCAGAGAGAGAAATTGACCCTTAAACTAAATATACTCGGATTAAACCCAAGCCATGTGGCAAAAAACGTAGGAGTTGTCTTTGGTTCTGATTTTAACTTTAAAGCTCATGTACGTAATATTACAGAAACTGCATTTTATCATCTGAAGAACATTGCTAAAGTTAGACCATTTCTTTCTCTGAGCAATATAGAAAAATTAATGCATGCATTTATAACTAGCAGGCTTGACTGTTGTAATACCCTTCTTTCTGGTCTACCAAAGAATACAATTAACCAATTACAATTAATCCAAAATACTGCTGCTCGAATATTGACAAAAACCAAAAAGAGAGATCATATTGCATCAGTATTAAAGTCATTACACGTATTGATTTTAAAAATCTTTTTATAGTTATAAAAAATGCTTACAGTATATGAACCTAGAAGGACTCTTAGATCCTCTGATTCTTTTCTTCTAACTGTACCTCATAGCAGAACTAAAAAATTAGGTGATGCTGCTTTTAGTCGTTATGCTCCTCGCCTCTGGAATAACCTTCCAGAGAACATAAGATGTGCTGAAAACATTAATAGTTTTAAATCTAAATTAAAAACATATATTTTTAGTCTGGCCTTTCTGTAAAAACGTATAAAACCTCTTTATATTTCATGTGTTTTGTTTTGCCTCATTTTGAATGTTTTATTTTATATTTTATATTTCATATTTTAATCTTTATAAACTTTATTCTTATTTGTGTATTTTAATGGGTTTATTTTATTTTTGTTTTAATTCTGTTCAGTTAAATTTTTTTTATTAATTGCTCTATCATTTTGGTTCCTTCTTGTCTGTAAAGCATTTTGAATTGCATTAACTTGTTTAGAAAAGTGCTATATAAATAAAATTTGCTTGCTTGCTTGCTTATAGAGGTCTGTCATAGAGAAAGGGATCAACAGTCAGATATTAAAGATCTGTCCACTGAGGAAAAATAGTTTTTTTCTCCTTTTGTTTTTCTCCACTACAAGGCTAGACCGATCAAGTGTGTCCCGTCTTTGTCAGAGCAGCGGTGGTTATTGATCAGAATAAACAAGGCCCAATATATTCTGTTGTATTCATAGTAGTGAGCTAGTCAAATCACACAAAACCCAAGACATTCATTCTCAAAAAGAACTAATAAACAGATCTGATTACAAACACAGCCAAATGTCAAACTGTTACATTTGTCCACTAGCATTCAGATCTTTGAGATTGCAGGCTGTTATTGAAATGTTATTAGCAAAGAGATTTCATGTCAGAACCTGGAGCTTGGATTCTATTGTCTTTTTATTGTAATTCAGTGCTGGAGTCGCCAATTTATTGTTTTACAATATCAAGTATTGTCTTTGGGGTGAATATACCCTGCAACCTTTCCAATTTCAATCACTGCAGTGCTTTTATTTAGTGAATTATCATATAAATCAGAACAAATAATACCAATGATGAAATTGAGGGAAGAGAAGATAAAACTTCACAATGATGGGTGCAGTCTTCAGTTTATTTGCATGTGTTTGAACAAATAAAGGTCAGATGTTTAATATCATAGCTGTATGCTCGAATATTACCAGGTGTAAGTAAGTAAATAAAGACAGCTACTGTAATTCACTGAAACAAGAAATGCGTGAGATGACACTATTGTTTTCTAACACTCATATCATACTTCTTGGTGTTTATGACCTTTACAAGCCTTTTTAATCACATGGAATTATGAAAAAAAAAGTAATTTAGCGGTCAATTAATTTTACATGAATATTTTCTAACACTATTTTTCTAACCCTTTTGAAAGTGCAATGTTACAGTACAGCATGCATTGAGGAATCAAAACACCAGATCACTTGGACTGGGAGAAATAGATAGAAAAGAGCATCTGAGACCAATTGTGTTAGCTGAAGTCACAGGTCCCATGATGTATATAACATAAGCTGAGCATGTATCTATAAAAAGGGGAGAGTAAGATGTAAAGAAATGAAACATGACTCACCAACAGTAGAAACATGCACTTCTCTGACCTCTACTAACTAATTCCATTGAGGCTGGCCGCACACTTGAAGATTTTAAGACCGATTTTAAGCCCAATTTGCACCCCCGAACAATCGGGAGGGTTTGGCCCAATCCGAGGCTAGTCGCAAATGATTTTTGTCCAAAAAAATCCTCTAATGTGTGGTGTCATTACAATTATTTAACTGCTCCCGAGCATCCCCGAACTTAAATTGTAAATATCAAACATGTTTGATATTTACAACTCTTGATCAGGCTGCCTCTGACGTGACACCCGCAATAGCCAATGAGAGTGAGCAAGCATCACCTACATGTTGCATGTTTCTATAGCTGAAACTTGGCAGCCAAAAACATGCCACGAAAGCAGAGTACTGAGAAAGAACATCACCCATATTCTTTTATTCTATTCTTTTTTTCTATTTAGTTTTTTCAGGAAAGCCAGCTGACAATGTCGATTGTGTTCCATGTGTCTTTCTTCTCTAGTCACGTTTGATCCCGCGGTTCTCTGTGAGATCTCATGTCCCTGTGAAATCGTTCCTACAATCAACAAGTGTGTGGTTTTATGATCTGCTCAAATCATCTTGTGTGTGCGTTCAGAGGATTATAAGGCTAAAAATTGGTTGGAACAGTCTTCATGTCTGTGGTCTCCCATGGTTTTAAAATCGGTTAAGATTTGAAAATCATCTGGTGTGGTTTCAATTTTGTGTGGCAGATACGCTGTTTACGACGTTTATGCTTTGATTTGAACGAAAACAACGTATCCGGGTGGCGCAGCTGACACAAAACAGCATACGCAATTTACGTTCAGTGGATACTCTCCAAAATGGCGCTAGGGTGATGCTGAGGAGACAAACTGTTGAATAAAGTCTTTTTTTTTTTGCGCTCAAAAAGTATTCTCGTAGCTTTGTAAAATTATGGTTGAACCCCTGATGTCACATGGATTATTTTGCCGATCTCCTTGCTATGTTTCTGGACCTTGATCATGTAAGGACCCTTGCTGTCTATGGGAGGGTCAGAGAGCTGTCAGATTCCTTCAAAAATATCTTAATTTGTGTTCCGAAGATGAATGTAGGTCTTACAGGTTTGGAACAACATGAGGGTGAGTAATTAATGACAGAATTTTCATTTTTGGGTGAACTATTTAATTTTAAAGGGAAAATGAAAGATGAGGCTGAACGTTAACTTATTTTTTTCTGTTTGAAGTTAGCTGAAATAAAAATAGGTGTGAAAAATACAATATTATCATAAAAATTTGACTAAGATCAAACAACAATCGATGGACTCCTGCAGTACTGTTGTGGACCTAGGGGTTGAAGACCAATAAATAAATTAATAAAAGGAAAGGAAAAAACATTAAAGTAACCACAGCCTATAGCCTAAAAGCCTAATGCATGTCTTTCTGGCATCAGTTTGGTGTTCACGCAGTATGAAACAGTATATATCGTTCACGCATTATGAAACAGTATATCACTTGTGCTGCCTTTAAATGTAGGAATACGATTTTGCTTTTAAAATCAGTGAGAGCCAAAAAAAAAAAAAAATGGAAACCTGTTTTTTTTCTGTCATATATAGCACAAAATGGAGTTCTGTTTTACTAATATGTCTACTAATTCAGATTGAAAAACATCAGTTTAATAATGTAATACTAGATACTAGAGTGCTGAATTTCCCTTCAGAGAACAACACATTAATCCAGCTCTTAATTTTTAACATCAGATGTTGCAAAGATCACATGGATTTGTAAAGGGAGTGATTCCGATTTTTTCCCTCCAGAGGAAGCTGCAAATTAAGACACGGATGTAAGAAAAAGGAAGCAATTAACAGTGATAAAATAAAAGTTGTGTCTTATATACTGAGCAGCAAATGACGTCTAACTGCTTATTGTTTTGCACTTTAGACTTTCAATTTCCTGACCTTTGCTTTACACATCTGATCCTACAAATGTCATTATAGGGTTATAAAGAAGGTGACTCAAATGAGTGAGTCCAATTAAATTCATCATGAAATACCTGAAGTAAAACCATGGCAGTGAGGTAAAAATAAGCAATTAAAGATCTATTTAGAGCATTACCTTTATTCATTCTCTTTAAATTCTGTAAGAAAAATGTTTTTCAAATGTTGTTGAATTTGTTCTGAAAAGTCAGATGATAAATCCATGAAAATATTATGAATGGGAAAGAATCTGCCTGCTTACTATCACTGTGATAACTATTACTCTGTCAAAATCTCATGTGTAATTTTGAAGCTCTATTTCATTTTTCCACCTGCCTGTAAACAATCCATCAAGATGAAATGCTGTCACATATCAATGTCTCATTAAAGAATGATCTGCAAACACTGTCTAGACATGGGATGACATTTAAGCATGAACTATTTAGAGAACTACACACTTTGTCACGAGACAGTGTGGTGTGTGTGATCAGGCAGGACGAAGAATTCCAATAATCACTTTAATTAATCACAAGCGGTAAGCCAGACAGGTAGGTCGGAACAACCCCACACCACACACACACACACACACACACACACACACACACACACAAGGTAACATTCACAATTCCCGACAACTAGAACACAATCGACAGGCACTGATATAGGGCATATAACGAGGTAGACAGGTGAGCACACTGAGGTGAGTAACTAATAATGGAACAGGAATCCCAATATGGACACAGAGGGAGAAACCACAAATGAACAGTCCCACAGGTGGTGACCATCCCCCTCTCCTGGAAGGCGTGTCCTCGCACCGTGGACCGAGGGAGGACGGGAGGGGGACTTAGGAGTGGAGGCCCAAAAGGAGTTGTTGGGATGTGACAGGGGAGGCAAGTGCTGGCAGGCGACCCAGAAACGTGCTGTACATCATGTTGCCGGCCATGTAGCGACTCTTCCATCGATTGGAGCCGATCGCACTAACAGAGTCCAGGGTGGTGATGATGGAGGGAGGAGCCAGGGAGATGACTGGAGGGAACCGGAGCAGGAGGAGGAGCCAGGTGGGACCCAGGCCACAGCCATGATAGTGGCCCACGTTGGAGCCGACGGAGGGAGGAGCAATGTCGTTCAGAAAGGTCAGGACACATCCATGGGGGCCGACCCGACGGCGGCGAGCACGTGGGTGGAGGAGCCGAGGCGAAATGGATTAGCGATGAGCCAGGGCTACACTCGCGGATCTCGGAGGGCCGGTGACCGTGAGGCGAGACGGATTCCAGAGCGCGGTGGAGCCGAGGCCCAGTGACTTGCAGTCTTTGAGCCGGATGGAAAGGAGACCTGACATAGCCTGAGGACGGAGGTATGAGGTTGGAGCCTCAAGGAGATCGGGAGTCCCCGTGATGCGGAGCCGGAGGGACGATGGAGCCTAGTGGAGCTGGTAGACTGACAGGCCATGGTGGAGACGAGGGAGCTAGGAACCATGGTGGAGCCGTCAGAGGCGGAGTCGAGGGATCCTCCAGACTTGACACCAAAGGAGCTGGAGATAGGCAGACCAGCGGTGAGCCCACGCCACAGATGGTGAGCTGAGGGTGAGCAGTGAGGCTGACGGGATCCAGCGGAGAGGGTGTTGAGGAAGGGAACAGGTCAATGAGAGGAGACTGGAGAGGGAGGTTGGGTGGGATATTTTCCAAGGTAAACAGGTCAGTTGAAAACTGAAGGACTGGTATCTCTGAGTACAAGTCTATTGAATCTCCCAGGTCCAGTTTGTGCTCACCCCCAGCGATGGCGCCATGGGCGGGGCTTTCCATTGCCCCCGCGATCTCCACAGCTCTATCCACCGTCGCTTGTGCTGTCGGCTCTCGCACCTGGTCAGACACTTGGGGCTCAGGCTCCGGGGCGATCATCTGCTCTGTCGCTCCTGATGGCGATGGCTCAACGACCACGGCAGGCTCTGGCTCTCCGTCGCTGGTCTTGGTCTTTGTACTGGGCTCTGGTCCTTGATGGGCTGGGTGTTGTTGTCCGCGATGTCCACGGTCAGATGTGACTTGCAGGACACCAGCACCCACTCGATGAAGTTGGCGATCTGCTCAGTACCATCCCCTCGACAAGTGTCTGCCGTTAGGTCCATCCCCTTGCCATCTTGTTAAGTAGTTTTATTTGTTGGTCGGTTATGTCTGTCACCAGCGGTGTGGTGGTGGGATCAGCAGGACGAAGACGAAGAGATCCATAATTATCCTTTATTAATCACAATAGGTTCCTAGTGATGTGACCCCTTCTTGACACCCCGAGGCTTCCGAAACCTTGTAATCAAAAAACGAAACATCTCACCGTGAAGCACGCTACCGCTAGCTTGATTCGTCCTTTGCCAAACCAACGTGATTTGTGAACGTCCTAAAATGCTTTCGTTTTCGCGCAGCACAACATGGGACTGCTTCGTATCGATTTAATTAATGCCACCACTTGCACAGTTCAAGTTGCTCCCTCAACGTCTTTGAAAAGATAATCATATACAAAATAAATCTTTGCATGTGTATTCTTTCTGCTGATCATTTTGTATTAATTCCTGGTATCAACCGACACTTTAACTACACCACTCAATTCAATGATACATCTTCCGTATTTTGAACCTACAGCCTTGCCTATTTTCTGCAAATTTATTCACAGACTTGTGTATTCATATTGTGTAATACAATGACTGACATTAAGACTTATTTATATAGACTTCATATTTTCTTTGCTTTATGCAGGTTTTCATAGCACAAACTAATTTATTATCTGAAACAGTCCAAAAATGACTGGGTCGTCTGGGACGCAAAGGCAGCTTTTCCCACCTTTTGAACACAAAATGTCGTTAGTGAGCACCGTCTTGAAAAGCATCGAGTAAATAATCTTTTTTACAATACAGTTGAGGGGAAAGCCTCGGTGCTTCGCAAAGCTTCATTTTCCCATCACTAGGTAATCCAGAGAGGACGGGAGGACAGACGGACGGACGCACGCACACACACACACAGGTTTGTTTTTGTGAAAAGTGGGGACATCCATAGGCGTAATGGTTTTTATACTGTACAGAACGTATATTCTATTGCCCTATACCAACTCTACCCTTAAACCTACCCCTCACAGGAGACTTTTTGCTATTTCAGATTTTCAATACACTCTATTTTGTGTGATTTATAAGCGTTTTGAAAATTGGGGACATGGGGTAATGTCCTGAAAGTCACCTTCTCCTTGTAATACCTATGTCATACCCTTGTCATTATACAAATTTATGTCCTCATTTGTCACAAAAATGCACATGCACGCACACGCACACACACACACACACACACACACACACACACACAGACACACAAAATCACCAGCCAACAGGGGGGGTGTGACACATTTCAATTAAAGAGTCATGTAAACTAAAAAGTTTAGTCTTCTAAACTGAAAGCCAGTTTTATCATGTTTTTGTATTACAATTTCCGTTAACCAAAAATTTGTTTGATAAATCAGGTCCATACAGTGAAATGCATTTAAAAATAAATAAATTATGCCACAATTCTGCTTGAACCTTTTAGTGTTGCTGGTGATGGAAAAAAAAGTTTAAGGATATCAAACTGAAAATATTTAAAGGGATTTATTAGAATTTTTTTTATTCATGCGTACAAAATCTCTCTCACACAAAAAAGCCTGTGTATGAGAACGACTAATCACCAAAGAGTAAGATATTACATACTGTGCTAAACACAACTGACGTTCATCCCAATCCCATTATTTTGACATGTTTGATTTCTCTAAGATTAAAATTCCACAAGGTTTTCCACGAATCACAAAAGCTTTGTAAGAGGGCTAATGAATGTCACAGAGTTAAAATGTGAGTCTGTGATAAAGACGTTCTTGGCATTAACAGAAAGGAAAGTTTCAAAACATTCCTTTAGTTTGAGACAAGCTCACGACCTCTTGACCCTAATTAATGAACCGAGTCACAAAGCACTTTAAAGGGTTAGTTCACCCAAAAATGAAAATGCTGTCATTAATTACTCACCCTCATGTCGTTTCAAACCCGTAAGACCTTCCCGTAAAACAACGTATGCTGTTCTGTGTCAGCTGCGTCACGCCGGATCGGTTTCCTACGTTGTTGTGATTTGATCTGAATGGAAACAGCGTATCCGCGTGGCGCAGGTGACACAGAACAGCATACGTTGTTTTACGTCCAGTGGATATTCTCCAAAATGGCATCAGGGTGATGCGGAGGAGACGAATTGTTGAATAAAGTCGTTTTTTTTTCTTTTGTGCACAGAAAGTATTCTCGTAGCTTTGTATAAATGCAGATGAACTCCTGATGTCACATGGATTATTTTACAGATCTCCTTACGTTTCTGGACTTGGGAACATTTCAGTTGCATTGCTGTCTATGCAGGGTCAGAAAGCTCTCAGATTCCATCTAAAATATCTTAATTTGTGTTCCAAAAATGAACGAAGGTCTTATGGGTTTGAAAAGACATGAGGGTGAGTAATTAATGACATAATTTTCATTTTTGGGTGAACTAACCCTTTAATAGTTTATTTCCAGTTTGAATTAAAGAATGAATCCAGCATATGATGGCCTCAGCAACCTCAGTCAGTGATTTTTGACTCGAAAATGAATGGTTCAGCAGAAAACAGACCTATCCCCCTTTCAAAAACTTCTCGTAAACATGTGTACCAATCAAAGGTCGCCCAATTGAACATGACGTGACCTCTTTAATAGTGAGTGTCAAGTTTTCTCTTTGGATAATTTCTTTGTACTCTCAGCACTTTGGGTACATGAGGGGATATGACAGCCATATCTGGCTCTGACACTGCTGCTGAACTGTGGTGACATCCATACTCAGTGCTTGACTTTGATCTATTTCTGAAAAGCAGGCCACCACATCTTCTTTCTTCCTTATTCTTTCTATCTATTCTTTCTTCCAATTCAACAATGTAATTGGTCCAGTGATTTGATGTCAGAGGCTGCATCATAATGATCAGATTTTTTTTTTTACAACATACAGAACAAGATGAAACATTTAAATGCTTGACAGTCATAATAAGCTTTTCATGTCATGTCTGTTGGAAAGGTACAGACTCATTAATCAGGACACTATGAGACTATTATTTCAACTGAAGACTACGTAATTACTCCAGTGTCTACAAAATTATGCTATCAGGGCTGGGTTAAAAGCTAATAGATTATGCAAAGAATACATGCAGAATGCAAAATGATGCGGTGTCATTACCATTGCACATTAAGATATATATGTCCACACAAAATCCATGATGTGGTGTTTAGCTTATTTCAACAAATTATGCTGATTTTAGTGCCTATGACGAACGGTATATTAATATCTAAATGTTTAATGTACTTGATTCTATGAAAGCTTTCGGCTTTAGAACAAAAAGCAGTTGTGAGATAAAGTTTTAAAATAAGAAACAAAATGATATAACGTCTCGGTTATGTACAGTGGTGTGAAAAAGTGTTGGCCCCCTTCCTGATTTCTTATTTTTTTGCATGTTTGTCACACTTTAATGTTTCAGATCATCATCAAACAAATTTAAATATTAGTCAAAGATAACACAAGTAAACACAACATGCAGTTTTTAAATGAAGGTTTTTATTATTAAGGGAAAACAAAATCCAAAACTACATAGCCCTGTGTGAAGAAGTGTTTGCCCCCCTGTTAAAACTGTGGTTTATCACACCTGAGTTCAATTTCTCTATCCACACCCAGGCCTGATTACTGCCACACCTGTTCGCAATCAAGAATTCTCTTAAATCGGACCTGCCTGACAAAGTGAAGTAGACCAAAAGATCCTCAAAAGCTAGACATCATGCCGAGATCCAAAGATATTCAGAAACAAATGAGAAAGTAATTTGAGATCTATCAGTCTGGAAAAGGTTAGAAAGCCATTTCTAAAGCTTTGGTACTCCAGCGAACCACACTGAGAGCCATTATTCACAAATGGCAAAAACATGGAACAGTGGAGAACCTTCCCAGGAGTGCCTGGCCGACCAAAATTACCCCAAGAGAACAGCGACGACCATCCACGAGTCACAAAAGACCCCCATAAAAAAAAAAAAAACCACAACATCCAAAGAACTGCAGGCCTCAATTGCCTCAGTTAAGGTCAGTGTTCATGACTCCACCATAAGAAATAGACTGGGCAAAAATGGTCTGCATGGAAGAGTTCCAAGACGAAAACCGCTGCTGCTGTTGAGCAAAAAGAACATAAAGGCTCGTCTCAGTTTTCCCAAAAAACATCTTGATGATCCCCAAGACTTTTGGGAAAATACTCTGTGGACTGATGAGACAAAAGTTTAACTTTTGGAAGGTGTGTGTCCCATTAATTCTGGCGTAAAAGTAACACTGCATTTCCGAAAAAGAACATCATACCAACAGTAAAAATGGTGGTGGTAGTGTGATGGTCTGGAGCCGTTTTGCTGCTTCATGACCTGGAAGACTTGCTGTGAAAAATGAAACCAAGAATTCTGCTGTTTACCAAAAAATCCTGAATGAGAATGTCCGACCCCAACCATCCGTTCGTGGCCCCACTGAATGCGAATTGGTCTCTCTGCTCAATCTTTGCACGCATGCCAATGATCCAAAACACCCCATAAAGAACAACCCCATCCGGGTCCACCTCTGAATGGCTGAAGAAAAACACAATGAAGACTTTGGAGTGGCCTAGTCAAAGTCTGACCTGAATCCTATTGAGATGCTGTGGCATGACCTTGAAAAGGCGGTTTATGCTCGAAAACCCTCCAATTTGGCTGAATTACAACAATTCTGCATAGTTGAGTGGACCAAAATTCCTCCACAGCGTTGTAACAGACTCATTGCAAGTTATCGTAAACTCTTGATTGCAGTTGTTGCTGCTAAGGATGGCCCAACCAGTTATTAGGTTTAAGGGGCAAACAATTTTTCACACAGGGCCATGTAGTTATGGATTTAGTTTTCCCTTAATAATAAAAAACCTTAATTATGTAAAAAAAAAACTGCATGTTGTTCCTTGTTGTTACATCCCACGTTACCTAATATTTAAATATTGGTTTGATGACTGAAACATTACCAGGAAGTGTGACAGTGGCAAACACATGCATAAAAACAACACATCCTAGATAAAACATTAACCCCAATAAGATCAGGAAGGGGGCACCCTTTTTCCCACCACTGTATGTACCCTCGTTCCCTGAAGGAGGAGAACGGAGACGTCACGTCTTTGACCGACGAATTGGGGTCTCGCTTCGAGAGACCAATCTACTTCAGGAATATACTAAACGAGCCAGTGGACATTGGCATGCGATAATTGCATCCATCTGCCCTGCCTGATCCCAGCGTGAGGCATAAAAAGTCATCCTGTTCAACTCATGCCGGTTTTCGCTGAGGAGTCGATTTCGGTGGACCCGGCCGCTCAGCGTGGTATGCGATCCGTGGCACGGGACGTGATTTCTATTCGTTGGTCCCGACGTGACCTCCGAGAGTGACCGCTGAAAGTGAATGTCTCGGTTACTATGTAACCCTCGTTCCCTGACGAAGGATGCTGCCCTTCCAGTGTCCTGTGCAACCTACGTGGGATCCACTTAGGTCTCTACATATGGAACCCAGCCCTCTACCGATTCTCATGGATTCATCGAGTGAGGGCCTGGCGCCGGACTTTCCGCCACGTCTGGCTGCCGAGGGGATGGAGGAGCTCGACAGGGCCAACAGTACGGACACTCTTGAGCAGTTTTAGCAAGCCGTCACTAACCGGGGCCTCTCAGTGCCTCTACCTGTTTGATGTGAGAACACAGGAGGATACCGGCTCAACATTAAGGCTATAGAATCTAGCGAACATGTTGGGGGTCGCCCATCCCGCAGCTCTACAAATATCTGTCAGTTGAGGCGCCATGAGCCAGCGCCCAGGAGGATGCAACACTTTTAGTAGAGTGAGCTCACAACCTGAGCGGGCAGGGCACACCCTGTGCCTGATAAGCCAGGGTGATGGCATCCACAATCTAGTGGGCCATCCTCTGCTGTTTATAGACGGCCTTTCCCTTCTGCCGGCCTCTGTAAAAGACAAAGAGTTGGTCTGAGGTCCTAAAGCTTTGTGTCCGGTCTAGCATCTCAAGGCTCGGACGGGACAAAGCAAAGCTATGGCTGGGTCTGCCTCCTCCGAGGGCATCGCTTGGAGGTTCACCACCTGATCCCCGAAGGGAGTAGGTGGTGAACCTTGGGCACATAGCCGGGCCGGTGCCTCAGGATTACCTGGGAGTCAGCCGGCCCCAACTCTAGAGCCGAATCGTCGCCCGAAAATGCATGCAGGTCCCCTACCCTCTTGATGGAGGCCAGTGCAAGCAGGAGCAGAGTTTTCATTGAAAGAAACTTTAGCTTGTCTGACTGCAAAGGCTCAAATGGGCCCTTCTGTAGTGCTTTGAGCACTAGAGACAGGTCCTAAGAGGGTATAGAGGGGGGCCGTGGAAGTTTTAACCTTCTCGCCCCCCTAAGGAACCTTGTGACCAATCATGCTTCCCTACCGATTCCCTTCACGGGATCAATGTTGCAGCAATCTGCAGTGACATAGACTTTAAGTGGAGGAAGACAGCCTTCACTCCACCCTTCTGCAAAAAGAAAGCATGGACCCTGATCGGGCATTTAAGATTAACCCCAGACCCTAGACGAGGTGTCCACTTTCAAGGCGTAATCGATCCTCTGTAGGTGGTGATTTCGCCCGAAGTGATGGTGTCAACTACCTCTTGGGGTAGGTCACCTAGAACTCCGCTCCCGTCCAGGGACCACACCGAGTTTCCGAGGTTGGGCTGGGTGCCAGAGGTATCCCGAGGTGCCAAGGATCAGTAGGCCTTCCTCAGAGGATCTGCCAGAATGTTCTGTCACGAGGAGCATTTTCGGGGGAACCGGCCGAGTGGGCCAATACGGCGCCACGCAGGACCTGCTCCTCATCCTCCCTGACCTTACACAGTGTCTGTGCAAACAGGCTCACTGGGGGAAATGCATACCTTTGCGGTACCCCACTGCCAGCTTTGTGCAGTGCGTCGTGCCGAATGTTCCCTCGGTCATGAGTAAACAACTGGCATTCAAATTTCTGGAGATGCAAACATGTCCTAACCTGAGCGGCTCCGAACCGTCTTCAAATCAGCTGGATCCATCTGGGATGGAGTCCCCATCTCCTTGAGCGAGCTCGTGACAGCTGTCGACCGTACGGTTGACAACCCTAATGTGACTGGCATGAAAAAAAAAAGTGACCCTCAGAACCTTCCGATCCAAGGAAAGGTGGGGGGCGGTTGCGACCGCAACGGAGTGCAGACCACCTGTCGTTTTGATGTACGCAACAGGTCCGGTTGTCACAGTAATGCCCTTTTGAGAGTTCAAGACACGCATGTCCAAGATTGGTCGTAACCCACCGTTTTTCTTGGGTACAATGAAGTAGGGGCTGTAAAACCCCGTCTTCATATCAGCTGGAGGGACCGGTTCTATTGCGTCCTTCGCCAGTAGGACTGCGATCTTCGCATGCAAGACAGGAGCATCACTTGGGGGGACGCCGGGTGAACTGAAACGCATAGCCGAGGCTGGTGGTCGGCATAGCCTCGGTCAGCTTGGTACGCAAGCCAGGCACCGATACCGTGCAAGCAGGCCATCGGCACACCAACGTAACCACGCAGTGAGGCAGCGAGGTGGAACGGAGGGGACCCAACTTGGGCGCTCTTGGGCAGACTGTAAGGTGTGCGGTGCAACACTTACCTGGTTCCATGGTTTGGCAGAGGGTGCGTGAGTAGGGCCTTTGATGACGCTCTCGAACTGCCTGCTGCTGCCTGCTGGTGAGAGAGGTGGATGAGTGTGGTCCGGTGTTGGTCCGTCCGCGACTCTCCGTGCCCTCTTGGGACCCAGAGACAGAGAAAATCGCTCTCTCATCAAGATTTTCCAGATTCTCCACCCGGTCCGGGGAAGGGAGAGGTGCATTCACCATCCCCCAAGGAGCCCAGTTTCCTCTCGCTCTGGCGTCGGCCCCGTCCCAGGGACCTCTTGCTCTTCCCTCCCTGCCATGTTTAGGGGCCTGGATGGGGTCAATCTGAGCTCCGCCCCCTGATTAAACTGAGCCTGAGCCTCAGCTCCGAGTGGTCTGGCATGGGGTGCTGCGATGGGGACCGGTTGGAGGCAGCAGCTGCCCTCCGGGGCGAATGTTATGATCACCTCAGTCTTCTTCGGTGTCAGCGAACTGCTGGGGCAAGCACTCTACCGGTTGACAAAGAGGCCAGTCTGTGACCGGGCATTGATGACCGTTTACACTGTTGCTTCGTCCCTCTGATCGGCATACCAGACCATAGATAGCGCTGCTGACCACAAGCGTGGACATCGCATGACCAAGGGATCTTGCGGTGACCTTCGTCGCTTGGAGCGTGAGGTCAGTGGCGGTTCGGAGCTCTTTTCAGAACTTCTGGATCGTGACCACCTTCGTGCAGGTTTTTCAGTGCCTTGGCATGATGAACCTGCAGTAATGCCGTAGCTTGTAAGGCAGAGGCAGCTTCTCCACAAACCGTATTAAGCACCGCCGGTCAGACCAGACGAATGCCTGCAGGCCCGGGAGGGGAGCGACGGGCATCCCCGCCAGGAGGAGGCGGTCTTAGGATACAACTGCATCACTACCGACCGCTCCACCGGGGGGATCTCCGTATACCCCCTAGCTGGAGTATGAACCACATGTCAGTTTCTGCATTAAAAGGTGCCGCCCATGACATGATGAGCTCCTCATGCACCTCCAGAAGGAAAGGAAACGGGGCGGGGCACTGAGAACCAGTGCGAGCCACCCTGAGAAACCAATCATCCAGCCTTGAGGGCTTGGGACATGGTGGAGGTTTCCACTCGAGCCTTACCCTCTCGGCGGCCCGGGAAAGCATAGCCGACATCTCCGAATCCGATTCAGTCGTTGCCACCTTCCCGGAGGACGGCCGCGCAGCCAAATCTTCCTCTCCAGAGAGCTCTCTCTCCAATGCAGTGATCGACATCCGGTCATCAAGAGGAGCACCGAAGGATACCACTGGTACGCTCTTTAAAGAGGGCCCAGCACGTTCCTTTGGCGGCTCAACTGGTTTCGAAGCGCTAGAGGAGCGATGGTTCCCCGAGGGTTGGTTCCCTGAGGGGTTTGCCTCCACTGTAACCCTCAGACTGCCCGTGCTACTGCTGGAAGTAGTCCTCGCCTGGCTGCCACCAGGATGAACACTAGATCGCAGCAGCAGCAACGGAGCTGCGCTCCCCTGGAGGAAACGGAGCCTGGCCCGCAGCTCCGAGATGGTCATCTTCCCGCAATGGGAACATGACTCATCCGCGAACGCCACCTCAGCGTGTTTAATGCCCAGACACGTGAGGCAACAATCGTGACCATCAGCCGGCGCCAGATAATGACCGCATCCAGAAACGCACAGGTGAAACAACATCTTTAAAAAGACGATCCGTCATCTTTACAAAGACGCACCCGTGTAGCGCTTTGAGAGAAACACACTTTTGCTGCTGAGACGCACAGGGGAAATGCCAAAAACAACAGAAGAGAAAAAGAGGACATGCTTGCAGTCATGACAGGGGGTAGTGCGCCTGAAGTGCGCAACCCCTCAACACAGGAACCCACCACGGAAGCACTCCACCAACACAAAAATCTCCTATAGCGCGCTGCTCGTCACCCACCAACGCAGTTTGTAGGAGCAGAACTGTTGTCCGGCTCTGCTCCGAAGCGCACAGCTGGTATGCATTTCACGCTGCTGCCTTTTTTATGCTCATGCTGTCAGTGTCATCTGATGCAATTATCGCATGCCATTTGTGCATTGGCTCGATTTAGTTTACATCTAGTGGATTGGCCTCTCGAAGCGAGATACCAATTCGTTGGTCACTGATGTGACGTCGAGAGTGACTGACTGAAAGGAATCACAATTACAAGAAAGAGTTGGAAATACAAGATTTAAAGTCACATCATGAGATATGAACTCAATTGTGAGCTATAAAGATACAATTATCAATGAGCTTTTTGCACTACTGCAAATATGATACATCTATATTTTATTATATAGTAATTATATAAGAATATTGTCTATAAATAAAATGGATCATATAAAATAAATGGTGCTGCATAACCTTACTTGTCTTTTTTTTAATAAACGTCTCTCCAAGCTGATACGTGATCCCATAAGAACGGGATCAGAAAAAAGGTGGATGAACTCACGTCTTTCACGTCCACTGTACTTATTCTTCACACACTTTCCAAACTACCAACAAGAGCGGCTCACTGCACTTAATATAAATAGAAACTCCATTATCTTTTTCTTTGTTCTAACACAGAAACAGGCATCCATATGCTTCAGAATTTACTTAAAAGGAATATGTAATAGAGGGCATGCAAATGAAGTTACAGTAAGCGGGAGTGACTGTGGTTATACCTACTGCTGGGGCAAAAGACTAAGTGTATTAGTGTTCATCTTGAATGCCACGAAACACATCTAAAATGTGAAAGAGCTCTTGTGTGCTTAACTGTACTATTGGGTCAAACAAGAAATCTTTCTTACAGACTGCTGACATCTACAGAAAATAGAAGCGAATGGATCACTGCAGTTTGCAGAAACAGCTGGAATCCTGGCACCAAAACGTGGATTCTTAGTTGCCATTTTATGTCACGTATGTTGAATTTCTGGGTAAATTCATATACTAGGTTATATATTACATTGACAACTCACCAATTAACTATTTGGCATCTTTTATTCTGTGTAAGTGTAAGTTTTTGTTTTGTCAGTATTTAAAAAAAAAACATTAGACGTTGCAAAGAAGGGGAATTATTGTTTTTAACACAGACAACCTACAATTATTCCTTAAAAGTAAGTTTAGATAGATTGTCATTTTTATTTTGTTTAAAAAAGTCTAATTTATTTGTATTGCACTTCCAGGGTTCGTACACATTTTTACCAATACATTTCCATGACTTTTCCATGACTTTTGAGACAATATTCATGACCTAAATGTTCCATTATTTTACAATAAGAATAAAAATCTGTTCAAATTATCATAGCATATGTTAACTAAAATGAATGACTATTAATGCTACTCGTTTGCTTTCTTGTTTTAGTAATAAGTACAAGCTGCAACTGCGCCAGACCTTACTCCACATTTCACATCACTGAATATTATCATTTATTTAACTGTGTGGCCAGGATGGCCATTTTGGTGTCATTTTGTGTGTATTTTTGCTGCTTAAATGCAACAAGCTGCGCTTTAGAGCCCTGCATTTCAGCCCGAGCCCAACGGCCCCAACTTATATATGGCTTCGGGACAATTTTCACGTCATAGCTCAGACACGAGCCAGGCATCAGGCTTGCTTCTTCCTTATGTTTATATTTTAGATATCCATCAATTATTATGGTGATGACAAAGATTTGCCGCGCTGGTGGAAACAACGAGACCGTGCTACCGCGACTGTCAAGAGTGGCTCGGACGGTGTTTAGTGTCCAGCAGCAGCGAGTGCTGGAAGAGTTCCATGTTAAAGCGCACGCAAAGCTTGCCGCAAAATGCCAGCAAGTAATTACCATGATGAATGCTCCAGGGGAAATAGAATATTCGCAGGGTTTCGGTGCTCCTGCTCAAGACCGAGACAGCAGAAAGCGTATATTGTTTGTTTTCTAAAAAAGCACAACGTATGCTGATATTGTGAGTGCACACAAATAAAAGTAGACCCTTAACAGTCCCGAATGATGTATTCCTCTTACCTTTATGAGCAAAAATGACGGTTGTTTCCACTGTAAAAAAAAAAAAATGCAAGTGATCATGCTGGCGACTCCATGTCCTGCAAAGCGCGCTTTAGCTTCTCTGCACAAACGATTGGATACGCTCCTAATAGCACACATTTATCTAGGTTAACCATTTAAACTAACATTGTTTTTTTAAGCATTTTATATAGGCCTATAGATTTTATTTTAGTCAAGTGGTGATGATTTGAGAAGGCTAAATTGATCAAACATATAGGCTATGATTAACTCACTGTCTGCCACTGCAGGCCGCTTGAAAAAAAAAAACTTGAATTTAACAAACAAAAACATTTTCCAAACATATGTCTAAATTAACGTAATAAAGAAACGAAAATATATATAACCACTTTTGCCATTAAAAACGAAACTGAACTATTTTAATGGCTACAACAGCAGCTGTGTAATTGGGGAAGAGAGAGAGAGAGAAAAAAGACACGGGCTCCAGTCGGACTCGGCCAGTAATTCTGATAATCTGTCGGATAAGGGCCGGACTAGGGCATATGTTTGAGGCCCGTGCAGGGTTCTGCTGAGCTTATTTGGTAGCAAACTCAATACTCATATACGCACGAGCGCACTTTGGATGTGACTGCGCACCGCCTCTGGAGCGCGCGAGTACCGAATGGCTTAAAAAGACGTGAAAATAATAAAATTTTCTGACGATGCAACAATGACCCGATTAGGCAAGTGACAATTCTGTCAACTGTCCCGAAACGCGAGTGAAAGTCTTGTATCGCAGCGTGCAGCGGCTCTTGTAGCGCAGACAAGATGCGCCGATGTGAAGCCGTTTGAAGAAAAAAGTCAAAGAGAGAAGACGCGTTTTGATTTGATTTGATCAGTCTGTGTGGACTGGACTCAGTCTGTAGGTTTTATTATTTACTCATCAAACCTACATGCTATAGGCTATTGAATAAATGTGTGAATATCCATCATTTTAAAGTCAAAAGCTGCGGGAATGAGTAAAACTATGCGATATAGCCTATGCGCAATCCCGCACCGAAATTCAGGACCTGATTAAACACAATTCTATTATACAGAGTTTTGTGAAATAGATTTCAATGACTTTTCCAAAACTTTCTGGGTTTATTTATTTTTTCAAAACTTTTCCAGGCCTGGAAATTGGTGTTTTAAAATTCCATGACTTTTCCAGGTTTTTCATGACAGTACGAACCCTGATTTCACTATAACATAAATTTCGATTTCTAATCCGCTTTTACAGAAAGTCATAATGGCTAATCATAAGTTTAGGCTACATGGACAATATACAAGTTTCAGAGGTGGACAAAGTACTCAACTCCATTACTTGAGTGAAAGTATAGATACCGCTGGTCAAATATTACTCCTTTACAAGTAAAAGTTGTAAAGACAGATTTTTGCTTAAGTAAAAGTACAGAAGTACTTTGTTTTTAAAAGTACTTAAGTACCAAAAGTAACTTTCCTTTTTTACAGTGGGTACGGAGAGTATTCAGACCCCTTAAATTTTTCATTCTTTGTTATTTTGCAGCCATTTGCTAAATTCATTTAAGTTTTTTTTTTTTCCTCATTTATGTACACACAGCACCCCCTATTGACATAAAAACCCAGAATTGTTGACATTTTTGCAGATTTAATAAAAAAGAAAACTGAAATATCACATGGTCCTAAGTATTCAGACCCTTTGCTGTGACACTCATCTATTTAACTCATCAGGTGCTGTCCATTTCTTCTGATCAAACTTGAGATGGTTCTACACCTTCATTTGAATCCAGCTGTGTTTAATTATACTGATTGGACTTGAATGGGAAAGCCACACACCTGTCTATGTAAGATCTTACAGCTCACAGTGCATGTTAGAGCAAATGAGAATCATGAGGTCAAGGAACTGCCTGAAGAGCTCAGAGACAGAATTGTGGCAAGGCACAGATTTGGCCAAGGTTACAAAAACATTTCTGTTGGACTTAAGGTTCCTAAGAGCACAGTGCCTCCATAATCCTTAAATGGAAGATGTTTTAGGACGACCAGAACCCTTCCTAGAGCTAGCCGTCCAGCCAAACTGAGCTCAGCAGGGAGAAGAGTCTTGGTGAGAGAGGTAAAGAAGAACCCAAATATCACTGTGCCTGAGCTCCAGAGATGCAGTCGGGAGATGGGAGAAAGTTGTAGAAGGTCAACCATCATTGCAGCCCTCCACCAGTCAGGGCTTTACGGAAGCCTCTCCTCAGTGCAAGACCATGAAAGCCTGCATGGAGTTTGCTAAAAAAAAAACACCTGAAGAACTCCAAAATGGTGAGAAATAAGATTCTCTGGTCTTATGAGACCAAGATAGAAATTTTTGGCCTTAATTCTAAGTGGTATTTGTGGAGAAAACCAGGCACTGCTCATGTCCTGTCCAATACAGTCCCAACAGTGAGCATGGTGGTGGCAGCATCATGCTGTGGGGGTGTTTTTCTGCTGCAGGGACAGGACGACTGGTTGCGATTCGAGGGAAAGATGAATGTGGCCAAGGACAGGGATATCCTGGACGAAAACCTTCTCCGGAGTGCTCAGGACCTCAGACTGGGCTGAAGGTTTACCTTTCAACAAGACAATGACCATAAGCACACATTTAAAATAACGAAGGAGTGGCTTCACAAACACTCTGTGACTGTTCTTGAATGGCCCAGCCAGAGCCCCTGACTTAAACCCAATTGAGCATCTCTGGAGAGACCTAAAAATGGCTGTCCACAACGTTTACCATCCAACCTGACAGAACTGGAGTGGATCTGCAAGGAGGAATGGCAGAGGCTCCCCAAATCCAGGTGTGAAAAACTTAAAAGACTCATGGCTGTATTAGATCAAAAAAGGGTGCTTCTACTAAATACTGAGCCAAGGGTCTGAATACTTAGGACCATGTGATTTTTCAGTTTTTTTTTTTTAATAAATCTGCAAAAATGTCAACTATTCTGTTTTTTTCTGTCAATATGGGGTTCTGTGTGTACATTGAGGAAAAAAAAATTACTTAAATGATTTTAGCAAATGGCTTCAATATAACAAAGAGTGAAAATTTTAAGGGGGTCTGAATACTTCCCGTACCCACTGTATTTCAATTCACTGTTATTATTGGTGTATGTAATACTTGCAATACTTCTGAAGCAACTTAGAATACATTACACCTACTGAATACACTGACTAGCTTGTAGTATCTTTGGAATAAAGAGCTTTTAGAATGTTAAAAACCTATGGGGAAAAACAAAACAAAAAAAATTAACACCCCCACAAAAGCAGGATGGTAGTGATCTCACACAGCTCTGACAGTGTGTGCACACATCTATGTGTAGCCATTAAATCACATTTGAACAGAGTGGACAGTGAAATCCTGTAAATACAGAGTGATAAGGAAGAAAAAAAATCAAACCTGCTTTAAAACCCAGCAACACAACTGTATCTGTATAACTTTACAACAGAAACACTGCTTTAACAAAAAAGCAAAACAGCAAGGCTTATTTGACATCAAAACAAAAATTAAAAAATGCTGTCTAATCGCTCTCGTGGTACTTGTGTTTTATTAGGAGACGCGCAACAGTTCTTCTGTGGCTTTATAGGTAATATTTTCACGTACACAATTTAGCCAAATCAACAATATTGGGGTCTAATATATACCACATATTAACTTCTTATTATTGAATTGTTGTAAATATCACATTTGCAACTGGTCAGTGTTCAAAAAATGCTGGGAAATCTCTTCATGTAGCCCTACAAGAGTGATTACTGATAAACTGTCTGAAAAAAAGAAAGTCACATTTTAGAGAAGAAAAAAATCACCCACTGACTTTCAAAGCTGCTACATAGTAACGACTTTCTACTTCGAGGACCTTGATAGAAATGTAGTGGAGTGAAAAGTACAATATTTGTCTTTCAAATGTAGTGAAGTTAAAGTCATAAGTTTCCAGAAAAAATAATACTCAAGTAAAGTACAGATACTCAAAAAGTGTACTTAAGTACAATACTCAAGTAAATGTACTTAGTTACTGTCCGCCTCTGAATTTTTTGACAAAATAATGGAGTTAAAGGATAATTTAAGCAAAAGTTGCTGCTTGTTTTTGAGAATAAAAAAAGCATATCAAGGAGCACAAAATTAATACTTGTGGCTCCTGATGATATATTGAGGTCTTATAAAGTGAAACGGTCAGTCTGTGCAAGAAACTGAACATTTCTACAACATTATACCTGTAATCCATAGCCTGAGGCAACAGGGAAATTAGATTTCCCCCCCCCCCTAGAATTCGTTCTTTCAGACAGTTTGTTTCAATGAACTAGTTCAAATAACTGATACCAGTTTGCTTTATCACGCAATGACGTAACATATGCAATTATATTATTAAAGCACCCAATGGATGTGAAGCGCATGTTTTTGTGGCCACGACACAGTGAATAACTAATCTTAATCAAGCTCACCTTTTTACATAAACTATGAAAAACCATAAAACTTTCACTTCTCCTCTTCATTTAAGTGCTCAATTCACGCACGCACTTTATCACTAGCTTGCATCGGTATCCTTGGTCCGAGTCCTTATAGGCTCATTTTAACGGATTATAATATGGCTCATTTCTAGTGACTGTTGAGCACATCTGAAAGTGAGTTTTGGTTGAGAAACTTGTAGATCTGTGCTCCTCTGTTTGAGAACTGTTTCACTCATTTCACAGCCGGTTCATCTGACTGGTTCATCAATTAACGAAAAAGACTGGTTCAACAATTATTTTGTTCACAAACCGACCTCCCATGATCATGGCCTGAGGCTCTGGATTACAGGTCATAATGTTGTAAATAATGTTCAGTTTATTGCACAGACATCATTTCGCTTCATAAGAACCTCCATAATCTTCAGGCAGGGCATTACTTTTGTGGTCCTGATATGCGTTCTTTTTATTCCCAAAAACGTTCGCTCAACCTGACTTGCATTATAACAAATTCCCAAGAACCGATGGTTTCAGCTAAAAATCTTTACGTTCAACTGAAAAAAAAAAATCACCTACTCTTGAATGGCCTAAGGGTGTTACATTGACAGCTAATTTTCCTTTTTGGGTGACCTTCCTCTTTAACATAATTTGGTTGGCTACAATCAAAAAACAAATTTTTCAATTATATTTTATTTATCTTTTAATGGCGGTAATTCGCTAAGTTGTATTTCAGTGAAATATAATTTGTTCAGGCGTGTGTAGTACAAGTGCTCTGTGAAATGGGTGACAAACTAAACAAAAAAATATTGTCCATATCATCAAGCCTAGACAGTGGCAGAAGATACTTCAACCTACCAGCCCGGTCATACTGCGTGAATATTCTCAAACCACAGTTTTGGAGAGAAGATTGAGATTCCATCCTCCCAACACATTTGAAACAACTGGCAGATGTTCTGATGTACAAAAGTCCACTAATATTATTCAGAAGTTGTATGAATCAGTTCTAAGGTTAGAAGCTGTATCAAAGTCATATGGTGATAAAACACCTTAATAAAGAAATATTGCCTATTTCCCAGGTGTTCACACTATTTTGTTCAACCCCATACAACAATGGTATACGTGATACACTGGATTTAGATCTAGCTTTTAGATTTTATTTTTATTGTTGTAAAGCGCTCAGGCATCACTTTATTTATTTCCCCAGCATTGAAACCAGGTATATCCAGGAAACATGATTCCTGGAAACATGTTAATGTCCATGGACCACTGAATCTTTGATAATTGTAAGGATCACTGTTGAGTCCAACTGCCTTTAATTTAAGCAGATAATCATTTTTAGTACTTTTCTTTTTCATAGTTTTCCCTATTAAAACCAGCCAAGCTGCAGAATGTTTTGGGGCGCATGCTAAGACGGAAAAGTGATGTCAATGCCTATCCTATAATCACCTACACCTTGATGAACATGGGGCAATATTACAAATATATACTCTTTGCAGATTTCCACAGCAACCACAGCATACTACTGATGGATAAAATGAAGTTCCATGTTACCTTTTTTCCTCATTTCACTCAGATATTCAACAAGTAAAAAGAGCAATTCACATGGATTTTAAATGCAAAGAGCATATGCATTTGTCTAAGGTGTCTAACTTTCTAAGGTGTCTAACTAAAGAAAACCACTAATCAAATCCAAAAGATGCTTTCAGCTCCACTGTCAAGGAAATCTGCCTGGTGAGGGGAGAGATAGAGCAAGTAAAACTGAATAATCAAATTAACCTTTTCCCTTGCAGAACTGAATGCATATTGACACCAATGATTGAGCCTAGACACAGTTATCACTTCCAACACAATTAGTTCTTCTGCTACACTTGCTCTCTCTCTCTCTCTCTCGACTCTTATAGCCTAAAGTCATCTAGCTGAATTGAAAGAAGTGACTGCAGCAAAGCCTCAGGGTTATCTTGGGTCCAGCATCGAAAGATTCATTTTACATTCAGCCTTTGGCTTTCATATTATTGCATACAAATGTTCTTCATGGTTATATCATAAAATTGCATTTATGTACTAGCGAATCAGCCCATTAAAGAAGTTCACATCTCTGTAACAATTAATCTCATGCTTCCGATGATTCAAGTACATGCTGAGGATTGTAATCAGACACTGGAGAGACATTTTTAGAACCAAACACAGAAGAAAAGCAATTGAACACAAGCTGAACACTCACTGTGACCTCTAGTAAGAAGCAGAAGGAAGATGTCACCTGCGGTCATTTAATATTGTCTGTTGGGTAAAAACAATATTTGTGATACATCGTTTAAAAGTTTTATTTTTATTTTTATGTGTTTGCTTCATTTATTTGATCAAAAATACAAGTCATGTCATTAGTTGGGAATCAGTTCTGCATAATATACACACTAGAAAACAAAATACACAGCAGCAATAGCTGTCTATTCAGATATGCATTATGACAGAGGGAGAACAATAAGTTTTAATTGATTTGGGGTCTTCTCAATATTCTCATAGCTGACCTTTTGCATTTCCATTCCATATATATAGACCATAAAGTAGAATAATAATTTAAATGCTGTTCATATACTGCACAGTCAATTTACTCTGGTGAATGCGTCTTTTTAATGTATCCTTGGGGACAGATTTGTTAGTCTTTTGTGCATGTCAAATTGATTGCACAATATGCACACGCACATCCATGTCATAAACCTTGGGAGTGAAAGGATATGGCTCAAAATAGCATCAGCTGTTGTTGTTGGTTTGAGGTGCATGTCTCTTTCTCCTTGGTTAAATCTGAATATGCATACTTCTCTACTGTAGGTGAAAAACGGGAAGTGAAAAGAGTAGTATGCCTGAATTCACAGTAGTCATAAAACAGTACGCTAAAAGTACCAGGATGACCTAATACTTCAGGCGAGATTCTGAAGTCACATGAACGACAACATGACGAATGTAGTATGATTCACACATTCATAGTGTATTGAACATACTTTTTACAGGTGCAAAGTAATTACTTATTTAAAAGAAGTGTAATACGCATCCACTTTCAATTAAAGTCAAGTTTGGGCCTAATATTTGGTAATCTAGTTATATTGAAGCAAGCGTGTCTGTCACAGCATCACAGACTAAAATACTGGAAGGTCTTTCGTCGAATTGTAATACACCACTTATTTTTTAACCCCTTCCCTCCAACAAAGGAGATGTATAATATCTGAAGAGCTGTCCTTTAGCATTCCCATTCATGAGAACTGTACCGTCAGCAGACTGGAAAGGCAGCAGACAAGGAAAAGGTCAATTTTATGTTTATGAGATAAATATTTCTTTGAAACTTTATTTAAGAATTTTTTTTCCCCTCAGCATAATGGTGTAGTAATGGCATCTACCATTAGCTTCACTAACTGTTGAAACTAACCAGCCAATTTAATTTATTGTTTACTCGTTGTATTTGCACATATGCGTCCTTAAAAGACCCTAAATGCAATATATTGTTCACTGTCAGTTTAATATGTGTCTGAGTGTGGTTGGTTGGGACTGAAAAGAATCAGAAAAGTTAAGTCAATATTAATGGGTCTTGAAAGCTGCTGGAGAGTCCTTCTGCTATCTGTCTACATCAGTAGATTGATCGGGGGGCAGAGAGCACTGGTCAGTGACGAAGACTTGACTAAAATCATGGCAGATCAAATGATAGAAGCAAAAGCTTTTTCCTTCTTTTTTTCCTTTTATAGGACGAGTCTCTAATTATAATACTTCGAGTAAGTAGTCAGTCCTTGAGTTTACACAGGTGAAAAGCAATTGCCCTAAAAGGGGCATAATTGCCACACAATAGGCCTCTATGGGTAAATCATTTTAGGGTTAACGCAGTACAGGCTGTTAATCTGAAGGACAGCTTTAAAAGTAAGAGCATTTCATGGAAGCTGGAGATAAAATAATAAAGAATAAATAAAAGAAATGCATAAACCAGAAGAATTATTAAAACTTTAGTCCAGAACTGTCCAAACTCGGTCCTGGAGGGCCGATGTCCTGCAGAGTTTAGCTCCACTTTGCCTCACCACACGTGACTGGAAGTTTCTATAGTAAGAGCTTGATTAGCTGGTTCAGGTTTGTTTGATTAGGGTTGGAGCTAAACTATGCAGGACACCGGCCCTCAAGGACCGAAGTTTGGGCCAGCCTGCTTCGTATGGATGTCCAGTTGCATTGTTATCAGGGAGGAAGAGTTTTGGAAAAAAGTCCAAACCCTAGGTGAATACGAAGAATTGTGAGTAGACGCCAGAAAGGACCCTATTTTACACTTTGAAGAGATAGATAGTAACAGTAAAAGAGAGACTAGTAAACCAACGACTACATGTCAAAGGAGTGCACGTAGTATTGTAGGCCATGAAAGAAGCTACACAGACAGCCATTTCCATGGGGAAACGATTTTCAAGATGCTTTTATAGTGAAATAGTGGCCAAGGCTGGTACATACATCTGTATTATCGAAATACATAACAAGATGTAATTTCTGCAAGAGTTCTATTACATATCGCACCTTCGGCCAAATTCGATACAAAATATCTATATGTGTATATATATATATACAGTATATATACGTCCGTCTGTTTAGTTTTTTGATCTGATGGTATTAGGTCTGTCCATGCTCCAGAAGCAACACAAACTCACAAACCTCCTGTAGAGTCATGCTTAATTAGGAGAATGATTTCATCATGTGATATTGACTGTTTCTATTTCTATGTCTCATTAACAGATGATCAGGATATGTAAAGGATCTATATTCCTGCTTGTATTTACGTATCTCTTATTCCAGCGATCACCTCCTGTGCTAAACTCTGACTGATACCATTTTAGTTACCATTTAGTTATATTTAGGACCCCTTTTAGCAAATGCTTTCATCCACTGGAAGAAGGATGAAACTGGACATCTTCCAGTTCCTGTCATTCCACAGGAACTGGAAGATGTTTTGGAAAAAGTCAAAACCCTAGGTGAACTACGAAGAATTGTGAGTGAAGCCACAGAAAGACCCAGAATTTTACACTTTGAAAGAGATAGACTAGTAACAGTAAAAGAGATAGACTAGTAACTCCAAAAGATACATGTCAAAGGATGCCCGTAGTATTGTGGCAAGAAGCTTAACAGACATCCATTTCCCATGGGGAAAAGATTTTCCAAGATGCTTTTTTAGTGAATAGTGGCCAATGCTGGTACATCTGTATATCCAAAATACATAACAAGTGTAATTTCTGCAAGAGTCTCTATTACATATCGAAACTTCTGCAAATTCGATACAAAACTATATATACAGTATATATATATATATACAGTATATATACGTCCGTCTGTTTAGTTTTTTGATCTGATGGTATTAGGTCTGTCCATGCTCCAGAAGCAACACAAACTCACAAACCTCCTGAAGAGTCATGCTTAATTAGGAGAATGATTTCATCATGTGATATTGACTGTTTCTGTTTCTATGTCTCATTAACAGATGATCAGGATATGTAAAGGATCTATATTCCTGCTTGTATTTACGTATCTCTTATTCCAGCGATCACCTCCTGTGCTAAACTCTGACTGATACCATTTTAGTTACCATTTAGTTATATTTAGGACCCCTTTTAGCAAATGCTTTCATCCAAAAAATAATCAGCAGCAGTTGCCCTCAAGCAACCAGAGGTTTAGTTTGTTGCTCAAGGGCTAAAAGGCAAGAGAGCAGGATAGAGATCTTAGTAACTTTCAATTTGGGGAAAAGCTGCAGCTAAACTTGTAACAGTGAAACTGGACTTGCAATCAGTGCAGATCCATACATTTCGGCTACAACCAACTATGGTAGACAGGTGGCTGGCCTGAAGCCAGATGAATAAAAGTTATGTACACACAAAATGGGCAATGAAAAATGCCTACACTTATCCCCAAAACATACTGAGTCTTCATTCACTAATAGTATTGTGCATAAGACCTGTGTGCAGTTGTTAGAACTTATAATTCATAGATCATCATACAAATCTACTCTTTTTCCCCCCCTGATTTGTCAGTTTCAGATGTGACTTTGAAAGACCGGCAAAATCTCAGAGTGTTCTCTTCCCTACTGCATATAAAACTGTTGTTTGGTGTGTCCTGGTCATTAAAGCTTCCAGCTGAGCAGCAGTGAGGTCTTTGTTTCTCAAACTAGAGACTCTAGTGTACAATACACGTTCCCTTCTTATTGTGCATCCGGACCATTCACTTCTCACTCTCTCCTGGTTTGCTCTCCTCTTTCAAGACAGTAATGCACACTACTTTATGAAACAGCTTTCATCTCTCAAACGAAGAACAGACAGATGGATTTATAGTGAAAGCTTTCTTTTTGACCATTTCTGATTCAAAAACTGAACAATGTTCATCAGCAAATGAAACACTGTGTTGTGATTTTCACACTTCATTAAGTAACAATCATTGTTATTTTTTGTCCATGCTTAGCATGAGAATCCACTCTTTAAAATCCCATGAAATCAAAATTAAAGTTTTTTGGGGGTTAGTATAAATATGTTAGTCTTAAGGTTATCTATAAGGCAGTGTGCTCCAAAACAGTGACAAAATTCGCATTTAGAAGTTTTATAAGCATTCAAAGCTTGCAGTTCGTCACTTCTGCCAAAACGGCTGTTGTCAGGAACTGATGTTCCGATGTTTTTGACGTCACATCGTACTTCTGCTTCTCATCAAACTTTCTGTCCAATCAAATGCTCCCTAGAATCCGAAGCGCCCGCCCCCTACACTATAAAATAGAAGCTGAAGCCATGGCTGAAATCGGTTACTTGTCCACAGAATTAGTATTTTCTGTACAGTGAATGGCACATAGTGCACTATATAGGGGACGATTCAAACAGTGTAAATATGCTTATACCACCGCACCACACACACACTCTGCTCCGGTCCAGAGACACGATAGCACGGAGCGGATCACTTGCGTGAGTCGACGCAGACCACAAAATGTGTCTGAGCTATTTGAATTCTACACAGAATGCTATATTTTATAGCAATGTGGATGAGATTGTGGCTGGCATACCCTGTCAAATCCGGCTTTACGGAGCTCAACGGCTCTAGCCCAAGCTGTGATATAAACGAACACTATTGGTTATTTTAAAAAAGGGGGCGGGGCTGCTCGATATGTCCCGCCCTGTCTTACTGTCGTTTAAAATGACGTCAACAAGTAACGTTGCGTGATTCTACTGGTGCGTTCAAGTCATGTCGGATAGATCGTATTTACGAGTTGAACGCACATGAACGCCACCACAAAGTCGTTATTACGAGTGGGAAACTCAAAATTTTCTTTAAGCCCAGAGTTTCCGAGTTGGAGGCGTGTCAATGAGGAACATGGCGGAATCAATGGATGCAAGGTCTGTAGTTGACGGTAAATTGTTGTTTAAACTGATTGTTTAGTTGTCCTATAAACTTAAATTGGTCATGTTCTTGTTACGCAGCTAGTTAATGAAATCCAAGTAAAAAAAATGCTATCATTTTTGCACCTATAGGTGAAAAATCTTTTGATTTGCCATGTTGCATGTTGCATTTAGCTAACAGCTTTTTTTAATCTCTGTATTTTAGCATTTGTTAATGCTGAAAATCAGTTATACTGGGATCCTGGTCTAAAAAAAATATTAAAAACGCAAAACACACCTGATGCGAATTCTTTGCTTTTCATTTTCTATAAGCAGAATTAACAGACCCTGTTGTATTTTCTTGTAATTTATTAAAAGAAGGTACACCGCCATCTTGTGCTGACTAAACTAACTTGAACGCACCTGACGTCGTAAGTACGTAAGTACGAACGTCCCAGGAGGACTTGAATGCAGCAGAAGCATTTCAGGGGACCTTTAACAGTGTACAAAACAACCCTCAATGCAGAAACAAGCATTGTAGCCCCCCCCCCCACCCCCCCCCACCCCGCCCCCCCCCCCCCCCCCCCCCCCCCCCCCCACCCCCCCACCCCCCCCCCCCCCCCCCCCCCCCCCCCCCCCCCCCTCCTTTAAGTTTTGACCAGTTAAGGGAATCTAAAATGGACTGTATGAATTTCTGAATAATTTATTTCAATAGTATTTAAAATTTATTTAAAAAATATAACAATGTTATCCAAAGTATAAAACTGAATTTATTACTTAAGTGGCCAAGTAATAAATCTGCAAATAAACATGGTGTGTGTTATATCTTGTGTTGATTCTGCATTAAAATCGAACCAGTCACATGCAGTCTATCTATTGCCTGAAAGTTTTTAGTGTATTGTGATTTGGCAACTTAATAAAATGAAAACAGTCCACTAAACTCCATTAAAATATAAGCAACAAAACAGACAGATTGGAAATGGCTGTGCTGCTTTTAGAAGACTTTTCCATAAAATTCTATGCAAGGAACTGATTTTATTGACAGGAGAGGATCTCTTGGCTTACATAATCAATTCATTTCCCATGGGCCATCTTCTGCAATTGTGGTGTAAACTAAAAATAATAATAACAATAACAACAATAATAATAATAATAATATTTTTACTCAATTAACATCAATCTGACTAACACCCAAAAACAATGAAAACCGCCCATGACCTTAACATCATTGTAAAAAATATACCAGTTCAGCCGTGTGGATCCAATGGGTCTACTAGGTTGGATGAAACCTACGCAAAGTGTCCCTGCCGTTTACACAACTAATAATTACATCCCCACATTCAATGTAGCATGTGCACATATTTATGTTAATACAATTTCTAAAGCAAATGAAGAAATGCTCAGCGAGTTATCTGGAAAGCACTGTTGCATACAGTTCTAACGCTTTGCTCATGTGATTCTGTCACTTGCTTTGAATTACAATGCCCGTTAATCTGGGGAAATGTAAGAAAATTCCATTCAAAAAATAAATTAGTCCAACAGAAACACATTTAAAGAAAACTAAAATATTTGTATATAAAGGAGAATTGCATAGTGACTATATCTTCTGTACCTGCTGTATTAAATTCCTTGAAGAGTTTGCTCTGTAAGTGAACCTGAAAAGCACAGGAATTATTTTATCTAATACAGCCATTTATTTCATCTGTTCTTTACTCAGGTTAGAGCTTTAAAGACAACTAAAAAACCTTTTCAGAGGACAAGAGCAGTACAACAGCTTTTTGCTCCCTTTGAAAGGTTGTCTTTTGGCAAATTAGCAAACTCGTTTTGCATTTTGTGTGCTTTAAGAATGGCATTAAGAGTAACCTTGAAGCATATCATCCACTTTTGTGCAAGAGGCATGAATATTCAAAATGCATTCAACACAGCACATTTTCTGAATGCATTTTCACACATTTAACATGACCTCTGGTGAAGAAAGAAAGTGCTGAAATCGACCACATGCATGCCTATTAAAAAAGATATTAGATATAGGTAGTTGTTAACTGAAAACATATTGAATGAGGAATGGTGTGGCTATGGAACAAGTGCTACATCTATAGTTTGATATACAGTATCATAGGTATTTTATCCAACATTCAACAAATTTCCTGATTAAATGTACCTAATGCCGCTCTTCATGATATATCAGGGCTCTAAGCTGTGCTCATTATGAATTCAGACCTTTGAGTCTAAAAGCTCAAACAACACAAATGGTTTGCGATGACCAGAAATCAATGGCCATCTTTTGACTCTGTGGTTGAAGTGAACACTCAGATGCAGTAATAAGCTTCCAGAATAGGTCAATACCTGCCACCTGTCATAACCGAGAGGAATACAAAGTCAAACACAAATTACTGGAAGTTATTTATGGATGTCTATTTTAAAGCAGGATATAAAATACCAATTTTATGGCATGAAACAGAGTAATCCTGACTATATTAGACTCCAAAGAAAGAGGTTGTTAAAGCTCAATTGCTTTAAAATACATTTCTATCCATGTGTTTGTGTTTTAATATACTGCCTATGTGGCCTAATACTAATGTATATCAAAACAGTTTTTTTTTTATGTCTATCCCTTGTATTTTATATATATACCATTTGTCCTATGAAGGGCTGCTGGGATGCTGGCAGTTGGCAGGTTCATCAATTTGATTATTTCCTATTTCCTAGAATATGATTGAGATAATTCTGCATCCACAGGCATTTTTTTAATTGAGTGTTTTTGTATTGACTCTGCAGGTCCCCTGGGTCTTTAAACTGGCAAAAGGACATTTCAAAATAAGAAGCTATTCTCTCGCGGCTGTCTGACCCCGAGTTCAGATGGTTTTTGCCCCTCACTTAACGTTAAAGATCTCTTTACAGCATGCATTCTCTGGCTCAAGGCAAAATTGGTTGAATATTCGATAAAAAGTACTGATCAAAGAAGTTTCTAAGCTATGATTTATGGGAAATGTATATCCTGGACCTTTATTTGCATAATACAATACTGCAGTCCTGGAAAAGTAGGTAAATATATTATAAGGTAAATATCACCCGACATCTTCATAATATGTTCAGCCTATATTAGAACTCAGTGTTAAATGCATACTGTATAATGTAAAACTAGCGAGAAACAGGCTTCGAGGTTGTTTGTCTGATTGAAATTTACAGCACAGTGATAGACAGATTTTCTTTCTAAACCTTTGCTAGCATCTAGTCTTACAATTCATTGACATGTACTGTAGGCTCCTTGGAGAGAGAGAGGCAAAATACATTATTCATCATTGTGACACAGAAATAGATACATTTATACAATTTGAACTGAAAAGTTTTCGTTTTTTGAATGATGCATTTCACATTTACACTCGGGTCACTTTCAGCCCAGACTGTGTGAATAAATTAGCCTTAATGCCACTGATATGCTACATACTGCAATATGTGTGAAGATCTTTAGTAAACAGATTTCATAGAACAAAGAGATACAAATGTTTATTTTATAGTGTAATTTGTTGTCACATAAAACAACAATGCTAATATATTCAAACTGTGAAAGACATTTTAGCTAAAGAAAAAGAAAAACAAGAAAATCATTATCTTTTGACCAAAACAAAGCTCCATGAAATAGCTTTGTCTCTTTCACTTGAACACACAGCTTGAATGCATATCTGTTTGATGCAACTTGTTCAACAGCTGCTTCTTTAGAGGGCTTTGGCTAGCCTCAATAAACATGAAAGGCTCACTTTCCAAATGATATATCTTTTGAGGTTGGAATAATGACTGTACATGTGATATGAATCTGAGAGTTAAAAAACAAACAAACAAAAGTATACAATTGTACAGGTGTGCCTCTAAGAAATTATGTAGGATGCCAATGTCTATAATTTGTAGAATGAAAGCGTAAAATGCATGTTTTCTAATTGCATTCCATGAGTCCATGTACTGAATAAGAAACAAACCAAGCAGATATCAACAAAACAGCAATAAAATAATATCTGTTATCCCCACAAATGTAACAAATGTGTACATACAACTGTAAGAGCATTATGGAAAAATTCAAGGATTTTTATTGCAAACTAGCTACTTTATACATTTTGATCTGACATATAACTGAATGTTTTATTGTTGTTATTAATTTTAACTATTTATTTTAAATTGTATTTAATAACTTTATTTTAATGGTATTTTTTAATAATCAAATATATACATTTATATATTGTATCTGATAAACTAAAGCCCTCCTTTCGCAAATCAAAGCAGAGGAACAAACAAATATGCACTTTTCTCGCTGCAAGGATGTCTAAAAGTAGAACTAAATGTTACAATAAGGTTTAAAAGCAGCAGCAAAATACCATAAACTATAAAAACAGTTACCATTATGTCAGTTCTAAAAGGAAGCATAATCCAAAAGAAAGAAAGAAAGCCATTTACATGCATCTTTGAGCTTAATCATTCTGATCAAACTATATTAATATGAAGGAATTTTGTATCGCTTTTTACAGGTGTTTTACCAGTATTTTGAATTTTACACTGCACTGTGTTGTGTTTTAGAGTTAACAGAAATGTCCATAAAATGAATGAATAATGTCCTGGCAGAAAATTACATATACAAGTGTATCACAACAAAGCTAAAACAGCTTCTTATAAAACCTTAAAAGATTTGAGGGCATTCACAACACGCTGTGTTATCTCCAGTCTTGCACAACAGAGCATGATGTACTGCACCTGGCAACCCTTTTGAATATACCTCTAAATAACCTCCTGTTCAAGGACAAAGGAGAAAAATATAATTTAGTTTTACTCGCCTCCAGGAATGCTTAAAATAGCCTGTGCTTCAGTCAATAATTTCAATAACAAAGTGAGATTCTTTGTTTTCCTGGAATTCATTTCTGTATTCATTTTTCATCGAATATCTTGTTCATAAAAAATGTCTTTGTGTTCATGTTTAACAGCTTTCTTAAGCGTAATGTGTGTCTCTGTAAATACTTAACACCATGTAATCATCTTGATCTTAGTCATGACTCATTTCAAAATGTGTAGCATTAAGCATCTGTGACAGTTTAAGACACATCAACACGGCAGTCTGGTATAGTCAACAACCAAGAATTAGTGTTATGCTCTACACAGCGACAGCTGAAAATGCATTGGTTAAATGCATTGTTTTTCAATAAACCACATGAATATGCTTCTTCAAGAACACAATATTCTTGGGTAAACCATCTGTGCTTTTCTCAATAAACTTCAGCTGTTCCAGGAATACCTCTGTAATAGTTGAGGCAATGTCATGCGTGCAAATCTGTTGCCATATCATAATTTTCTTTTGTCCAAAACCATTTCATTACACCAATATAGCCTGCAACAACTGATAATGGCAATATAGCAAATCCATAATAAGATAGAAATGGATTGAAAGTGATAATTGATAAAAATGTCTAAAAACTGCATGTTTAATTTGGGCGGCCTTTCACCTGAACTGCCTTTCTAAATGCCATATTGCAGCCTTGAGGTGGTTGAATTTATGATTGAGGTACGATGAGCACGGTGTGTGCGAAGATATTTTTTGAGAATCATTCTTGATTAAACACTGCCCCCTGCAGGTGTATGCTTAAACTGATCCGAGTTTCATAGCATGACACATAGACGTTTTAGTAAAGTAAAAGTAATTCTATGTGCACTATATATACAGGGCCGTCGCTAGTGGGGTGAAAGATGGTGATGATTATAGGGGCCCCCACTGCCACGGCGGCCCACAAAATCAGCGTTTATATATAGGCCCATGTTCTGTGAATAAGTCTAATATTTATAATAGTCGTATGCCACAGATTTTAATGAAAACCACAGAAACATGCAATTTGATAAATAAGTCTTCCAAATATCTGCTCGTCACCCCTCCCTAAAAATGGTTTAGTCCGATACAAGGTATTTATTAATTATTCAGTCAATGACAAACATCTGAGGGGCCCAATAAATCGTAAGTCCCACCCTAGCTTGTGAAAAGGACCAATCAGTGTTGACGCGGCAGCTGAAGTTAGAGATGAACTTGGTGGAAGAGACGGAGACCGACTGACCGATTGAAAATGATACGAAAACATAAATCAGGGTACCAGAAACGCCATGAAAAGAAGGAGAGGGAGGCCAAAAGAGATGCTGTATCCCAGTCGATCAAGACATTCTTTACGACAGGTTAGTGTTGTCATTTCGGTGCCCGATTTACTTTCATGGGAAAACTGCTGCCGGGCGCGTACTGTCAGTTTTTTTGTATTACCGGCGCGGCGCGCAAAATAAAAACTGGATACGAGTCATGACGCATGTCGCAAGCATTATATTGTATAAAGCGCTTATACATATAAAAGTAACATTATGTTACGCACCTGTCTGCTGATGTATTTAATCACATTAGAGAAAACACGCATCCAACACTGCTCTTGGATGGATATATTTATTTGCTTTAAAATATATTATGCAGTACCAAATTATCTTTATTAAAAATTAAGACGAGTAATTTTAGTGGTTTTATTTAATTTATTTATTTATTTTTACATTTGACTGGATTCTTGTCAATTTCTTTGTTTACTTTTTGATTTATGAATTATATCAGACTGACGAGAAACTATTAAATTGCTGGTCTTTTTAAAATTGGTTTTATTATTTAATAATTTCTTGACTTGTTAGTTTTTTTATTTATTTTTAATTTTTATTTGGATTAGTTGGGCATGAATAATTGCCTGAGGACTTTAAACAGTGTTTAATAAGTTATTGCTTAATGGCATTTTTTTATGTAATATATAAACATTTACCTTTTAAAATAAAGGGTTTACAACTACATGACCATATTCTGTTGCATGTAAATAGACTGTCAATGTGATATGATATTAAGACTAAACTTACTACAATGTCCTGCAGATGTGGCATCGTCTGATTCACAATCCCATTCCAAAGATGACTTGGAGAGTCAGTGTGTAAGATACTCATTGGTCATATTGACTTGTCATGAATCTTTTTATAATTTGTATTCAGTATTTACTAGTCACATCTATTTTAACAGAACCAGATTAGAAAGTGTTTTTTTTTTATATAACTATTTGAGTCATGGTATTTGTTATTTACACAGCCAGGTTCCTCAATCCAGCAAATGCATGAAAGTAGGCCAGCATCAGTTAGTAAAGGTCCAAGTGAAGAAGCTGAAAGTAGCACCAGTCAGGACACAGTCACAGACAGCCCAAATCCAGCAAGCACAGGGAGAAATGAAGGTGAGAGTGAAGGAGATTTTTTGACAATTGATCCAGGATTATGGCCAGAGAGGTTCACAGATCGTGAACGTGAGGTGATCGTAAGAAAGCTAGCCACTGCCAGTCAGACAGACCTGAAAACTATTATGCCCAAGGATTCAGAAGGAAAGAAATTTCCAGAGTATCTCCAGTTTAGTAAGTCAGCAAATGGGCGAGAGAAACAGAAGAGAGACTGGTTGACATACAGTCCAAGCATGGATTCATTATATTGTGTGCCATGCATGCTCTTTTCACAGGATGACCTCAGAAAAACATCAACTAGTGCACTAAACTCTAAAGAAGGGTACAAAACAGCAGATCTAAAATGGCGGAGAATGTACAATAAATTCCCTGACCATGAAGCAAGTAAGGCACACAAAACATGCTACCTCAAGTGGAAAAATCTGAAATATTCTTTGATAGAAGCAAAAGGAATAGATAGCAGCTTGCAAAAACAAATACAGATGGAAGTTGAAAAAAACAAAGCAATTCTTGAAAGAATATTAGATGTCACACTTTTTTTGGCATCAAGAAACTTACCATTCAGAGGGACCACAGACAATTTAGGTGATGTTCGCAACGGTAACTTTCTTGGCACATTAGAGCTGTTGGCTCATTATGATCCTTTGCTCAGTGATCATTTGCAAAAAGTGTCAGAGAAGACAGGTGCAAGAATGACACATTACCTTAGCCCAGAATCACAAAATGAATTTATTGAACTCTGTGGAGAAAAGGTCTTGGAAGAAATATTGAAGGAAAGGGAGCACGCAATTTATTATTCTGTGATTTGTGATGCAACTCCTGATATTTCTCACATGGAGCAGAATGTGATTCTTTTAAGATATGTTGCAAACAAGGAGAATGATCAGTGGGAGATAATTGAGCGTTTTTTACAGTTCAAAGCTTTCAATGGTAAGACTGGCCGGGAAATATCAGAAATGATACTGAAGACTTTGGAGGAACATTCCATTGATATTTCAGATTGCAGGGGACAAGGGTTTGATAATGGGGCAAATATGTCCGGCAAAGTAAAAGGGGTTCAGGCTGAAATAAAGAAAATAAACCCTCTTGCCACATATTCACCCTGTGCCTCACACTCTCTGAATCTTGTTGGTGTACAAGCAGCAGAGTCATGTCCTGATGTTTCCACATTTTTTGGCTGTTTGAACCGCTTGTACAATCTCTTTAGTGCAAGTCCCGAGCGTTGGGCAATCCTTAAAAGTCAGACTGGCTGCTCCCTTCAACGCTTATCAGAGACCAGGTGGAGTGCACGCATAGCTGCAGTTAAACCTGTAGCAAACCACTTGCCATCAATTATAGAAGCTCTGGACACCATCCTTGCTAAGTGCAGTTTAACCAATGAAGCTAGGTCAGAGGCCAGTGGTCTAAAACAGTACTTCATGTCCTTCAAAGCCATAGTTCTTCTCACTGTATGGAAGAAAATCCTGCAGTCCATTGAAGACAGAAACCTAATTCTGCAATCAGGGAAAATTTCAATAGAAGTTGAAATAGACAACATACGGGCACTTAAAGAGGAGATGGAAGTTTTGCGTAACTCATGGGATAATCTTTTTGCAGAAGCTTCCCTCATTGCAGAAGCTATGGATGTGCCCAAGGGGTTTCCAGTCAGCCACAAAAGAAAAAGAAAGCGCTTTGCAGATGAGAGTCAGAGTTCAGAGGATGCCAACCAACTAGAGACAGAAGAAATTCGGTTTCGAAACAATGTGTTTTTTGTGGCATTGGATAATATACTCTGCACTGGATATCAGAGTCCAAAAACCCCCCCCCCCCACTGCAAAGATATATGAAGAGTTTTTTGCAATCTTGTCGTTAAAAGACTTAGAAGAAGATCAGATTCACCCAGCTTGCCACTCATTAGTGAGCAAATATGCACAGGATCTTACAACAGGCTTTGAGAACGAAGTGAGGCATCTTACATCTGTGTATAATGCTACATTTGCAGACTGTCAGTCTCCTCTTGAAATTGCTGAAGTAAAATCTACAGGATGCGATCCAGAGCATTTTTGGAGAGGGGGGGGGGGGGGGGGGGGGGGGGGGTGGGTGTGTGTTGCAGTGGAATCTCTGCACTATAACTGTCTCTGTGTCTGGTGGCAGAAGAGCGTTCAGCAATTGAGAAGCTTGTCAAAAACTATCTCAGGTCTACGCAAACTCAAGAAAGGTTTAATAGCCTTGCCCGACTTTCAATTGAAAGCCAGCTAAGCAGACAGCTGGACTTCAAAGACATCATAAGTGACTTTGCCAACAAAAAGGTCCGACAATGGGATTTTGGTTCATCCTAGGTGAAGTGACGTAAAAGGTCATGAAAGGTTAATGATCAAACCGATATACATATATTTTCATAGTTGTTTCAAAGTTCATTACTGATTGAAATTTGTTTTAGTGTTTGCTCTCCATTTGTTTTTATATATATAATGTTATATTTGAATATTTTGCTTTAACTGATCTTCAGTAAAAACCTTTATTTACATTTATTTGTTATCTGTTTTGTTATATTTTAAGAAACCCCTATTAGATTACATGTGGGCCTCCATGCTCATATATTGTACAATAAATTATATTAGTGGAGGGGTGTGGGGGCCCACATCAATATTTTTTCAGGGGCCCCGACCTCTAGCTACGGCCCTGTTATATATACTCTTTATATATATATATATATCTTTATATATATATATATATAGGATATGCACGAGTGTGGTGTGTAAAAATAAAATAAATAATTTATTCTGTGTAGAGCTGGTCATTTTAAAATATAGGCTATGCAAGTTTCCAGAAGCAATGACTGCCAGCATTAAAGGAATAGTTCACCCTAAAATGAAAATTTGCTAAACAATTTACTTGATTTGATGAGGTTGGTGATTCAACGGAACGATTGAAGAATGTGCATTATATCACTTTCCTCATCCTCATAAACTGTCATTTTCATTGCCTCTCCTCATCACTTCACTTCTCTATACATTTTCATTTTGGTCGTGACTCTTCTTTTAATGAACTTCTGGTTTATCATATCATTTGGCCTTTAGGGTCATCAATCAAAGCGATTACTACCTTATGAAAAAGAATTCCCCAATTTCAAATATCTCTTTCAGGTGTACATCAGAAACAAGAATAATGAAAAACATATTGTGATATATAACAGTAATAGATCACATCAAAAGGAATAACCAAAGGCCAAGAAAAATATCATAGATGATGCATTTTAAATTTCACAGTCTATATCATCTTTATTTAAAAAATGAGAAGCATGCATTATACTAAAAGGAGCTTTCACTGTCGGATTTCAAAGGGAATGCATTTCTAGACATATGATTTTCTATCAACTATACTGACAGCAAAACAAGGCCTTTTCATAGTAATAGATGATAATAAATTTGAAATCTATTATCTATTATTTGTTTTTTTTCCCTGTAGACAATAATAGACAGATGCTACTGAATTACAACAAGCACAAATAATTGTCTGGACATATTCCTCCAAAATGGGAGCCGTTCAAATCGTCACGTAGCATGTATAAAAATAGAATGTATGCCTGGTAATCTCATCCAAGTCACTCAGTTGGACTGTCAAGGCCCCGCTTTTTATGATGCGTTATATGTAAAGAATTTTCTATTTTTTTGACACACACAGTTACTAAAGAGATTTTACAGTCCCTGGTGATTTTGGACTTATGCTAATTATGAACACACTTTCAGAATTCAGACAACTACTTTAAAATGCACACACTCTCACAGCCTAAATAAAGAATGCTTGAGAATTCAATTGTCACTTGTCTGTAGCAACAACAATCATCATCACATGAACTAGATCATATGTAACATATTTAATTGTACTGCAAGTAAAATGCAAATGATCACATTCACACTTTCCAGTCACAAAATAATAACAAAAAAATCAATAACGAAATTAAATGTAAAAGTAGAATCATAAGGAACCGGTACTAACCTGTAGTTCTAATCCAGGGCTACGTTCAGGCACGACAAAAACGGTGCAAAACGTTTTTAAACGGAAACGGAGGTGGGTTGAAAACCCTGTTCTGATGACGCAAGAGTTGAACTATGGCAGCTGAGAAGGCCATTCTTTGTGTTTTTTTGAAGAATTTTCGGAGCCTGATGAAATCTGTATAAATACGTGTTTAATAGTCACTGCCCTTGCCCTCCAGAATAAAATAGAACATCCCAATCAAATGAAGGGATTTTTGGAAACTGTGGTTCCTAATTATTGTTATCCAACATTTGCCTCGCATTTCAGGCTGAAAAGACAAACATTTCAGGTGAAGGATAATCTACTTCTTACCTCCGAGACTGTGTTATGATCTAATGACCTTATTATTTTTTATTGTAAGTATTAGGCTTATCATTATTGTTGATCACTGTTGTTGTGCTATGATATTGTATTATTTACCATTATATAATCAGAGGGGTTTAGAAAAGCTTATGAAAGTGTCACTCCATAATACAAAAGCAAAATATATAAATATGTATAGCATTTTTATGTAACATTAATCAGTATTTAGCACACCTTTCCTAAGGAAAGGATATGGACCAGAAAACATTGCAATTACTAAATTATATTTAAACAGACTTAAAGAAATTCCAGATCTATACTTGTGCCCTTATAATTTCAGTTATTTTGCCTTTAATATAAATAAACATGTGCAAACAATATACCTGCTCTTGTGAATTTATTTTGATGTTAATTACATTGTGCAAGCGGTCTCTTAATACCATGGGGGTTAATACATTGTTGCTGTGATGGAGCTGACAGGGTTTGACACAACACCAAACAAGAGGAAAACCCCAGAAAACGCATCTCAAACCCCAATTGACACACCGTTTAAGGAAACCTGTCGTTCAAAAACCTGGAAACCGTAGCAAAACGGTGCACACACGGTTTGAGCTTGAACATGCCCCAGGTATTTCCATTCTTCAAACCTGAGCCAGTCATTGGTCAGTTAAATCAGGAAGTACACACCGTGACTTAGGCTACGTCATCCAAAAACATCCGATTTAAAAAAAATGACAGAAACAACATAGAATTACTGATCTTCTTTATAATAGTTACACAACTTAAAACGTTCATCTTAAAATGTAGAGTATGTTGGGAACATGAACCAAACAATACATGACCGTGAATGAATCGTTCTTTTGAGTCGTGAAACAGGTTCACAAAGCCAGTCTAAAACCATTCGTTTAGGAATTGTTCAAAGCCAGGAGGATTTTACTTTTGGGGCAATAGAAGAAATATTACAAATAAAATATAGGCTACTGGAAACAAGTTTACAACTTCAGCTGAATCATAGCTGCAACAAACAAAACGGGGATACGTCAAATTACATTAAACACGCTTATTAATAAGACAGTGTGCCTACATACGTTTTATTTGACAACTTTGATTAAAATCAGACTTGAATGGCAGGAACCATGTGATGACGCAATTTCGTCATGACGTAAAATGGAATGGTTTTCGAACGAACTGTTCAAAAGAATCGATTCCGGAAAATGAGTCGGACTTCCTATCGCCAAACACTGTCACTCTGCCTATCATAAATCATTTTTAAAGCTTCATCAATTTTAAATCGCCTGTAATTCGTTAGTCCGAAATTGGTTAATTATCTACATCTTAGATGGCCTGTGTGTGTTATGTTGCATGAACTTTCACCTCAGTTCCCACAGCCACGCAGAATCGTGTGGATTTGACAGGACATACAGTGACTACACTAACACGGATCTTTAACTTTGAGTATGCATTGCCTTTCGAGCTTTTAGTCGTTTATTCCTCAAAAAGAATCGCGTTTTGCACAGTGTTGTTGCATACTTTCTGTTGCAGCCACATGGAAACTTTCATCAGCTTCACTAACCAGAGTCAAGGCAGGGATCGCATATTCAGGTCAGTGTCTTTTATCAAAGCTTGTCATCTGTCAAAACAACATTGGATTGAAATTATTTTCCCTTAAAGACGAGCTAGACTATGTCTGAATATTGTATTTGTTTGTAGAGCAACCCAATATGCGTGTGCCTTGGCGAAATACCTTCTGAGACATGAAGCGAAGAGGAAAGAGCTGGTGAAAAAGCTGCAATTTCTGGAGTCTAATATGAGCTCGGGGCGGAAGTGTAACAGAGTTGTACATATATATTGTGTGTCTCCACTTGCTAAAAAGGTTAAATAATTACACTGGAGGATGATTGGACAGAACAAGGGTTTACAGGGTTTCCTATTGGCTGGCTGGTGCTTTGTGCTGTGTGCGCCCTCTATTGCACTAATCAGTTCATGTGTGTAAGGCCAGCGGTAAGTCGTGTGATTGATAGCTCTGTAATTCTGTCTGTAATTGTGTCAATGAAAAGTGATATATTAAGAGCAACAACATATATATATATATATATATAATATTCAATAATCGAGAAACGTGTTGGTGTTTGTGAAGATGTGAAATTGGTTTATTATAGTGCCAGCACGAGAGCGTCGAACTATGCTGGAATAGCTTATATCAACTCACTCTGTGTTACTGTGTTTTCTCAGGTACATGTTATGTTTCGATTTTGTGAGAATGCATTATTTTGAACCATGGGTTATATTTCTGAACTTGTTCAACTCTATTGCACTAATCAGTTCATGTGTGTAAGGCCAGCGTGCCAGTACGAGGCGTCGAATATGCTGGAATAGGCCTATATCAACTCACTCTGTGTTACTGTGTTTTCTCAGTGAATAAATTGATGAATGAGAGACGATTTATTGAAGCACAAGTTTTAATGACACAATGCAAAGAGGATAAGAGACCAGTTACATTGGTGCCGTGATCGGTCTTCTGAGCATCCGTGTCGGACGTGTGACGCCAGGAGGAACTCCGCGTTGACGCGAAGCGGACATCCAAGCATCGGTGCACAGCAGACGTCGAAGGACTAGCGCGGAGCAGAGTTCAGAGCATCAACGCGGGGCGGAGCTTGGAAGTGAAGACGAGGTGGTTGCGTACACTACTGCACACGCATATATGAACATAAAACTGAGTATAATTAATGGATTGGGACCTTGATTATTCAAAAATTTGATTATGCATATTATCTGAAATATTTACTGTTTTGGATACGTTACTTTTATTGTAGTGGGTTGGTTGTTTATTTTTGGGTTCAGTAGAAAAAAATAAATAAATAATAATAATGGAGAAATTTAACATGCCAGGCCTGGGTAGAGGGAGAGGTGTGTATCAAACTGATGTAACATTTTCTGTGGGTAGGGGGTTTTCTGGCTACCCACTAACTTCCACGCCACGGGTAAACTATCAACTTTGTGGGGAAACACATTCCATTAATCAGCCTGAGGTTAATGTGACCGAAGTGAATGAATTAAGAGCTGCAACTGCAGAGGGTGGTATTTCTATGGATATGTTGGCCACTGTTGTGAAACAAATAGGTCAATCCATCAGTGAGAATATTGTATCTTGTCTGGACTCGAGAGCGGGACATGCTGGCAGCAGTGTGCCCTCTGAAATGCAAAATCTGAAGCTGGTATTACAATCTGATGTTAAAGAGCCAGCATACTATCGTGGGGATGGTTCTGATAAATGCACAATATATGAATGGGTGGAATTGATGTCAGTATACTTGCGTAAACGTGAGTATAGTCAAGAATATCAGGCTGATGAAGTTCTGAGCCGATTAATGGGGAGGGCACGTGATGTTGTTAAAATAGCCCTACGCAATTATGCTAAAACTGACTTAAGTGATGGGCCCGGACCTATTTTTGACATCCTGAAACAACATTTCGGTGACACAGTGTACTCTGCTATGCCTTTGGCTGATTTTTATGCTACCTTGCCCCTAAAAGGGGAGAGCCCATTTGACTATTGGATAAGGTTAAATAGGGCAATGGATGTAGCAGAGGACTGTTTGAAAAGACAAGGGAAGAAACTTGATAATCCATCTCAGGAAGTAACAATCATGTTTGTTAGACATTGCCCAGACCCCCATTTGCAGCTGATTTTCAGATGTAAACCTCAGCAGCACTGGACAGCTGCCGAAGTGCAAGAAAGGCTGGATGAATTTCAAAGAGAAACCAAATATACCCGAAATCAGTTGTCATGTTTAGTTCAAAAACAAGAAACTGTAATACAAACCTTGCCTTCTGTTCACGATGACGTTAGCAATGGTGAGGTTACTGCAGCCAAAAGTAACGCTCCTCAAGTTCAGCAGTCCTTTGCTTGCAGTTCCGTTGAATCTTTGGAGCGCCTGATTACACGATTGGAACATGTGTTGGAAAGGGTTCCAAGTGGTCCGACAAAACCTACAGAAAAACCTTTTCGGCCGAGGCCCAAAAATAGAGGGGATGGACGGGGGGTGTGTAAGGTTTGTGGGGACTTTAACCATTCCACCTCTTACCATTGCCGGGCTAATGGGCTCTGTTTTGTATGCTATACCCCAAATCACACACGTTTTGAGTGCCCAAATGCTGTTGCTGATGGACGTGCCGGGACCTCGCCGGCAGCATGCCCCCCTGGCCAGCAGGGAAACTAAAAGGCCCGCATGTGGTGGGGGGGGATGCTGGGCCTTGTGACGCTCCCCAAGTATTTGATGTCGATCTAGAATCATTATATTCTACTGTGTGTGAGGAAATTGACAAAAACTTGACTGTGATAGTTCAAAATACACAAAAACTGTCAATGCATGAGGGATTGTTTTATACTGATGTTTTGTTAGAGAGCACATTGACTGTTAAAGGTATGATTGATTGTGGTTCCATGGCTTGCACTTTGAGCCCTGTGGTTGTGTCTAAATTACAGGATGCTGGCGTAGCCTTGAATGGTTCTGTGACTCCATCTGACGTAGTACTGGTCGGCTGTGGGGGGTCGAAAACAAAACCAGTTGGTATGTGTGACATAAACATGACTGTTTATGGGTGTACTGTTCAGGTTCCGACCTTAATCGTAGACGGCCAAGTTGATGAACTCATTGTGGGCAGTAACGTGATTAAACACCTGATCAAAGAGTTGAAAAAGCAGGAAAACGTGATGGAAAAAATAACATCCGATGTGAATATAAATTCTGAGGATAGCAAACTTATTCAGTTACTGGCTAATGTTGAGAGGTGGAACGGAACAGTTGTGCCAGAAAAGGTTGGAACAGTTAAACTGAAAAATTCAGTAACACTTGAACCTCTACAGGAGCATTTAGTCTGGGCAAAACTCTCTAATCTAAACAATTTGTCAGCTGGCAGTGCCATCATTGCAGAGCCATGCAGAGCCCGCTCAAGACCCAGAAATGTCCTGATTGGTCGTACAGTGGCGAGGTTGTGGGCCGATGGATGGGTGCCTGTTAAGGTAATTAACCCCTCGCCAGTGTCCATCACTCTCAGACGTAATGCAAAGTTGGCTGACATTTATCCATGTTTGGCACTTGAAGATTTTGACCCTGATGCATGTGTCACAAATGTAGGGTTGTCATGCTCAATCAGACAACATGCCAATAATGTAGAGTTTCCAGACAATTCAAGTGCTGGCAGTTTGTCTGATATCAGTGTACCCAAGAAAGACTGTGAGTTCCGTGACAGGTTAGGAGACCTGGGGCTTGCAGACATTGATTTGAGCTCCTGTCAGTTGTCTAAAGAATGGAAAGCAAAACTTGTTGATCTAATTGCAAAGTACGAATGTATCTTTTCTAGACATAGACTTGATTGTGGAAAGGCTGAGGGCTATGTACATCGGATAAGGCTGAGTGATGAGCGTCCATTTAGACTGCCATACAGACGGCTTCCACCTAATCAGTACGATAAACTCAGGCAAGCTTTGGATGAAATGGAGGAGAGGGAAATTATTAAAAGATCCAGTAGTGAGTATGCTTCCCCTCTTGTTATTGTTTGGAAGAGAAATGGAGATTTAAGGCTTTGCACTGATTTTAGGTGGCTCAATACTCGAACTGTAAAGGATGCTCATCCACTGCCACATCAAGCTGATGCTTTAGCTGCGCTGGGTGGCAATGTTTTTTTTTCTACTATGGATCTGACATCTGGTTACTACAATGTTGAAGTACATGAGGAAGACCGTAAATACACTGCTTTCACATCCCCCTTTGGGTTATATGAGTATAACCGCCTTCCTCAGGGACTTTGTAACAGTCCAGCGACTTTTATGAGAATGATGCTCGGAATTTTTGGAGACCAAAATTTTCTGAGTCTTCTCTGTTACTTAGATGATGTGCTTGTCTTTGCTCCGAATGAAGAGTTGGGTTTAAAGAGATTGGAGTTGGTTTTTGAGCGCCTGAAATCTCATAATTTGAAATTAGCTCCAAGGAAATGTCATTTTATGCAAGGGTCTGTGAAGTTCCTTGGTCATATGGTCAGCAAGGCGGGTGTGGCCTCAGACCCTGATAAAATTAAGGCAATTATTGAAATGAATGAGTCGGACCTTATGGATGAGAAAACTGGTGCCCCATCTCAACAGAAGATACGTTCTTTTCTTGGAATGGTTGTATATTACCAGCAGTTTATAGAACAGTGTTCAGTAATTGCAAGGCCACTTTTCCAGTTGATTGCTGGTCCTAAGGGTCAGAAATGGAAAAAGGGTAAGAAGACCATGATGAAGAGATCACTCGCTGCAGGGGATTGGACTGATGATTGCAGGCAGGCGTTTAGTCGTCTTAAGCAAGCCCTGATTGACTGTGTTTTGTTGGCTCATCCAGATTTCAACAGGCCATTTTTAGTTTCAGTGGATGCTTCCAGTAGTGGCCTGGGTGCTGTACTTTCACAAGTGCCAGAGAATGGGGATACAGCAAGGCCAGTTTATTTCGCGAATAAGTCACTTTCGTTTGCCCAGTCAAAATATCCAGCGCATCGGCTAGAATTTTTTGCATTGAAGTGGGCTGTATGTGAAAAATTTAGTCACTGGTTAAGAGGTCGGCCCTTCACAGTATGGACCGATAACAACCCACTGACATATATTTTGACAAAGCCGAAACTGGATGCTTGCGAGCACAGGTGGGTTGCCAAGTTGGCTCCATATCAGTTTGACATCAAGTACATAGCTGGTTCAAGGAATGTTGTTGCTGATGCTCTTAGCAGAGAGCCTTTTGTGAAGCAGAGCACCTTGCATCGTCTTACTAGGGTACCTTATAACTCACTGTTGAAGGAGGCAGCGGCAGTCCAGGGGGAACAAGTGCAAGAAGTTTTCAGATGGTCTGCGCACCCTTTTGAGCCTGGCACTGGTATTGAGCCAACTCATGCTATGTTGGTAGTAAATGCCCAAACACCTGTAAGTGAACCATCTGGTTCTTGGTCTGCGATGGAAGTGTCAGCAGTCATGGAGGCAAAGAGGTCTAATGTGGTTACCCCACATTGTGACCTTTTGTTACCACAGTTGATTCACCACATTGTGCCCACAGATCAACCAAAACTGAAAGGCCTGTCCCACGAACAGTTGGCAGAGAGGCAGCAGACTGACGGCATATTGGCTAGAGTGATTTCTTATGTGGAGAGGGGTAAGAAACCCTCTAGTCGTGAGTGTAAACGGGAGCCAGTGGAAGTTGTAAGGCTGCTCAGGTCCTGGAATAAGTTTGTGATGAGAGCAGGGATACTTTACAGAGTTTCAAAGGATGTAGTGTCAAAGAAAAAAACATTCCAGTATGTTGTCCCAAAACTGTTGGTGGGGACCGTGTTAAGGGGGGTTCATGATGATGCTGGTCATCAGGGCCAACAAAGGACATTGTATCTGGTGAGACAACGTTTTTTTTGGCATAAACTTGAGAAGGATGTGAGAGATTATGTCAAATGCTGTAAGAGGTGTGTTTATGGTAAATCTCCTGAGCCAGAGGCTAGGGCTCCTCTTGACAACATTGTCACAGCTGAACCCTTGGAGCTTGTGTGTGTTGACTTTTGGTCAGCTGAGGACTGCAAGAATAAGTCAGTAGATGTTCTTGTTGTCACTGACCATTTTACAAAGTTAGCACATGCTTTTCATTGCCCAAATCAGTCGGCCAAAGCTGTTGCCAAACAGTTATGGAACAACTTTTTTTGTATATATGGTTTCCCCAAACGAATTCACTCCGATCAAGGAGCAAATTTTGAAAGCGCATTAATTTCTGAGCTATTGTCTGTTGCAAGTGTGGAAAAGTCACACACCACTCCGTATCACCCGATGGGCAATGGAGGGGTGGAAAGATTTAATAGGACTCTCGGAAACATGATTCGTGCGCTGCCCCCTGCAGCAAAGCAAAGGTGGCCTCGGATGCTCAAATCGCTGACATTTGCGTACAATTGTACAATCCATGAAACTACTGGATATGCACCTTTTCAATTGATGTTTGGCAGGACTCCAAGACTCCCTGTTGATGTGGTGTTTGGGTCAGTCTTGCGAGACAATGATGTTGTCGACTATGATGAGTATGTCAGGGATTTACTAAAAGACCTCAAACAAGCGGTGACAATTGCGAGGATGACTGCTGGAAAACAACTGAAAAGACACACTGCTCTTTATAACAGAAAGCTTAAGGGTGCTCCGGTAGATGTTGGGGACAGGGTTCTGTTAGCGAATAAGGGAGAGCGCGGGAAACGAAAATTGTCTGACCGCTGGGAGAACAGTCTATACATTGTAGTTGACAAAAATGCTGAAACCAATACTTTCAAAATAGAGAATTCTTCCACAGGCAAAGTGAAGATTGTTCATCGTAACTTGATCATGCCTGTAAATTTTCTGCCTCTTCCCGATGATGTTGCAGAGGGACCCTTGAGTGCGGAAGAGTGTGTTGGGGGTGAAGAAACCCAAACTCTAGCACACTTACCTCAGCCTGCAGCTGATGAGAGAACTGTAGCATGGGTCTCAGAGCTTGAATGTTCAAAAGGTCCTGAAAAGGGGCCAGAGATGTTGGAGGAAGAGGTTGGTAGACAAGGAACGACGGGGAGTCATGGTGGTTCTAGTGACTCAGTTGTATTGGCTGTGTTGGAAGACTCCGTTAGGCTTCCATATTCAATGGGCAATGAAGTTGATCTGGACACGAATTCAAATTTGACCGCATTGGATAGGCTATCATCAGATGTTGATTGTCAAAGTGATGCAGCTACTGTGATGACGGTTCAATCTGTTAAACAAAATGATGTTGGAGGTTTAATGACTTCAGTTAAATCAAGAGCGGGAAGGATTATCAGACCAGTGGTGAGGTTTATTGAAACAATGCAAGTACAAAGAGTAGACAACCAAGTTAATGCACCTATGTGGATATAATTGTGGATCGATTATTATTATTATTTTTTTTTCTCACTTTTCATTTTCTCCAGTTTGTTCTCTTTCTATTTTGTACATTGGATTTGTGATTGTATTTGGTCTGTATACCAAGATGTGTTTACTAGGAATGCTGTTATGTTGATTGAGTGTACTAAACATGTAACAGGCATGTTGACCTATGAGGTTGGAGGTTGGTAGCTAACCTCTCCTTCCTCTAATTCTTCGTAAGAATAGTCTATGAACTGGAATATTCATTAGCATTTTTTTGAGAGGATGAGTATTTACATTGCATTCCATTACATTGCTTTGTTTTTTTTTGTGGTGTTTTTGTTTTTCTTGTTTCTTTATATATATGTGCATGTTTTCATGTAATGTTGTGAATTCTGATGTTCTTTGTACCTGAGTATTAGTTATGGATGTTGTATGACGCCATGATATTTTATTTTATTTTTGTTTATTTGCAAGTGGAGTTCAGAAGGGGAGAATGTAACAGAGTTGTACATATATATTGTGTGTCTCCACTTGCTAAAAAGGTTAAATAATTACACTGGAGGATGATTGGACAGAACAAGGGTTTACAGGGTTTCCTATTGGCTGGCTGGTGCTTTGTGCTGTGTGCGCCCTCTATTGCACTAATCAGTTCATGTGTGTAAGGCCAGCGGTAAGTCGTGTGATTGATAGCTCTGTAATTCTGTCTGTAATTGTGTCAATGAAAAGTGATATATTAAGAGCAACAACATATATATATATATATGTATATATATATTCAATATCGAGAAAAGTGTTGGATGTTTGTGAAGAGTGAAAATTGTGTTTTATTATAGTGCCAGCACGAGGCGTCGAATATGCTGGAATAGGCCTATATCAACTCACTCTGTGTTACTGTGTTTTCTCAGGTACATGTTATGTTTCGATTTTGTGAGAATGCATTATTTTGAACCATGGGTTATATTTCTGAACTTGTTCAACTCTATTGCACTAATCAGTTCATGTGTGTAAGGCCAGCGTGCCAGCACGAGGCGTCGAATATGCTGGAATAGGCCTATATCAACTCACTCTGTGTTACTGTGTTTTCTCAGTGAATAAATTGATGAATGAGAGACGATTTATTGAAGCATGAGCTTTATTGCCACAACACAACGCAAAGAGGATAAGAGACCAGTTACAGAAGCGTAAGAATACACATTTACTGTTACATAAAACAGTCACATACAAAACAAACGTTCTTTAGTCATTCTTGAGACATGGGACAAAACAGGTCCAGCAAGGGTAACTGCTATTAGCTTTTAAAAATAAAAATATTTTCAATTTCAAATGTCATGAGGGATTAATAATAGAACGTATTAGCACAATTATCACCTTTCAGTTAATGGGTCTCATTATTATCCAAATGTTTGGTTTAAAGGGGTCCTATTATGCTTTCACTTTTTGAATTTTAGTCAGTGGGTAGTGTGTATGTTTGGGCATACAAAAGATCTAGAAAGTTACAAATCTCAAAGTCCACGCCAAAGGGAGATATTTTCGGTTTTTAAAAAATCCCTTTTCAAGAACAACAACGAACGGCTCGTTTGGACTACAGCTGAAAGATGGAGCAAGGGGTGTGGCAGTACTGAAACACCGTCTATGCTGTTCGCCAATCACAACGCACTGGGAAAGTTAACCAATCACAACACATTTTGTTTTCGGAAGGCGGACCTTCATCAAAAGACGGAGGAACGAAGGTATTTAATAATGTAAATTATGTGAAAATAATGCGTTTTCGAACCACTAAGCATGAGAGCATGTTCTAGTACAGGGTTCTCAACCTTTTAGGACATGATGGCCCCCCCCCCCCAAGTGGTTTAATTCATCGAAGCACTGGACTGATCCTTGAGATAGATTTGGGGGGGAAACACACCGAAAAAGAGGTTTAGAACCGCCCCGGGTATAGCGTGCGTTAATTATACTGAATACAAAATATATAACATTGGACCTGATTCAATTTCTGCGAGCCTGTTTCTGAGGATAACAAAAAATGCAATCGACCGGCTAATCGTAAATCATCCTTACAGGTCAATAACGTGAACAGGGTTGACAGGTTTTTCAAACAAACCGCCTATTGTAACTCAAAAACTATCCCAAAACTACAAACGCGCGCGCGGGGAAAACCACGGACTTTGCAAAACTGAGCGGGATTGATACTCGCAATAGTATGTTCCTGCACAACCGGAGGCTGCAGTTTCAGGACCGCAGTTCTAGGACCCTATTCTTTTGTAACAATGCCACCTACCGAATTGGATCACTAAAGAAGGACGACATTGACAGCAATCAGAGTGAGTAACTTTAACGATTTTCAATTAAGTTTTATTTTATAACCTTAAAACAATGCAAAGTTTAAATAGCCAACATGAGAACTGCTAAGAAATAATAATTAATTCCCAATTGCTAGTTTTATTGATTATTACGATGTTCTTAATTAGTGGCCATGATTTAATTAAGCTAAACCTTGTTGACATAATGACTACAATAAGTAAATCTAGCCAGCACATTAATTCAACTTAAAAAGATGATAAAAGCATGTTGATGTGAGATGTGTCAGATTTACCTGTAGCTCACTGTATTAGTGTGAAAACTTGTTTAATACTCATTGTTTTACCATATTAGTTAAGTATAAATCATCTTTAATAATTAAACTGGGCTCATTGCTTGGCTGCACCACAATATGTGTTATTAGCCTGTCCCTTTGGCAGTACTTTATATTAATCTGGTTGATGTTTGAAAGGCATTGTCAGCGGTTTGCCTTATGGACTGATGAGGCCAGACACTTGCTCCAAGGAGCTCGTCAGCCAGTGTACAGAGTGCTATCTCAGAGGAAATCCACATTCAGGCTGTCGATGACCACACTGCAGAGGTAAAGAGACTGCTGGACCTCATTGTAAAGTTACAGGGATCTGAAGAGCATTTAGTTGTACTTAAACAATGCTCACATTTAATCATCATTACAAACAAACTCACAGTAAAGGTTCACCAAGGGCCTTAATTATAGCATTAACAATATCTTTTAACTATGCTGAAAATTATTGTATCTTTATCGTAAATGTATCAGTTTCCTCAAAATAACAGTTTTTGCACCATGTTTGCCCATAGGGTGTACTCAACGGGAAGCCCTCTAAGTGGTCTCATAAGCTAACCTCCTCCCGAGTGCCTGTCTACCTCGACAGTGAGGAACAACTGTCCTGTTTGCCTCTCTGAGAGGAGTGCTGCATAGGACACCAACACAACTGAGCTTCACAGATGAAGCGCAGAGGTATGCCGGACCATGTAATGTCTTTGTGAGTGTCCTGCTCCTGCACTTACAAAAATCTACTGTATAAACTGCATGCTGGTTCTACTCGTGTATGGACCAATGTGTAATGGCTTGCTGTTCAGTAGTGCTAAAATAGGATACTTAAATTAACTGTTTTTTCACAGACCATCATATATGCCCTGGCTGTCCTCCAGAATTTCTCATTGCAGGAGGCTGAGCAGCTCTTCCTTTCTGGTCCAGATTATCATTACAGGTCAGAGTAGAATATGAATTATTTTTGCACAATGCCAGTGCACCTTTTGTTGCTGATATTTCTGTTAACCCAACAGTGATTGTTCTCTGATAACTATTTCAGTGAAGTGGAAGATTTTAATAAAAGGATTGACGGTAACACTTTCTATGAAACCTGTATTTATAATAAATCATAAGGGTATTCGTAAGGCATTATAATGAATTAATAATGCATTATAAAAAAAAAACCTTATGTTGTATCATCTCATAAATAATCATAAGAACAGTCTTAATGTATTATAATACTTATTTGTGGTTAAGAGTATGATGATTTATAACACACAATGAAAATGTTGCATCCACTTAAGTTACAATGGATTATATTTCTCATAGTTATAATGTATTATAGGTCTCATATCTTGCCATTGTTTAAGATCTGCACAATAACTTAGTACATCTTATTTGTGTTTTTACTGTAAAATAACAAATACAAAGTCTTCATGAAAACATCCAAAATGCTTTATAATGTGGTCTTATTATTTATAAGTGCTCTTTGTCTGCTTTAAGTGAAGTAACCTCACTGTACTTAAAGCAGACAAAGACCACTTATAAATAATAATAATAATATTTTTTCTCAAACAGCCATAAGATCTGATATCAGATCAGATGAACACATTTGCTTTGAACTATTTTTATTATAATATCAATTTGATTATTTTGATAGTACCCTTTAAACAGCTGTTGATAAGTAACTCTGCAACTACAAGTCAACTAGCAGTCATTAGAGTATTACTAGACTGTCTGCTTAATATCTGCTAACACTTTATTTTGATGGTTCCCCAACAGATATTCTACTCACTATAAGCAACTTTGCAAGTACATCAACTTATTCTACCAACCCTAACCTTAACTAAGCCTACTAATACTCTAATGAGAGTTAGTTGACGTGTAGTTGCAAAGTTACTTACAGTCAACAGAGTGTCTAAAGGGGACCATCAAAATAAAATGTAATCTAATAATAAAAAAAAAACACAAGTTGATTTTTTCATTTGAAAGTATTACAACTGATCTTAAACTAGCTCACAGCAAAATTAATACTAACCTCACAGGAAACACTCAAAACAATACCCAACCACTCCTAACCACTCACAAGATGTAGTTATCTTAAATAAACAATGTCAAGATAATCCATTATAAATTAAGTGGATTTATTATGGTATTCATTGTGTGTTATACGTAATCATACTCTTAAAAGTTATAACCACAAATGCGTAAGTATTATAATGTATTATAAATGTTATGATTATTTATGAGATGATACAACATAGTATTAAGCTTTTTTTATAATGCTTTATGCATTAATTATAATGCCTTAAGAAAACACTTATAATGTATTATAAATACAGGCTACATAGAAAATGTTACTAGATTGACAAACAATTGAGGAAAGAAGAGAAAACATTCAGTTGGTGGGTTTTGCTCTTATATACTTAAATTTGGAGTTTGGAGTTAGATGTCAGTAACATGATTATTCTGTTTGGTTCTCTCTCTCTCTACAAGAACCCCAACAGTGCATAGTGTTAAATCAGAAATATATATTACAGAGTTAAACATGTTAAAGCAAATTTTTCTTATTTAATTCTCCCTCTCTCTCTCTCTCTCTCTCTCTCTCATCTCTCTCAGGAGTTGAACCCTACATCCTTTCTGTCCATGCAGCAACTGATGGAAAAGGGGGTCTTTTTTTATGATGTTGTATTGTGTTATTGTAAAAATGAGTATATACAGTATATAAATATGCATTCTTGAACCATTCTTGAGTCTTGTATTTTGCCTCTCTACAAACTTTTAAATATCTGGCTGTAATTTAGTGACTGCAAATGCTGATTTCATTTGATTCCATCTTTATTATACCTGATAATGAGCTAGTTCAACTTAAGGGAGCTAATCAATATACAGTATATTTCAAGAAACTTAAGACTTAAGGTACTCCACTTTTTCAGTTGTTTAAAGACTGAAATACATTTTTCATTTATATTTTAAGTGTAAATTCATTTACATTTCAAATTGTTAACTCAAAGCAGGTATTACACACTTTGTAATTAACATCTGATGCATTTAAAAATCAAAAATCACAATTGAAAAAAAAAATTTACCTGAGATTCAATATCTTTAACAACAATGTACAAACACTACTACAAACTAAACCACCAGGGTCCCAGAAATGCGGTCCTGAAACTGCAGCCTCCACTATATTATCCAATTCGGTAGGTGGCGCTGTTACAAAAGCATAGGGTCCTAGAACTGCGGTCCTAGAACTGCGGTCCTGAAACTGCAGCCTCCGGTTGTGCAGGAACACCCTTCTCGATACTCGCGCCAACTCTGCTCTAACCGTCGACTAGCAGTGGGAGTCAGATGCCCCTAGTGTATGGCTAAAGATTTGTTAACTCATATTCATAAATTCTCATGGGAACGTCTCTGAATTAACTGATGCTCGCATCCCCCTTGATAGGTGCTGGCGCCCCACAGGTTGAAAACCCCTGTTCTAGTACACCCCCAAAACAAAAATCAAGACTTTTGTAAAAGCGCATAATAGGACCCCTTAATGTCCTCTCACTACATCTAAAACAGTGTGTACACAGAGAAGGGTTCAAGCATTCATATGCAATAAAATGGATAAAAAAAAATGTTAATGATGAAAAAGAGCTTGTTTTATCAAAAGCAACACTTAATAATATCTCCTATCAAAGCAAAGTTGTTTTTTTAATGACACATGCATGTTTAATACGATTTTAAAGTTGCGTCCCCACTTTTGTCAACACCGTCAGACATTCAATAAAATGTAGTAAAATCAGGGAATATCAGGGGCTGCTGTCACTCTAAAGGACCCCCTTGCAACAGTCCACCTCTGCAGAGTACATCAGTGTCAGACAGGCTCTGATAAGTTTTAGTTTTAGAATATTTTAAATCCTAACGTTAATATTTCCTTGATATGTCAACGCCATCTTCCAATTTCTGAGGAAATTATTTGAAATATTTAGATCATTATATCCTCCTGAAGCAGGTTCCATTAGCATCTAGCATCAACAGAAAAAAATAAAATGGCTACTAAATGAACTTCCATTGGTTTTGTGAAAGAAATGGCAAATTTGTCAACATCGTCAGATGTCACCACCATAAGATTTGGTGTTCCAATGATATATCAAAATACTTGAATGTGACTCTTGAATAAAAGCTTTATAAACAATAACACTCACTGTTTGTTGTGTTTGTTTAAATACAGTAATTGACTGATTCAATGTACTTGATAGTTAAAATGACTACAAATTCAGGTTTTCGTCACATCCGTCAGATGCGTCCCTCCGTCAGATGAATATTTTGATATTTCATTATGATATTTTATATTTGTTGGTCACATGTGAAAGTGTAATGTGTCTGCTAACACGAGAATGTGTTTTGAAATATTAAAAACATCTTGAATGCTGTTAAAAATAAAGCTGAAATTATATTACACAGTCCAAGCTAAAAAAGCAAATTTTGTTAAAAAAGAGAAAAGTTGGGAGGTTGTATCAAAGCATAGCTCAGTAGCTTAGTACATATAAGATACATAAATGTAGTTTCATTTGTCTGAGGTTTATTTTTTTCTATAGATAAGAAATGTTACTATCTTTTACAGTTCAATCAGTGTAGTAACCTTATTCCCTAATTATTGACATTATATTTGGACTCTAGTCTAGTGTTGCCTTGCCCCTATATTAGTGCTTCACTTGTTTTACTTAAGTTCTGCTAAAATTGAATACTTGTATTTTTACTCAGGTACATTTACAAGGAAATAATAATACTGTTTACTGCATTACTCCGTATGTGCCATTCCATTGTGTCTGTACTTAAGTACAATTTCTCAGTACCTTATACTACACCCCCTACTTGCATGAAAAGTACTAGTAACATAAAAATAGATCCTAATTCGTTTTATGGAAATAAGGCAGCACCCAGCCTCTATTTTCACAGAAAGTAAAAGAATATCATCAGTAATGAATCAGTTTTGCTCTTTTTTTTTTTTTACAGTATTCAGGCTTGGGAACACAGTCAACTCGATTCATGCGGCCAAGAGCACTCTTCATATTTCTGACCCCGTGCTGCGCTTTTGCCTTACTTTTGCCAACCTCAACCGTGCTTTGTACTTCATCTGTGATAACATACTCTGGGCCAGAAGTATCGGGCTAATACGAGATATCGACAAGGAGCGCTGGAGCTTGAACTCCACTCGCTTCTATTTCCTGTCCTTGGTCATGAATCTCACCAGAGACGTCTATGTGATCGTCCAGCTTATGGTGCAGAAGTCTCGGGACCGACACTACCAGCAAAAAGTCAACCAGCACCTCAATGAAAGCCCGGATGTGGCTTGTGTCATAGTGCCTCAGCTTGATGCGTTCCTCTTCCTTCTCCTCGAGAGCCTCAGAAAGGAACCATCTGTGGCTCTCGATACACTTAAAAATGTTTGCGACCTTTTCATTCCACTTGACAAACTGGGCATTTACCAGACAAATGCAGGGGTGGTTGGCTTCTGTGGGCTTGTTTCCTCTCTTTTAGGCATATTGTCAGTTTTGAGGCCCAGCCTTAAAATCAAGACATGATTCAGGAACATTCTTTAGAGTAACACCCAAAAGGAAACTTTCCTAACAAATATTTAGATGTCATTTTAGTGTGAAATTAGACTACCATTAAGCTTACTTTTGTAAAGGGATCAACTTAATTGTTCTATAAGGGAGACACGAGAACAGCACACACCTATAACGCAGCAGTGCACCTGTAGGGCTGTTCTGCACAAAATAATAATAATAATAAAAAATAATAGTATATATAGTAAGATTTCACAGTGTGGGTTTGCCCACTTGCTGTGTACACTTTCATAAAATCGTGTGCCTTACTGTATCTGTTGTTGTATTATGGCAGTCCTAGTGAAATAATACACTTGCATATTATGAACTATTTAGTAGTTTTAATATAGATTATATTACTTTGGTACTGATGATATTGAGATGAGGGTACATGAACACATTTTGGAACTTTCCAACAAAAAGATGCTCTCTATGATGGCACATGCTCAACTTTCTGAAATATGTGCTTAATATTTAGTCTCTGCGTGGAGAGAACCATCTGTGAAATTAGATATTCTACCTCATTCTGATAGAGCCCAGAGTTGTTTACTGATGTGTTTTATTTTAGGTGCCAGACAGGGTTTTGCTAGTTATTTCCAATTTTGGTTTATCATGGCAAAAGTTAACTTATTACATTTTGATTCTACATAATTGGTTGTCAGCACAAACCGCTTTAAGAACAAACTGTGAACTTAAAGGAATTTTTATGCACTTTTGAAAAGGTTTTGGTCTCGTCTTCTAAGATAAAATTTCAACAGTTCGTCCTCACATGAGACACAATAAATAACTGCATTCTTATTGACACAAACATCTCTTATGGATACAGAATTTCTACATGGATTTGTGAGTTTGATTTTAAACTTACTAAACTAGATTTAAAGTCGCAATGTAACAAAAATATGATGAATGAACAGGCATGTGTGGATGAACCATTGAATCTTTCACAATAAGATCAATAAAATGCATGTAGAAAATAAGGTATATTTCTATTTCATGCTGACTTACAGTGGGTACGGAAAGTATTCAGACCCCCTTAAATTTTTCACTCTTTGTTATATTGCAGCCATTTGCTAAAATCATTTAAGTACTTTTTTTTCCTCATTAATGTACACAAATCACCCCATATTGACAGAAAAACACAAAATCGTTGACATTTTTGCAGATTTATTAAAAAAAAAACTGAAATATCACATGGCCCTAAGTATTCACACCTTAGCTGTGACCTACGGGCTCACCATAACTCAGGTGCTGTTCATTTCTTTTGATCATCCTTGAGATGGTTCTACACGTTCATTTGAGTCCAGCTTTGTTTGATTATACTGATTGGACTTGATTAGGAAAGCCACACACTTGTCTATATAAGACCTTACAGCTCACATGCATGTCAGAGCAAATGAGAATCATGAGGTCAACGGAACTGCCTGAAGAGCTCAGAGACAGAATTGTGGCAAAGGCACAGATCTGGCCAAGGTTACACAAAAATTTCTGCTGCACTTAAGGTTCCCAAGGGCACAGTGGCCTCCATTCCTTAAATGGAAGACGTTTGTGACGACCAGAACCCCTTCCTAGAGCTGGCCGTCCGGCAAAAACTGAGCTATCGGGGGAGAAGAGAATTTGTGAGAGAGGTAAAGAAGAACCCAAAAAAATCACTGTGGCTGAGCTCCAGAGATGAAGTCGGGAGATGGGAGAAAGTTGTAGAAAGTCAACCATCACTGCAGCCTCCACCAGTCCTGCTTTATGGCAGAGTGGCCCGACGGAAGCCTCTCCTCAGTTGCAAGACACATGAAAGCCCGCATGGATTTGTGAGATGGTGAGAAATAAGATTCTGTGGTCTCATGAGACCAAGATAGAACTTTTTGGCCTTAATTCTAAGCGGTATGTTTGGAGAAAACCAGGCACTGCTCATCATCTGTCTAATACAGTCCCAACAGTGAATCATGGTGGTGGCAGCATTATGCTGTGGGGGTGTTTTTCAGCTGCCGGGACAGGACGACTGGTTGCAATCGAGGGAAAGATGAATGCGCCAAGTACAGGGATATCCTGGACGAAAACCTTCTCCAGAGTGCTCAGGACCCTCAGACTGGGCCGAAGGTTTACCTTCCAACAAGACAATGACCCTAGCACACAGCTAAAATAACGAAGGAGTTGCTTCACAATAACTCTGTGACTGTTCTTGAATTGCCCAGCCAGAGCCCTGACTTAAACCAATTGAGCATTTCTGGAGAGACCTAAAAATGGTTGTCCACCAATGTTTACCATCCAACCTAACAGAACTGGAAGGATCTGCAAGGAGGAATGGCAGAGTATCCCCAAATCCAGGTGTGAAACACTTGTTGCATCTTTCCCAAAAAGACCTCATGGCTGTATTAGATCAAAAGTGCTTCTACTAAATACTGAGCAAAGGGTCTTAATACTTAGGACCATGTGATATTTCAGTTTTTTCTTTTTTAATAAATCTGCAAAATGTCAACAATTCTTGTTTTTTCTGTCAATTGGGTTGCGGGTGTCACCTTAATGAGGACAAAAAAATGAACTTCAATGATTTTATCAATTGCGCATATACCAAAGAGTGAACATTTAGGGTCTGACTACTTTCCATACCCACTGTAAATGTCGTTCTCCATCCATATCCATAAATGGAACTGAAATCAACTTTCACAAGATACAACATCCATTAGTTATATTGACTTTAAACAGCTTTTTTTGGAGTAAAAATTTGGTACCTCTTTGCGATGTGGAAAAAGTGCAGTCATAAGAGATTAAATTGCCAATCAGTGTGTTAAATGTGGCATTATGCAACTTACTGTAATATCCAGGTCCACAGTGTGCTAAACATTGTTGTTTTAGTATTATTCATATACTATTATAGTATTTATTAACGTTTTGACCGATTAGGTCTTCATCAGGCTAAGGAATGTTGATTACTTTTTCTTTATATTTTGTCATTTTTATTCATATTTATAGGTATTTCTATTTTGCTTTTTTTTTTTCAGTTTCAGTAACATTTCAGTAAGCTGCCAAACAACAATTCTCCTCTATTTTAGTTTGTTTATTATCATTTATATATATATAATGCACTATTATATATATTATACAGTATAACATATATTTTAATATTTTATTTTAGCTTTACCTCACTCAACGAAAATCATTTTTATTAGTTTTAGTTAACAATTTGCTAAACAAACTGTGAAATTAAAGTCAAATCAGAAGACATATCCATTGTATTAAGTTAATGTGGTCCAGTTTATTTAAGGCATCTACATCAACACATGAAGTTGCCCCACGAAAGGATGAAACAAACTGTTAACAATATAAAGAGCAATGCTATTTTGGCAAATCTATAATTTTTCCAGCCAGATAACAAATCAGGATCAAGGATTAGAGGAACTAACACTGTAGTGACATAAATAATAGATCAGCAGTCTCCACAAGAGAAATGTCAAAGCGCAAAAGTGACACAAAAATACTTCCATAATGTACATGAGGCTATGGCCATGAACAGGAATGACACTTACATAGAGAGAAAGAACCTGCTTCCATAACGTATGGTGTTGGGTCTTTACGTAAAGCAGAAGACCAGTGAGATCCTCCATCTGTATTCATCCAAGTACTACATTCTGGGAAAACAGACATACTGTATACTTTCTTTCACATAAAACATGACCCAAATCAAAACCAGGATTCAGAGAAAGCCGGACACAGTCCATGAAGGTCTCCTTCATGCTTCAAAGGGAAAGAATGCAGAGTTCATTCAAACTTCATGTCAATAAAACATGTCAGATTTCCTGCAACATATCCAACAGATTAAGTAAAGAATTTTTTTTTCATTAATCAATATATTTTTGTTTAAAAAAGAAAAAGAAAGACATTAAATGTGCTTTAAAACATGATTGTTTCTGCTTTTTAGTGTCCAAATATAGCATCAACAGTCATTATTTTAAGGAGCACATTGTGCTGTAGTGGTTTTAAGCACTGGACCCTGTACACAAACCCTATAAAGATATTTTAAAGATTCTGAACTTCAAGTTAAGCAGCCTTTCTCGTATTACACAATTGGCTACAGGAAATCAAGATTTAATTTGTATCCCAGAACTCATCATGTAGCTACACACAAAAGAGGAAGGCCTCGACTAATTAAGAGTCTGACGTAGGTGCGTTCCCTTATTCTAGCCAGTGATTAAACGCTCTATTATAGATGTCAAGATCTTACAAGTGTACAAATATACATTCAGTAAAATATCAAAATAGAAACTGTGCTTAAGTTCTCTGATAAATCACTGACAGACCGAACACAGTACAGATACTCATCTCTCATCGTCCAGGCTTTATGATTGTACCATAAAAGCAGCCCGCAGCCCTGAAGGTCAGAGCTCAGAGCCGGAGTTAGAAGATCAAGGGCAACGGTTACACATATGCTGCATTTTGGGTAGGGGGAAAGAAACTATTTTGGCTTAGGTTATGTCTCAGATCTAACCAATTCCTCAATGCAACACATTTTACACGAACAAACGGAAAAAAAAGGGCTTAAAGGGCTTAAGTCACTAGTCGGAGGTCTTGGCCTTTATTAGATAGTTTGGGCTTAGATCCTCAGCCTCTACATTGTCACCCACAGTTTGTGTGGAGGAAAGACGTGGAAATGCCTTGTCATGCTCAAGAAGAGACATTTGGTCCTGGTTTATTTTCCACTGAGGAGTCTTTTGGTCCGTGCGACCAGACTGGGAAGGAGGAGGAGAGTGGAACGGCTGGCACTAGGAGGGCGCTTGTGTGCGGTCATAGTCCAGAATCAGGCCTTTGATGTGCGATAGTTTCTGATGGAGATACTCGCAGCGCTTCTTTTCTTCCCTGTAGCCTGGAAACTTCTGTAGGGACAAAAACAAGATCTTCAAAATGTGCCCTTTAGAGGTGGGTAACAGTACTGATGCACTTTTTATCTGTAAGTGAAATATTCTTTGCTGTCAAAAATGTGCTGACATCTGCTGGACGGAAGGTTCACTACAACTCGTGTTTAGTATTCACAGAATATGAAAGGTCCAAGTGTTGTTATTGTTAACAATGATTAAGAACTATTACAATTGTTTTCATTATAGTTGAAATAAAAATAAAATATAAACATTAAATTAAAAATGTTAACTTCAAATCTTAAAATGAAAATTAGAAATGTTCCCTTGGCAACTAAACCAAATAAATTCAAGTTGAAAAACTCAAATGACTGGATCATATTAAAACAAAAATAAAATAAAAATAAAAGGCAATTAAAAATGTATAAATACTATAATAGCATATAGATAAATCTAAAAACACTGAAAGATCAATGGGATTTTAAGAATTACAATCAGATTATTCAAATAAGGCTCATAATTAAACCAAAAAAAAGTAATATTTCTACCCAGCCCTAGTTTGCAAATATGCAGTTCAATGTGTGCCTTGCAAACACTGTCAACACACATAATGCAATTCTCTTACCTTCTTATACTTCCTATACTTCTCCATTATTTGAACTTCCATTACCTAGAATAAAAAAAAAAAAAAAAAAACACATTAATCTAAAATAACCTCTGACACCATGTATTATGTAACTGTTATATAAGGTGTGCCAAGGCATTATCTTGTAAAACAAAGACACATTCTTCCACAAGTAAACAAGCCAGACTTCAGTGTCACATGATCCTACAGAAATCATTGTAATTTGATGCTTTTTGTGGAAACAGTGATACATTTTTGAGGACTATTTGATGAACAAAAGTTCAAAGGAACAGCATTTATTTAAATGTTTATATAAAAACATTTTTATTGAAACATTATAGATGCATAAATGTCACTTTGGATCAATTTAATGTGTCGTCCTTAAATAAAATAAATTATTTCTTTAAAAAAATCTATCTTACTGACTCCAAACATCTGAACAATAGCGTATATGATGTTTTTTCCCCCAAACCTTATACTCGTGTGTCCCAGGAGACAGCGTCTTTATCTTTGATCCCAGTTGAACAAATATCTCGGTGACTTTCCCTATGCGCTCATGTAGGTCTCTGTACTCGTCATATTCCGCACAAAAATCCTCTTTGTACCTCTGCTGCTGCTCGGAGTCTGTAATAGTGCTGTATTTTCTGGAAAGAAAAGTTTCTTGAGTGAACTAAACCATCTTAACAGTGACAGTAAATAAAGTCGTTAGGCAGATTCCCAAGAGAAACCAGTAGGTGGCACTACATATTAAAATAAATGTTTATTTTCATTCTTGGGGCGTTTGTCTGAAAATACCAGTGCTTTTAAAAGCTCAAATACAGAACATTTAAAAGCAAAAACAAAACAGACTTTTGTGTTTTCTATATTTTGAACTTGTAACTTAAATTCTTACATTCTGCTCAGTAAAATTACACGCTATAGCTTTAAATGTGCAACACAGTTCATTTTGTATTCCTTAATCATCAGCAGACAATCTCCACCTTGTAATTACAGAAGCACAAACCAGTAAAATAAACCGAAATCTGGTCTTACTTACAATAAATAGTCAGGCAGCTCATCGGGCGAGGCACGGGTGACAGGCGTGTTGGGTCGTTCATGGTCTACACATTAACACAGACAAGAACGATACAATGGTTTATGTAATCTCACTACACAAACATATCAAAGTGCCATACTGCCCAGGCTGATGGAGACATTTATCAAATCTTGCGATAAGGGACGTGGGGGGCAGTCGTCGCTGACAAAGGCTGCCTGACAAGACGTCAAAACGTTTTACAGTGGGTCACCCAGCGGTTAGTTAAGTTAATCATCCACCCTGGCGCTAGGGAAGGGCGCAGACGAGCAGTCACCTCGCACACAAACATACAGGAATATTTCCTGAATTGCTTGGCAAGTCTGAACCTGTTCTGCTATCATTTCACTTGAAATGAAAGCGTCTCACAGTGAGCCACTTCTGAGAGGAATTGCAGTGGCAGAGCTGAAACAGGCTGTTTGTTATTCAGCATCAAAAAACATCTAGTGAAATGCCCTCTGAGAAACAATGACTCCATTGGCCTTTTGGCAGTGCTAATAAATATTGATTATGATCACCACAATCCCTACCATTATCACTGCCTGACATCATAACATGTAACAATCATAACATCATGCTGTTATACAATATTTTACTGCGGACTCTAAATCTCATTGGCAATAACAGTACAGCTTAAAATGCTGTTAAATATAATTTTATGTGTAATTAATATTTATTATTTTTAATTATTTTATAATTATTTTTAGTAATTGTCACAAGTAAATACACTAACAAATTATAAATTAAAATTAATTATGCTGTAATTACACAGTTAGTACTGATAATCATTTAACGTTCCCAGTTATAACACTACCCGCTCCAAAGTGTTTTTTTGTTTTTGTTGTGGTGGGGGTAAAAAAAAATCGTACATGCTACCATGCTACTAGTTAATTGCATAAAAAAAAAAAAAAATGTAAAAAAACTGAAATAGAGCACGATTTAAAATAACTGTTTTGTCTTTTGTAACATTTTAAATAAATGTCTTTACTGTCACTTTTTATCAATTTGATGCATCCCTGCTGTAAAAAAAGTATACATTTCCCTGTTATTTGTTTTATTTACCATGTTGACTAGAAGTTGAGAATGTGTATGTTTGATTTAGCTGGTTGTTTGCGATTAAGAAACCCCAATAAAGTATAAATCATAAAGTAATATTTAGAAATTTCCTTAACAACAACAACAACAACAAAAAACCCTTACTGACCCCAAACTTTTAAACAGTAGTGTATATATTATTTTCCTTTGCAAATTATATATTGGCCGCAAATATATTGCACCTCTACCTTTAAACCTTTGAACTCACCTTTAATATTTTCCCGGTTCTGTTTGAGGTCCGGACTGGTCTTGACCCACTCAGGTTTTAAGCGCTCCCTCTCCTTTTCTTTATGCTTCTTGGACTTCTTTTTGTGCTGGCCGTTTGCTAGCTGCTGGTCAGTGCAGATTTCTGGTTCAGTTCTTGGGTATTTGGGGCTGGACGATGGCTGCTGTGCTGGTTCTGGCTGTTCTGGTTTGGGCACGCTGTTGGACTCGCCGAGCTTGTGCCGCTGGTAAAGACCATCAGGGCTCTGCTGAGCTGTACTGGTGCCCCTCTGCAAACTTGTGTTTCCATGAGCAGAAGTGCTACGGCCCATGGAGGAGATGAGATGTCCATTGGAAGGTGATTGCAAGGGCATGTTCTGGTCTAATAAACGTTGCTTTTTTGGCGTCTGGCTTTCTGGATGGTCGGAAGGCACTGGGCGTTTCTGGGAGTAAAGAAAGAAGGAGATTTCACAAACTTTGCAGATGGAAAACAGCAATAGTGTGGACCGGCAGCTTAATTGGCTCCTGCAAACAGCAGTGACTGAAGCGCCTCCAGCATCTCCATAAATAAAGAGCAGACGGCACCAAATATGATCTTCACAAGAAAAAAAAAAAGAGGCTCTTCTCACTCTCAATCATACATTCAATGGCAAACCTGTTTAAGTGCACACAAGAACCTGATAGTCCATTGCATAGATACTACAGCATGCAAAAGCTTTAAAATGAGACAGACAGAGGAAAAGTAGCACTTCTTTTTATAGGTGCATTTTTACCATGGAGAGATTCTTGACAGGGCTGAGTTGGGATGGAGAATCCCCTGAGGTTTTGTGGAATGAATGGCTGGACTGGACGCTTTTCAACTGGCTACTGCTGCTGCTGAGAGGCTGGAGTTTTCTGAAATATCAGAGAGTGAGATTCCGTCAAAAAGTCATTCCGTTCATGCTTGCCACCAGGAAACCTTTGCTAATTAATTTCTGAAACAAATCTGTCAACTGTCCCGAGTTGAGATCAACTTCCCAGTTCCAGAAAGCTATAAAAAGGTGCGGTTGTGTTTACAGGAAATGGAAGAACTAAACCGGAAGAAATTTAAAGCTCAGGATCAAGGTCTAGGATTTGCACGAGTGTTAATCAGGTTTGGCTGTTCCTGAACGGAGTGTAAAAACATTATACTCTCGCACAGCATTCGGCCAGAGCGCCGGGGCTTGTTAGTCTAGCTTAGCATTTCCGGGTAGCTGATAACATCTGCAGTGGGACTGGCAAAAGCCTTGCTAATGTCCAGTGACGAGAACAATGGTGCCAGAGACATTCCTACTCTGCTGGAACTTTCCTCTGGCAATCTGCTTCCTACAGCTCCTTCCTCTCATAGAGCTGCTTTTCATCACACGAAGGCTAGTTCTTCACAAGCATCTTGCTTCAATGCCCTGACAAACCTGATGTACTAAACTACTCTGGAGTATATAGTAAAAAATAATAATATTTTAATAAAATATTATAAGATTTGTACAATACTATTATAATTTTTTTTTTTAAATAAATAAAAAATATATTTTTTATTTTTTACAGTAAACCCACTGAGTGACATGCACTACCGTTCAACGGTTTGAGGTCAGTACGGCTTTATATTTTTGCAAGATACTATTTATTCAGCAAGTGTCCATTAAATTATTCAAAAGTGACATTTACATTTTTACTAAATATTTCTAATTTAAAACTATTAGAATCTTTTAAAAATCTTTTCAACTTTCTTTTCAAAAATGCATCATGGTTTCACTTTCAACAAAAATATTAAGCAGAACTTTTTTCAACATTGATTATGATAAGAAATGTTTCTTGAGCATCAAATCAGATTATTAGAATGATTTCTGAAGGATCATGTGACACTGAAGACAGGAGTAATGACTGCTGCAAATTCAGCTTTGCCATCACATGAAGTAGCACAGTTATTTTATATCATAATATTTCACAATATTACATTTTACATTACATTACAATAAATGCAGCCTTGGTGAGCATGAGACACTTCTTTGAAAAACGTTTAAAAATATATTTCTGACCCAAAACTTTTGAAGGGAAGCAGTGCATTGATGTTTCTGCAAACATGCCGTGTTGTGCAAGTCCCGTTCTGGGGTTTATTGCAAGATCATCTTGATCTGTCCCATTAGGATACTTTAGACTGGCAGTGCACATAAAAACTGAGAGGCAGAGGTGAAAGCAGAGAAGAAACTAAAGTATGCAGTCAGTTAGGCGGAGTGTGGAAAACCTCCCAAAAACACGGCTGCCAAGATCGTATTTGGCAGGATGGCTGCCGTTTATTCCCCCATTGTTCCGGGACTGAATGCGGCTGCACAGAAGCTTTCAGCATAATTCCACTCAACAGCACAGTGAATTGCACGGCTTCCTGCTCAGACAGGCCTATTAACCACATCATCTGTGCTAAAGCGCATACTTAATAAGGCCTCCAAAACACATCATCTCAGCAGACTGCGGTGGCAAGGCCTGGATGACAATACTGTACCAAACGTCATCAGCCAGTCTTAGTCAAAGGACATTAGGAAATAATACTGTTATGAAAGTTTTGCATGTCTCTAAGCAGGGTTTTTATTGTGAAGTTAACTGAAATAAATCTCAATAAAATTAAATATAAATATTAGATAAGAAACTTAATGACAATTAAAATTTGCCTTGGCTTCTAAATGAAATAAGCTGAGTTGAAGTACTAAAATGACTAGAGGAAAAAAAAGAAGAAGAAACAAACCTAAACTAAACTGTAATAAAAATAAATTAAATAAATCAAAGTAGCAATATTAAACTAGTAATGATAATACAATAAAATATCAATAGCAATACAAAAAAACAACAAAAAATTATAAAAGCATATAACACATTTATTAAAATTAAAATGACATCTAAAAATACAAAATAAAAGCTAAATGAAAATATTAATATAAATGTTATTAATATTTTCACTTAACTTCTATTTAATATTCGGTTTAAAACTATATTACAATAATAGACTAAATACACATTGTAATGATTCAAACATCCCTGTAATAATGATATATATTAAATGATATTTCTAAATAATAACCAATATATATTTACATTTACATTTATCAGATGCTTTTATCAAAAGTGACTTACAAACGAGGACAATAGAAGCCATCAAAACCAACAAAAGAGCAATAATATATAAGTGCTGTGACAAGTCTCGGTTAGCCTAATGCAGATACGTAGCAAGTTTATATTATTATTATTTTATTTTTTTTTAATTACATAAAAGAAAATGGGTAATAAATAGAAAAAGTATAGAAGAATGCAGTGTTAGGAGGTCATTTTTATAATAATTAAAAAGAAAAAGTAGATAGAATAGAAAAAAATAGAGAATGCTCCGTGTTTCGAGGGGTCTTTTTATAATAAAAAGAAAACAAGTAGTTAGAATAGAAATAGAATAGAGAGTGCTATTGTTAGAGGGTCAAGTTTTTTTTTAAATAAATAAAAAGAAAACAAGTAGATCGAATAGAATTAGAATAGAGAGTGCTAGTGTTAGAGGGTCAAGTGTGGATGGAAGAGATGTGTTTTTAGACATTTCTTGAAGATGGCTAAAGACTCAGCTACTCAAGATAGAGTTAGCAGGTCTTCGCCCAGGAGAAACAGTTTTGTTTTTTTGTTTTTTTGTTATGTAAAGCAAATGAAAGAGGTTTTGAAAAAATAAAAAAGAGCATATTTTTGATTTGGTCTTGATGAAGGGGTACTTGAATCTTACTAGTGGGTCTATGCAAGACAAAAAAGGTTGGAAGTAAAGCAGAGCAAAGTGAAGCATTGTAAGGTGAAGTATAGAAGATGATAGTCTGACACACTAAAACGACAATAAATATTAATAAAAAGATAAAAGTGATGTTGTGAGAATTGAGAATACTGCATGTACCTTGCCAACACCCTTTGAATGAGTTGCCGCTCTTCCTCAACATAGCTGGGCCAGTCCCTCTGCACATGTCTGTAGAAATCATCCTTTAGAGTAAAGCTGTGGTCTTTGGGATTGAGTTTAGCCACCTGAAAGGAAATATACAATAGAATTATTCTCCTGATGAGAAACTGCCCTCCGTTCACAAACGCACTTAAGTAAACAATATCTCAAGAGTGACTTGAACCATCAAGCATTACTGGAGTCAGCATCTTTTTGAAGAAATATGACACTTCAGAATTTTTTTACGAGAGAGAAAAATAATGTACGACAGGCCTTTTAAGAATATTCTTAAATACATCCAGAGGACAATAATTCAATTCAGACCTCGTAAATGTAAAACAGAAAGCATAAATGTATTGTAGCACAGGACATTCTGCAGAGCACTTTTACAAATGGAATATGAACCCAGCACAACCCTCCCTCTGTCAAATCACAATCCATTCTCCAAATATCATTATGGCAGAAGGCTAATTGCTACCGCTAGCACCGCAACCTCCCCTTGTTGACTCTGCAGGAACTCCTGAACATAAACGCAGCAGGAAGCGTTCAGCAAATAAACCTACTGACAAAATCAGCCATAACCATCTTGTCTGCCCAAATGCAATAGAGAAACAGATCTGGACAGACTATATTATCTGGACAGGCTGAGTACTGAACTGTGTTTTCTCAAGTAGGGCTGATGGGAGAGATTAAAAAAAAAACACTTGGCAGTGGTGCAGAATGAAATGCTGACAGAGTTTTAATCAACAATATATTATTCAGGGCTCCAGACGGTCACAAAAGTGGCAATTTAAAATCTAGCCTCCATGAGCAACAGTCGGGAAAGCTTTGTGTGCATTAATACACAGTTTAGTCAGATTTCATCTTGGAGGGTGGCCTTACATCTTCAGAGGCGCCAGTGTATCCTGCATGCAATAACAAACAGCGTCATGATACCGTTTCACATACAAATTACTCTTATGACCTGAGGGTAGTTGTGGCCTAATGGTTAGAGAGCCAACCCAAAGGTTGCGGGTTCAAGTTTAAGTACCGGCAGGAATTGTAGGTAGAGGGAGTACAGCACTCTCTCCCACCTTCAACACCCTCATGTGCCCTCAGTCAAAACCACTCACTAAACAATCATCCACTTGCTTGTGACTTAGTGATATGAAGTATGTATTCTATCTGATATATATATGATATATGATAATACTGTTCAAAAGTTTGGAGGCGTACGATTGTTATAATTAAGAAAATTATAATAAATTCATAAAATTTATTAATACTTTTATTCAGCAAGGATGCTTTAAACTGATCAAAAGTGACTGCTTGTAACCATATGCAACATCGACTATTTCAAATGTTCTTTTGAACTTATTCAACAAAACAATCCTGAAAAAATTAATCATGGTTTCCATAAAAATATATAAGCAGCATTAATAATTAGGCGAACTATTTCTTGAGCACCAAATCAATGGGACATAATTTCTGAAGGATGTGAACTGAAGTCTGGAGTAATGGCTGCCGAAAAGTCAGCTTTTCAAATATATTACATTTATAGTATAAAAGTAATTTTAAATTGTAATACGGTTTCACAATACTACTGTTTTTACTGTATTTTTGATCAAATTAATGCAGCCTTGAACTTCTTTCAAAAACTTCTAAAAATCTTACCAATCACACTTTTAAATGATAATCTTTACACACACACACACACACGTTGTGTTTCCATGTTTTATGGTGACATTCCATAGGCGTAATGGTTTTTATACTGTACAAACTGTATGTGCTATTGCCCTACACCAACCCTACCCCTTACAGGAAACTTTGTGCACTTTTACTTTCTCAAAAAAACGAATTCTGTATGATTTATAAGCTTGTTTCCTCATGGGGACCTCAAAAATGTACATTTGGTCCCCATAACGTGATAAATATCAGGCGCACACACACACACACACACACACACACACACACACACACACACACTTTCAGGTTTAAAAATGTCATTAGTGTGAGAGCATCAAATTGAAACTATATTAAATAGCACTGTAATATGAAAAACTCATAAGATTCCAACTGAGGTTTGGTAACATTTTTCCATTTACCTAGATTATAAATATTGTGTTTGTTGCACATTTGCACTGTAGCATGCCGTGCACTTGTGTTTTACCTCATCCAGCACAGCACTCAAGTCGACCTTGTCCTTGGGGCTGGCTTTCTCCCTCTCCAGCCAGAGCAGCAGTTCTGGCTTGCTGTAGGGCTTTAAGGCCAGAACGTGAATGACACGTTCTTTCAAGGGCCTGTGGGCCACCAAGCTAGGTGTACCGTTCCTCTTGTTGCTGGGTGAATGTCTATTAGTGTTGTCAAAGCTGCTCGGCAGGCCCTGTTTCTTCTTAATCTTCACACATTTACCTGAGGGGAGAAAAAATCTATTATTTTTATTAATATTACTTGTTCTGTAAAACAAAAACATTCACCTTACATTTTTCCTTAACATATTTCAACGTCTTCACAAGAGTTTAAAACAAGCTCAGAATCTGCTAAGTGACATAAAACGGGTTGAAAGATTATTGCCTAACTCGAATGCCTCCTCAGCACTGAAAATAAACCGAGAGCTCTGCAAATAGCACAGAACTTCTGGGGCCAAGCTCTCGTTACGCAAAACAAAACCGAGTCGCCCTGAGGTGAAATTAGACACACACATAACAGAGAAGAGGTGAACACTGGGGCCGTGACAAAGTCACACATACAGTAGTGTAAACAGCAAGCACTGGACCACTTTAGGAAATACAGCTTTGAGTAAACATGACGGCCCCCACAGCACTCATATGACCCGTTCTCCGGATGTGCACTCTGAATTTGGCGTGCACCGAGCGGGCCGGAGAGTGTGGAAGAGAGCTGAGGGTAAACGTTGCTCTCTCCTGAGCAAATATCTAAACCGTGGAAACGAAAGCACCTCCAATAGAGCCGTTTTTGTTTTTTCGGTTTTCCATCTTCCCACCAGTGTGCTAATTCACCTGGAGCCAGCAGGACACAGGAGTGCAAATAGATATCAAGCATGCCTAATCTCATTAGAAGTTTAAGCTGTACTTTGAAGGTTGCAATAGGACAAAGTGAAGCATAAGCTGTTCATACAGCGAGTGCTACGCTCCTGTGCTCATCTAGTTTTACATAACATTCATACTTCCATTTATGCTGCTTTAGGGCTTTGTTATTGCTGCAGAAACACACTACCCTGTTGTCTTGTGAGCTAAATTCAAATGGATTGGGTTAAATCAAATTACTCAGTCATTTTAAGCAATCTTCACATTAACTTAAAGGAAAGTTCACCCAAAAATGAACTGTCTGTTATCATTTATTTACGTCATATGACATACGGTTTTCTGTGGAACACACACAAAAAAAGTACCACCCGCATGTTGTTCCAAACCTGTATGACTTATTTTTCTGTGGAACACACACACACACACACACACACACACACACCACCACACACACACACACACACCCCCCCTCCCCGATAGTCTGAAGAAGTCTTGTCCAACGTTTCTGTACCATTGACATTTCTTAAAATATCTTATTTTGTGTTTTGCAGAGGAGAAAGCCGTACAGGTTTGGAACAACATGAGAGTGAGAAAATGATAACAGAATATTTACTTTTGGGCAATATCTGTTGATGACAGATCATTCATCTCTTTTAAACCATCATGTAACCTTCCTGCTGATTTGGTGTTCCAGCTGAACCCGACATAGGTAAATAAATAATGTCAAAAAAGGTTGTAATAATATAACGTTGATAATGTCAAAATACACATCATTTATTTAATTATATTATTATTTTACGGTGACATTATTATAGGTTTTGTTAAGTATCATTTTTTTTAAACTATTTATTTACTAACTGCTTGTTTTCTTTAAAAATAAACACTGGCTTCTCTAATCTTTTTGCATTCTATCTATTCGTTTTAATTTATATACATTATAATTCTGACTTTCTGACTGCTGGAGTACAAAAGCAAAAAGGCCTTTAACACTAGCTTGCTCTATTCTTTTTTCTTTTTATTATATAATTAAAAAAAAACTTGCTACGTGTACTGCATTAAGCTAACTGAGACTTGTTATAGCACTTGCATATTATTGCTCTTTTGTTGATTTTGATTGCTTCCACTGTCCTCATTTGTAAGTCGCTTTGGATAAAAGCGTCTGCTAAATATCTAAATGTAAATGTAAGTATTTTTTAAGAGAAGGCTCCATAAAAGTATCTTATCTGTCTACCAAGCAGTCCACATATGGCTTGTGCGCTATATATAACAAGTCTTATGATGCCAGTGAAAGCTTTGTGTGAGAAACACAAAGTCGCTGTTCACTAGAAACCGTCTTCCAGTCAGCACTTAACTCAAAAATTACTGATGCAATTGGAGTCAGTGGGTTGAGTTGAGAAAAAAATTAAAATAAATAAAAAATTCAGGCTGGTTTTGTGAAACAGACCAATTAATTCACTAAAGAATCGTTCTCGAATTAATTTTTCAATACAAAGCTATCATATAAGACTAAATATAGCAGACAAGTCATATAAGCACTTATATGGTAATTTATGACATTTTTCAGACCCCATTTATTGTAACTGTATGGGAAAAACAAGTGACCCCTACATTATTCAGAACTTACTCAGAAACTTTGACTTTGTGTCATTTGGAATAATATAACAGTCACTAAAATGACAATTTTTATTTTTGGGTGAACTACTCCTTTAAAAATTAAGAGGAAAAGTGACTACATAAATTTGTAGAAACATATATAGTTTGACAGGGGCCAGTTTTCCATCTCAAAAATGTTAGATTCTCTGTTGGAAGTTCTGCTATTGCAAATGTTGTCACACTTTATTATTTCTTGAAAGAGCTGTCTTCATATTTCAACAGTTGCATTAACTACTTGATATATCGCAAGAATTGTGAAAACAATGATCCCATTTATGAGGAATGTTTGACTATTACACAGTCCAACATGCTGGCAAATGAGAGCGAGAGAAAAAACACAACAGTACTGAATTCCTCCTGACGCCTAAACATGTTGAGCTTTGCAAAAAGTGCTGAATTAAACACTCTCTGTCTGCAAAAGCATTGGAGACACTTTACTGTATTTTGGGGCAATAATACTGTATGAACTGTAGACCGGTGTCATAAGACTCCATCATCAAGCATCTCATCAAATCACATTCCAAAATCAATTCGTTTTACCTCACAAAGCTCAGTAAGCACTTGTTTAATCATGTTTGCGTGCTCAAGTATGCCACAATAACACAACTTACATGTCTGCACTTATAGTATATAGTTTAGAAAGATCTCTGTATATTCATAAACACAACGACTAGTTGTTGACTGAAATATCGCTGTTATTTAACACGGACAAGAATCCAGCAAGCTCCTATTACCCATCTTCATTAACTTAGTCAAACTTTATTTCCTTTACAACTTTATGTGAAAAGGATACTATAATAAGATCACATAACCAAGAAATTACTATATGAAGTTTATTTTACAGATCAAGTTGATTTTTTTATTGATTAATCTTAAAATCATTTATTTGAATATAATAAATGAATATAATTAAGTAGAACAATTTTAATTGCAGAAACTGCTATGCATGTGTTATTTAATATCTTTAGATTAAATAGTATGATATCATATAGGCCTACATTAGCTTTATATCAGCAAGCCTCCACCCTGCTCACTAAGATATCAGCATCAACCGTCAAAAAAATCCATATCAGTCAACCACTAATGACAACTGTACTTATCTTGATCGCTAAATGAATGAGAACCAAAATCATCAAACAGTAAGTTCATAGTACATTTTTGATGACGCTCTTCTGCCCGTTCCTTACCAGCATGCGCAGTTAGAGCGACCTTAAAATGCATCTGCTCTTTATAAATAAACGTCCACTGAAATACCTGCCATACATCTGAAAGCCTGTGCCAACTATGAGAGCTATGAGGGCAAAGCAGTATTTAGAAGCGTCTACAAGAAAAGTGTACCATTACTTCACCACAGAAATACAGTGTGCAAGAGGTTTCTCTGCTCGACTACAGAGATGGGAAAAAAGGTGGAGGCTGTTTTATTTTCGTTTCAGTCAAACAAATGTATCTGCCAGGCACTAAATTGTGCAAGGAAGGACATGGCTCCGTTTCGACCGCCATATGCATTTGGAGCTGGTTAAAAATATGCATGGAGACAGTATTACTTTTTTGTCTGTTATGGGATAAAAAGCCAAAGCAAATACTATAAACTCACTCAAACACACCTATTATATGAAATCTGAATGGTGCAACATCAACTCATCCCGCTTTGGTCCTCCTATAATGTCTGTCACAAAATTATACCCCTTAGCAAGCACTGCAGCTCAAATGTGTTTACATTACAAGGCAAATTGAGACATACTGACAAAAAAAAAAAAAGGATACTGCAGAGCTCTGGAAGGGCGCTATTTGATTTCCTCACTGAAAGTGATTCAGATATTTTAATTGCCCACGAATCAAACAGACCTTATTTTCTCTAACCACTCAAGTGCCATCTTTCAGCTTTCTTAGACACGAGAGGCCAGAGCGGCGTGTGTCCTTCTCTCTAGTCATCGCTTGGGGAATTGCAGACTTTGCTTCAGAGAGAGGCCCATGCATAATTCAGTATTTCTGCAAATGAAAACCTAATTGATCCCCAGCCATGGTAATTAAAATCCTGGGCTAAACTTCATCCACCCAGCATGAGACTTGTTAGCGCATACTTCTGGCAGTCTCAATTAGATTAATGGAACAGGTCTGTGGCTTCGTGCCGGTGTCATCTGCAGGTAAATGCTTGAGAAGGAGGGATTGGGGGAGGGAAATGCAGCTTATATGGCTCGTCTGATACACAACCATCCCTTGATCAAAAACATCCTGGTTTATCCACCATTATTAACAGGACATGATACTGCCAGGTTAACATATTACTTGCTTTTGGAAGAAATGAATTGTGTTATTTGATATAAGACATGTTTTAATGAGAAATAATTGTGTCTGTGCATATGGAGTTGGTCCTTTGTGTGTGTTTGTGTGCATGAGCCGGATTCTTACTCGGACGTGTGGATCCAGGTTTGATCTCGATGGCTGAGCGACTCCAGATGTCTTTTTCCACTTGAGACATGCGCTCGCGGGTCATCTGATAGGAATCGTCAGTGGCACACACCGTGATTTTGTCCTGAATACTGCCCTGACTTTCCAGATGCTCCCTGCCAACTCTAAGCAAAAACAGGAAATACAAAATGAGTTAAATTGTCATGCTGGAAAATATACATGTAGATTGGTTGAAATTCTAAGGAATTCATTTACAGTCTTGAAAGCATCAGTTAGAATTGTTTGGAAATTACAAACAATTAAGTGATGTGTCGCCATATGGCATCATTTTTAAGGGCGTTTATGAATTTATATTTGGTGTGGAGACATGGGTATAGAGCTTATTAAAAAACATTTATATAAATATTACATGCAATTATTTGTTTGTAATAAAAATAATTTATATTCCAATATTTTACTTACAAAAACAATAAACATTATTTTATACATTAAATCTTTTACAATATATACACATTGGAAACATTATATTATTACATAAAGTAATCCATAGTCCATATATAATATAATTATATAAAAGTATATACATTATTATATAAAATAAATGTATAAACAGTAACATGTGAAATTATATAAAATTAAAAATGTTTTACTTTTTTAAAGCGATTTTTCTGTATACGTGCAGATTTATCATCTATAATCCACATATATAAATATAATATACACATATATATATATACCCATACACTATATACCGTATGTATGTATTATATATATATAATATATAATATATATATATATATATATATAATATAAATATATACATGTAAATACAAATGCATATATATATATACTGTATATATATATACAGTGGGGAAAAAATTTATTTAGTCAGCCACCAATTGTGCAAGCTCTCCCACTTAAAAAGCTGAGAGAGGCCTGTAATTTTCATCATAAGTATACCTCAACTATGAGAGGCAAAATGAGAAAAAAATCCAGAAAATCACATTGTAGTATTTTTAAAGAATTTATTTGCAAATTATGTGGAAAATAAGTATTTGGTCAATAACAAAGTTTCTTCTCAATACTTTGTTATGTACCCTTTTTTGGCAATGACAGAGGTCAAATGTTTTTTCTGTAAGTCTTCACAAGGTTTTTCACACACTGTTGCTGGTATTTTGGCCCATTCCGCCATGCAGATCTCCTCTAGAGCAGTAATGTTTTGGGGTTGTTGCTGGGCAACACGGATTTTCAACTCCTCCAAAGATTTTCTATGGGGTTGATATCTGGAGACTGGCTAGGCCACTCCATGACCTTGAAATGCTTCTTACGAAGCCATTCCTTCTTTGCCCGGGTGGTGTGTTTGGGATCATTTTCATGCTGAAAGACCCAGCCACATTTTCATCTTCAATGCCCTTGCTGATGTAAGGAGGTTTTCACTCAAAATCTCACGAATACATGGCCCCATTCATTCTTTCGTTTCCACGGATCAGTCGTCCTGGTCCCTTTGCAGAAAACCAGCCCCAAAGCATGATGTTTCCACCCCATGCTTCACAGTAGGTATGGTGTTCTTTGATGCAACTCAGCATTCTTTCTCCTCCAAACACGACAAGTTGAGTTTTTACCAAAAAGTTCTATTTTGGTTTCATCTGTCCATATGACATTCTCCCAATCCTCTTTTGGATCATCCAAATGCTCTCTAGCAAATTTCAGATGGGCCTGGACATGTACTGGTTTAAGCAGGGGGACACGTCTGGCACTTTAGGATTTTAGTCCCTGGCGGCGCAGTGTGTTACTTATGGTAGCCTTTGTTACTTTGGTCCCATCTCTCTGCAGGTCATTCACTAGGTCCCCCCGTGTGGTTCTGGGATTTTTTGCTCACAGTTCTTGTGATCATATTGACCCCACAGGGTGAGATCTTGCGTAGAGCCCCAGATCGAAGGAGATTATCAGTGGTCTTGTATGTCTCCCATTTTCTAATAAATGCTCCCACAGTTGATTTCTTCACACAAAGCTGCTTACCTATTGCAGATTCAGTCCTCCCAGCCTGGTGCAGGTCTACAATTTTGTTTTTTGGTGTCCTTTGACAGCTCTTTGGTCTTGGCCATTGTGGTGTTTGGAGTGTGACTGTTTGAGGGTGTGGACAGGTGTCTTTTATACTGATAACGAGTTCAAACAGATGCTATTAATACAGGTAACGAGTGGAGTACAGAGGAGCCTCTTAAAGAAGAAGTTACAGGTCTGTGAGAGCCATAAATCTTGCTTGTTTGTAGGTGACCAAATACTTATTTTACCGAGGAATTTACCAAATAATTCTTTAAAAATCCTACAATGTGATTTTTCTGGATTTTTTTTTCTCATTTTGGTCTCTCATATTTTGAGGTATACCTTGATGAAAATTACAGTGGCCTGGCTCTCGCAGGTCGGTTTTAAGGTGGGAGAACTTTGCAGCAATTGGTGGCTGGTGGACTAAGACTTTTTGCCCCTAGCCCCGGTATGTATGTATGTATGTATATATTATAATATATCATATATATATATATATATATATATGTTATTATAGAATATATATATATATATATATAATAAGATAGTATTATATCCCCACACACACATACATATGTGTGTGGTGTGTGTGGTTTGTGTCATATATTTATGTGTGTGTGTATATATATATATATATATATATTTATGTGTGTGTGTGTGTGTGTATATATATATCTATCTATATATATATATAATATATATATAAAATCGTTTATTCTAATTGAAGAAATTTTGTGTGAAAATGTTTAAAACATTGCGAATTAAAGGCACATCAAATCAGTACGGACAAGTCACACCAGAAATTTTCTTGGGAATACTCTGAGGAGTATAGATCACGCTGCTCATGTAAGGACTGACATGTTTAATACCTCGCTCCCTATTGCTAAGTGTTACAGCTGCTCCTTTGTCCACAAAGCACCCGGAAAGTCAGTGACTAATTTATGACTAATGGCCTTAACTGTTTTTTTGTGGAATTGCTTTGCATCCTCTTTCCCACAAACCTATCTAATGCTATTCTTCAGCGAGACAAGTGGAGTATTGTGAGACTACAAGTCTCCTTTGAGCTGGAAAGTGAACAGATCAGTGCCACCCCGATCAAGAGACAGCAACTTCACAACTGACCGTGACGCCAAATACTGTAATGGAACTTGGGAACTTTAGGTCAAAGTAAATGTTGAGCCTAACAAACAACAACCTACACTCAACACACTGATTTAACATTTAAGACACATAATAACTAATACTAATATTAGAATTGTCAGCCTAATTATTATTACCAAATTTTTTATTATTTTTAAAAAAAAGTTTTTTATTGATGTGCTTGCAGTTTTTTTTTTTTTTTTTGACAAAGCTTGTCAGGGTCCGGTAAGTCTGACTAGGGCTGCACAATTATGACAAAAAAATCATAATTATCGATTATTCCCTTGACATTGTACTTGCGATTATTAAATTACGATTATCACAATTTACATTGATTATACCCATGTTTGAACAACCGCATGCCATATTTTTAAATGAATACACAGCTGAAAATCTCTAACTGAAAACTTGTATTGCCTTTTTCATGCATTAAGCTCAAATATCAACTCTATTGATTGATTTCTTCTTTACAAATAAAAAAATAAAAAAATATGCATGTTATTAAAATGATTATAAAATAATCATTTTAAAACAATGGAAAAACCCTTAAGATCACATGTAGAAAGAATAAAAACATATCTTAAGCGTGCAGAATAGCACGAGTGGATTTTGAACGATTAATTGCCGCTTTGAACAATTACGTAATTGTGACATCCATAATTGTAATCGCAATTAGAAATTCGATTAATTGCGCAGCCCTAGTCAGAGCTGTACTGTAATGTGCTCTACAAGAAAATAACAGGAGTTTATTTTTATACTATTTTAATACTAATAATTATATTTTTTTTTTAATCTTATGTTAATATCAATGTCTTTTACCCAGAACTACCGGTTAATACAGTCGAAGCTTGCCTGGAGGTTTGTCTTTACTGTCACGGACAGGTCAAAGGAGAAGACCGTAAAGCTCAGGAGATCCGGGAAAGCAGGATCTTTATAGACTGCAAGCTAAAAATATTATTTCATCTCGTTGGCAATAAGTCTCATTTAAACTGTAAACAGACACTACAAATATAAATATAATATATATATATATATATAATATATAATAATATATATATTAAGTATATATATATATATATATATATATATATATTATAATAATATATATATATAATCTATATAAATAATATAATCTATCTGTATATTACTCCTAACAATCTAGTAAATGGCTTATTTTTTAACAACGGAAGACCACTCATGTACCTACAACGAGGAATGACATGGAATATTCACTTTCATTATAGAGCACAATCAAATAATCTATGCAAAAAAAATAAAAAAAATAAATAAAATAAGGAACGCCGTCCCTTGCCTAACACACTGACTTTTGTTTATCAAGAAAAGAACCAGCTTGCGCTACTTACTTCCACAAGCTGTTCAAAAAAACATCTTTTGATTTCAGAACCAGTCAAAGGAATCCCCCACTACTCGATACATGTCCTCTCCAAACAATGCTCAGTTTGTGTGTAAAACATTAAGTAGCATGTCCTCATAAAGCAATTAAGTTATTACTATCCTAGAAAAGGCACTTGCTGTACCAAAACCAGTTTCATGATGGAATGTTTTGTACTTGCCCATTTCTCAAAAAAGATTCATATTTGCTAATTATATGAGTTTAGTGTGGGTTTGTAAGAAACATCATACTGCACAACACACTTGCTAAACGTAAAAGACTTCCAGGCCTCTTGTAGTAAAAACATCTACGTTTGTCTTTCATATATGTTCATATATATGCCTTGCGAGCATAAACATTCAGATTACGTTGATGCACAGTGTTGTCACCATGGTAAAGTTTTCTAGTTGATGAGGATAGATGAGGTTTTTTTCAACGAAATTGCTGGAATGTCTTGAAAGGGTTTGAAAATGACATTATAAAAATATTTTGCACCATATGCCAACATTGTCAAGCAAGTGTTTATGAATTTATAGTGACCATGGTGTTACATAACCATACAGTTTCCAGCTGTTTATTTCAAATAAAATATATATATATATATTTCCCCCACTGTAATAGGTATCTGGTAAAACAGAAATAGGTTATTTCTGACAAATCACAAAACATGTAGCTAAAAGTAAAAGGCATAATTTTTTTTGCCAGTGAAAATGTTGGCACAGCAAATATAAATATGAACTCCAAAAGCTCCTTATTGTATTAAAATAATATACAAACAAAGTGCTTAAAAAAACTAATGTGAGACAGCTGTTCATATGTTCTTGTTTTGTAATATTTGTGATCCCTATGGGAGCTTTTTGGAGGCATGAATAAGCAAGTGAGCCAAAGAAACCTTTCCCTTTTTCAACAAGAGTATGTGCAAACTTTTGATCCACTTTAATGTGCAGAATGCCTTTAAAAACAGCAAAAGCAATGGACAATGAAAAAATGTAATGCAAAAAAAAGACCAACTACTGAAATGTGTGTCTATTTATCTATGTGGCATTATTAGTTACAATGAGAAAAAAACATATTTTCTTTTTTATCTGTCAACAGTAAGGTACAACCATTTCAGTGCTATGAAACTTTTCAAGCTAGATGAACAGCAAAACTGCACTTTGATGGGGTCTGACTGATTCGTGCCAGATCGACTGCAGCTCTGAGTTTGTGTTCTGAGGCAACACAAGGGTCACGACTCAGTAACTGAGCCAGTTACGTAATACTCGCAGTCATTTGAGGCCGATCAAAACAAATACAGCCCTGAACAAGTAATATCGACAGCATGACCTCACTACCTGTTCAAAGTCCTGTGAAAAGGAATCAATAAGATTGCTGGACAGATCTGCATGCACAAAACCAAACAAGCAGTGCTTCAAGACTGCCAAACACATGGTGAGGGAGCGCTGTGAGTCTGAGCTAAAGCCGTACGTACAATCAACCCTGCAGCACTCTCAACTCTCCTTCATAAGGTGGCTCCTATAAAATATAACTTAAGACTTTATGTGGGCTATTTCTGATATTAAAAGACAAGCTATATACTTCAGGGGAGGCCTAGAAACCTACTTTCACTAATACAGAAAGGCAATCCAAAATACAAACTCATTAGGCAACAGGTACTTCGCTGTCATTAAAAACAGCTTTTCCTTTCAAACAGCCTCCAGCAGAAAATGATGGATGTTTTAGCTGAGGCAGTGCCCTAGATTTGGTAGAGTCCACATAATTTAAATAACTCATTTTGTTCGTGAGGCAGCGGTCTATCATTTGTGTTTGAACGTGTCCAAAAGTGAGGTGGCAAATGGCAATGACTACGGATACAAAAAGTCACTTAAATCATTTAAAATGGTTTTCAGGTGTGTGATTTTCCATCAATAAATTGACAGGGAATAACAAGGCACCTTCAATTCCCACTGTCAAACAGAGCCATGGGGTATTTTCAAATATGTAGGGTTATGCTGTGTGATCAGGTTTGGTTAAAGACTGGGTTAAAGAATGCATTATGTCCTAGGGCAGGGGTGGCGAACGTCAGTCCTGGAGAGCCGCAGCCCTGCAGAGTTTTGCTTCAACCCTAATCAAACACACCTGAACAAGCTAATCAAAGTCTTCAGGGTTGCTAAAGCTACAGGCAGGTGAGTTTTAGTTAGGGTTGGAGCTGAGCTCTGCAGGGCTGCGGCTCTCCAGGACTGGAGTTCGCCACCGCTGTCCTAGGGCATGAAAGTACGGTGGTCCAGTAGTGCACAACACAGCGAAATCTCCACAACACAACGGAAAGTCGCAACACAACAAAATTAGCACAACACAACGAAATCACTACAGCACAACGGAAATCAGCTACAACACAACGAAATTAGCACAACACAATGGAAATGGTCCTATGCACACAAACATATATTTGCTACTTTTTAATGTGTGAGCTCCTCTTTAATAGATATGGCGCCGCTTCATTTTAAGCGCCGTTACAGTTGAATGAGCCGAGGGATTTAATGCAGTTTAGTGATCTAGTGACAGTACATTAAATATCACCCCATATCATGGTGCCATTTCAACAATGGAGTGTTTACATTAAGTGCAAATAACCAGCCTTTTTGACATATAGGCTATTTACACTAATTACGCTCACCATGTCTGGTGGGCCACACAAAATTAAAATGACGTGTGCCAGGTAGGGCTGGATATCGTTAAATTTTTTTTGATATCGATACCTTGACTTCAATACCGGTTCCTGAACGATACTTTTTTAGATACCAATTTTATGAAATACATTTTAACAAGATTACATTATCTAAAAAAAACAACTTTGGTTTTATTTTTCAGCTTGTTGATGATTATACAAACTCAAAGACTCATCTCCTGAGCCACTGCACAAAGGAACAAAAATGTAACCAACACAATAAATCAGTGCAAAATAGTTTTAAAGCTCAAATAGTCTTCAGTTTACATATCTCTTAGGCTACATTTACACTTGTGTGTGTTCGTTTTAAAACGCATAGCTCAAGACAGAATCATGATTTCTATTTATTTTCCACTGATTTACTGATGAGCATTAGCAGCTTCCAGCGCTGTCTGCTTGTGTTCTCTCTTCCATGATCACTGCTCTGACTCAGAGGTAATAACATTTAATTTCAGCAACATTACATAGCCAAAACACACATTAGATGGCAGGTCCGGATTTACCTATTTTCGGGACGGAGAAAAAAATACAGTGTTTTCTATCGGAATAAGTGCTTGCATTCATTCAATAAAAGCTACTAGTCTTCATTTGTTTTGAGAAACTAGAAGACCTACCATATAGTCGTGGCCACATTACCACTTCGGGAGTGCATTATTTCTCTAATAGTTTTAATGGCCTGGAGTCACAACCACACATTAAGACATTGTTCAGATAATTTGTTTCAAGACATTTGACATGTTTCCGTCCTGAAATCTCGTGTGGGTTGAACTAATTTTTTTACGCACCTCATCCCAAACCTCCCGTTGCAAATTCCAAAACGTCATTTTAGAGCTGATAACAGAGGTTTGAGCCATTGACATGCAGGCTAACGCAGTTATTAATAAAGTCTAATGTGGTTATTAGAGAGAGGGAGAGAGAGATTAAGTGCGTGTGAATACCTGCGTCTATGCGTCTCTCAGCAGCGTCTTCTAATAGCGAATCTTTAAGTTAAACTCCTTCATGAACCTCGCTACTGAGAAATGTCATGTAGCTTTTCAGCTGCGAAACTATTTTACTGATAAATTCGCGGTGCAGCGCTGACAAGAAGTTTCTGTTCGCGTCTCCGCATGTCTGCACTGTGTGTGCGTCTGTGAGAGAGACTGACAGAAAGAAAGCGTGATTTCCGTAGCCTACATAAAAAAGGTGGAAGACATGGAAATAGTTTGTCAGTTTTTACCCTATTGTTTGTTATATTTATTTGCTCACTGTCTTGAGACAATGCGTAATCCGGCCCTGTTAGAACGGCAATCAGAAGTTATTTACAAACACTCGATGGTGGTTTAAAGTAGAGCCCGACCGATATATCGTTTTGCCGATATTATCGGCCGCTATGAGCCTGTCGCCGATATATCGGTACCGGCGAATATGCCACCGATATGAATTTTTTTTTTTACAGAACATATAACGCAGATAAAATGCTTGAAATGGTGTAATTACTTAGTTTGTCCAGCAGAGCGCGCTCCATTGTTTGCTACTGGCGACCTGGATGAAGCGCTTTAAAGCTTAAGTCTATGGAAAACCACTGAAACTTAGAATGGCCATATCTCCGTAACGGCGAGGCGAATCCACACCAGATTCGGGGGATCCCTTCAGCTCCAGGAACCCCCTCGAACACGAATCGAGTGTACGTCTAAAGGCCCGCTTTTGAATGAGACCACCCCCACGTCGATAGACCCCGGAGTTCGTGAGTTACGGGTGGTTAAATTCACGGTCCGGCGCCGACCGATCAAGCGATCCCGGGGGGCTACCGATGCGCGGAGGGTGGCAATCGAGAGGGCTCCTCGAGCTGAAGGGAACCCCCAAATTTGGTGGAGATCCGCCACCGCGTTCACGAGATAGTGACACCAGCCAACACTTTAACTTCAGTAAGAAGGTCTCTTGTTCAGGCAGCATTCACGCATTGTCTTATTCGACCGTAAGTGCCCTGCGAAGTGGACTTCATATGATATTCCGACATATGATTCCAGTTCCAAGGAAACGTACACGTTACATTCAAAGGGCATTAAAGTATGCGAGACGTGAATTTATATTGTATTTATTTACAGAGGTAGGTGAGAGCGGGGCACAAAGTAACACTTTTTTACTTTCTCAGTTTGTGTAAATCCACAATGGGGTTCAGAATATATATATATGTTTTTATCCCCGGTAATTTTACACTTGTCTAGTACAAATATTTCGCTTTGTTTCATAATTACAGTGTAAACGTTTTTCTTTATTTACCCTCAAAAAAAACGGAAGTGAAATGTGACAACATTCCCCGTAGGTGGAACACAAGTAGTGATTAGGTTCGACTTGAACACCTGCTCAGAAGGGCTTCACGAGAGTAGCCGCTCCAGTCGGGCGGAGTTTAAAAGGAGCCGCCAGCCGGACACTTCTGTCTCCCGTTAGTGATGCGCGCGCGTTTTTTTGCATATGCTATCACAGATTAATGAAGTTAAATGGCAATACACACAGAACGTTGGCACGATCAACAGAAACACTTTTTATATACTGCTTAATACAGCGCCATCTGTTCACGAATAAAGTTAAACATAAACATATACTATTTAAATACCAATAAAGTGGGGGTATATATGCTTTCATGATAAACGTGACTCAATATAACATTGCGACTACAGTAAAAAGCTTTTAATGTTCTAAAAACAGATTTATGAGAAGTATTGGATTTGAAGATGTTAGAAACACACTCATTGTTGTCATGTGGTGAATTTAGCCAATCGTGAAACAGCTGTGTCGTCATCATCGCTCCTGCAGTCGTTCTGAAAAAGCTGCGCTAGCTGAGTCAGCCGGCTGCTCTCGAAACGCTATCGCGGTATTTTGATGCCACACGTGACAGTGACGTAGTGTCGGCGCCGGTTCAAGTCGGACAACATTTCTAACCGCCATGCACTGCTTCAAGTCAGCCGCCGATCGTTTTGCGCGGCGCCGCATGAAGTCAAACGCACCTATTGTAACATCTGAGGGGCACGTTGTAACTTGACCATATGACAGCTTAAAATCTTATCTGATCGAATGAAAAATATACAGACAAACTAAATATTTTGTTTATAATATATATATATATATATATATATATTATGTATATATTTTTTTATTTATTTTTTAAAAATAAATAGGCATTTTTTTAATCTGAAAATAAGCTGATTTTGGAGTTTGACAGTGAACACATTGCAACCATGCTTGGGACGCCCCACATAAACGAGCAAAAATGCTTTACATGTCTTAAATAATAATTTCTAAACATTAAACATTTACTGTCAGTCTTTATTCACCTGTTTCTCGTTGTTTCTCATTAAAATGAATTAAAGTAAATTGTGTAAATTACATCGCTAATGTCATAGAATTGCACATTGTAACGCAGTGTTACAACGGGCCCCATCTGCGCAACTGGAATTTAAAAATGGTTAGCGTCTTCTGATAGTTAGCGAAGCATTAAAAAATAATCTAAACTGATAAATAACAGATTTGAGATTAAAATAATAGCAGATTTGTCTAATTTTAAATGAGTAATAAAAACTGAGATGATAAATTTACTTAAGCCAGAATTTTAACTTTATTATGGTAAAATAAATATTCAAACCACATGTGTTACAACTAACACCCCGTTACTTTGTGCATCACACTCATAGCAAGTTTATTGTTAAATTGTTAAATGCCCTAACATATATCTCTGTCACCATTATACAGTGTGTTTGATCACCACATTTGAGTGATCAATGCAAAAAATGTGTTTATGTATATATATCCTGTTTATGTATATACTGTATTCCATATATAGTACCAGTCAAATGTTTGGACACACCAATGGGAAAGTGTCCAAACTTTTGACTGGTACTGTACTAATATATACACAGAGCTATCGGCCGAATATCGGTATCGGCTTTTTTTTACTCCCTAATATCGTTATCGGCCCCAAAAAACCCATAATCGATCGGGCTCATAGTTAAAGTGAGTTTTTAGTAAAAGCGGAATATAAATCTTATTTATTGTCTTATTTAGCATGATGTTACAGTTTGCATGAATGGTCACATAACACACTTTTTCGGTCATGTAACGTTAGTATGAACAGACATCTGCATATAATGGGAACTCCACGCAGCTCCCGCGCTACACTATACTGGTGGTATTACAGTACCACAAGAGCTAAAGAGAGCAGACTGCTCCGTGCTCTTTCGAATCACTCTCGCGGATGATCAATCTGCGCCGCACCTCTAGTCGAACACACCGGCAAGTGCTGCAAGCTTACTGGCTCACTGACGCTGATGAAATTAACCCCTTAGGTATCGAAATTTGGTACCGAACGACAAGACATGGTATCGAGGCAATTCGGTCGGTGCCTAAAAGTATTGAACTCGATACCCAGCCCTAGTGCCACGTAATAGAGCAGTGGCGTTGCGAGTAAGGCACATAAAAGTAGCATTTTGACGCTATCGACCCGAGTTCAAGTCCACCTTTTGCCAGATTGCTCTTCTCCTTTTTCCCATCACATATCAGATCAGAAAGGCATTTACTTTCAATGTAGAAAATATTCGAAAAGTAGAAATAATAAATAATAATAATAAAACTGAGGAGCAAGCATCTGCCACTATATAGGCTATAGCCTATAAATAATATCTAACGACTATTTATACTTATTGCAAAGAAAATACAGTGTAGGCTAAATATAATTTTGTGCTATTTTCACTTAGTGTAAACAGTGTATCCATAAAATACTTTCTATTGCCAATTAGTTAAACAGCAATATGCTAACTTACCCTGCAATAAAAAAAAAAAAAGGCCGAGCCTTCTATAGGTCACTAACTGCAAATCTTTATATAGTGGTAATTTGATATAGTGGTTCTCCGCGGCCAACGTAAATGCTGCCTAAAAAGCTAAATTGGGGTTTTCCATACTAGAGTTCATGGTCTAAAAATCATTGCTAATTTTAAAGAAGCTTTTTACTGCACCAGGATTTTTAAATGACACTTTAATTTGCAGAGCCATCTAAATGACTTTGCTATGGTTTAAAAAATAAATGGTACTAAAATGCCATATTTGAATTTCATAGACGCATTACCTCTGGCTAGCGTCTTATTTTTAAGTGCATCCCTATAGTGCCAAGAAAGGGAGCGGGAGGCATGTCCGTTTGTGCTGCGGATGGATTTCGTTGTGTTGTGGCTTGTTTCTGTTGTGTTGTGCTAATGTGTTTGTGTTGTGGCATGTTTCTGTTGTGCTGCGGCGATTTCGTTGTGTTGTGGCTTGTTTCCACTGTGTTTTGTCTAATTTGATGTGTGGTGGTTGTTTCCGTTGTGCTGTGGTGATTTCGTTGTGTTGTTCACTACTGGCTACTGTATGAACGCTCCGAAAAAGCATAGTGCACACTTTCGCCACATAAAACGAACAATTTTCCCTCCAGTGTCTAAAGAAACTCTGCTAAACAACTGCTTGAATCCAAATGTTCCTCTAAAGCAGGGGTTTTCAAACTGGGTTACAAAACACAACCAAACCAAACACAACACAATGCATCCAAAACATTCAAAACCAAAACACAAACCCATCTCAAACACATAATCAGATATATATCCGGGTTGGCAAACGTCGGTCCTGAGAGCCGCAGGCCTGCAGAGTTTTGCTTCAACCCTAATCAAACACACCTGAACATGCTAATCAAGGTCTGAACAGTTACTAGGAAGCTACAGGCAGGTGAGTTTTAATTAGGGTTGGAGCTGAACTCTGCAGGGCTGTTCACCACCCCCGATATATAAAGATAATAAAATAAAATATAATATGGCTTTTGTACAATGACTATGTAGACCCTAAGTACTAATACATGAAAATATAGTTGCCTATATATTTTAGGAAGGGGGTCACTCAAATCATCATATTTGGCGGCCCTTGGCAGCAAAATGTTGAACTCCTGCTCTATAGAATGCACTCAAAGGTTCATTATTTCAACTCTCTTAAAACTGCATATCTCAAACATTTTAGAAAACACAAACACTGACCTCTTCATTTTTAGAAGCACACTCATGTCTAATGAATGCATAAATACCCTAGCAAGCAATTTACCATCCTACAGATCTAAAAACAGCATATACAGGCACCGCAGAAAAGGGTTTTGGCTGTCAAAAATGCCCAGTCACGCAGTACAACCATAAGCACTGTCGGCCACATGGAGCCACTAAAAAGCTCCCAGTCTCACAAACACACATTCAGCTTCACAACCCCCACAGAACGAACCCTGCCCCCATCATTATCTGTTAGTTTTCCGTGCGACAAAACAAGCACTCATGAGCGATCACAACATACTAGCAAACAGTAGCCCGCTACGATGATGGACATTCATGGCAGTTGAATTTGGGAAACGCTGGTAATGACTCCGATATGTCCTCGGCTTCAAAAACTGAGGCAGTACGACATGATCAGACCAATGCATCTTTTCCTGCGGCAAACCAAAAAACGCATCATGGTCAGCCAACAGCTAGTCCTGGGAATACAGCTGCTAGAAGCCACTGCCAAAAGTGGTAGTCTTCTTCGCCCAAATTCAACAAGTCATTTTAAGGTCCCAGAAGTAGGTCACGGCAATGCTGCAAAGGAATGAATAATCATTTGTATTACAAATGGCCACACGATGAACAAAAGCCAGTCACCTCTGAGGCATCACCAGAGCCATGGATTTACAGTCTTTACCCCCCCTTAAAGTCCCCTTTTTCCAAAAGCATCGCCTCCCCCATCCCTTTCCTTCAGTAGACAAGCTCCCCCCCCCCCCCCCAACCCTGGTCCCCAACCCCCTCCCCGTGTACTTCACTTAGGTGCCGACCCCTGGCCCAACCACCATGCACACTTCATATTCTGATTCTAATCAATGTCATGCAGGTCAGTCCATTCTGGGGGCTGCCCTCTTTTTCCATTCCCCGTTTCCTCCTCGATCTTCATAACCATATGTCATTTACCCTTTTGGTTCCCAGCTTATGTCTCCATGGAGAACGTGGTTTTTCATGGCGGATGGATCACACTAGGCCACTTAGATCTGAGTAAGAGAGATTTAAGGGCTATAAAGCGACAGGGGTGGGAATCACCAGAGGCAATTAATATTGCTATTTTAAAAACATTTCTTTATACTAAGTATTGCGACAACATATATTGCAAAACTTGACATTAACAAATCCTTCAAAGTGTACAAATTGGGACACTAAATGATGCGATTGGTCTATTTTTGTTGCTATAGCCGTACACCTACCCGAGACAGTTGACTTCAAACTCAAAAAAAAAAAATACATATATAAAAATGATAACATGAATAACAACAATGTGACAGCTGAGCCATGCTTATGAATGAGCAGCATGCTGGCAGTATAGAGATGGCATTATGCAGACAGCTTCTTTCATTCTAATTGCAAAGTAAACTGAAAGTTTTGTTGCTTCCCAGTGCACAACTGGCTTGAAGTGGTGTAATGGCTAGGGGTGCTCCAATTGATCGGCTACCGATCATTATCGGCCGATAATCACGTTGGGATGTTTGATCGGCGGTCTCTAAAAAGGCAGATCTTTAAAAAACGATCTCAAGCTGATGACGCGTCTGCTGTGAGAGGTTTGGCACGACATACAGCGGCACTATCTCAGTCTCTGTCCAGCGCGGGTGAAATAATTATAATGCTGAAGGTGAGGTACTCACCTTCATATTTCTTCATTAAATAACTTACAAAGTAATTTGTAAACCTTGTGTGAGACATAATTTCACAAACAGCGTGAGTGAATCACCGCGCACGCTCTCTCTTTCTCTCTCAAAATACGCAAATGGCTTCAAATCACATCGTGTCGGTCTATACGCGAGCTGCACGCTGCACAGTTGACACAGGAATTGTCACTTGCACAATCGAGGCAGTGTCACATCGTCACTAAAGTTTATACAAGTAAAGTTTCTGCATTACATTTTAATTCTTGCCAGTGTTTAACCATTCAGTGCTCACGCGCTCTCCTGTAGATCGTGCGCTCATGCACACTTGCAGCGCACAAACATAATGCCAGATTCACATTACTCTGTTTGCAGTGCGTGGTATGCGGTGCGTATTTTTTCCGCACAATTTCCGGATTAAAGCATTCACACTGCACACGGCAGTGCGTTCAGGAGCGGTGCGTCTGCAGCAGTGCAGAGATCGTTTCCACACCGAATTTATTTTTGCGGTGATACACACGCTGAATTAAAGTGACAGCACATTTTTTGCAGTACATATTTAAACGAAAATGTAGCAATTGCACCATAAATGCATTTAATTAAAGTCTACTGTCTTTCACAGTCAACACATATGGCTTGTTGGCTAGTTTTAAAGGAAAAGAGCACTTTTAGATAAACAAGGCAATTATAGATGGCACTTGTGGAGGTAGGAAGACAAAGTTCTTTATGAACCGCAGGGTTGCATTTAATAAAGATTTAAATGCAAAAGGAAAGGCATTAGAGCTGACTATTTTTGTCAATGGTAAGTTTGTGATAATGTAAGGAAAGTAGTTTAAATGTTTTGCCAATTGCCTGAGCAACTTAATATATAAATATTGAAGTAAAAAGCATTGAATGATGTGTTGCTTATATTTATTGTGTTTAAACATGTCTGTGAAAGACTATTATTGTACTGTGTAAAAAAAGAATTGCAATGCTGAAAAAGCATTTTCAGTGACAATGTTTGGATTTGAAATCAAAATAATGGAATGATTATAATGTTGGAATAAATGTTGTGTTTGTGGTAAACAGCTACAGATCAGTAGCAGACTCCTGTGTGAAAGCTGCTTCCACTCTCACAAGAGTCACCTAAGAGGAGAATTTCCACAATTTAAAAAAATGAAATTCAGGCCCTGAATAAATGTCTAAAAATGATTGAAGTATCACTATAAATAGTTATAAATTATAAAAAGAAGGCTTTAAAAAGATCGGTATCTGTGATTGGTATCGGCAGATACTGCTTTCGGTGATCGGCCTCAAAAATCATGATCGGAGCACCCCTAGTAATGGCATAGGCCTGTTGAATTAACACATATTTAGCCTTCTGTAACAGGTGCTTCAAGATCAGGTATATATGCAAAAACGAGCTTTCTTTACACACAGAGAGAGACCAAGAGAAAGAAAGAGAGTGATATGGTATTCACTTGTGCTGTTTGTAAAATTACAGTTTGACAAAGATTTCAAAATTGATCTGGTTTTCCTGCATTGAATGTGCAGAGCTTGCAGGATTAAAATTATATGCAATACCCGCAATGCCATGTAGAAATTCAAACTCTTTTTAAAGATTGATATGTGTATCGGTACAATACCATCATGCAAAATATTGCAATACTATGCCAAAACAGTTTTAGCATAGAATTGCGCCTATAAATAAAAGATACTCTAGAAAAAATTAAAAGTAGGAATAATGTGAACTTGTTGGTCCACATCACAATCCAAGATTCGAAAGAGTCAGACAAATGCAAAGGTTTTTAGCAAGGTTCATTATCTATGTTGCAAAGTTGTCTGTTAATAAATTTGCCTTTTGCTCTTCTCTGTGTTTATTCCTCCGGTGAAAGCAAACATCCAACTCGGCAGGTGAGATCTTATCAGCTTTTAGATCAGTACATTAGGTAGTATACCATTAAGGTTAAAATGTAAATACAGACTGCTTCGAGGGTTGCTACTGAAACGTTACCTCACTCCCTAAGCTATGCGCATTTATGATTATTGTGACTCAAGCCCTTTGTGTCATTCACCCTGTTTTCTTACAGTGGGTCTCATTCACTAACTATACACAATTGAACATAAAATGTTTTTTTTTGCAAACGTTATAGAGCGGAATTCAAAGATTAAATAATTTGTGTTTCCAAAGATCAACTTTAAATTAATGTTGTTGACAGCAACAGTAATATAATGTGTAGGAGAAAAGTACAATTCAACCTCCAATATCGATGGATAACAGTGGGCAGAGAAAAGAATCATCCTCCTTTAAAATAAACACATTTTGTTGCTTTACAGCCTGTTTTTGTTTTATCTAGCTGTATTAACTCAGTGCAACTTATAACATCCAAGTGAAAATATAACACACATGTCCAGAAAAAATAAAACAACAGAAATCAATGAGTGTTAAAAAAAAAGATCACCCCCCCTCCGAAAAATGACTTCTAAACTCAGTCAGGTGTAGCTAATCACCTTCTCAATGGCACACAAAGCCATTTGACTTTCAACTGTGATCAGCTGTGGTCAGTTTGATTAGCTCAGCATGAAAAGATCTTTCCTGGAGCATTTCAGTCCTTGGTAGTGCAACTGAAGCAAACAATCAACTATGGGTGGCAAGGCACTGTCAAAAGATCTCCGGGAGAAAGTTGTGGACAGGCAGCCATCAAAAAATATCTTTATAAGCCAAAAAGTGTATTTGGTACAACACAGACCCTCCCTGGATAGGGACGTCGCTCCAAACTGGATGAAAGTGTCAGGAGGAAACTGGTCAGAGAGGCTCCCAAGAGGCCTACAGCAACTCTGAAGCAGCTGAAGGAATTTATGACAAAGTCGCCTCTCTCCTCATTGTGTGCATGTGACAACAATATCACAAATTCTCCACAAATGTGGCTTGTATGGGAGGGTTGCAAGAAAAAAGCCACTCCTCAAGAAAGGCCACATGCAGTCACGACTGAGCTTTGCCAAAACACACCTTGAAGATTCTGAGGCAGATGAGTCTAAAATGTAATTATTTGGCCTCAACCCAAAACGATATGTCTGGCGGAAATCCAGAACAGTTCACCATCCAAATTACAGCATTCCTACAGTAAAGCATGGAGATGGTGATATCCTGTTCTGGGGGTGTTTCTCTGCAGCACCGACTGGAGCACTCGTCAGGATAGAAGGAAAAATGGATGAGGAAAAATACCATCAAATTCTTGAGGAAAAACTGCTGCCCTCTGCCAGAAAGTTGTCAATGAGGAAAAAGGTTTACCTTCCAACATGACAATGACCCAAAGCACACAGCAAAACTGAGAGCACAGCAAAAAAGGTGAATGTCCTTGCATGGCCTAGTCAGAGCCCAGACTAAACCCCATTGAAAATCTGTGGAATGATCTGAAGACTGCAGTCCACAAACACTCAACATCAAATTTAACTGAACTCGAGCAGTTCTGCAAAGAAGAGCGGGCAAATATTGCAAAGTCTAGATGTGCAAAGATAGTAGAGACAAAACCCAACAGACTAAAGACTGTATTCCCCCAAGCAAAGTGTCAAAAAATACTGTTGACAAAATGCGGTGGGTGTCATCCTTTTTCAACTACTGTGAATTCTGCTTTTTTTTATAGTTTGATTTTTTTTACGACATGTTGCGTGTTATAATTCTTTCACTTGGATGTTATCAAGTTACACTGAGTAAATACAGCCTGGGGATAAAACAAAAAAGTGATCCATATTCATTTATAGGCCTGACAAAAGCAAAAGGTAGGTGATTCTTTGTATGCCCACTGTGTCGTATACATGAAAAGTTTGGGCTGGGTCCGTTAAAAACATGAATTATTGATAATATTATTACAATTAAAATAACTAGCTGTTCTGTCTTAATATATTTATAATCAAGTTTTTCCTGTGATGGCAAAGCTGAATTTATTAGCAGTCATTACTCCAGTCTTCAGTGTACCCGGATCTTTCAGAAATCAATCCAATATGCTGATTTGCCGCTAGCTCCAAAGAAACATTTCTTATTATCATGGTTGAAAACAGTGTGTTAATATTTCTATGTGGAAACTGTAATAAAAAATCAGGCATTGTTGATTGACAGAAACCTTAAAAGAACAGATTATATTGAAATAGAAATCAATTCACTTTTGCTTCAATTTAATGGTGTCCTTTCTGAATAAAAGTATTATTTTCTTTAAAGGGGTCATATGATGTTGCTTAAAAAGAACAGTATTTTGTGTATTTGTTGTAACGAAATGTGTTTATGCGGTTTCCCCCCGGGTAAAAAAAACACGGCGTTTCTCCCCTATGCCACCCGGCCTTTCTGAAATGTATGTCGATATTTTACAAAGCTCAGTGTCGAAAAGCGAGGTGTGCCCTCTGATTGGCCAGCTATCCAATGCATTGTGATTGGGTTAATACCTCAAGCGTGTGATGGAAATGGTACGCCCTTTACTATATTGTGATGCCCTGTCAGGCCGGAGCGCAACATAAAACCATGTCTGCGTTTTTGTGATCGGAGAAATTACAAACAAAAAGCGCTACTCTACACTGTTCAAAACTCTCGTTTGAATCGTCAGTAGCAAATCCTTTAAATATAAAAAACTTACTTGAAGCTTGTGAAGTCAGAACAGCCGGCATTGTAGTCTTCTCTCCCAGGATCAGCGAAAACAGACCCCCCCCCCCCCCATACCACTCCTCCATAAAATGAGACTGCGAAACATCTGCAATCGTTGGGATAAACGGGTTTATGGAACAGTGTTGTAAATACACTTAACCACTGATTTCTATGTAGTGTCCTCTTTTGGAAGCCCAAACAAAGTATTTTCGCTTTCACAAAAAAAAGCGTAACACACCTGCGGCACCTTGCCCGTGATGGTGGAGCGGAGGCCTAGATGGGCATGCCTTCGGCCCTCAGAGTATGTGCGAGGGCCGGCTTGACGTGAGCCCAGAGGTGCGGCGGGGGGACCTTGAGAACGGCGCGGCCGGCGGCGATTGACGAAAGGGAGCGTTCGGCCGGGCTTGCCGCGACAACCACATGTGACGATCCAACAGGGCGTGGACTCCACTTCGTCAAGTAGTTTGCTTTCACAACGAAACACAGTGCCTTCACGACATGGCGCGGCGGCAACAACAATACTACAGACAGTGGGGGCGTGTTGGAACAAGCCGTTTTAGGTAGGCATGGTTGACTCTTAACTTTATAAAGAATATCTCTTTGAATTTAAGACTATAGTCTTTGCAACTTTACAGATCTTATTCATGCACCAAGAGCTTGTAACACTCCAAACAGAAAGGAAAAATTCTTAAGAATATAGACCTAACTTCAAAAAAAATCATACTGACCCCACACTTTAAGTTTGGCTGGTGGATAACCAAAGTCTACCAAAAAGTCAAATATAAAATCAGTGCACATTTATTAGTGAATGAGACCCAGTGTTCTTACAGTCAGTAAGCAGTTCAGCAAAGTAACTATGCCAGGCAACAATACTGTAGGTTAAACATTTTCCATCGTCAATAACATTAACATATACACGGGTGGGCTTCATCCATGTCATAACGTCCAAATGGCATCAGATTGACAGGATTCCCAAGTAAGCCACAAGGAAGCAGAGCACAACAGAAAGCCCATCCTCTGCGGTCCATCTTCTGCCACATCTGCCGCACGGTGCCATGTGTGTTTGGAGATGTCAAATACTTTCAGTCTGCTGTAAGGTGTGAACTGGGGTGGAAAAGAATGACTTAGCGGGGGCCACGAGACAAAGGCTGTGCTTTGTAGCAACCATGGAAAAAACAACTCCGCTTCTTTCTAAGAACATTATAATGTTTTTATGAGGTGGCGAGATGCACTGCACCCCAGATTTAAAGTACTGCTTATGCTTATGAGAGTTTATGACTTTAAACGCTTGTGTTTTGCTCCTATGAAGCGCACATCTGTTTGGAAAGAAGAGAAGCTGGCGTGTTGTTTCAGGTGGTGCTTTCTTTTCCCTTTATTAAATCGAGTTGGGTCAGTGTATGTAAGTGAAGAAACAGAACATCTCGTCTTCATACTTTATTTTTTCAAGCTAGGGCCTAAAACTGACAACCACCTAGTAAACAATAACCGCTGCCAGTTGACTTATTGTTTAACTATCTCTACGAGTCAGAACAGACGGATAGTTTCAGGCAGTCCAAAATAGTGGAGCTTTTATCTCTGCTACGGCAATTATAGCTCTAGCTATGACTCTTTGACTTTGACCAGTCACGTAATGAGCAACTTCCATTTCAGAGCTTAGTTTTCTTTGGCCTGGTTAACTTCGTTCTGCTGGTTCCATCTACTCTACAGTCAGTCTTCATCGCAATCATCACCATTGTTCTCTTCACGCAGCGCGCTCGTCTACGGCTCCTGCGAGGCGTTCGTCTTTTGTTCCCACCACATGCGATGACACGGAGTTTGGCCTATATTATTCATAAGCAGCAGGAACGTGTGGCATGGGGGAAGGGTGGGGTTTGGGGCATCCCTGCCCAGGCCCGACAAACGGGACTACATGACCCCCTGATCCGAAACGGACAGAGCCACTCATCTGAAGAAAAAAAAAAAAAAATAAGAGGGGTGGGGGACAGGGACGAAAGAAAAAACGGAACAAGAGACAGGAGAGGAGGGAAAGAGAGAGCTTGAGATTACAATGCTAATGGTAATCCACTACATAAAGATCAAGATGGTGGAATTATGAGAACTGTGAATTATGAACTGGTCAAATGTTCCTCTCAAATCCACAGTCACAACATCTAACCGCATTTTAAGTGAAGTGCACACTATGAGACTGAAGCTCGAGTTACTGTTGGTTAGGGATGTAACGAACCGCGAGCCGGTTGAAAATCGATTTAAATATGTGACGTTTCAAATCGGTTGAGATGCTAAACAAATCGCGATTCATTTAGGTGTAGGAGTTTATATGAATGCGTGTCTGAGGGGAACTTATTGTTTTTAGAAAAGTTTAGATGGTATTTTTTTTTTCTTTTCATCTTGCCTCTGTATAAGCATATTAAAGTTCATAAGTGCAGCACCACTTTGTTTACAGCGGAAACCAAGGAAACGCTTTAAGCGCCACCTGCTGGCAGAGAGGGAATCTGCGTTTCATTCAGCTCTGCTGTTTCATGCAGATATTTTTATGTTTAGTTTCACAAAACTGAAGTCAAACCATTCTGTTTTTGCTTCAAATTTCGAAATTATACAAGCCAATTTAGATTAAAAACTGCTCATGTTGCATGTATGCAGCATCTTTGTTGGGATCAAGATTAAAATGCAGTGGTTGCCTCATTTTTTAAATGGAAAGGGCACAGACAAACCTTAGTTTGTATTATGCAAGAGATTTATTTATTGTGCTACTTATTTAATTGCGGGCTGTTTAAAATTTCAATTTAGTTTTGTTATTTACATTATATTTAAATTTTGTTATTTAGCAGACGCTTTTATCCAAAGCGACTTACAATGAGGACAATAAAAGCAATCAAAACCAACAAAAGAGCAATAATATGCACGTGCTATATTAGTATATTATTATAGTATAATATATAAATTTCACAAAGAAATGTGCAGCATTTTATCAAAGCAATAACACATTATAATTGAGTCATTTGTCTTATATCATTTTGTTTTTTAAAAACATATTATAAATCATGAATCGAATCGAATCGTGAAATCAAAATCGTGAATTGAATTGAATTGTGAGTTGAGTAAATCGTTACATCCCTACTGTTGGTACAGTCTGAAGCAGTTTGTCTTCTTTTTCTTACGCAAGATACATTAGAGGAAGTATTTAACAAATCCAAAAATAACTGAACTGAATTACGGCTCGTTTCCACTGAGCGGTACGGTACAGTACAGTACGATTCGACTAGAGGTAACCTGATCCAGGCCTTGCATTTCCCACTGTCAATAGCTACCCTTACTTGGATAGAAGTCTAGTGTTGTGTATACGGAAAAGTAGTAGCCGCAATCGACGATGAACCGCGACAATAAGCACAACTCTGCCTCTTTTTGTTAAATGTCAGTTTTAATGAACAATAATTGCCATTATAAAAGTATAAGTACAAAGTATAAGAGGAAATAAAGACAAAAGCAAATAGTTCCGTCAAACGTATGCTAAAGTCAGCGCTTTACTACGGTAAAGTTCAAATTAAATATATAAAGTTAAACATAACTTTGTGCTCAGCCAAAACGATATGACCAGGAACAAATTCATGATTCATGAGACCACGAATGCCTGTTAAATATATCCAACCCAAAACAAATTGTATCTCATATTTAATCACTACAGACACATCAGAGCCAGCAGCAAATGTCGGAAGGACTAGCCGAGCAAAGGCTGCTCTATGCGGATACATGAGCACTGAGTGCCCGGTGATCGCCTGGAGGAAATCGCCCTCAAGCCCCTAGCCAAATTTTCAAAAAGGCACTCTCTTTATAAATAAACCTCAGATTTGAGTTTTAAACAATTACATTCTCGCCTGAAAAAGTCTTAAAACTACATTTCATGACACAATAACAGTAATATTTAGAAAATGACAGGTTTTTGGGCAATGATGTTTCACAAGTCCACAAGAACAGACAAGAACGCATATTGAGAAACGGCTATTGTATGTGTGAAAATAAAAAATACACTGTTATATTTTTTTGTGTTTGCGCGCACTGATGTAAATAAGCCCAACACTCATGGACAGCAGAGCGGAACGAGTGAAGGAGAAGCTTTATCCCCTTGTATCACGCAAAAGTGACGATTCTAGTCAACCAATCAAAATTCTGCCGGTTGAGTTTAGCCCTCCAACCTTTGGCAGCTACCCTTTACTGTAGGTAGGGACCCAACGGGACAAAAGCGGTACCACAAAAAGGAGGTACGGTACGATTCGCCTATTTTGAAGTAACATTCACAACTTTGACGAGATAGCAACGGATTGGAAACGGAAACAATTGTGTACCATACTGTACTGTACCGAACCGTACCGCTCAGTGGAAATGAGCCATTAGTAACCAAATCAAATTAACCCTGACAGGGTTTTTCCTGCATAGAGAATTATGAGGCGGTCGCCTCTGCCAAATTTTGCATAGTATTAATTTTATAAATAGTCTTATGAAGTTTGATGCTAATGTTAGCTTTAATGCACCTGTTACCCTGCTGCAATTGCATTTCATGATGTAGTCTACCAGAAGAATTCATGTAAGGTTGTAAGAAAATGTTTGTTTTCAAAGACACTTTATGTGGATAAAACTATATTGGAGCAAAGCGATGTGGACCAGGAGACTGTAAGGAGTGGAAAGATTCAGTTTCATGCAGTGTTTATCAAATGTTTTGTTTATGTTAACCTACACTGCAAAAGGGCCCATCTTTAGCTGTTATGTTGTATTTAATGTTAAACCGATTTGTTTTTGTAAATTTTAACTTGATAATTGTCATTTTCTTCAATCATCTAATTATTAGAACATCGAAAATATGTTGCGTGTAAAAAGTGTTTGTTTCAGCTACAAGTTGATAAAGACGTAGTGGGTACAATCTGTGCACATGATCAGGATGGTACCACCTGCTTTGGTGGTATGAAGCAAACTAATTCACTCTCATCCCAAAGATTTGCACAAAACAGTTAAACAGAAGAGTAAGAGCCAAAATGCACTACCGTTCAAATGTTTAGGGTCAGTCTTATGCTCAATAAGGCAGAATTATTTGATTAAAAATACAGTACAAATTTTGAATTTATTCAGAAAAGCTGGATTTTTAGCAGCCATTAGTCCAGTCTTCAGTGTCACATGATCCTTCAGAAACAAGTTTATTGAGAGCATTTGGTGCTTAAGAAACATTACATATCATCAATGGTGATTAATAAAAAAGTTCAAAAGAACAGCATATATTTGAAATAGAAATCTTTTGTAACATCATACATTTTTACTGTCACTTTTGACCAATTTAATGCATCCTTGCTGAATAAAAGGTTAAAAATCTCACAGAGCCCAAACATGGGTAGTTTACCATGAATCAGATGGTGCTTGGGGCAACTTCCAGATTTCTTGACCTCCTCTTTTATATTCACAATTTCATAGGCTGTTCCTCCTGGCCGCTCTCTCACTAGTCTGGACAGTATGTACACCTGACATTTGGTCGGCCAGATTTCAATCCAATAATCTTTATCATAGCATGTCACAAGTGCGCAAAATGTGTTACGAGTTAGCAAACCAGGATTTTTGTTGCAGACTAGTCCCAGATTTAAAATATGAAAGGTCGACGAGTCTTGTAGTGTGTGCTTAGCTCTAGAGATGAAATAATAATAGTGCTAACAAGTGGCATTTAAGAGACAGATAACACATGATGCCTTATGGGAAACCTTGTCATAATTCTCAAAAACTCTGTGGTTCTCAACCACACCATTTATGATATGATCAACGAGTGTGCCACGAGTCACGTATTGTAAATACAGCGCATGAGCTCGCCTCTGTCTTTCACATTAAATCACTCTATCGTGGTACCGGGCTGAAGTCCATTACATTTAAATGGGGAGGAATCAGAGGGGGTGGATGTCTGTTGATGCATGGGGGTTGGTTTACGGATAAAGGGGGTTGGCGATGAGAAGTTGTGGGGCTGAAGGAGGAGTGGTGGAGGGGGTTGTTTTGGCTGCCTCATCTCCTGAGGAACTGCCTTGGATGCCAAGCAAAATCTGTCTCTCTCTCTGCTCTCCAGCACCTGAGGGCTACTCTGTCAAACCCAGTAAGCAATGGGTGACCTGACTCCATAACCATCCCTGTGTGTGTGTGTGTGTGTTTAGTGTTTGTGTGTGTGTGTGTGTGTAAATGTGTGAGTGTGTGTGTGTAGTCGCGGAGAGCACCCCGCATGCTGCTTTCATATGCACCCCATTCACACAGCAGTCAGAAGACATCCTCCACTCGCCTATCAGTTACTATAGTGACGAGTCTGCGCAAATTAAGTGGAGGCAGGTCTATGGGGGCGTACACATCCTCACTGGCCTCTGAGATTACAATAGTGGAACAGTTCTCTATGTTTTGATTGGTTAATGCCGCACATTTAAAAAAATCATACATAACTCAAGCTTTGAAAGGCTCAAGGCAGTCTTTTCACTCGGCATGTGTAGTATTTGTATTTTTATACACTTGCTAGAGGATTGGTGTGAAAATGCAGGGAGGTCAGGTAAACTTTCAAAGAGCATTTAGCAATTAAGGGTAATATCAGGCCTGGACATAATCAACATTGAAGCACACACACACACTTACAAAAGCAGTTCTTGAAGTCTTTTTCTGCCTCAGTGTAAAAAATCATGTGAGATAAAGTTTAAAATATTATGGTAACACTTTACAATAAGTTAACATTAGTTCATGCATTAACTGACATTGACATAAAAAAACATTTAAAAAAGCCTTACCTTCCAAAGAATGCTAATCTTAGGAAAGTGATTATATATTTTTTACTATGTGGATGTCTAAGTAGAGCATTATTTGTTTGCGTCAGATAACATGCATGGTGTATTCTTGGTTAAATCAGTGCAGTTTGGCGAAGGCCACTCTTATGCCAAACCGACTTTTACTGTAAGATATGGACCTGACAGTAATACTTGTTTACATGCAAGTACATGTTCATTGATTAATGCCTAATCTTAATCAAATAAGAAAGGAAAAGCGCATCAAAAGAACACTCCCTTTATAATCATTGGAGCTGTCAATCACACAGCGCAAGTTTATTATCAATGATGCGGTCTACACTGCACAATGAATCTCTTATTTACATCGTGTTTGCACTGTTAGTTATGATGAAAGCATTTGTGAAAGTGCAAAACTCGGGTTGCAATGACAAGATCACTGCATTCATGCGCTCAATAGTCTGTTATCGGCTACAATGCATATCGCTGCAGCCTTTCATGCGACGGCAGTAGATCTAAATATAATGCTACAATCAACACTCTCCATGATTAGTTCATCTTAACAGCTGTAATAGTAAAAACATAGTAAAGGTTTTTGAGAGAGCTCCACATGTAATACTTATTTCATATGCAAAGATATTAGCCAATCAGCAACAGGGGTTTCCATTGAAATCTCACAGAAGACACGTCCCTTCCAACAGAGCATTCAAATCAGTGGGCTATAATCAGCATAGAAAATGTCCTTTTCTTTCTAAACTATGACAATTTTTGATGTAAAAATCATTATAAGTGCACCTCAGGAAACATTATTAAATTATTTTAAAATGCAGTTCATGACCCTTTAATAATATATCAGTAAATACTGTATACTGTAAAGTATTACCCAATATTTATATGAAATAAAAAATGGCAAGAACCAAATGTCACAACTGTGAAAAAAAGTTGCAATTGAGAGTTTTAAAGTTTGCACACGCAATTACAAGACAAAAGTTGCAATTCTGAGACAAGATGCAATTGTGCAATAATGAGTTACAATGATCAGATATGAAGTTGCAATTATGAGAAGAAAATGCAACACGGGTGATTAGTCACAATTTAAAAAAAATTAAGTTCCACTTATAAAATATTTTTTACTCTGAGGCGGAAACGGTTTCCATAGGTTTTTCTTTTTTAAGCTTGTCATTCAAAGGTCTTCATTCAAAGCTTCAGAATAGAAATGGGTCAAAACAACTTGTTCCAGAAATGCAGTATGTTTTGAAGCCAATGTTTATTTACAAGACCTTTGCTCATTTCCCCGAGCAGTCATACTCCAGCCTGCCGGATGGCTATGACAGACCAGCTACACGAACAAAAACAAACCTGAAAGAGGTTTCCGTTTCTAAATACATCCACGTGATGGCTAGACGTGGCCATGAATGCTCTTCAAATAAGATTTAAATAACCCATGTGATGAAAAACTACTATACACTATTAGAAGCAATGCATCCTGCTGGGCCGAGCCAAAGCCCCCCGCTGCAGGCACGGAATCAATGGATCTACTCTTGTGACTGAAAACTGCCACATCCCATCCACGTCAGCGACAACAGGACGCAAAGAAGCTTAAAGAAAAAAAAAACATTTAAAATTAAAGGAGACAATAAAATGAGGTTTTAAGCATCAAATAAGGAGTGTGTTATGGATTCAAAGATAGATGCTACACAAACAACATTTCAGAGGTGCGGCCTGTTAATGGGCAATACACACAGATTCACACTCTTTCAGAAGTCAGTCCAGGCACATCAGAACTGGGAGCGTGCCCTGTGTATGTGTGTGTGTCTCTGTGCATGAAAGGCCTGAAATGTCTGTGATCTTCCCTTGCGAATCTTGGCTCCACTCAACCATAGTAGTTTCATATAAACTCTGCACGTTTTCCACATTAATCACATGCATCTTCACAGGAAAATACTTTTCAAACCAAAAATGCTTTACTTGTGGATCACAAAAATAATGCACAAAATAAGCATCTAGCACTAAATGGGAAGACTGCTAAAATCAGGGTCCAAATTTCTGACCACGCAACTATTGTTTATGCATTATGAAACTATTTTTATCCATAAGACAAAAATGAAATGTTTTTTTTTTTTTTTCCCAAAGTTTGTTAAAATGGACTTTCAAAGGAGACATAGAAATCTGTGTTTCGAAGATGAAGGAAAGTCTTATGGGTTTGGAACAACGAGTTTTGTAAGGAAAAACAAAATTGACAAGATAATTACAAATTGCAATTCTTATATATTGCAGTAAGTATTGCAAGTAATTGGCCAACTGGCAACCAACTCCTTTTATGCACTTGCCAAAGCAACATTTTACATGCTGTTTAATACGTTTGAGATGTGCTGTTTTCCTCAATGAACTTACATTTCACAGGCATATTCTCCATCTGTAAATGTTAGAAAGTCATGGAAAATGAAATAGAATAAGAGCACAATAATTGTGTCATATGTAGAATTTTTAGCAGATAGCAGTAATTGGGTAATCAAAATATAATGCAATGAATTTCCAGTACTCATTTACTTTTGTTTTTAGTTTAATTAATTGAACTTCTGCTTGAAATCATTATTTTTGTTTTTAGATTTAATGTTACAATGTAATGTGATTTTAGCCCCTTTACTGCACATAATGGATAGCATAGCCTACTTCCACTATATTTGTTTTCATTGCCTTAAGGGCAGGATGTTCATATATATATATATATATATACAGTGGGGGAAAAAAGTATTTAGTCAGCCACCAATTGTGTAAGTTCTCCCACTTAAAAAGATGAGATAGTCCTGTAATTTTCATCATAGGTATACCTCAACTATCAGAGACAAAATGAGAAAAAAAAATCCAGAAATCACATTGTAGGATTTTTAAAGAATTATTTGCAAATTATGGTGGAAAATAAGTATTTGGTCAATTACAACATTTCATCTCAATACTTTGTTATATAACCTTTGTTGGCAATGACAGAGGTCAAACGTTTTGTGTAAGTCTTCACAAGGTTTTCACACAATGTTGCTGGTATTTTGGCCCATTCCTACATGCAGATCTCCTCTAGAGCAGTAAAGTTTTGGGGCTGTCGCTGGGCAACACCGATTTTCAACTCCCTCCAAAGATTTTCTAGAGGGTTGAGATCTGGACCTTTGAAATGACCTTCTACGAAGCACTCCTTCGTCGCCCGCGGCGGTGGTTTGCGGATCTTTATCATGCTGAAAGACACAGCACATTTCAGCTTCATGCCTTTGCTGAGAAGAGAGAGTTTTACTCAAAGCTCTCGATACATGGCTCCCCTTCATTCTTGCGTTTACACGGCGATCAGTCGTCCTGGTCCCTTTGCAGAAACACAGCCCCAAAGCATGATGTTTCCACCCCATGCTTCACAGTAGGTATGGTGATCTTTGGATGCAACTCAGCATTCTTTCTCCTCCAAACACGACAAGTAGAGTTTTTACCAAAAAGTTCTATTTTCTATTTCATCTGACCATATGACATTCTCCAAAACCTCTTCTGGATCATCCAAATGCTCTATAGCAAACTTCAGACGGGCCTGGACATGTACTGGCTTAAGCAGGGGGACATGTCTGGCACTGCAGGTTTTGAGTCCCTGGCGGCGCAGTGTGTTATTTGATGGTAGCCTTTGTTACTTTGGTCACAGCTCTCTGCAGGTCATTCACTAGGTCCCCCCGTGTTGTTCTGGGATTTTTGCTTACAGTTCTTTTGATCATTTTGACCCCATGGGGTGAGATTTTGCGTGGAGCCCCAGATCGAGGGAGTTTATCAGTGGTCTTGTATGTCTTCCATCTTCTAATAATTGCTCCCACAGTTGATTTATTCACACCAAGCTGCTTACCTATTGCCGATTCAGTCTTCCCAGCCTGGTACAGGTCTACAATTTTGTTTATGGTGTCCTTTGACAGCTCTTTGGTCATGGCCATGGCGGAGTTTGGAGTGTGACTGTTTGAGGATGTGGACAGGTGTCTTTTATACTGATAACGGATTCAAACGGATGCCATTAATACAGGAAACGAGTGGAGGACAGAGGAGCCTCTTAAAGAGAAGTTACAGGCGTGAGACACCAGAAATCTTGACCTTGCTTTGGTAAGGTGACCAAATACTTATTTACAGAGAATTTACCAATTAATTCTTTAAAAATCATACAATGGGATTTTCTGGATTTTTTTTTCTCATTATGTCTCTCATAGTTGAGGTATACCTAATATGAAAATTCATAGGCCTCTCTCATCTTTTTAAGTGGGAAAACTTGCACAATTGGTAGCTGACTAAATACTTTTTTCCCCACTGTATGTATCTGCTATATATATTGATATGTATACTATAGATATATATGATATATATATTGTATACTATATAAGTATATCATATTAATATATATATATTTTTTTTTTTTTTTTTTTTTTCTTATTCAAATTTGAAAATGTTAGGAAATACAGGCCAATATATCCATATACTGAATTTCAGCCATAAAAATTGAGAAATTATTTTTTTAGCAATATGCCACCCAGCCCTATTTGCGGGATGAGCAAGTTTATGCGCGCCCTAATCACACTCTTATATATTTTTTTTAAAGCCCATTAAAAAAGAAGATCCTCTCTTCTCTTGCAAGGACCTTGCCAAAAATGGCCTGGCAAGACAAACAGATCTGACAGTCAAAACACTGGGCCCCAGACAAGACAGACACTCGGGTCCCTGCGCACATCAGCGAGCACGTCACATCTGGATGAAAGAATCGGCGTGTGCCCTTTCATTCACACTTGGGACAGATCCCCACACACCGCCTCTGCCCTGCCAGGACTTCTGGCATTCTACCTCATTCCTCTTATTGTCATTCAAATCAGCGTTCAAAACAGCCAGACTCACACACACACACGTGCGCACAGGCCCTGGCTTGGACAAGCACAGAAACAGACACACTTTGAGTCACACCAGTCACAAACAGAAATGACCATACATACAAAATTCAAAGATCCCAAGACAAACTTTAGGTGCACTTCCTCGTCCTTGGATCCATTGAGTAAGCTATACTATTGAGGACACTGTGAGTATATACTAAGACCACGATACGCCACCCACGGTACGTACCGTGGTACTCTCTTGGCTTACCCCGCCCCCTGCCGAGACACTTCAAACGCATACGGTCTTGATGGTTTTGAATTGCTAGAATCACTTTGAAAAGGAAGGTACCATTAAGGGCAATATGTGCAGAACAAATCTGTCATATAGGCTACAAAAAATTATAACGAGAACACGACTGAAAAAGAGTGTGCCATGTTTCAGCGTGCTGTTGTGGAAAGAATGTGTCCACAGAGTTCTATCTTCATGACTAGCACAATCACTTGTTTAGCCACTTGCAGCCTTTTGTGAAACTGTAAGTTGTAATATTTTGTTTTGTATATTGAGTATATATTATTTATCTCATATAAGATGCATTTGGTTGAGTTACGCTGCAGAAGCGCTTTATTGTAGGCCTACTACAGTGATTATCTCTTTAGCGCGCAATGAGGAAAATAATTTCCTTATTGTCCGGCTATTCCATTTTATTTATCCATGGCACATGCATTTTTATATGTAGCCTAAGTAATGCTGTCCAATGAGTTGTTTGCATTATTTAAACATTTTATTTTAATTGTTTTAAGGCTATAGATTTTTTTTGGGTAACAATTTTTAAACTCTCATTTGTAATGCATTAATGAACATGAAGCGAAACAGAAGCATGTATAATTATTATTTATAATAATAATTAGTAGTAGTAGTAGTAAGTTAAACGTTAAAAGTGAATCCAGTGTTCTTTAGCATTGCTGGTGCCATGCCATGAACCCTACCTCCAGAGCAAACCGAACCGTGCCTCCAAAACCGTGAAGTTAACCGAAACACATTGGTATATACAGACATATATTTACACTAATGTGCTCTAATACACACTCTTTGAGACACCATCACACGCTCATGTACACACTCATTGGAGGTGCGAGATGGAGAACTGGTGAATCCCAGTGAGAGAAAAGAAAGGATCAGGTTGAGAAAATCACAGCGATGACGAGAGAGACAGACGGGTGGGGGAAGCTAAACCTTCACACACACTTACCATGAGAATATCTCGAGAGAGAAATGTTTTAACCCTTCCCCCCTCCCCACAAACTAATGTCACAGAACACCCATACACTCAAAAAAAACTATAAATACATGCTGCTTTTGGACCGTCTGGTCAAAGTCATAAACATGGTGTTTTTTTTTGTTTGTTTGTTTGTTTTTTAAACGGGGTCAATGATGTGACACTTTTTTGTCTGGATCTATTATGTTATTCAAAAATACATTCAAATCTAAAATGATTTGATATAATTTTTTTGTGTAGCTTAAAGTCAGAAATGTCAAGGCGGTGTAAGTCTCTGTATATTGTAATAAACAAATAATTTAAAAAAAGTAATATTAAAAGTCCGCCAAATCCAAGTCATTTAACCAATGGGACACCCTCCGAAAAATCAGTCTCATTTTGTTTTTCTTCATCAAATTAAATACAAACAGACTATGGTTGTTTTTTTTTTCCTTTTTGCTCTATCAATATGCACCGCAAAGAAAGATATATTTATTTGATGGTGACACCACTTGACATTTTTAGATTAACTATATCACAACGTTTACAAGCATTGTTATCAATGCAAATCGAAAAAACGGATAAATAGTATAGATGTGAGGGAGTCAGAATATATTTAGAGAAGACATATATTATGAAGTATATGTAGGTTTCATTTTGAAAATGCCAAAGAACCCAAAGGTTATTACAAAAAATATATGATACCAATATGAATACAAAAATCACATTTAAAGGGGTCATATGATGTTGCCAAATAGAACATTATTTTGTGTATTTGGTGTAATGAAATGTGTTTCATTTGCCTGCCTTTCTGAAACTCGTCGATTTTTACAAAGCTCATCGGTCTGAAAAGCGAGGTGTGCTCTGATTGGCCAGCTATCCAGTGCGTTGTGATTGGCCGAATACCTCAAACATGAGACGGAAATGTTATGTCGTTTTTTTATACCCTACTCATTTGTGGGGCCGTAACTCACGGCCGGAGCGACGAGACAAAAACATTAAAACCCATTATAAACTAGGCATTTGTTGCATCCAGTGGCGACATGATTACGGATTATAATGACTGTATACTGTCTTTTTATGTGTTGCCGTTGCCATCGGCCGCCGGCGTGAAAAATTAAACACCAGAGTCTGCAGTGTTGATCGGAGAAGACCAGAAGCAGCAAGGAAACGACAAACAAAAAGCCACTACACTACATGCTCAAAACTCAGTTCTGAATCATCAGTGCGCAAATTCTTAAATATGAAAACTGTACTTACAGCCTGCGAAGTCAGAAACAGCAACGGGGGGCGGCATTGTAGTCTCCTCTCCATTAAATGCGGTTCTGCTGAACACATCTGAATAATTTTAGGGCCTTTTTTTGAACTGTGGTGGAACAGTGTTGTAAATACAACATAACCACTGATTTCTAGTCCCGTGTCCTCTTTCGGAAGGCCCAAACAAAGTAGTTTCGCTTTCGCAACGGACACATACAGGATCACACGGCGCGGCCAAGAGGAGCCGCCAGAATGGCGGGCTTCAGGAGAACACAAAACAAAAATGCTTTACACGGCCGGCAGATTCAACGAGGGAGCGTCCGGTGGGCTTGCGGCAACCAGATGTGACGACCCTGGGCTGGACTTCGCTTTGTCCACGGTGAAAGCCGATCCGGCGATCCTCAGCGCAAAGTTTTTGTATTTCCTCAGCGACCAGCACGGATGAGCTCTAGGCATGACGTAGCAGATATCGTCCTCTTTTGTAAGGCCAGACAAAGTAGTTTTGCTTTCACGACGAAACACACAGCGTCTTCATGAAATGGCGGCAGCCTTTGCGACCAACAACAATCATAACAGCGCATGGTATAAAAGTTATGCCCTTCTTTCTTGCGGCGCCTGCCGTGAACATTTGGGCGGCGTTATGCAAATCTTCCCACATCATGACGTAGACATGTGGAGCCGTGTTAGAACGAGTTGTTTTAGGTAGGCGTGGCTGACTCTAACTTTTATAAAGAATATCTAGTTGCGATTGAGAACTTTCATCCTTGCAACATTACAGAGCTATTTATGCCCTAATCTAAGAGCTTGTAACACTCCAAAGAGGATGGAAAAATTGAAAATCGCATCATATAGCCTCTTTAAAAACTTGGTAAATGTGTTTTAAACTAGATTTTTGAAAGCGTTTTCTTTTTCATCACAGACATCCATCATTCCCAGTAGGGATGCACGATATATCGGCCAACATATCGGTATCGGCCGATAAATGCTAAATTTTTCTGTTATCGGTATCGGCCTGATAAAGAAAATTTGGCCGATATCTTAAAGCAGATAAATAATGCATTATTTCCTTCAGAGAAACTTCAGATGCGCGCTGTTCGTTTGCAACCTTTTGTGCAATTGTACGTTGTAATATTGCGTTTATTTTATGCATATATATCTGATTTATCTCATATAGAATGCGCTTGGTTAAGTTAAAAGAGCCGCTCAGTTACGTGGATCGTCTTTAGCTCAGACGACACACGCTCAAACAGCAGTGCACAACATTTATAACTATGATTGGGAATTGTTGTGTATATAATATTCTAATGAGAACATTATTATAATAAAAAGTTGTGAATTCTTTGGGTTTAGTTGCTGAGTTTCAGCGCGTTGATATGGGAAGAGCGCATCCACAACAGCATCACACATTCTGACTATAGCACGCAATAACTGCATCATTTTGTACATATATAAGTTGTAATATTATGTTTATGTTGTATTAATATTAATCTCAGGATGCATTTCCTTGAGTTAAATAAGCTGCCAGCAAAACGCTTAAGTTTACCGTATTCATTCAGCTCTTCAGCTTCAGCACGCGCAGCTCAACAGGTGCCCACAAAAAAAGTGGTATCCCGTATTTGAAACAGTGGTATTAATTTGTTACTTTTTTCAAAATCATTGATACATTATTAACAACAACAACCATTTGTATTTTTCTCTTATTATTTTCATAAACAATATGCCGGTAGTAAGTGAAAACATTTATATTATTGTTTCTTCTTTTACTTTTTCTCCGTGCAGAGGTTATTCCGTTTTATTGATCTATGGCGCATTCATTTTGATTCTTTACACGTGTAATGATGTCCAGTGACTTGTTTGCATTATTTATGCATTATTTTATTTATTTGTAAGACTTTTTTTATGACTAAATTTGGTAATGGGAGAGTAAAAATATTTTTAAAACGCACACCGTTCAAACTAGGCTGCTTATGTTAAAGTATTTGGGATGTGGCTTTTAATGATGAGACCTTTTTTGTAATCAGGCTCTCAAAAAGTATATAACAATTTGGATATAGATTTATCGGCCAACATATCGGTTATCGGCTTTCAAAAATAAAGAATAATCGGTTATCGGTATCGGCCAAAATTTTCATATCGCTGCATCCCTAATTCCCAGACATACTAATTTGTCACTGACCCATAAAAGAATTATGAAAAGGGTGCAATGCAACTTGCACTGCACAATTCTACATAATAATGTGCTCCCTTAATTTAATATGCTCTCTCACTTATGGCCAAGTTTTAGTCTCTAGATTAATATAAGATCATAAAATGATGCATGTATAATACAAGCATAGAACAAAAATCAGATGTAGCATGTCAAACTGCAGGACACTGCTGTTACTGTGAGAACCATTTCTGTTTATTGAGACAGACATCTATATTTGTAGCATCTTTTTTATGCTGTTTGTACAGCACTTTGATCTGCAGATGCAGTTGTAAAGTGCTTTAAAAATGAATTAATTAATTAATGAATGAGCCTCTGGATAACTAATTTTGTGCAGCAAAAATCTAATTACCTAAAGAAAATGAGGCTGCATGATGTGAAATTCCATTCTCTTAGAATCCGAACTGAACCCGAACATTCCTAGTGTCGCCACCAAAGGCATTCAGATTCCATAAATCCTGCAGGATTGGGGTTCACTCCCTGCAATATGAAAGGAATTTTACTACTCTAAACATCTTTTCTTGTGTTATTTCTCACCAGTTGCATCATCCTCCTCCACAGATGGAGAGAATCGAGCAAATTAAAGCTCCCCAACTGTAAAAACCCGATGGCTAAATTATTTGTTAACTGCCACATGAGCATGCATTTTCAGTGTCAGTGGGATAGCCTATCAAAAATTTTAAATTCTGTCAACATTTACTCATCCACCCTCATGTCGTTCTAAATCTGGGTACACAAAAGAAGATATATTGAAGAATGTTGGTAACCAAACAATTTCAGGTCTATAGAAGTCAATGGGACCCAAAACCGTTTGGTTACCAACATTCTCCCACAGCAGAAAGAATATACAGGGGTATAGAATATACAGATGGATTATACAGGGGTTGGAACGACATGAGGGGGGAGTAAATGATGACAGCATTTTCATTATTGCTTTGCCTTTCTCGGGGTGACCTACCATCTCAAAAGTTAGTGGCAAAAATGCAGCCTGAACAATCCACAGCAGCGGCACTTCGGACTTTCCAGTTTTGCCACCAACTACTAAGATCTCGAGACAACCCAGGACAAGGTTTATGGGAATTCCCTGGTATGGGGGAGCCCTCCTGCAGGTGGAAGAAAATTACCTGGCTAAGTAGGACCAGAATGGCATGTTATATCCCGAGTGCTGCTTCAAGAAGTACATCATTCGTAAAACTTATGATACTCCATATTATATCAAAACCCTGACTGAAGTGTTTTTGAAAGCATCCTGAGCGTCTACGTACTAATAGAATGCACTCGATAAATATTTAAGCGTGGTTTCAGTTAGCTGTGGTACTTAACATCACTCCTACAACCAGCTGTAATAGCTTAATTTGTCACCCTGACACACATACAAGCGCACACACACACACTCGGCTCAAACACCTCATTAATGCCCAGCAGCCCATTATCTGAGGAGGAGGGGATGAACGCTTAAATTCAGTGCAGAGAATTTGAATATGTAATGGGCTAAAGATGTAATCACAAAATCTAATTTGACAATTAGAACTGATTCCAGTCTTACACACTTGTCACAACTACGCTACTCCAGTTTTAAAAGGGAAAGAAACTTCATTAGATCAGATATTGCTTGACTACATGTGATAGTATTTTGCATATTATAACTGTGGAATTTGTGGGGGTCGAACAATGCATTAGGAGACACGGCGACCATGGTTATCCCCCTCCGTGTCGCAGATCTTTCATGTCTGCACTGAGACAACAGGCATAAAGACACAAGAGGCTCCCTTGGGTTTACCAACACCCCCACCTCTTCCCAGAGCTCTTGACAAAGCCTTTCCAGTCACCAGTCTGACCCAGTAACCTGGCGAGCAGCTCTGGGGTGTTGAGTAGCCTCTCCCGGGTTTCCGAACCGCAGGCACAGGTCGTTTGTTTTTTTTTTTTCTTTTTTTTTTTTTTTTTTTTTTTTTTTTTCCCATTTGTCGTGAGGAGACGAGTACCTTTCACTGTCCACTGTGGATCAGATGGGTATGTTTTAGACTGAGCTGATTGTGGCATACAGGCGCTGATGGGGAGGTGTGCTACGGCTGAATGTGCTAATCCGGTTAGGCACACAGGCATCTTTCGTTACAGCCGTTTCACTGAAATGCACCCTCTACCAAAAATCCACCCAAGTCGTACAGTGTGACCGCACGCCACTGCCAATTTTACTAGCTGTAAATAACAATACTCTCATATAAACCAAACCGCTGGCCCGCAAATGTTACGAAACCCAGGAACTGCATCCAAACAATGACACTTTCTTAATTTATGGTTCATAATTGTGCTGATGAACATGCGTGCTTCTATAATTATATAAATGTTTCCAATCTAGTCGAGCAGGCCCTAAGGGTGGTGTCACTGCAAGCTACAGTTCCTTCTCCATTTCAGGTGATGGTTTAAGAGCTCATGAAATATTGAGAGAGTATGTAGGTGGCTGAGGGGTGCCGTGAGTTTTTTTTTGATGCATGACTCAACAATCAGGTCTAATTAATGCATTGCAATTTTTAGGCGTCAGGAAGGGTGAGGAAAAACACATTCATCTTACCCCCTGGTTCCCCTTGAAGCAAATTGCCGGCTGATTTGGTAAAGACCCCTGGGGACAGAAGAAAAAAGGTAGAAGAGGTTGGTTAGCATTTACTATTATTATATAAAGGATTATAAAGCAAAGATTAAATCTTGGAAATTAATTATCTCCGACTTCAGCTGAATTTCTAGGCTGGAACCCTCATAATGCATTTAGGTCCGTTATGCCCGAAAGAGAGACATCATTTTTAAAATGTATTTAGTACAAGAACCAAAATACCTGCAAAATGCGCAATGACGATCAATTCATATAAGATGTGACATTTCCAAAATATTTCTCTTTTTTTTTTTTATTAATAAAAAGGTGGTAATGCAATAACAACATGGTAATCAATAATTTTACATATCTGAGCATTCACTGATTAATGGGAAGTTACTAATCGGATACAATATGGTTTTAGTTGAAAAATATTAAGTCCACCAAGTTCATGCAAATGCAAGACGTGCAGATTTTGAATGCATTATGAGAGTTAAAGGGGTCATATGATGTTGTTAAAAAGAACAATATTTTGTGTATTTGGTGTAATGAAATGTTTTTATGCAGTTTAAGGTCTTCAAAGAATACCACAGTATTTTCCAATACAGTAAATTATTGTTTGCTCCTCGTATGCACCCGCCATTCTGAAACACGCGTCAATTTTTACAAAGCTCATCATTCTGAAAAGCGAGGTGTGCTCTGATTGGCCAGCTATCCAGTGCGTTGTGATTGGCCGAATACCTCAAGCGTGTGACGGAAATGTTCTGGAACAGTGTTGTAATTACAACTTAACCACTGATTTCTAGTTGTGTCCTTCCAAAAGTGCCGGCGACCGGAACATTGATTAAGCGGTGAGCCGGAGGCTTGACCAGGCAACCACATGCTGACGGATCCCCGCCGGCCTGACCGACTCTTTATGGCGATCACACAGCCACAAAGTTGATGGATTTCCTCAGCGCTACCAAGCACGGAATCAGCTACACTAGGCATAGACGACGGCGGAGATATAATTTTTGGAAGGCCAAACAAAGTAGTTTCGCTTTCACAACGAACCACACGGCAACAACAATACTACAGCGAGAATCAAAGTTACGCCATTCATTGCTTTGCCGTGAACATTTTCTTTGCCAGTGCTTATGCAATCTTCCCACATCGCTGACGTGTCAGACACTGCGTATGTGGGGGCGTGTTAGAATTAACCGTTTTAGGTAGGCGTGTTTGACTCTTAACTTTTATAAAGAATATCTTTTTGGATTTGAGACTTTAGTTTTTGCTACTTTACAGATCTTCTTTATTCACCATGAGCTTGTAACACTCCAAAGTGAAAGACATTTTTTTTATTGCATCATATGACCCCTTTAACAAAAACAATGCAAATGTTTTGTATCAGCCTTACACTGAAGTAAAGCAAAACTGAAAATTGAGTCATCATTTACTCTCCTTGTCGTTCCAAACCTTTGTGACTTTTTCAATGAAACACAAAATTACACATTTTGAATAAGTGTTTTTGCCCATACAAATAAAAAAAGTCAATGGGGCCCAAATGAACACAATTTGACTCAATTAACTTTCATTGTATGGCCAAAAAAATAATAATTTTTGCTCCACAAAACAAAGCAAGTCATAACTAGTTGGCCACGCACAAATGAAAGTTTTCTTTTCTTTAATGGTGTACCCACAATGCCAGCATTGACCATGAGCTGGGATCTATGGCATACCAACTTCAGTAAAAGTATCACCATTAGACCTCCCATTCACAGTAAGTACAGTATATCCTGCTTACTTGCTGCCCCCCCATTGCACAGAGAGCACAGACCTTCCTCATGTATTAATTCATGCCAGACTGCCGAGTGATACAGTGAGGGGGGGCCATTGATTTTTTGATCGAGAATGAAGCAGTCTGCCTGGCAATGCGCCTTCGGCCAGTGTCATGGTTCTGCTTGTGCGAGGCCTAAAGATCAATGGCCGGACTTCGCACTAATCTGCATGGAATGAAGACTGATAATAAAGCTCGACTTAAGACCTTCATGCAGTCAAGTCAAATGTTATGTGCTGCCAGGCCTGTGACGATGAGTGTGAGGTATGTTTTTAACGTTAGTTGTGTTTGAGACGACTTGTAGAAGAAGTGGAGAGTGGGACAGGGACAGGGGAAACAATCATGACCAAAAGATTTTAGCTACCAAATGCTGAATGCGGTTCTTAGACACTAATTAACGACAAAGGCCCAAGTTTGCAAAATAGCATTTCAACTATTTTTCTAAGGTGCAGCAGTTAAAACAAGCAGGCATGGACATTATCTATACTATCGTGGGTAGATTGCTACCACTACCAGAAAGTTTTGTAAAAATAGGTCTTTTATCTAACCACATTTTGCCGAACTGTGATGCTCCGTTTAACACTCAAGCTTGCCAGACAACATCAGGCACATTAACAACATAAATACGAAACAGACTATTCACATCACTAACGTAGTAATATTGCTGCAGACACAAGCAGGAGAAAAACGGAGGTTTCCTCCCAGCATTTATCCTCCCCCCGAACCATTCAACAACGGTCAAAATGATATCACTATTATCTTCAAGGGTACAGTGGAGCACTTTATCCCAGCATGCTGTATCTATATTGGATGCTTAATAGCGGAGAGGCCGACACGCTCACTCTTACACAGACAGCCTGCAGCGCAATTGTTGCTTATTAAAAGAATCTGCGGATATGGTCCTGCGTTTGACTCGCTCATGTGCGCCTTGCCCGATTACTGGCGCCCTAAACATTACTGGAGGGGGTCGTGCTGTGAAGCTAACTGTTGAACTTTGTTTTGTTTTTATTCTGCGCTTTAGTGAAAATTATAGAACTAATGAGAACAGTCATGAGGAGGCCACTGCAGCCGTATCTAACGACCTGACTTGCCCCTGTTTTTCTTTCTTTGACTCATTGCTAATGATAAACATACTAATACAAAAAACCATAATCATATGTCATAACTGTAATTACCTCTTACCTAATAACATATACATTAACATCAATTTATATTATGCAATCAACTAGTAAATATATATATCTATATATATAAGATATATATATTATTCATATACTATATATATATATATTATATAATTATTATACTATGTTGAGGATACGAATAATTACAAAGTATAACGCCAAGCCCAAATGCAAAACAAGGCATTCATTACAGAGCGTTCATTTTATGTCACTGCCATTTTGAATATTTAAAGCCCATTTTTACCTAAAGGCGTACCAAATTCAGACACTGACATGAATGTGTACGCTGCATTATTGTGACTTAAAGTTATTAAAAAACGTTCTGACCGCCTTGCCTAACATTTATTAAAAAAAAATAAAATAAAAAAAAAGATACATAATAAAAATCCTACAAAACCCAAAAGACTACTTTGACCAATGTATTTATTTCTACTTTTCTCTCTCTTTACGAGGTCACATATGATTGACAATAGAACATTCATTATCGAGCTCCTGTTGCAAGAGCGAGGAAGTCTTCTCGTGTTCTGATTGGGTCAAACGACATTCAACGCCGCCTGCCTGACCAATGAGCGATGACATCGGGACGGCGTCCAAGCATTTAAAGGACTCGCAACAATACGACAGAGCACGCCAACAAAAATACACCTTTATCGTCCAATCATCGACAAGAAGCGCTTGGGTTGAGATGAAGCTAACAAAGTGCTCCGTCCAGCTGGCGTACACGTTTTGCCACCGAGGTATTGATATTACTGGAATCTGTACTGTCGAGCCGACGGCGACATTAAGTATTGATTACTCAACTACGGTTAACTGGCAAAAAAAAACATGCTTACAAGGAACCTTTACGTGAGGCAAACATGACATTTAAATGGATAGTTCACCCAAAATAAATTCTGTTATCATTTAGTCACCCGCATGCTTTTTAAAAACACTCCTGACTTTCTTTCTTCCGCAGAACACAAAAGGAGATGTTAGTGACTGACAGTCAAGTCCCCATTCACTTACATTGCATGTTGTTTTTTTCATACAATGAAAGTGAATGGGGACTGAGGCTGTCATTCTATAGAATGCGGAAGAAACAAAGTCAGAGGTTTGTAACAACAATGATTTTTGATTTAATTGACTATGCCAAGCAATTTCCATATGCCTATTTAAGTTAATCAGTTCAAGAACCAATTATAAACTTAACCTTAAACTGTACCTAAAGAGACACGAGGTTACATGCGCTTTTAATCTATGGATAGTTCACTAAACCTTTAGAGCAAACTGAAAGGTTACTCCCGAATTTGAGGCAATTAAATATTTGACAGGGCAATGAAAAAAGGCAGCGATCTGAATGACTAATTAAAATGCTAAATGCTACTCAACATTTACAGTTCATAAGATCGAGCTTGAGCCCCTCTCAGACCGTAAGATCCCCGTGAATATGAGTAAAAGAAACAATTCCCATCGTCGCTTTAAAATGATCATAATTATTAGAAATGCAATGTTTAGCATTAAGACAGAAATAATAAAGCGGCGACTTCATATCTAAACTCAAAGACAAGAGATTTCGTTAAGCCAATTCCAACTGGCTTCAAGAAAAAAAACTAAAATAGCACGATTGGCATTATCTTTAGTTTTGTAGCAGCTTAAACAATAAATAAACAAAACTAAAGAAAAACGAACTTTAACGCAACAATAACAACTGGATGTGTCCGATTTCCTCCTGTTACTATCTGTCCTTGGTAAAACAGCATATGGCACTTAAAGTGACGGCCTCTGGTTAAATACATCAACACTTTACAAACTACTAACGAGAGGAAATGTTTTGAAGTTCTGAGAACTTTTCTTTCTGTCCCATTGAGGTCAGTGGAGCAAATAAACACTGCCGAAATAAAACCAAATGCGTTACCTTGAGATTCTTATAAGCTTCTAGCGTCCGGATGGCCGTGTCGGTTAGCTTGACGTGAAAGATGGTTTTGTTGGGAATGCTTTTATTAATCTTTCCACAGGAGAGTCCATACCGATGCTCCTGTCTCAACGCTGCCATGTCTGGAACTGAGATGAACTGGCGACATTCTAGTTCAAGCGTCACTCTCCGCTGGGCGGGGCTACGAGAGAGCGTTTTGGGGACGTCATAGACACACACACACACACACACACACACGCACGCACGCAAGCGCAAACAATAATCGTATGTATTTCAAAATCAAACTTTTAGTTGTCTAACTCAGCTTATTAGGATGAGGGTTTAATGTATTTGACAAGGAATGTAATAAAGAAAAAAACATTCCTAGTTCTGTTGGACAGCCCTTTACTCATAAGTTGTGCATTTCACCAGAAAAAGAAAAAGTAAAATAGTTTAAAATATTGAATAAGATATATCCTGTGAGCTGTCAGGTCTCCAAATATACGGCTGTTCATTGCACCTGGTCAGTATGTGGAAGTAAAGAAAGTAAAGATATGACAAAAAAAACTATTGACATGATACTGACAATAAAGCAAACTGCCCCAGCTTATCATGGGATACGCGGTTTGATTTAACTATTTGCCCCCCCCCCCAAAATGTATAGAAAACCCAAAAAGCTGGGCGGGGGTGACGCATAATTGAATACAATGTAATCAGTTATTAAAAGTGTTGGGGGTAACTCATTACAAGTAACGCGAGTTACGTAATCAGATTACTTTTTTCAAGTAACTAGTAAAGTAACGCATTACTTTTTAATTTACAAGAGAATATCTGAGTTACTTTTTCAAATAAGTAAGGCAAGTTACTGATGTTACTGTAGTTCTAAAATAAATATGAATATGCATTAATTATCTCACTCACCAAAAAAAACAATGATTCAGTATTCCATCAAAATGAATAAAACAAATGCCAACTCAGAAATGAGCCAAACCTGCAATAATGAAATGTTTAAACAACTACTAAATATATTTATGTTTTTAATCCCTATATTAACCAATGTCTTTACTTCTGACCTTCGATGATCCAGTTACACAAATTACTCTAGACAAACATTCATGTGTCTTTTTCCATTGCTGAAGTGTGTTAAAATTTCTTCTTCTGCATTCTACTGTACGGCACTTAATAACTTTTACCTTTAGCATGAAAGCGGCAATTGATTCATTTCAATTTTGTGTGCGTTGATTGCGTGTCGTGTGAAAAGACTTTTATGTTTGCCAAAAATAGAACTTTTTTATTTTAAAAACAAACAAGCAAGCCCTGTCCAGATTTAAAAAGTAACTCAAAAGTAACGTAACGCATTACTCTCCAAAAAACGTAACTAAGTTTGAAATTAGTTACTTTTTTATGGAGTAACGCAATATTGTAATGCATTACTTTTAAAAGTAACTTTCCCCAACACTGGTTATTAATATTATAAAAAATCAGAATATAACCAGCTATTCATATTTTTTTGTTCTGCCTTGTATCTGTTTACAGCAGTCATTCTCCAGGGCAGTACTCAATAAGTGCTGTGCATGTGTCATTTCTATGACACAATTTGTCATGTTTCATTGCATTGTTTCAAATAAAACAATAAAGCATGTACATTAGTTTTACACTCCGAGCACAATTGCACAAAATGCTTACAAGAGTCTTAATAATAAAATGTTTGAATAGTGGTTGAAGACAGAGGTTTTCTAGGCCGGACATCCCATTTAGCCACTACAGTACATAGAGAAGTTCTTAAATTCCTGGCCAACTCAACCCCACTTATTATTTGAAACAGACTAACTTCCTAAACACATGTGAAGGTGCATAGTCTGCTTATATACAAATACATTTAAATGGTAAATTATACTATATATATATAAATAAATATTACAGAATTAAATTACACCTGGGCATTGAAGTCATCCAAAAAAAATCTCAATTCCATGTATGAACAAAACTCTGCATGTCAAATCAGCTTTTCCGTCTGCAAATCTAATAGAATATTCTCTTGAAACCAGTCAGTTGAAAAACAACAGTTATCAGTCAAAGATAAAACAAACAAATATAGGTATGTCTGAGAGAAATTCATTGTAGCGGCAACTTCAAGTCTTGGAGATTACATGGTATTAAAGAAGTGTTCTGTGAACAAAATGATGAGAAAAAGCTCAGACTGCCATTTTAAACTAGATTAAAATGTGCATACAGAAAAGTGATTCACTTAATCTAGCCAGGCAATCATCTGCACCTTTTAAGCTTACAAACAGATGAAGTGAAATGGACAGTGAGGGGAAAAATAGAGAATTTAGGTTAATTGGAAAGACATAATCCCCAACAGACAAGGTGCTTGGGCCTCTGGATTAAGGAGCTCTCTCATAGTCTCTAATGGAAACTCTACTTGCCATATGGCTGTCTGAGTTACAGGGACATCTGAAGCCGACTGGACAAACAATATATGTTCCCTCAGATTGTGGTTTACAAAAAATGCCACTGACTCTCCAAAAGCTTCCATGTTATTGTTATGTGTAAATTTACATTAAATATACAGATGTGTACAAGCACTTGGCAAACAGATGCATAGCTTAAGTGTCAGATTCTTAGGAATGGATCTAAGTAGAGATTCAAGTACATGAGATTCACTGGTGTCAGGTTGCACTTCAAATAAGATAAGCAATTTACAGAAAAAAAAGTCAACACATTGTACATCCAAGATAATTAATAAAATATTATAACTTACAATATACATCAGATTTTATTCATCAGGACTTTATTTGTAATGAGTTTGTTCCCTGAAACTCCCTTCAGTTCCACCTATTTCAATCATTGTTTGGGGATTTTACATTTGGCATTTGCAAAGAATCTAGATGCCAAGATTTCCACAATATGTGAGCTTGCCAAGCTGATAAACAATCATTAGTCTTTTTTACGTAAAAAAAAAACTAAAACAACAACGAGTCATTGTTAATCAATTTTATCCAGTGTCATTGTTTCAAACAGAAAGTCGCTTGGTCATCAGCTTAGTGACTATTCACAAACAGAACACTATTCCTCCACAGCTGTTCAAGTGCCATTATAAGGCACGGGTTAAATAAGAATTCAGTCCTGTGGTCTTTTTGTTAATCTTAATCATGCCATAAACAGTGCCAACAGCCTCTAATGCAGTAATCAAGTAAAACTCTCTAGTGTGTTTCATCTGTTGACAAAACCAAGATCAACATTCTCAAACCTGCATATAAAGTCACATTCATGTACTTATACTGAATATTTAAGTTTAAATTGAATGCACTAATGACACATTGCTAAACGGTGCAATAATTTTATGTTTATTAGGTTTCACTCAACAAACCATTTAAATGGAAGGACAAGCAGGCTAAATGTTATCGTTGCCAGCCAAGTGTAAATGATTGTTGTTTTTAAAATGTATTTGAGCGTGTTTTGTGGATTTAATAAGTGTAAAACAATCATGTATAAGGACATTTAAAGGCTTGTCTTGTCTTGAAATTATGCATGGCTCATTGATGTTTCATCTAAACTTGGCATGTTGCAAACCTGGAAAAACCTGTTCAGGTGTTCAGAGTGTGTTATCTTCGGTCAATGCCCGTTCTCCTCATGAGAATATGGCACAGGTTTTTTTCAGTACCTTTGATAGGTATCTAGACAAATATCTGTTTTAACTTAGTTCTGCCAATATAATGTAAATAGGATTAGAATACACACCAGAATTTGTGTGTGTGTGTGTGTGTGTGTGTGGTCTGCGTGAAACAATTTAATACTTTATATTCAGCAATGTTGCATTTAATTGATCAAAATCACTTTTACATTGCTGTTCAAAAGGAAAATTATATTTGTAAATTCTTATGATATTAAAAAAAGCAACCAGTCTCTGAAGTCCTCTTATTGGTGGATGCATTCATGGAAACTGCATTATGGGACGACGTGATGAAGTCATTAAGAAGCTTACAGACGTTGGGGCAGATTAGATTTTGCTCTTCTAATCCAACAGATTATCACTGCACACAACACTACTGACCAGTAGGGCTTTACATTTCAACACAATTCTCACGCATTGATCATTTTCTGCGTTCTTCACTGCAAAACATTTCAACGAGGACCCTTTTACAAAATCTGCAGGAAATGGACTGACCACGGAGGGGATTTATGTCATGTGGCGATGCGTTTCCATGATAATTCTATTAGAGTCCATGTGGATGTCAGGCTTTAGAAAATACTACACGCTGTCACTAATGGATATAGGTGCTCATCGGTTTGTCAGTTGAGCAGCAGCGACATCAGTTTCTATAAACCTGGTGTGTGGTGTGTGCTGGGAAGACATTCAGCACTTTTAAGAAGAGATAAATGGTATCCTTAGCACCGTGTGGGGACATGGAACCAGAAGCTGAAGAAGCAGAGGAGACATTGTTGGAGTCTGAGATGTTTGTAAACACAATTAGTGACAAACAGGAGGTGAAGAGTGAAGAAGCTATTTTGCAGCCTTGGCAGGTGTTTCAAGAACCAAGCATGGAGTTACAGAGAACGAATATCACAGGAAAGGAGAATGGGAAGAAAACGGTAGGAGTCAAAGAGGATGACGAAGGAAGTGAGGCAAAAAATGAAACGGATAATAAAGTGGCAGAAGCGATGATGTGTGCTGAAAACTTAAGCAACATGCCAACAGATGCTAATGACTCAAGCAGCGACCCAACCAATGAGCCCATCTCCTCAAATTCTCACACCAGCCCACCTGAGACCAATGAATCAGACACAGGGGACAGCAGAAAACTGACAAAGAACCCCAGCTTTGGGAAAACAGTTCGTTTTAAGGAAATTGAAGCAGTGGAAGAAAAGGACAGCTCAGTGGACACCCTTTTTTCAGACTTTGAGATAGAAGAGTGGACCACCACCAGCTTTGAAGAGCTGTTTCTGGCAGATGACTGGAAGGACATTGCAGGTAAGATGTCCATGATGACATACATTTGTTAAGTCTGAGTTCCAAAAAGGTTTTCACAGTGATGCCATAGATTAGGAAAATTTTGGGCTCAAAAAGGAACCTTCCAGTGAAAGTTTCTGTGCCATCACATTTACTGTGGTTTGGCAAATCCACACGATTGGGAATTTCATATGAGAGCAAAAGATTTCCCAATGCAGATTTCGCAAGTTGGGTTCAAGTTGGTCACAGGCATTCACCATGATGACCAATAGAAAGCTGCTTGGTTTGAAAGTAACCTCTGTGGGACTATACATGCTTCCTACATCACTACACTAATGACAATAAACAATGGACCATTTTTGACAACAAAATTTCACCAAAGTGACCCCACATTTAGTGTGAAGAACATTTTAATATCTGACGAACTCATTCTACTATAAAATATTTTTGTCATGGAAACGGTTCAAGGGAGGTTAAAAATTCGCTCAGGGAAACAATAGATGCTAATAAAGAGACCTTTATTTAAGAGTGCACGCTATACCGGTATGAGGGGACACTAGAATGTTAGTTGGGGTGTGCTCTAGAGCAGGGGTGCCCAAACTCGGTCCTGGAGGGCCGGTGTCCTGCAGAGTTTAGCTCCAACCCCAGTTAGACACACCTGAACCAGCTAATCAAGCTCTTACTAGGCATACTAGAAACTTCCCAGCAGGTGTGTTAAGGCAAGTTGGAAACTAAACTCTAAAGCTCAACTCTGCAGGACACCAGCCTTCCAGGACCAAGTTTGGGCACCCTATGCTCTAGAGATGTGCTGATGTCTCCAAAAAGTTTCTTAAATGGACAGTTCTCTCAAAAATGATAATTCTGTCATCACTTATTCCACTCTCACGTTGTTTCAAAACTAAGAAAAATGTCTGTGTTTTTGTCCAAACAATAAAAGTCAACAGAGGTCAGTGTTGTTTTTTGACTCAATAGATTTCATTACATGGACAAAAACAGTTGAAACATTCTTCAAAACATCTTCTTTTGTGTTCATAAGAAGTAAGAATGCCATTTAGTTTTGGAACGACATAAGGCAAATGATGACAAAATTTTAATTTTTGGGTGAAGAACCACTACACTTGCTTAACCAAAATACCTCGTTGGTCAAACAGCTTCCAAACTAACACCCACGAAGAACATCCCCAACTTTGACTAGCTTTAGGGGTCTTGTGATATCTTTCAATCCCCCTGTTTTCCCTCCCATACCCAAACTGCCTGTAGATGAGGTTCTGATTAAGGAGAGGTGTTACAGGCCAATCCCGGAGAATGCCCGACCACGGCTTGGGGCAGTAAGTCACAAGAAAAAGGAGGGTGTGTGGAGGATAGGATGTGGTGGAAAAGACTGCAAGTTGGTCTTCGTATCGGAGAGGGAGATGTCAACCAGGTGAGGCACAAAGACAGGCAGAGGAGGGGCAGCCTCAAACACACACACACACACACACACACACACAAACACACAAACACTCACAAGAAGCCCTGGAACACCTACCTGCATCCTGCCTATCACCTCACACCTGCTGCCTGTGAGTTTCATAGGGTTAACTTGTTTTCACATGTTGAGTTCTGTATGTGTTTACCCAAGGCTGTGAAAAAGTCACCTCCTTGCTGATTCACTTTCAGTGAAAAGTTAGTAAGGTCAATCTTTTTTGCCAGCTTGTTTAGACACTTCAGACTGCGTTAAAGCCTTATAATATGCATTGCTTCCTTTAAGTTATCTTGTTGAGATCATCAGTGCATGTACAGTAAAATCTATATGTGTTACCTGAAGTTTAAAATGTGACTGTATAGGCCCTGGAAGAGTGCACCATTTCGATGAAGCAAGGGGAGATCGCATTACTGCTTGCAGATTCACAATACACCTATGGACATCTGGGAAGGTAAGAAGGAAAATATACCTGTATTATTTATCGAATAACATACACACTGACTGAGTTTTGGGCTTAAATGCAAGCAGGTTTGGTGAATTTATGTTCTTTCACATTCTGTTATAAGTTAGAAATTTATAAGAAATAATTTTAGAAAGTTATAAGGAAGTAAGGGAGGGTGGAGGACACTGCTGAACGGGTCTCTTGTGACATCAATTTAAAAAAGTCAAGTGGCTTCTATCCTCACAGGGTGGGACAGAGTCATTTTATACCTGTTGCTCTCAGGGAAAATGGCCTGTCCCCAGTAGCTTGTTAAATGAACCATGAACAGGAGCAGATGGCCTTCCCAAAATACCATTGAGGGCATTCAGGAACCCCTTCCCTCCCCTACAGCAAACTTTTTGTTTAACCACTTAGCTTCAATCATTTATTTATACCATGAAGGTGAAAATTCAATAAAATGTAAGTTCAGTACTTACATTGTTGATGTGTATATTTTCAGAAGTAAAAAGACAAAACCAGTGTTGTCTGAATCAGCACATTCTCAGGAATGTGTGACATGCATCAGATGGTGGCAGAATTGACTCATTATCAGGCAACCCCCTCACATATGGTGATAGATATACAGATAAGTAATAAAGTATGTTATAAGGATATATATATATATATATATATATAGATATATATATATATATACACACATATTACTAATTGGTAAGATTTTTATAGAGTTTAGGATAGAAGTCTCTTATGCCAAGGCTGCATTTATTTGATTATGAAATATTGTCAAAATGTTAACATTACTCCAGTCTTCAGTGACACATAATCATTCAGAAATTATTCTAATATCCTGATTTGGTGCTCAAGAAAAAAATTCTTATTATTATCAATGTTAACTTTGTTGTATTATAATTCATGCTGACTAGACGTTCAAAACGACACAGAATGAAAATAGAAAATTTTGAAATAGATTATTTTCGTTACAAAAATATTTACATTTTGACCAATTTAAGTCATCCTTGCTGATTAAAAGTTTTAATTTCTAAATAAATAAATATATACAAAATAAACAAAATAAAAACAACAAATAAAAAAGTAAATAAATAAACAAAATAAAATAAATTACTGACCCCAAATGTTTGAACGTATAGTGGGTATAGCCCTTTAAAATAATCAAATTTTGTTGCTTTGCAGCCTGAGTTGAAGACGGACACAGTTTTTGTTTTATCTAACTGTATTAACTCCCATTATAACATCAACTGTGGAATGAGCAATTATAACATCCAAGTGAAAGATATAACAAAAACATGTCAGAAAACTTTATAAAAAAAGAGTGCAAAAAGATCACCCCCCCCCGAAAACTTTCTTGTAAACTCAACTGTGATCAGCTGTGGTCATTTTGATTAGCTCAGCATGAAGATCTTTCCTGGTGCATTTCAGTCCTTGGTAGTGCAACTGAAGCAAACAATCAACTATGGGTGGCAAGGCACTGTCAAAAGATCTCCAGGATAAAGTTGTGGACAATCAGGAGATGGATATAAAATTCAAAAGCTTTATCAATGCCGAGAAGCACAGTGAAGACTATTATTAAGAAGTGAAAGGTATTTGGTACAACACAGACCCTCCCTGGATCAGGACTCCAAACTGGATGAAAGAGCCATGAGGAAACTAGTCAGAGGGGCTACAAAGAGACCTACAGCAACTCTGAAGCAGATGCAGGAATTTATGACAAAGAATGGTCATCGTGTGCATGTGACCACAATATCACAGATTCTCCACAAATGTGGCTCGTATGGGAGGGTTGCAAGAAAAAAGCAACTCCTCAAGAAAGGCCACATGCAGTAATGACTGAGCTTTGCCAAAATACACCTTGAAGATTCTGAGGCAGATGAGACTAAGATTGAATTATTTGGCCTCAACACCAAATGAAATGTCTGGAGGAAATCCAATACAGCTCACCATCAAAATAACAACATTCCTCCAGTAAAGCATGGAGGCGGTAATATCCTGTTATGGGATGTTTCTCTCCAGCAGGGACTGAAGCACTTGTCAGGACAGAAGAAAAAATTAATAGGGCAAAATACCATCAAATTCATGAGGAAAATCTTCTGCCCTCTGTCAGAAAGTTGTCAGTGGGAAGAAGGTTTACCTTCAAGTATGACAATGACCCAAAGCACACAGCAAAACTGACCAAGGAGAAAAAGGTGAATGTCCTTGCATTGCTTAGTCAGAGCCCTGACTTAAACCCCACTGAAAATCTGAGGAATGCTTGCGACTGAGTCACACTGGTCACCTACCTTTATCTGAATTGAGGAGGTTCTGCAAAGACGAGGGCACATCTTGCAAAGTTCTAGATGGCAAGTAGTAGAGACATATCCCAACAGAATAAAGGCCGTAATTAAAGCAAAAGGTGGCACAAATACTGACACAAGGCGGCGGTGATCCTTTCCACTTTTTTCGGGGTTTTTTTTCTGACATGTTGGTGTTATATCTTTCACTTGGATTTTACAAGTTGCATTGAGTAAATAAAGCTGGATAAAACTAAAACTGAGTCCGTCTTCATTTTAGGCTGCAAACCAACAACGTGATTATTTTAAAGGGGGTAATTATTTTCTATACCTACTGTATATATATTGGAAATAATATACATACTGTACTTATATACACATTTTAATATATTACAGATTTTTTATGATTTGTTTATGTTTAACGTATTATAAAATGTTTTAGAAATTTAGCAAATTAGTATTGATATAAATAGCTATTTCATTTTCAATGGGTTTGTATTCACATGTTCACCAAGTAAATCCATGCATGTAGATAAGCCATAAACTGTCATGTGTTTTTGAGAAGACGTTCCAGAGTTTGTGATTTTCCGTCGTGATTCGACTTAAAATCAATTGCACTGGTAACCATGTGCTCTTCCCAGTTCAAAGTGTCTTTAGACTATTGCAGTGTGAGTTTTGTGAATCCTTCTTCAGATTTGTTATTAGTTCAGTCAATATGCAGCTGCAATTCCTGAGTTGCAGATCCCTGCCTGTGATTTAGAGGGTATTTTAGGCATGAATTTACTTATTACAGATTTATTTGTAAGCACAAAATGACCAGAGATTACGCAGAGATCCTGGGGGAATGCTAGTCAGGTTATTCTCGTATCATGATTGTGATCTTGAGCTTTGGTCTGTTGTATCGACTTACAACAAGCGCAAATATGTGTATGTATGCGTGTGTGGTGTGCATGATGTGCGTGAGTGCGTGTGTGCGTGCACAGTGAGGGCTCAGGAGTGATCGTTAGCTTTGGCTTGTAGCCGTGCGCCACAGGCTGAAGGAAATGTCTGTGTGATTCTCTCTCTTTGGACCTGTTATGGTGGCTGTCCACTGGGAGATGGCAGTCGTGAGAGCGACTGATCCACAGTTATGGTTGTTTGTGATACGGATTAGGGACTGTGAGCGGCAAAAACTTAATTAGCCATGGCACTAAGGTAAACCTACAGGCTTTTGCCAGCGTTAAAAGGGTGACAGCAAGCCACTGTGACAAATCTCGTCCCATGGCATGAAAAAAAAACGAGGTAACAAGGACACACGCACTTACACACTCACATGCTTCCCTAAAAAGCAACTGCATTTAGCAGAGGTGCTAAAAGCAAACCTATATGTATGTTTGAAATTCAGAATACACTCCTATTAATATAAACATCCCTGTTAGATATTCAAGAACTGAGCCTGATAAAGGCTCCTTTGACAAGGAACTCAAAAAACCGTCACCTCCAACATGTTTTCCTTATTTGACAACTGTGACGGCTTGTCAAAGTGGCAGTATGGCAGATGGAGGGGGTGGGAAGCGGCTGAGAGGAAGCTACTGATGAAAGAAGGGAGGGAGAAAGAGGGGAAAAAAGAAAAGTTAAAAGGAGCCTGAGAGAAAATCTCATTTAGTTTCTCTCCAGTGGCTGTGGCATGTATTGACTGAGCCCTGTCGGTAGCCTGTTACAGACAGCGTTGTCTCCACCAAGAGCACTTCACAGCTTTTTGTTGGAGCCAACTGCAGACAGACTGATTCAACTGACTGTGATTGGAGTCGCAGCGTTGAGTGGGTGATAGATTTTTTTTCTTTTTGTCTCTAATGCACGCATCAGTGGCTTATTAGTTATGGAACAGCAGGTGACTATTTTTTCGTTAATAGAGGTGGATCAAGGTTAAAACACACAGAACAATTATTAATTAAACATTTAATTTCCTTACAAAAAATTGTATCCATTAAACGTATTATTATTATTATTAATAATAATAAGAGTTTTGTTTTTTTATGCAGCAAGCTGCATAGCTATAATGGTACATCATAAATTCATGAAAAATGCTGTAAAACAATGGCATATGATGCAAAACATTACTAAAGTTTACTGACACACTCTTACTGATGCATTCAAGACTATCACCTGTCATTTTTGCAGCATTGGCCCAAAGAGACACCATCGGAGAGTGACAGCTCTGTTTCTGGCCCGAAACTCATCACAGACCACTCTTTATTGTTGAACCCTGATGTGATATGGGCCAATGACTTAGCTATTAGTTAAGCAAGCCATGAAACTTAACATATATTGTTCTTATGGGTGGGGTTGTGGGGGGTGGGGGGGGTATTGACATTCTGCAGCAGATAGTAGAGAAGATTGTTTACCCTTTACAGCTAAGAAAAAGTGCTGCTAGTGTTTGTTGCAAAGCCCACCAATCACATTTAGTTCATTTTGACTCACCGCCACCATTTAATTTATGTTTGGCATTTGCAGAATATGCCAAAGACAACGATGATACAGAAATCCCAGACAGCTTTTAAACATGTTCCTAATGTAAATGAGTCACCAATTTTGCTGGAAAACACTATAGCAGATCACCCACTCTCCCTCCGTCACTGTTGCTTTCTCACTGACACACACAAAAAACACACATAGATAAACACACCCTCATTATGAACCCCACACTCCTCTTTTCTCTCTCACAAGCTTGTATCTGTATACTTGCCTGGAATCCAACACCCCCAACAGAAAAACATGCTGGACATGAGCAAATAACAAATTACAGTATGAGCAGAGTACAAAAGTTATCTAGCCAAACAGCATGGTGTGCATGTGTTATGTGTGTTATGGCAGAAACACGATGCTGTCTTTTCCGGCATGTGCAGAGATGAGGACCGACTCCCTGTTGGTCTTGGTGGAGGGACTCGATGAGCCGTGCTAGAGTGGAAAGTGTGTATTTACTCGGACAATGAGACATGTCCTTAAATTTAATGAACAAACCCAAGATGGTCTGGGATGAACTGGAGTGGATCACTAAAAAGAATATCAAGCTGAAATTGTCTAATAAAAAACTGGTTGCGTTCATGTTAAAAGCAAAACTCAGTCCCTAAATGACCCCTAGCAAGGCCCAGTGCTCACTAGTGTGAAATCCAGTGAGCAAAGCAAATATGTAGCCATAGTGGATGTCTGAATTTCAACATAAGGAGAACCAAAGGTCACTGGATACCTTACCCATTTCATTATGGGTTTTTCAGGGAAAAGCTGTAGTTAACCATGATAAAAACTCAAAACAAATCCATCTACATTGCAAGTTAGCTTAGCATTAAAGGTAACTTTAACATGCGGCTCACTGATCTAGAACTAAAGAATTATACTATTTTCAATAACAGTTAAAGTGATTTTCCACCTAAAATGCCAGATGTATATTCTTCAGATGAACACAAACAGATAAGATAATCCATCTCTGTGAGTCCGTATAATTCAAGTGAATGAGTAAGGGAAAGTTGATGCTTCAAAAATCACGCAAAACCAATATGACTGTTATTCATATGACCTCATTTGATGAATCATTCTCTTATGAAATGATAGGTGTAAGGAAAATACTAATATTTTAAACTATAAACCATCGCTTCCAGACAACTGTCATATGTGCATTCTCTTGACATAAATGGTAGCAGGTTGTGCACACTGTGGTTCTCTGTGCTTCCGCATCACTTCTTGAGTTTTACAACGTGCTTACATTATGTTTCATAACATGCTGCTTCACAACCCTATTTACTTAATGCATCTTAATGATCTAAATTCATGCATGCATGTTACATTTTTTTTATTTAATTTAATGTGTTTATTTTTTACTTCAGAATTCTCTCTGGTAACATATGCAGAAAAATGTATGTAATGTAAATTAATATAAAGCTTTTAATTTCTGTTTTAAATCCTCAAAAATGCCCCATTTACTTCCATACTAAGTGTCTCACCGTAACCTTGATATTTGACTTTTGTGTTAACAAAGATTATGCAATTATGCTGTCGACTGAGTTTAAAGAGATATATAGTTCATCCAAAAAATTGTATTATGTCATCATTTACTCACCAGTTGTTCTAAAGCTGTAGCTACCGTCAACTGTTTGGTTACCAACATTCTTCAAAATATTTTCTTTTCTGTTTAACGAAAAGGAACTCATACAGGTTTTGGAACAACTTGAAGGTGAGTAAATGATGACTAAATTGTAATTGTTGCCTGAAATATCCCTCTAACTTGAGCTGAACCTGAAATATTCCTTTAAATTCAAAAGTTGATTGTTTAATACAGACAGTTTATTGTTTTACAATCAGAAATGTGTTGACTTTGACCTGAACGAACCTGACAGATAATGACAAAATCACTGCATTTGTATTGATTTTTTTTTTTTTTTTCATTTAGCTGTTCATTTAGCATATGTTTACAGGATTTTATTTAACCATGCAACCTCTAGCAAAGATGTAATATAATCATAATTAATGGTGAAGTTCTTCCACTCTCTTTTTAAAAGAACTTCACATTCTCATGAAATATATAAGTCTTTGTTTACCCAAATTCATATACTCACAGAATGAAAGAAGCATCAAGAGAGGTGGAAACAGGTTGAGCCTTTAAGCAAACATGGTGTGAACTGTGTAGGTGTGTGAAATGATGAGACGTCTCTCCTCTCATCTGAATGTCAAATTGAGTGATGAGGATTTTGTGAGTGTACTGTATGTGCCATTGATAAATCTTCAGGCTGCACTGACATATGACACATTCTCGCGCATAAACGCACACACTCATACTCACACTGCCAAGCGATGAGTCTTATCACAGCATGTCTTTTAAATCAACACACACAGTTCTAGGTTCTGGTGACTGTTTGTAAGCCAAGTCTTGAGTAAGAGCAGAAGAAAAGAACTGGCAGTAGCTTCTATATATCTCACTCAGAAAAAATTACTCAGCAATTCAAATGGACAGTCAAAAATCTGCAAGTATAAAACATCTGTTTTAGCACAACCGCACTTGTGCACCAAGCAAAAAGACACTATGGAAATACATCCAGTAATTTACTGGCATACCATGACAGCTATTATAAATCAGCTATGTTTGTCAATCATATAGATCACAAGTTATCTTAAAAATAAAGGTTCTTTATGGCATTTAAGGTTCCATGAAGAACCTTTAACATCCATGGAACTTTTCAGTTACACAAAAGGTTCTTTATAATGGGGAAAAAGCTGTTGAATGTTCTTTAGTTTTCAAATGTTAAAGGGGACGTCGGATGCACCTTCACTTGACATGGTGTTTGCATATAAATGTGTCTTAGCAGTGTGTGGACACAACCACCCTGCAATGATAAAAAATATCCATTTCACTCAATAGGCCTTTTTTTAATACCCAAAAACCCTAAACAGTCTCAATTATCAAGCTGTTTTGATTTTCTGAGCAGTATGACACCATATTGCTCACGCCACACCCACAACTGCTGATGGACTGTCCCGTATTGGCATATCTCCACCCTCAGCCAGTGGTATGCAGTCCACCATTTTCTCTGCACTCGAGCAGCTGTAGTGACATGTCTAATGCAGTGTTTTGAGTTGAATGTAAAAGTGAACATAAGGCGTGAGCATGTGGCGTGTACAGTTTTTTTTTTTCGTAAGTGCAGGTGAACAAATGAGTGCAATCACACCACCGATAGAGGGCAGCACTGGTCGTCAAGCAGGAGCATCGCATGAGCAGCGCTGAAGCAATGGTTTCAGCACTGAGACTATTTTTTCTGTGCTGCCAGCTCACCAAACCTTGTGAGAATTGAAATTGATCCTTAAGGGATAGTTCACCCAAAATGCTCTTCCCAAAAATTCTGTCACTTTACTAACCAAACACAAAAGGAGATATTTTGAAGAATGTTAGTAACCAGACTGAGGGTAACCAAGTCACACACATGGTTACACACATTCTTAAAAATATCTTCTATTGTGTTTACCAGCTGTAAAAAATATATACAGATTTGGCACAACTTGAGAGTGAGTAAATAGTGACAATTTTCATTTTTGGGGTACGATCCCTTTAAAATAATTAACTATTGTGAAAGTATTATTTATTGTTAATGTTAACTAATGTGCTTAACTAATGTTAACAAACTCCATTTTTTATTTGTAATAAACAATGTTTTATTTTTAACTCTAAGGTGGAACATACTCATCTGTGTATGTATGTGTATTAAAGGGGTGGTTCACTGTTTTTTTTAGGCTTGATTGTGTTTATGGACGTGTGTTTAGTCTAACATGTGTTAATGCTTAGTTTAAAAAAATTTTTTTTCCATATTTACCTTTTTCTACAAACCGCTTATCCCTTCTCTGAGAAACGACTGATATTTTCCTGTTTTTATGAAGCCCCTCCCTCAAAAATAGGCGATGGGCTCTGATTGGTTAGCTAGCCCATTGTGTTGTGATTGGCTAAACCGCCTCTAGTGCGCATCTAAACGACCAGCCCCTCGCCTCAGCTGCATGTGCTCCGGTTGTATTGTAAACAAAAGCATCGTTAATATCGCTTATCAGTTTGATCCCAATTGAGAAGCATAGTATTATGCAGATTGGACATGCAGAACCTGTGCAAGCATGGATTTTAATGGTAGGCCTATGTTTTTTTTTTGTTGTTGTCTCATACTTTTAGATTTGCTGTTATTTGTAAATGCTACTGCGTTTCCTGATGAATCTTTATAAGTACGGCAACTGCAGCGCGGTCCATTTTTCATGCTTCTCATAGCTATGTGAAAGTAAGTGTTTAATTGTAACAGTTCATTGTTGGACCTGAGCTGAATGAGAGAGAGAGAGAGAGATGCAGAGCGTGTGCAGAGCAGGGCGACGCGAGGAACAGTATTAAGAACCACTGCTTTAGAACATTGATTTTGAAACTTGTGAATCCATTAGAATCGTTAGAAGCCAGAATCGCGATTCATATATGAATAGATTTTTACGTGCACCTCTAGTTTTCTCTTCCTGTTTTCTAAAGCAGCGCTGCATGGCCTCGCCCCCTTTTGCTGCCTTTTCCGGAGGGTGGGGTTTATTTGGGTTTGTTACGTCACGAACCCGGGAAGTAACATGCTGTAGTCCCTACCAGCCGTTTTTGTAGGCATTAATCTGCCAGTATTTTAAAAGACGATATATATCCGTTTGCATTGGACTTTCAGCTTCGTAGCTTTGCAGATATTGTTTATGCTCAAACAGCAACATTACAAACTAACTAACGTTAAAAAAGTGAAATCGCAATCAACCACCCCTTTAAGTGGTTAATAACTGAGCTGTGGGAATGTGACAATATTTCACTAATGTATCCGAGTGTGTGTGTGTGTGTGTCTCAGAGAACTTGTGTGGATGCATGACTTACAGTGAGTGACCAATCATTGCTGACGTGCAACCCGGGAGCTACACTTTATTGTTATGAAAACTTTATTGTTTATTGTCTTTCTGACATGAGAATACTATCAGGAAGCCTATTGGCCCAACCTTGATATGCAAATGTCTGATTTTCTCTTTTAGCTTGGCTAAATTTGCATCAATTAGCTTCTACGGTTTGCAAGCAATACTTCAGTTGATCAAGTTTTCCTGCATCCATGCCCTCCCTATATATCATAGAGAGATAACCGCAAATATAAGGTATGGATAAAATGCATGCAAATGTGAGAGGAAATGCTGTTTTAGAAACATTCCCACAGCAGGTCCAGGATAAGAGTTGTAGTCATGTGATTTCAAAGATTAAGACTGTCTTCTTGTAGGAAAGTGAATCAGAGCCACTCCCAGCTGCCATGCTGCAGAGTCAGGCCAGACACACACACACACACACACACAAGCCAAAATTCAGGTAGAAATGTTCATGCATGTCTGAAAACACACCCACAAACAGTGAAATTGGTTTCATTGGAACTTGGGTGGTGGACAGTGAACCGCTGCTAAGGTCATTAACCTTTAAATTAAAAAGTATATACTTACAGCAATCTTTCCAACAAACATAAATATTTTTGCCAAAAAAAGAAAAACCAAAATCCTTTTTTCCAAATTCTTCAAGAATGGTGTACTCACATTAATATGCTTTCCTGTGCGAACTGACTAGTTTACTACTAGGAGTACAGTCATGCCTGATCATCTTACAAAGCCAGACTTTTGACTATCAGCATAAATTTGTTATACTTTGCAGCTTATTCTTGTCTATAATTGGCCAACTAGACAGGAAAGGTCTGTCTTACTGACAATATTGTTGTTTATATTAAAGTATTTTTATTGTTATTAATATTGAAAATTAGAAAGATTGTGGACTTTGTAATTAGAATTTCTCTCCACCTGTCACAGTTTGCCTACTGTGCAGGAAAGAGGAGCACGGAGAATAACACAATGAACAATCTTTATTAATCCAAAATAAAGACTTACACGAAGGAACACACACGTAGGACATAGGGTTGACATATAAGACTAGACGCAGGACTCGGGAAAACACAGGGCTTAAATAAATAAACTAAATGGGGAATAAATGGGACACAGCTGGAATCAAATTAACATAATGGGAACAGGAACAGGAAAGACCAAATGAGGACATAATCAAACATGGGGGGAAACTAGGACATGGTGCATGTGAGGGAGGAAAACAAACACAGAACCATCCTGGTGTGACATTACTGCCCCCTCCCGGAAGGCGCGTCCCGCACCGTACATGCCACGGGGGAGGGGGGCGTGTGCTCTGGACCTTCTGGGACAGGCTTACACGGGAGGATGACTCCAGGGCATACCATTCGGACACATGGCGGAGCAGCCTCCGTGGCCTTGGCCCGACCTCTACGACTGGAGCCCTATAGCCCCCCCTAAAAAATTCCTTGGGGGAATTCGGGTCTGAGGCCTCCGTGTCCAGGTGTGGGAACAGTGGCCTTCTGGTCTTGACTCGGGAACTGGTCCTCCCTCCCTCCCTGGGCCAGCGTGGAACAGCACCCTCTCTGGGCTGGACGTGATAACAAGAGTACCGCTCGGGGCAGAACGTGGGAACATGAGCCCTCTCTGGGCTTGACTTGGGAACAGGAGCCCTCTCTGAGCTTAATTTGGGAACAGGAGCCCTCTCTGGGCTTAATTTCAGAACAGAGTCTTTCTCTGGGCTTGTGTTGGGGACTGGAGCCCTCTTTGGGCTGGACGTGGGAACTGGAGCCCTTTCTGGAGCGGACCCAGGGGCTGGAGCCGACACTGGAGAGGACTCAGGGGCTGGAGCTAACATGTTTTTTTTCCCGCATACTCCTTCTCTGGTTTGGGGTTAAGGAGCGGGCTGCTGTCAGCTGAGGACTTGGGAGGGAATTGGCTGGCGGGCTTGATAATGGAACGGCCGGTGGGCTTGACTTTGGAGCGGCCGGCGGGCTTGAGAGTGCAGAGGCTGGCGGGCTTGAGTGCTGAGCGGCCGGGCTTGACGCTGAGCTGGTTCTGAATCGGGGCCGGACACCCTCCAGACATCAGAGGATACCTTCCCTCCAGCTCAGCCCAGTGGTGTCTGGGAGATCCACGGGGCGATGGTAATTGGCCCCGACCCAGAACAACAAATGAAGTGTGGCATCATCCAAAGCCATCATCATGGCAAGCCCGCAGAATTCCCGGGCGAATTCTATAAAAGGAAGATCTCTGGGGGCTAGGGTGGCGAATCTTGCGGCAGTTTCCATTTCGAAATGGGGAACGGAAAACAAAAAAACTTTCTAAAAACGGAAACAAAAACACAGGGAGAAGGGGCGCCGCTTACTGTTTCTTTGTTCCAGTCTTCTGTAACGGTCTGCCTACTGTGCATGAAAGAGGAGCGCGGAGATGACGAGGAATAACACAATGTACAATCTTTATTAATCCAAAACAAAGACTTACATGAAGGATCACATACAGTACGTAGGACATAGGGTTGACATATAAGACTGGACGTAGGACTCAGAAAAACACAGGGCTTAAATACATGAACTAAATGGGGAATATATGGGACACAGCTGGAATGAAATGATGAACAGGAACAGGAAAGACCAAATAAGGGCATAATCAAACATGGGGGGGAAACTAGGACATGGAGCATGTGGGGGAAGAAAACAAACACAAAACCGTCCATGGGCGGGACACCACCCTAATGTAATATGTATGCAGATTTTTTATTTTTTTGATTATTTATATTGTTTTATAAAATGTATATTTCTATTTGAATATGTTAAATTGTAATTTATTCTTTGATAGCAAAGCTTAATCTTCTGCAATTACGCCAGTCTTCAGTGTCACATGATCTTTCAGAAATCATTCTAAAATGCTGATTTGCTGCGCAAGAAACATTTCTTATTATTATTATCAATGTTGAAAACAGTTGTGCTACTAAATATTTTTTCAGGATTCTTTAATAAATAGAAAGTTCAATAGAAAGTACAACGTTAATTTGAAATAGAAATAAAAATAAAAGTATTTTTCTCACCTTTGATTCTTTTGCATCCTTTTTGTTGAGTAAAATTAATCCCCTAAAGACAAATCATATTGACCCCAAAATTATATTGAACTTTTGAATGGTAGTGTAATTAAAAAACAAAGACGAGAAAATTCTAAACATGCACTTACCAAAAAATACAAAAATAAAAAATAATAAATAAATTCAATTTTTATAAAATAAAATAATTACAATTCATTTTTTCTTCTTTATCTTTCTTCTTTATTCGTTTTTGCACTGAATTTAAGTAAAATCTACTTTGTGTCAAAGTAAATGTGTAAATCTAACTTTTCAGTTTATAAATCTGATACAAAGTCCCTTAAAATGACCTATTTATAATTTAAATTAGCAATATATACAAATATTAAACAATCACATTTCAAACAGCACAATGATGTGGAATGCTGAATACAAGTTCTGTGTGACAGCATGACATCATGATATAGGTAAAAAAAATACAATAAAAATAAGACCGCACATAAATGTGTGTTAATGTAGTACATAAAAATGAATGCATAAAAATGAGCTCCACCACAAAACAACTTTACAACGACTTTACACTACTAATACTGTAAATACTGTCAAAACAGTTGTTCATGATTCATGTTTACTAATTTCTTGTCTATTAGTTTCAGAAAATTGCACTGGTGCACTATTAACCCTTTGACAGGCAATCATTAAAAGTTCAACATTACTTGCATGACACGTGAAATCATGAAAATTCACTCCCCACCCAAATCTCCACCTGCATTCCCAAAAACTACAGTATGTTACACGTGAACTGGACTGCATGCACATGCACAGACACAGACACCCACACGCAGATACAATCTCACTGCTGATAACAGAGACCTGTTCATCTCTCATATTGTGAGCTGATACTAGTCATAGTAAATCCTCATCTCAAAAAGAAACTCGGGACTGGCTGATGTTTGGCTGCAGTTTGACAGCAAACGTTCTGCATAACATACGTTTTCATTCCTTGCGAGACTAAATACTTGGTTAGAGCAATTTTGAGCAGTTTGCCTTCTGTTTGACCTGTGCATGTGCAGCCCTAAATGTTCCTTCTCCTGTAGTCTGTTTATTTGCTTGTACTTGACTTGTTCCTGGTAACCTCAGCATTATCTTCCACATCAACTCAGCATTCACAGGAACATAACAGAACTCTTTTGTATAGTTAGTAACTATTGGTTGTTCCGAATCTTATACATAATGCGTAGGTATTAACATTTTGACACTGATGGAAGACCAACACACCCATCCTATAAGCCCTTATTTTATCAATTATTATTTTTATGGTGTTGCGAAACTCTGGTAGTACACACTGCAAATGGGAGTGACAACCATGAGGATTAAAAAAAAAAAAGGCAGACTAAAGAAAATATGGTTGTCATCAATCTGATTTTTTTTTTCATTTGTGAATTAAGTTTAAAGGGGTCATATGATGTGATTTAAATTTTCCCTTTCTCTTTGGAGTGTTACAAGCTCTTGGTGCATAAAGAAGATTCAATCCAAATCCAAAGAGATATTCTTTATAAAAGTTAAGACTTGTCCACGCCCTCCTAAAATGGCTTGTTTAAACACGCCCCCACATATCTACGTCACTGTGTGGGAAGATTTGCATAACACCACCCAAATGTTCACGCAAAGAAAGAAGGCGTAACTTTTATTCTCGCTGTAGTATTGTTGTTGCCGCAGGTGCCATGTTGTGGAGATGCTGTGTGTTTAGTTGTGAAAGCGAAACTACTTGTTTGGCCTTCCAAAAGAGGATGATATCCGCTTCGTCATGCCTGGAGCTGATCCGTGTTGGTCGCTGAGGAAATACAAAAACTTTGCGCTGTGGATCGCCGGATCAGCCTTCACCGTGGACGAAGCTGAGTCCAGCCTGGGTCGTCACATGTGGTTGCCGCACGCCCGCTGGCGACTCCTTTGTCGAATCCGCAGGCTGCACCATTCTCAAGGCTGCCGGCCTCCGCTCACTCAAGCCCGCCGTGTGTGACGCTGTGCGTACTGGTTTCAGACTGTTTTCCTCCTGAACCTGGTAGAGTAGACTACAATGCCGGTGTCTGTTTCTATAAAGTGGGGCAGTTCCAACTTTGCAAGGACAGTCTGGTGCTTCACAGCCTGTAAGTACATTTTTTATATTTAAAGAATTTGCCCCTGATGATTCAAACGCGAGTAGCGCTTGTTGTTTGTCGTTTCTCCGATCACCATGCAGACATGGTTTTATGTTTACTCGGCGCGATGCAATACAACGCGTTAAAAGACAGTATAAGTCTTTATAATCAGTAATTATGTCCACACTGGTTGCAACAAATGCCTCATTTGTAATGGGTTTTATTGGTTTTGTCTCGCCATGTCAGGAGATGGCGTCACATGGTGTCAGGGTTCCGGGTAGAGGGATGAGGCGAGGACAAAGTACTGCAGAAAGAATGGGCTTTTTATTAAAATAAAACAAACAACAGAAACTACCCCGTGGGGGAAAACAGGCTGGCAAGGCAAGGAGAGGCAGGATCTGGACACGACACATCCAGGGAGAAATGACGGTAACGAACTGACGCAGGACTGCAAACACAAGGAGAATAAATGGAGAGCAAATGAGGGTAATGAGGGACCACATGTGGGGCAAATTAACTGATAATCAGGTAACAAGAGGGGTGGGGTTAGACAATAGATATTAGAGCACATGGCACACGGAAACAAACAAAAAAGCCATGTGCTCACACAAAATAAAAACACAAGCACATGGCCAGCAAAATAAATCACAAGCCATGTGCTAGAACAAGGGACACGAACACGCAGCTAATGAGAAAGCTCATAAGCCACGTGTTCACACAAGACACAAGAAAAGCACGCGGCTGAACACAACCGCGTGCTTCACAAAACACAACACATGTGGACAGAAGAGCGCACGGCCGGGCGATCTCGAGACCGCACGCTCCCACAACAGTCAGAACATGGAGCGCGAGTGTCCGGATCCCGACACGAAACCGAAACTCAAGACGTGAGTGCCGGGATCTGAACACCACGCTTCAACATGAAACAGTACACGCAGATGAGAGTGCACGGCTCGAGCACACTCGAAGCCGCACGCTCACCTGAAAACATACATGACGCAATGTCAGTGCTCTGTCACAAACCTGGATTACACTAGACCGCATGACAGAACCCGACACTAGCCCCCCTCAAAAGTGACACCACCTTGCGTCCCTAAGAGTGCACAACAAAAACAAGACAGGACATGACAGAACAACATGACACACAATACCGTCTACATAACAGGCAACACAAGACAGACAAATCTAACACGGGACAAGCGAGGAGGTAGGAGGGAGCGTAGGGGAGCCAAGCCAGTGCCAGCGGTACAGCTCAGAAAGTAATTACAGGAACCAGGGAGGGGCGGGAGTGTTGAGCCAGGGAGGCTCAGGCAGACCAGAAATCTGGGGGAGCCAGGGCGGGACCGGAGAAACAGACCAGGGAGGCTCCGGCTTAACAAGAACCCCAGTAGGCCACCAGGGCGGAGCCGGAGGGACGGACCAGGGAGGCTCCGGCTTAAGACCCCCAGCGGACCACCAGGGTGGAGCTGGAGGGAGCTTGGCAGGCAGGAAGGGTGGAGCCCGTATCAAGGATGGAGCCGGCAGGGCAAGGAGCTTGGGAGGGGCCGGCAGGGCAAGGAGCCCGGGAGGGGCCGGCAGGGCAAGGAGCCTGGGCAGGGCAAGGAGCTTGGGCGGGGCCGGGAGGGCAAGGAGCCTGGGCGGGGCCGGCATCAGGGCAAGGAGCCTGGGTGGGTCTGGGACGGCCTCCAGGCCAGCAACAACGGGCTCCTGGATGGCCTCCAGGCCATGTGGGATGGAGGAAACCCTTCTCCTCCTCCTCCGTCTCCGAGAGCGGGGCACTGCCACTTCGTCGGCCACCTCTTGGGGCGCAGCCGCCTCCTCGGCCGTCACTGGGACCGCTGCAGCCTCTCCGGCCATCACTGGGGGCGCTGCAGCTTCTTCGGCCGCTTCCGGGGCCGCTGCAGCCTCATCAGCCACCCTCGGGGGCATTGTGGCCTCCTCGGCCGCCACACGGGGAGCCTCATCGGTCACCTCTAGGGGCATAGCAGCCTCTCCGGCTGCCTCTAGGGGTGGTGAGGCATACCCATTCCTCCTCCTCCGTCTTCGAGAGCGGGGCACTGCCACTTCGTCTGCCACCTCTGCAGTCATGGGACCGGATGAGGTGGACCCGTTCCTCCTCCTCCGTTGGCGGGTCATAGGAGGGCTGGGGACTAGGTAGTTTGTGAGGAGAGTGGGAGGAGGGCCAAGAGGAGGAAGGCCACCCTCCTCTCCACAGTGGTAGACATACCCCACAAACTGCCAGAAGGACAGTATCCCCAGCATTCCCATCTCCCAGGCATGGACGGGCTCATTAAGGCTGGTGTTAAAGATGTCCTTGAGCTCTGCGTCACTGATGTTGAGTCCCTCCGCTGCAAACAGGAACTGGTATGCAAAACCCTTCACACTGGCTCCCCCTTGCCGAAGAGAAAGGAGCCTCCTGTGTTGAGCAGCTATCTGATGAGCGGAGGGGCAGGGAGATGGGAACAGGAAGATGCCCATTGTTCTGCTGAGTCCTCTTCTTGGTCAGTTCGTACTGTCAGGGATCCGGTAGAGGGATGAGGCGAGGACTCAGTACTGCAGAAGAATGGGCTTTTTATTAAAATAAAACAAAACAAACCACAGAAACTACCCCGTGGGGGAAAAACAGGCTGGCAAGCAAGGCAAGGCAAGGATCGGGACACGACACGACACCTCCATAGAAATGAGCACATGAGGAGGGTAACGAGGGAGCACATGTGGGGCAACTTAACTAATAATCAGGTAACAAGATGGGAGGAGTCAAGACAATTGACATTAGCACATGGCACACCTAATCAAAGACAAAAAGCCATGTGCTCCCACAAAACAAAACACAAGCACATGGCAAGCAAAACAAATCACAAGCCATGTGCTATAACAGGAGACACTATCTAACGAACATGCGCTAATGAGACAATCCCACAAACCGCGTGCCACACAAAACACAACACACGTGGACAGAAGAGCGCACGGCCGAGCGAACTCCAGACCGCACGCTCCCACAACAGACAGAACATGGAGCGCGAGTGTCCGGACCCCGAAACGAAACCGAAACTCAAGACATGAGTGCCGGGATCTGAACACCACGCTCCAACATGAAACAGTACACGCAGACGAGAGCGCACGGGTCGATGCACACTCGAAGCCACACGCTAACATGAAAACAATGACATGACGCGAGTGTCAGGGCTCTGTCACAAAACTATGAATTACACTAGACCGAAGTGACAGAACCCTGACAGTATGGTAAGGTTCGTACCATTTGCCGCCACATCATCATCACACTCTTGAGGTATTCAGCCAATCACAACACACTGGCTAGCTGGCCAGTCAGCGTACACCTCGCTTTTCAGAACGATGAGCTTTGTAAAAATCGACGCATTTCAGAAAGGCGGGGCATAGAGGAGCAACAATAATGTACATTATGTGGAAAATAATGTGTTTTTTTAACCTTAAACCGCATAAACACATTGCATTACACCAAATACACAACATAATGTTCTTTTTAGCAACGTCACATGACCCCTTTAAATGCGGTTATTGCTTTTGTTATTAGCCAAACTGTGTGTATGGGTTTGAGTGACAACTGTATTTGAATGAATGGTATGTTGGCTGAATTATGGCTCTATCTCTAATCTAAGTCATAGTATTTGCAGAGTACTTACTGTAACAGCATTTGCATGCAGTATGTGATGACAGGAAGATGACAGACTGAGAGACAGACTCTCAGTTAAGACAGAATAAGTTCATTTAGCATGTTTATGATCACTCTTTCAGGGACCTTTCAGTCTTCAGAAGCTAAAATGTTATTAATGTGAGAAAGGCCAACCTTTGTATGCCAAGTAAAAACACACTCATATATCACTATTAGTCAAAGTTTGGAATAATTAAGAATTTTTAATGAGAGAAGTCTCTTATGTTCACAAAGGCTGCATTTATTTAATCAAAATATATTAGGCACACATTTACATATTTTAATAGTACAATTAAAAATAAATATTTTCCATTTGAATACTTTTTAAAATGTAATTTAATTCTGTAATGGCAAAGCTACATTTCAGCACATTAGCAAACACACCAACACATGATAATGTTCTGTTTATTATAAGTGTGCGCTGCAATTTTGTCACCTGCCACTTTAAATGCTCAAATTTTTTTAAGTCTTTAAAGTTGACTGGATTCTGATGGGATGCTAACGTTTTTATGGTTCATCAGCTGGAAAAATCATTTTGCAAGTGATTCCAACGGTATTATTACTCTGTGTCATTATCATTATAGCTGTGGTGTGAACATCCCCTATTCTCATACAATTAGAATGATTATTTAAAAATTATAATTATAGTTCATAGCTGATTTGGTATTCAAGAAACATTTCTCTCTTGAGCACCCATGTTTTTGCTGCTTAACATTTTGTGAAAACTATGATGCACTACCATTCAAAAGTCTTGGGTAAGTAAAAAAAAGAAAGAAATTATTAATTTCATTTAGCAGGGATGCATTTAAGTTGAATTAAAATGATAGTAAAGAAATGTATAATGTTACATAAGATTTCTATTTCAAATAAATGCTATTCTTTTGAACTTTCTATTTATCAAAAAAATCCTGAAATAAAAAAAATACTAGAAAGAAAAAACTAGTTTAAACACTGATAATAAGAACCACTATTAATACTTAAGTACCAATAATAATTGAACACCAAATCAGCATATTGGAATGATATCTGAAGGTTCATGGGAAAATGAAGATTAGAGTAACCAATTATTTTAGATTCACATCTTTCACATAAAAATGGAAAATGCTGTCAGTTGCTTTATATTTCAGTCAGATTTATTCTTTTCTAACTGGCCAAAATAAACTACAAAGCCGATCAGACCCAGTCAAAAGCCTGGCTATGTGAAACTAGGTGTTAGCAGAATTTGCCTTGGTCAAGCGGATGTAAAGAGTGTTATCAGAAGGCTCAGGAGAGAATGTTCTTTGTGAAATGACATAAATGAGATAACATCTTCACCATGGCATGATATGCGTGAGAACAATACACGTCAGAATTAACGTCAGGGCCCCTTACCCCTCGCCACTTCCCAGCCCTGCTTACAAAAGATAAAGAAAATAGAGTAGCAAAACAGAATGGCGGGGACTGATGGGGCACGTGTGGTGGCCCTGGAATATACTCTGCCAAGGTAACAGAGAGAATCATCTCTCCCTCTCTCTCTTTCTCTCTCTCTCAGGGCTAAATGGCACATTTGACAGCCCGAATGTACGGAGATTACAGGTTAGAACAGCAGGTCTGTAGCTAATAAATGGCTTCTCTATGCATATGCATACAGACACATATGCAAACCAGCACTTTACTGAAAGGAAAAGCAGTTTTGGGTCCATTTACACATATTGTGCTTCTGCATGCTACACTTTTTATTATTATTATTATTGGCCGTATTGATGTTTTGAGTAATCATTTGAATGATTCCGATATTGACTCTTGAAAATGTTGAATGTGAAAAATGTTGAATGTGATGCAATGAAAAGCTGTACACTAGGCATTTTTAAACTCTTAAACATGACCCAGCAATTCACAAGCAAATTACATATATGAGCAGTGCCATTATTGTTAACTGAAAGTAAAAATATTAAAAATCATTTAAAAATAAAATAAAATAAAAATATGTGTCATGGTACTCTTGTGAATCAGCGTTGATTGACACGGTAGAGAATTAATTGTTGAATAAAGTCGTTATTTTTGTTTTCTTTGCGCACAAAAAGTATTATTGTATCTTCGTGAAATTAGTTGAACAACTGATGGCACATGTTCTAACTATCTTTCTGGGCCTTGAAAGTGGTAGTTTTGTTGTGGTCTATGCAGGGTCAGAAAGCTCTCAGACTTCATCAAAAATATCTTCCGAGATGAATAAAGGTCTTACGGGTTTGGAATGACATGAAGGTGAGTAATTAATGACAGAACTTTCATTTTGGGGTGAACTAACCCTTAAAGAGAAGGTATATACGTGAAAATATACCCAAAGATTCAGAACTAAATCCCCCCCCCCCCCCCCAAAACCAATATGAAACTTATGAATGGTAACCTTTGATCAGAATTTGATCAGAATTTGGATATCTGTATGGATACCCAGCACTAACATACACATGTGCTAGACCAGGGGTGCCCAACCCTGCTCCTGACGATCGACTGTCCTGCAAAGTTCAGCGAAAATCGAATCAAAACACTACCTACTGTAACTTTCTAGTAATCCTGAAGACTTTGATTAGCTTTTTCAGGTGTGTTTGATTAGGGTTGGAGGTGAACTTTGCAGGACAGTCGATCGCCAGGAGCAGGGTTGGGCACCACTGTCCTAGGGACAGATGTCTTGTTGGGACCAGTGCCCTCAATGTGCACCTCAGGACATCATGTGATTAGTGCTGCTTTTGAGGATGTCTAGTCAACCTAAAAAGATATTCAACTTCCAGCGCAAAGTAATAGAGCTTTGGTTCTCTAAATGTTTTCATTGTATGTCTGCATGATAAATATTGTCCTTTATGCACATTCAAAATCGACAGTATACCAGCTAACAAAAATGTGTTCTAAAACAATTTGCTAAAGTTCCCATTAATTTATAGAAATGCATTTTCTTAATGTTCTCTGAATGTTTAAAAAATACAGTGTTTAAAAATGTTTTAAAATGTTGTTGTTTTTTGCTAAAATTATTAGAATGCCCCTTTTCGTGGAACTTCGAACTGCGTCCTCTAGGGGTCGCTATGGGGAACGCCTCGTCGTGACCCTTTTCTGAAGCATGCATTCAAAACACCAACAACACGACTATAGTATAAATAGGCGCCAGGAGAACACGTCATCCTCTTCTTCGTCTTCACTGCATGTTTTGTTTGAAGCGTGCAGTTCCGTGGTAAGAGCAATCTCCATTCCTATCATTATGGCGAGCACTAGCAAAGCGTTTAGAGGATATGTGCATCCGTGTAGTCGTTATTTGACACCTGATGACACACACGATCTCTGCGTTGTTTGTTTGGGCGAAAGCATGCACGCAAGCCTCCGAGGGGGCAATCTGCGTGCACTGCGAGTGTTTTTCAATGAAAAAGCTCTCGTTTGTCTCTCTTTTCGAGGAAAGAGGGGCAGCCATCTGCTTCCCGCGGTTCAGGACCCGCCGCTGCTGAGGCACGGAGGAGAATGAGCTTGTGGGGATCACCGGTGGATCTGGCCGATGAGTTTAAAGAGGGGCTTTCCCTCTCGTGCTTGTTGACTGTGGACGAGAGTGAGCTGCTGGAGGATGATGTTATTTCATTAGCATTGTCTGATCCAGGGGCCAGTGCTTTGCTGGGCTCGGCCCAGGTAGAGCAGGAGATTTCTGAGGAGGGCGAAGAAGCTGAGGCTGAGCCTTCCCAATCCTCCTGCCCTGCGTATGATGAGCTTTTGGAAGTTATGGAACGCGCCACGACGAGGCTTGACTTGCCATGGAAGCGGGCCAAGAAAGTAACGTCGCGAGGTCGTCTCGATGAGTGCTATCTTTCTGGCCGTAACCCTCCAGTTCAGGTGAGCCTTCCTTTTCTTCCTGATCTCCATACAGAGATTGAGAAGGAATGGAAGTGGCCGTTTGCGCGAAAACGGCTATGAGAAGATGCCCCCTGTAGAAGAGACGCTGGCTAGCTTTCTCTCTATGGGTGAGACGTCCTCTCTTAAGACTCCCTCCTTGCCATCTAAGCCCCATCAGGATGCATCTCGCTTGAATGGCAGGGCATACGCAGCAGCAGGTCAGGCTGTCGCTTTGTTGCACACGATGGCGATGCTCCAGGCATATCAGGCTGACCTGCTGAAAGACCTGGATAAAGGCGGTGAGGTACCTGATGAGGTAGCTGAGTTGCGCCGCACCACGGATCTTGCTCTCCGTGCTACTAAGCAGGCCGCCTCTGCTATGGGCAGGTCCATGGCGGCCATGTAGTGACGGAGAGACATCTGTGGGTGAACCGGTCAGATATCGGGAAGAAAGAGAAGGGCTTTCTCCTCGATGTTACGGTTTCGCCTTCCGAACTTTTTGGTACCTCCATTGAGACGGTGGTCGAGAAGTTCAGGGAGGCGAAGGCGCGCTCAGCGGCCTTCAAATCCTTCATTCCACGAAGGTCCAGGTCTGAGCCTGAACAACACAGGGGTCCTGGCCCGTCTCGGTTTGAGGATCAGAGAAGGGCACAGAAGGCTAGTGTCACGACTCACGCTCCTCCCCCGCCTGCGGGTAGGGGTAGGAGGAATCGCGGGTCAAAGGGAGGTAGGCAAGACCTAAGGGATGTGATCCAGACAAGGCATCAGCGCTTTCGTCCGGATCAGAGTGATACCTTGGTATCTACTCATTTCCTTCGGGGGTCTTACATTTGCCCTTATCTTCCCCTTCCTAATTCCCCTGTAACCACCATCTCTCCACCTGACCGAAGTTAGGTGGGAACTTCCTGCATTGCAGTCTCCTATGCTGGACCTATGATGTTTTGGTTGGTTTTTACTAGAGGCTTCTTCGGGTCACTTCTTGAACGGGGCTCCGGCGCGGGAACCATGGTGGGTGAGTCCGATCCATTTCTAAATATATACAGTGAACAAAATTATAAACGCAACACTTTTGTTTTTGCCCCCATTTTTCATGAGCTGAACTCAAAGATCTAAGACTTTTTCTATGCACACAAAAGGCCTATTTCTCTCAAATATTGTTCACAAATCTGTCTAAATCTGTGTTAGTGAGCACTTCTCCTTTGCCGAGATAATCCATCCACCTCACAGGTGTGGCATATCAAGATGCTGATTAGACGCATGATTATTGCACAGGTGTGCCTTAGGCTGGGCACAATAAAAGGCCACTCTAAAATGTGCAGTTTTACTGTATTGGGGGGTCCGAAAACCAGTCAGTATCTGGTGTGACCACCATTTGCCTCACGCAGTGAAACACATCTCCTTCGCATAGAAGGTGATGGCCTGTGGAATGTTGGTCCACTCCTCTTCAATGGCTGTGTGAAGTTGCTGGATATTGGCAGGAACTGGAACACGCTGTCGTATACGCCGATCCAGAGCATCCCAAACATGCTCAATGGGTGACATGTCCGGTGAGTATGCTGGCCATGCAAGAACTGGGATGTTTTCAGCTTCCAGGGATTGTGTACAGATCCTTGCAACATGGGGTCGTGCATTATTATGCTGCAACATGAGATTATGGTCGTAGATGAATGGCACAACAATGGGCCTCAGGATCGTCACGGTATCTCTGTGCATTCAAAATGCCATAAATAAAATGCACCTGTGTTCGTTGTCCATAACATACGCCTGCCCATACCATAACCCCACCGCCACCATGGGCCACTCGATCCACAACGCTGACATCAGCAAACCGCTCACCCACATGACGCCATACACGCTGTCTGCCATCTGCCCTGTACAGTGAAAACCGGGATTCATCCATGAAGAGAACACCTCTCCAAAGTGCCAGACGCCATCGAACGCGAGCATTTGCCCACTCAAGTCGGTTACGACGACGAACTGCAGTCAGGTCGAGACCCCGATGAGGACGACGAGCATGCAGATGAGCTTCCCGGAGATGGTTTCTGACAGTTTGTGCAGAAAATCTTTTGGTTATGCAAACCGATTGTTGCAACAACTGTCCGGGTGGCTGGTCTCAGACGATCTTGGAGGTGAAGATGCTGGATGTGGAGGTCCTGGGCTGGTGTGGTTACACGTGGTCTGCAGTTGTGAGGCCGGTTGGATGTACTGCCAAATTCTCTGAAACGCCTTTGGAGACGGTTTATGGTAGAGAAATGAACATTCAATTCACGGGCAACAGCTCTGGTGGACATTCCTGCAGTCAGCATGCCAATTGCATGCTCCCTCAAAACATGCGACATCTGTGGCATTGTGCTGTGTGATAAAACTGCACATTTTAGAGTGACCTTTTATTATGGTCAGCCTAAGGCACACCTGTGCAATAATAATTGTTTATTTAAGGAGCATCGATATCAGCACCCTATGAGGTGGAATGAGGAGAAATTGCACATGGATTATCTCGGCGAAGGAGAAGTGCTCACTAACACCGATTAGGACAGATTTGTGAACAATATTTGAGAGAAATAGACCTTTTGTGTACATAGAAAAAATCTTAGATCTTTGAGTTCAGCTCATGAAAAATGGGGACAAAAACAAAAGTGTTGCGTTTATAATTTTGTTCAGTGTGTAGTATATATTATATATATATAGAGATATACAAAACCCGATTCCAAAAAAGTTGGGACAAATTGTGAATAAAAACAGAATGCAAATGATGTGGAAGTTTCAAATTTCAATATTGTATTCAGAATACAACATAGATGACATCAAATGTTTAAACTGAGAAAATGTAACATTTTAAGTAAAAAATAAGTTGATTTTAAATTTCATAACTTCAACACATCTCAAAAAAGTTGGGACAAAGCCATGTTTACCACTGTGTGGCATCCCTCTTCTTTTTATAACAGTCTGCAAAACGTCTGGGGACTGAGAAGACAAGTTGCTCAAGTTTAGGAATAAGAATGTCCCATTCTTGTCTAATACAGGCTTCTAGTTGCTCAACTGTCTTAGGTATTCTTTATCGCATCTTCCTCTTTATGATGCACCAAAGGTTTTCTATGGGTGAAAGATCTAGACTGCAAGCTGGCTATTTCAGTACCCGGATCCTTCTACGCATCCATGATGTTGTAATTGATGCAGTATAAGGTCTGGCATTGTCATGTTGGAAAATACAAGGTATTCCCTGAAAGAGACGGCGTCTGGATGGGAGCATATGTTTTTCTAAAACTTGGATATACCTTTCAAAGAACTGACTGTCTCCAGACAGCATGATCAGTATGCTCTCGACCATTTCCAGATGTCGGGAACGCTTCTTGGCCCATTTCACACACATAGCCACTCTCGACCCTCGTTTTACCCACCCTTTTCATGTCACACACACCTCTGGACTAGATGCACCCGCGGCGGCCTGTTTCATTTCTTCCCGCCCCCTTTCTTTCTTTTTCCTGCTTTTTTTACACGGTAAGTGCTGCCATACACAACATGGGTGTCCGGTCTTCTTTATGGTCGGATGACATGGCGTCCCAGTTTTTCCAAAAAGAACTTCACATTTTGGTTCGTCTGACGACAGAACAGTTTTCCACTTTGCCACGTTCCATTTTAAATGAGCCTTGGCCCAGATAAAACGCCTGCGCTTCTGGATCATGTGTTGTATGGCTTCTTTTTGACCTATAGAGTTTTAGCCGGAAACGGCGAATGGCACGGTGGATTGTGTTCACCGACAATGTTTTCTGGAAGTATTCCTGAGCCCATGTTGTGATTTCCATTACAGTAGCATTCCTGTATGTGATGCAGTGCCGTCTAAGGGCCCAAAGATCACGGGCATCCAGTATGGTTTTCCGGCCTTGACCCTTACGCACAGAGATTGTTCCAGATTCTCTGAATCTTTGAATGATATTATGCAATGTAGATGATGATAACTTCAAACTCTCTCTATTTTTCTCTGAGAAACTCATTTCTGATATTGCTCCACTATTTTTCACCGCATCATTGGGGGAATTGGTGATCCTCTGCCCATCTTGACTTCTGAGAGAAACTACCACTCTGAGAGGCTCTTTTTATACCAAATAATGTTGCCAACTGACCTAATAAGTTGCAAACTGGTCCTCCAGCTGTTCCTTATATGTACATTTAACTTTTCCGGCCTCTTATTGCTACCTGCCCCAACTTTTTTGGAATGTGTAGCTCTCATGAAATCCAAAATGAGCCAATATTTGGCATGACATTTCAAAATGTCGCACTTTCAAACATTTTGATATGTTATCTATATTCTATTGAATAAAATATGTTTATGAGATTTGTAAATTATTCCAATCATTTTTTACTCACAATTTGTACAGTGTCCCACCTTTTTTGGAATTGGGTTTGTATAATATAATAACATATATATATTACTGTATATGTATTTAATGCACTGGTGGTTGTGTTATAATCCTTCTGCTAGCTTTCTTTGCAGTGTTTTCCGGGACCTGTGTGTTTCTGTCCTTTTTCTAGGGTGGGTCCTCAGTGAGCACCCCCCCTCTGCTGGATTCAGAAACCGGATTCTCGACTTGCAGTGATTACCTCACTCATAGATGTTGTATCCAGTCGGTAAGATAGCCCTGGTTTCGGCTTCATGCTTCCTGGATCATGCGGCCAGGTCACAGGCTTCTGCGGGAGCCTTCTTGATCATCAGGCCCCCGGCACGGCACTGCACAAAATTTCCTGGACGTCCGGGCTGGGCTTATGCTTTCAGGCTGCCTGTCTGGTCTACCGTATCTAGGTTGCCCTGAAGGGCCTCCCGATCTCCAGGATATCCCCTCTTGCTGAGGAATCGAGCGGGAAGTATAGGTGGCATTACAAGAACCTTCCTGAGTAAATGCTGTCTCGGGCAGTGCTCCCCTCGCCTTAGAGGGTTGTATTTGAGCTTGTCTCTCCCGTTTGGCCCAGTACTTCCGGGTATCTGTGAACAGATGCTTGGGAAGCTCTTAAATCCATGCTATGGTAAGTGCACATGCTAAGCTTTGTGCACTTTCTGAAATCCACATGGTGGTAAGTGTGCACGCTGAACACTTTGCGCACTTTCTAAAATCCACATAGTGGATTTAGCCACGCTGAGCACTTTGCGCACTTTCTAAAAACCACATAAGTGGTAAGTGTGCACGTTACGCTTTGCACACTTTCTAAAATCCACATAGTGGTAAGTGTGCACGCTAGACTCTGCACACTTTCTGAAATTCTGTATGGTAAGGGTTACGCGTTATTAGCCTCGTTCCCTTTCTCTGAGTTGGTTTAGACCCCGGTACCTTGGGCTCCACTCAACCAGTGTGTCTCTGTTGACACACTTTTGAAGCATCGCTCCCCTCACCATTGAGGGTTATTGTGAGCATGGTGCTTCCTTTCAAGCGCTCGAGTTCTCTCCCCTTCTGAGGAGTTTAATTCCCCACTCCGTGGGCTGTTCTCATGGTGGTGTTTAGCAGTGCTCCCTCTATCAGAGGGTTGCCTATGAGCACGCTACTCCTTTTTGAATTCGGAGTTCTCCTCTCACGTGAGAGTTGAGTTCTCTGTTTTCCCAGAGCACCTGGAACCAGCAGCATCAGGCAAACTAGGCCCTTCCTCCGCCTCTCTGATGCGCTGAGTTTTTGGCTAGCTTGCAGTATGCTTACCCTTCTGATTTCTAACGATCGTGCTGTAGGTCGAGCCCCCTCTCGTTGAGAGCTGGGTGTTGTGCTCCCTCAGCCAAGGTAACTTACTGCTAGCCGTTCCAGCATTGGAACATGCTGTAGGTCGAGCCCCCTCTCGATTGAGAGCTGGGTGTGTTGCTCCCTCAGCTAGATATTTACTGCTAGCCACTCCAGCATTATACCTTAGATCGAGTTGATGACTTCTCAAACATATTGTTCTTGGGATGCACCATTTCCATCTATGGGCTGCTCTTTCAGAGTGCCATGAGGGCCCCTTAGAACGGTATCTTTAAAATCCATGTTATGGTAAGTGTGCACGTGAAGTCTTTGTACACTTTCTAAAATCCACACTGTGGTAAGTTCGCACGCTAGTACTTTGCGTTCTTTCTAAAATCCTGTATGGTGAGGGCTTCGTGCTGCAGCTTCGTGCCCTTTCTTGAGCTGGTTAAGCCCCGGTTCCACCTTGGGCACCACTCCACCTATGTATCCTCTGGATACCTAATTAACAGGGTATTGCTACTAAGGATCTGTCGAGACAGTTCCTTCAGCACATGCAAAAAGAAACGTGCGGTAGCCCCTGTGTGACAAGCCAAGACTAGTATGATTCTAGGCTCTTGGTCGTATCCCCTTAAAGGAATCTATTCCTGATTCCAAGCCTTGAGCTCTACCCCGGGCCCAGGAGTCTGGCCCTAACAGGTAAATATTTTGGGGTATGTAGCCTAGGCCTTTGGCCGTAGGGAATAATGTCACTGACAGCCATCTAACGTCCCAGGGGCAACTCCCATGGCTATGGTAGAGTTGGTACTTAGTGCTCGCCATGGTTCTGGCATGCACTCCCCTCAGCATGGTGGCGTGGGTATTTTTGTTTTTGATTACCGTTCCCCATAGCGACCCTAGAGGACGCAGTTCGAAGTTCCCTTGAAAGGGAACGTCTCAGGTTACGTATGTAACCATGGTTCCCTGAGTAGGGAACAAGACACTGTGTCCTCTAGGTTTCCTGCCATGCTTCGGACGCAAGCTTCAGACGAAGAAGTGGATGACATGTTCTCCCGGCGCCTATTTATACTATAGTCGCACCGGTAGTGACGTCATGGGCTGTCGCCGGCCCAACGTGTTGCTGTTGTTCTGAATGTATGCTTCAGACACGGGTCACGACGAGGCATTCCCCATAGCGACCCCTAGAGGACCCAGTGTCTCGTTCCCTACTCAGGGAACCAGGGTTACATAAGTAACCTGAGACGTTACTTTTGAATGTTTTTTTTTTACTTTCAGAAACAAGTACTAACATTTTAAAAAATTGAATGCGAGCATCCAACTAATGTTTCATCAGGAATGTATAAATAATGCATTTGTGCTATCATTTTGAGAAGGTTATTAAAACCATTGAACGAATGTTCTATTAATGTTACTGGAAGAACTTTTTTTTTTCAGAACTTTAATAGAACCTTTTCAAAGCCAAAGTTCTGGGAACGTTCCTTGTTCACTTGGACCACCTAGTTAAATTAGTGGCTACACAACATTGTTTTCTTGAGCTGCTTGATGTTTTTCTCAGGCTTCAAATCAAGCAAAAGCTTGGGCTACAGGACAGAAAGAAAATTCTGTTCTGGCCTGTGTTTTCATAGCTGGTCTCAATACTTTCTTGTGTTTCACATGTGCAAGCTTTGTTTGACTGAGGCTTACCGTCCCAAGGCCACCCAGCTTACTACTTTATATGCATAATTATGCGCAGCTCCAAAACAAAAGCAGGAAATAAGCAACCTGATTGACCAGATACTCTCGAAGACACCGATGCACAAACATGCACATGCCAAATGCATTTAATGATTTCTGAGAGCACACAGAAACAGCCACAAGAGAAACCATAGCTTGTCCACTCCCTTGTGTGAATGTGTGTGATGGCCAGTCTGGTGAGTGCGTCACAAAAATGTCTTCCTTTGAGAGCACAGCAGTCTGGTGGATCATCTGAAGTCACTGAGCTGAGAGAGCGGACTCACGGTAGAATACATAATGCCACGCGGCGCATCCTCCTCTTGCACGCTCACGCTCACATGCACATGCACAGACACACTCAATGGCAGTGAGTCAGACTGAGACGTCAGCTCACCGTCACTGGCCCCCAGCATCAGCACACTTCCATCACAAGCAAACCTCTGATTACCACACACACACAAACACACCAATGGAATCTTCTGCATATTATTCTGTTTAGTTAGATTTTATTAAATGCTCATTATTGATAAATGAAATATACTGAAATTATTACAACTTTTAGAATATTACTTTTATTACTTTTTTATATATACCATTGTATTATTTATCAAAGGAGTGCAGATTACATGATGTGCATATGTCCCACCACACAAAACCAGGGGTCACTTATTTTGGCCTTGTTTTTTCAGACCAGGTTGCTTATTTCTCTAGAAAAAGCTTGGCAACACTGATATATACATACACACATTTCTATTTCATTTGTGCTGAACCTTGAAAGTCATAAAAATCCTGAAAAAAGTATAACTTTCCTTAAAGGGGTCATATGATGCGATTTCAAGTTTTCCTTTCTCTTTGGAGTGTTACAAGCTGATTGTGCAAATATAAGATCCCTGAAGTTGCAAAGACTAAAATCTCAAATCCAAGAGATATTCTTTATAAAAGTTAAGAGTCAACCACGCCTACCTAAAACGGCTCGTTCTAACACGCCCCCACATGTCTACGTCACTATGTGGAAATATTAGCATAATGCCGCCCAAATGTGCACGCAAAGAAAGAAGGCGTGGTTTCAGGAACAGCAGTCGTGTTGATGCAGCCATGTCAGGGAGACGCTGTGTGATTCAGTGCGAAAGCAAAAGCACTTTATTTGGCCTTCCGGAAGTAGATGCAATTAGGAATCATCGGTTAAGATTTATTTACTACAGAAAAGCACAACCCAGATGTTCGAATTTGTTTCCAACGCATTTTATGGACGACAGTTTTTTTAACTAGAAGAGTACAAGGCTGGCTGTGCATAAAGGCTATTTCTAAAAAATAAAAAAAAAAAAGGGTAAATTCCGACTTTGCTATGACAATCTGGCACTTCTGAATCAGCGACTGTAAGTATGTTTTGTTATTAGTTTAAGTATTTGCTATTGACTGTTCAAATGCGGAGTTTTGTGTAGTGCAGAGTAACGCATCGTGATCCCTGTGCTGATGTTGTGTGTGTGTGTGTGAGGGGAACAGGGTCACATCACAGGAGAGTGAACTGCTGTCAGAAATCATAGCACGCCAGCTGTCTTAACCGTGGCTTGTGTACTGCTTCATCACTGTGTCTGTCACGCGACTTTGTTGCCCTTTCGTGCTTGAACTGATGGTAAAACTAATGAAATTATGAACTGTCTTGATATTTACTTTGAAAGCTGAAGCTCATGATTATGGTAAGGGGCGTTACATTTCCGATGCGTGCTTGTGGTGTTCGGCCAATCACAATGCACTGGGTCAGCTGGCCAATCAGAGCAGGCTGCGCTTGTCAAAGGAGGGGCTTTGTTGAAAACTACGTGTTTGAGAGAGGCGGGGCATAGAGGACCTACAATAATGTACAGTATTTGAAAAATAATGTGTTTTTTGAACATTAAAGCATGTCAACATTCTGTTACACCAAATACACAAAATAATGATCTTTAAAAAAGCATAATAGGACCCCTTTAAAATATCTAGCCAGCACATACATTAGATAAAAATAGAAAACAGTTGTTATAAACTGTAACAATTTTCTACAAAATTAATGTTTTACTATATTTTTTATCAAATAAACACAGCATTAGTGAGCATAAGAGACTTCTTTCAAAAAACATAAAAAAATCTTACCAACCCCAAACTTTTGAATGGTAGTTTAGTTTATATGGAAGAATATACATTTTCATACAGTATATAGTGAGAAATATATTCAAATAAGTGGTGGTGTTGTTAACTAAAACTAAAAACTTCTTGATTTTTGTTTGCAAAAATATTGGAAAATAAAATAAAAAAAAAATAAAAATAATAGACAAAAAAAACAAAAACAAAATGTAAATTAACTAATTTAGAAATGAAAATTAGAAATGTTGCCTTGCCAAAAAACTGGAATAAAATAAGTTGAAGTACTGAAATTGCTAAAACTAAAACTGAAATAAATATAAATCAAAGCTAAAGAGAAATATTGAATAATAATAATAATAATAAAATTAAAAAATGACGAAAAGCACATTACGAAATTACTAAAAATTAAGCTAAAATTCAAATGAAAGCTCAAAATATCAAATACAAGTTAATCCAATATTAAAAGATTTTGTTTTAATTTCCTATTAGGAAAAAAAAGCTTATTCCTTCAACCATTTCTAGTCCCATTCAAAAAGTTTTTCTACTACCCGAGCACATTATTCAGGGACAAAATTACCATCTCATCATGGCATAAATGCACTGAATTACAATGATCGAAACTCATTAGACACTTAAACTCCAGCCACTTTTCATGGCTATCTAAGTAATTATTTCCCTAAATAATCTAAACAATAGATTATTTGTACATGCCAGTCGACACTAAAATCACAACATACTCTAGTGACCAGCTATCCTGGTCTTTCAACAGGATCTCGAAAGCCTCCAGTACTCGCTTGCTAGTGAAAGTTGCTCTCTGGAGACCATGGCAATAAATGCAACCTGCCAACTTGTGAGTGACCAGCTGTCAAGTTCAGTCAGATCCTGGCTATTGGAACCCCTGAGCTCCTGAAAATCAGGGCCCTGCAGGTCCTATCCTTCCAACAGCGATCAGAGGAGGGAGAATGTTGAGGGTCAGACTAATAAGGCTGCTATAATTAGCCTCCCAGATGTGGCGAGTTCCTCCTTGACAACCCCTGACACATCCCCCTCATTAGCAGCAAAGTGTGCAGATCTGGGCATGCAGACCACAGACGGACCGGGGCACATGGGTGAGAGGGAAAAGAGGCTCAACCTCATATAAGAGCTATTTACGAGCTATTCACAGTTGGGTGCAAGAAATCGTTTTTTTTTGTGTATAACTGCAATGTTAAAAAAATGCTAGGAACAGCAGTCTGACAATATATTTGACCAAAATAACCTTTCATCTTAGTTTAGTCTAAAGGTAGAAAACTTCAGATGTTTTCACAGGGGATTGTTCAGGAGCAAGATTTACTATTCCCACTGGTTTAATTATTTTTCATTATGACATGGGTGACATTTCTTTGATAGTATTTTTTCAGACACATTTCTTATCTTTTCATTAGATTTCATAAGTTGCAGCAATGAGCAAGTGGTTTGGCTTTTTAAAAGAAAGGTAATTAATTTTTGATGAATATCGGTTTCGATGACATGCGTTTCCTTGTCAGAGTATCATACATTAAAGGCAGATCTGCTGGAAGCAAGCTGTGCTTTACTGTCACAAGGATTTTCAATCCTCTTTTGGCAGAATGAGAAAATACTGAAAAGTCTTTTTCCCTAGACACTGAGCGAGAGGAAAAGAGACAGCTGACAGAAGACGAGGGACAGGTTGTAGTTTTACTGTGAGACAGACTATTTCTGAAGAAGGGATGATTAATTTCATTTAGAGGCATACTACTCTTCTGTCTGATTTTTTTCTTTTTTTCATCATTTGAACATCATTGCACAGAATGTCCCTTTCTCAAGTGTTTATTTTCTAAATAAGTCTGGAGACAATCTGGGAACAAAGTAAAAATCTTTCAGACCTGATTTAATGGCACATTGGTTTGAATCTTAATAATGAGTCAAAATACACATTCATTTAAATATTAAACATTCCTGTGAGTAAAACAATACATCTTTTGTGTAGAATTGTATTCCAGGCAAGTCAGATATAATAGATAAAATTTATACAACTGGTAAAAAACTCTCCAAGGGTTAATCCTGACTAAAACAACCGCTTATTGCCTTGAGCATGCATACTTTTTTCAGTCTGTCATCAAGGCACCATTATTTAAGCAAAGGATTATGAGCTACATATAACATACTTTATCTATGTATTACTGTACATGAACTCTCACATTTCCAAACACGTTTTACATTTATTGTGTCACATAATTGAAGGGTTTATACAGTAATGACCTGTAATCAAATCTCACAGGACATTGCTCACAGAATGAATCTTAGTTTATGATCATTTCAGATAATGTCTTTGAAGGTGAAGTAGCCTATGCAATTTCTGTGCCACTAGTGGAACCAAATGTAAAAGCTGTGTCCAAAATCACATACTGTCAAAGTTACATTTTGCATTTGATAAAGAACTTACTTCTCAACTGTTAATAAAGTATGTTCTTGAAGTACGCATATAATACAGATTTACCCCATCTACTACGTTGTCATGTGACCTACAATGTCATATGACAACTGTTCTCTGCCATTTATGAATGAAGACTTATCTTCCGACGGCCTCATGGGATAGTAAGTGTCCCTTGGATGTACAATTCAGAATATCAGTGACAGTAGATAATCTGAGTAGTTTTCGCCTATTGTTTTATAAATACTGTATATTCTGACAAACTACTCATTTGACATGCTGCTTATTAGAAAGTAGGCATATTCAGATGCAGAATGAGTGTTATATTTAACTAAAACTGAAACTATTAAAAAATGTTTCACTAAAATAAAATAAAAACATTTAATTAAAAATTTTAAAGGGGTCCGCTCGCAGGGTGCTAAAAAAGAACATTGTGTATTTGGTGTAATGAAATGTGTTTATGCGGTTTAAGGTTAAAACACACACCACAACATAGTTTCCACATAATTGTACATTATTGTTTTTTCCTCTACGGACCCCGCCTCTTGCGAAACGATACAAACGCGTAGATTTTTACAAAGCTCATCGATCTGAAAAGTGAGGTGTGCTCTGATTGGCCAGCTATCCAGTGCGTTGTGATTAGCCGAATACCTCAAGCATGTGACGGAAATGTTACGCCTCTTACCATATGCCCTGTCCGGCCGGAGCGACAAGACAAAAACATTAAAACCCATTATAAAAGAGGCATTTGTTGCATCAAGTGGGGACAATTACTGATTATAATGACTTATACTGACTTTTTACGAGTTGCGTTGCATCGCGTCGTGTAAACATAAAACCATGTCTGCAAAACCATTGTCATTTTCAGAGAAATTACAAACAAGCGCTACTCTACACTGCTCAAATCTCGCATTTGAATCGTCAGTGGCAAATCCTTTAAATATAAGTTGGTGTATTTCCTCAGCGACCAGCATGGATCAGCTCTAGGCATGACGAAGCCGATATCGTCCTCTTTTGGAAGACCAAACAAAGTAGTTTCGCATTCACAACGAAACACACAGCGTCTTCACGACATGGCGGCAGCAACAATACTACACGAGAATAAAAGTTACGCATTCTTTCTTTGTGTGAACATTTGGGCGGAGTTATGCAAATCTACCCACATCGTGAAGTAGATATGTGGGAGCGTGTTAGAACGAGCCGTTTTAGTTAGGCGTGGTTGACTCTTAACTTTTATGAAGAATATCTCTTTGGATTTGAGACTTTAGTCTTTGCAACTTTACAGATCTTCTTTATGCACCAAGAGCTTGTAACACTTCAAAGAGAAAGGAAAAAATTAAATCGCATCATATGACTCCTTTAACTAAAAAAAATAAATGTACACTGGCAGCTAACTGAAAACTAAAATAAAAATAAATAAAAGCTAAATATAAATATGTTTTTAAAAACATAAAAATGACAAAAGCACAGCAAATTACTTATATTAAAATATAAAAAAGCAACAACAACAACAACAAAAAATATTAATAAATACTATATCCGTGTATAAATAATACTAAAATAATTGCATAGAATCTGCATCCGATAGATTTGGCTTGAATCTTACTTTGCAACCATTAAAAAAAAGTATGTTCTATAAAGTATGAATGTATGTATAAATTCAGTTTGGACGTACTACATTGGCCATGTTGTCACAGTCACGTCGCTTCACTGCCAACTACAAATCCTCTCCTTTGGCCTCATGGTATAATAAAATGTCCATGAGATGCACACTTCAGAATTTCGATGAAAGTAGCAAATCATCCGGGTTTTTGCCTACTGTTTATGAAAACTATGAATTTGGACATACTACTCACCTTAAGTACAGTTTTTTTTGCATACTATATAGTATGGAAGTAGGCATATTCAGACGCAGGGATTGTTTTCAAATAGTGATGTGTCATTCATGAACAATTCATTGAATTTGAACAAATCCTTAATATGACTCGGGTACATCGAGTTGTCTCAGCAAGGGACTCGTTGACCACACATGCGCAAAATCCTATTGTTTCTTTACAGGAAACAGAAATGATTAGTTCACCTCTCAAATCTTCAGGTTCAAGTCGTTCGTTCATCTCGTGACAGCCCCATAGATGACAATGAAGTCTGTATTGGAAAGAGAAATTATTGGTTCACTTCCCAAGTCTTTGGGTCGAGTCGTTAGTTTTTTTTGTCACGTGACAGCAGTGTTGGATGCAGAATTTAGTTAATAATTCCCAACCTTTCTTACAAACACGCGTGTAGTCAGTGTTTTTTTTTTTGTTTACATTTACAGTTACGTGATGCATTTCTGGTCTCAAATTATGGCTTTTATGGAATTATGGAGTGTCGGTACAGACTGCATAGCTTCAGCTTACGGGGATGTGACTGACTGGTCAAACAAACAGAGCAATGTTTTGATATCACCACAGATCTACAGTGTTTACACTTTCAGTCTACAAACACCTTACTTAAAGTTGTCTCTCTGCATATTTGACTGTATAAAGGAAGAAAATCACATTGTAGAAGTGCAGCAGTGAAAAGCAGCTTTGCAGCAAAGCACAAGTTCAAGGCAGTCTGGTTTGTTGTTGTTCTTCTGTTGTGGTTTGAACTCCATTTGGTCACACGTCACCATGAAATCTGACAGCTATGTATTTGAAGCCTCCATCATACATCCATCGGGTTGATCCATGTCCCTCATCTATGTTTACTATGTAATCAGCCCTCAAAGAAACCTTTACGAGTGGCGGTATACACACACGCGCACACAAATACAGCAGTAAAGGCCCATAAAACAGACAGTGGAGCTGGCGCCGGTGGCCGGAGGGCTGAGATTGGGTTCGTTTTAAAAGGCTGAAGAAGCCTGCTCCGCATTATGAGCACTTCAGAAGAGCTCTCCCCCAGGCACTGCTCACTTCGCCGCCTTGATCCCTGCTGTTTACACCCTCGCTGCCCAGAGAGGAGGAGGAAATAAAAACAAACAATACTGTAAGCATTCCACAAGCAAATTTCCCGTCCAGATATAGTTGTTGTGTAAAGGATGGGCCGTTCTTAGATAATAGACTGTGTCTATAGTAGTCAATGTATAATAGAAGAACAGTTAAAGAGAAAAACATCTGTAACATGGCACTAAATTCAGGAATAAAGTCCAGTCTGGACTGTGTGGCATACCTACTCACGACTCGATAGTAGAAGAAAAAGCTTGCCTGACTGACATTTTGTTTCATAAAGCTCCACAAAGAAAACCCTGTGTCCTCCCTTTTAGTCCTAGCAGCAAACATATGTCATATTACAAAGCATTTTATTGCTAGCATGTACAGCGATAGGTTATTGCCATGGAAACCACTCAAGAGACATTTGCAGGGCTTTTCCATCATTTACAGACGCACATGATAAAAAGCTTCTATGACGCCAGAGGCCCGGCTGTTTATCTTTTTCTTTTCTTCTTCTTCTTCCTCTATTAGTTTTTGCTCTGCTCATTTAGACTGACAAGGTGACTGGCTGACAGACGGCCCAATGACTCAGCGAGCGTTTGGTGGAACAACCGCCAAACGGATTGGATTTGTCCCAAAGAGATGACGCTGAGACATTGATTTTTCCCCTGAGTGAGCACACAACTATTTTTGGCATCAATTATATAAAAGTATAGACAAAAAAATAAATGCCACATCTGGGGACTCACAGTCCAGTTTAATTAAACTCCAAAATAATTTATAGGAAGCAACTGTCTATTACCGTATTAACTTGTTTTATGGTGAAGGCATCTTTATAGAGCGAGAAAGATAGTCTAGATGCATGACTTAACCTGGATGGATGGATGGATGGGCATTCCTGATTGAACTGAGTTTGTGTGTCACACGTAACTTGAATGTACGAATATGACCTGAATCCTGCCACCTTTAATAGCCCTCCTGATGTTAGCGAGCGTCACCTGAAATGCTCATCTGTTCTCCCACAGTACACAGTCTCCAACGCTGCTCTCGGTCTCGTCTCTATAGCAACTGCCAAAGCTCTGACCCCTCCTTGTTTGAGTAACTATCAGAGTGTCTAACCAAACCCTTCTCTGAAAACTCCACGCCATCCAAAGCTCTGCCATCACAAAACCACAATGGCTGTTTTTACCCAGGCTGGCCTAGACACATCCAAAATAAGGACCAGTAAATGCCTTGACTGGAATCAGAGCAGGCATACCGCCATACTGGAGTCTCCGTCCTCTTGATAAGCAGTGATACATTGTGGCTCCAGCATAAACCAAAACAGTCCTTCAAACTAACTTGTGAAAAACAATTACTCTTTGGCAGAACTTAAAGGGATAGTGTCATCATTTATTAACCTAACTGTCAGGCTCCTAAAAGGACATAAATGTATATCCATATGACTGTGTGAACATACTGAAATTTAAGTCATTATTCATGGCAAATCTACCCTTGAAAATCATTTGATTTCATTGTTTCACTGCATTCTTTTACATTTTGGATTGAGTTATGAGAGAACAATCTGAACTGAGTGAATCGAAATAAAATTAGACATACCAAACTGATTCTCTTGCTGTTAATTACTAACTTTCAAAAGTTTAATAAGTCTTTTATGCTTACCAAGGCTGCATTTATCTGACAATAAAAACTTTAATATTGTGAATATATAGACAAAATAAAAAAAACTTTTTCTATTTTAATATATTTTTAAAATGGAATTTTATAAAAGCTGTCAATTTTAGTAGCAGCCATGTACTCCGACAGTCTTTGGTGTCTATAAGATCTTCCGGGAATCATTCTAATATGCTGATTTGCTGCTCAGGAAACATTAATGTAAGGTAGGTGAAAACGTGTGCGATTCATAGTGGAAACTGTGACAATTGTGTTGAGACATAGTTATGAACAAAAAAAGCATTGATTGAAAATATAATTTTTTACTACATTATAATGTGTACTGTCACTTTTGATCAATTTAATGCGTCCTAGCTGAATAAAAGTATTTGTTACAGCAATATATTTTGTAGTTAGGTTATGCATTAGGATAGATATGAAGTATAAAAATAATTTTTAAAATACTTCATAAAAGTGTAATAAATCTATTAATTTATTTCAAAAAGTAGTGTAATCCCAACATAACAGACCATTAAACAATAACAAGTTTCCGTATGAGTTTGGTGCGCTAGGCTGTGTTCTCAAAAAACACAAAAACATTCAACATTTACTCTCCCTATCCAGTCAGTCAAAGCATACTGGGAGTTAGAAATCCCATGCCCAGTTTCAGCAATATTATGTTAATGCCAACGAACATTATTCATGTAGTAAAAAAAACTAAATGATTGAAAATACTGTTGTATTAGCATTCTAATGAAACAAATTAAGCAAGCACAAAAACATGTTTTTGTATAACAAATATTTAGATCTTATAGGACGAGCTGAACAATCAGGACTTTTTTCTGAGTCCCACAATTTGCTAAATGTACAGACCACTGTGAGTTTCAGTGGACTTCAGAGCCTACAGTTTTAGTGGGAGTCTTTGTTGTGAATTTGGATGAGGAGAGTTCCAAGACCTCTGTCTCACTTTAGGCTCCTCTGTGCTCAAATCAGCCCCTGAGGACCAATCAGCCCTGAGGATTTATACACAGGCCCTTAACAACTGCCTCCCTTTCCTGCCACCTAAATTTCTCCGGTTTCAAGTCCTCAGGGCTTCATCAAATACTCGCATTTCCCATTAATGCTGGCTGGAAAACAGATATGTGCAACAGACCATGGGAATTATGCAATATCTCATTTATCAGCCGGAAGCTTTTTACAGATTTGAGAACATGAACTGTGCTTTGAGGACAGAATCATGCTGTTCGGTTGGAGAATCCCACTTTTGATGCCTTTCGACCTGTTGAGTTTCAAAAGCAGAAGAGTCTTTAGAAAAACAAAAATTCACACTGTCGCATGCTCTTTCTTGAGGCCATTTGTATCTTTCTGCAAGTTTTACTGTCTTGAAATGGTTAACTCATCTGACCTACATATCTTAAAGTGTATTCCAGTCAATTTGACAACTGTGTTTTTGCATTAGATCACATGCACAAATTTATGTATTAATTTGGTTCTGTGTGTCTGTATCTGTAAACGTTTCAGTGCATGTGATAGCCATAAAAATTCATTCATTTTTAAAAAAGGTTGCATCTGTCAAAAAAGACAGCAAGCAGGTGGAAGCAGCGATCTGATTTAATTGAAAAAATTACTCAAGCCTTCACAAAGAAAATGTATTAGCTGTTTGGTCCAGCAAATCATGACTCAAAGGTGGAGTTTCATTTCAAACTGATCACGGAGCCCATTAAACGCCTAGAACAGGGAATCAATTAGCATTATCACAGTACCTGACTGATGATTCACACTCATGATCAAAGTTAGAACATCCAGTGTTCCCAATGTCAATTTGCTTGACCTGGAAGCCCAATTCCTGCCATTTGTTTGATAGGGATGCTTTGTCTGCAAAATGCAAGGCTTATTAGTTGCGATATTAAAGGCTTCTTACATCTGTAAGACATGCTTTCAAATGTGCCAGGGGAGCACTTAGAGCAAAGATTACATGTCATGCCATATGGTAATCTCTTCTTAGATGCAAACACAAGGAGATGCATAGTTTGTTCCAGTATGCGAGTGAATTGTATTTTTTTTAATGTTTTTTTAAATACATTGAGTACATGCTGGTTCATTTTGAGCAAATTCCCAAATTTGCATATGTACTTCTCAATACAACTTAACAGCACTACTTTATAAACTATAGTTAATGCACCTTAAAATCATACACTAGAACAAGATCTGTGTATGGACCAGCCCAGTGTTGTGTTTTGACAAGGTTGGCAAGTAACAACACAGAACTAAGTGATCCACTACAACTAAAAAGTTGTAAGAACATAACAATGTATGGCTCCACGATTTGAAGCAAATTCCCAAAAAGTGTGATTGCATTTGAAAAAAATTATTATATATCAACATGACAACAATGGCAATATTAATAAATTTATATTATACTTGTTGTTGTTTTTGTTGTCTTCATGTTATTATCATGTTGTTACAGTGAAATATTGCAATAGTAATATTTCTTACTTTGATATTTTTATTTAGCAATTCTACTACTAATATTTATTATTATTATTACTACTACTACTACTACAAAATAGAAATAGAAAACAAAATAAGAAATATTACTATTGTTATTACAATACAATAGTAATACAATAAATACAAATACTAATTATAGTATTTATTAGTTGTGTATTGTATAAAAAATACAATACTAACTATTATGTCTGTCTTAATTTCTTCATTGTATCAGGATTGGTTTATTTCATGTTAACCTACTTGATAAGTCTACTACAGTACATTGTGTGCTATCCCAGAGTGCTCTGTTCCAGCATGGTGCCATGTTACATGAATATACTTTGACCTCTTGAGGAACAAGGGGAGGTGAACACTTTAGCTAGATTTGGCCAGCATGTTATGATTTGAATTGCTCTGTTCTGGTTCATTGCCATTTACCTGTGACCTGACAGAAAAGCATATTTACAGTGACATATGTCTATTGTGTATGGTTTTATGAGGCCGTTTTGCCTGTGTTGTGGAAAACTCATTCATATGAATGTAAGCATTGTTTTCCTCTCTTGGATTAGCTACTGTACAGAAAGGATTGAAATAAAAGCGAATCGTAGCCTGAAGTGTTGCACTAAGCCAAGAGATCAATTACCCACAAACTGTACCTCAGATGAACTTCCTTTTATATTCAGTGGGAGAACAAAATCACACTTTACTCCCATAGTCAACTAACTCTCATTAACTTGCAACTACATGTTAATTAACTCCCATTAGAGTATTAGTAGACTGTAAGGTAAGGTTTAGGATGTGTAGAATAAATTGACGTACTTGCAAATTTACTCGACATTAAAAGAATGTCGGTTGGTGGACCATCAAAACAAAGTGTTAGCAGATATTAAGCAGACAGTCTACTAATACACTACTGTTGACATGTTGCAAAGCTACTTATAGATAGTAGAATGTCTAAAGTGGACAATCAAACTGTTACCAAAAATCACACAAGAGCACTATAAAAGAAATCAAGACTGCTGAATTTAAACAAAATAAAACCAACACAGTCTGGCCAAGATATATTGTTTCTTGTCTCTTTGTCAGATACATTGTATCAAAAGGTGCCTAATTTAGCAAACAAAAATTAATCTAAAGTCAATGTGAATTATCATTTACAACCCATTTTATTATAATGTGACAGATTTCTGAGTGAAAAATGGGCGTTACATACCGGAATGGAGCCAGACCAAATGCTGCCCACAAACTCATGTGGCCTAAGTGACATTAGCGGGAGGAAAAAGTTATAGAAAGATGAAGTTATTACATATTGATTAGTAAAAAACAAACATTAATAACATGAATTGTTCACAAGTAGACCATGAATGAAAACAATTATATACATTAACTCATCAAAATTGATCCCATTTACTATATTTACTGTTCATTTAATTGATTTATTTCACTTTATTTATACTTTATTATAGATGCACAAAACTAACACATGAACTAATCAAGGGAACTAAGGAAAACTAGGTCAAGGGACTGAAACAAGGCAGGAGAACAGAAAACAACGTTCAAACTGTGACAGTACTCCCCCCTCCAGCCAGGCGCGACCTCGCACCATAACAGAACAAAGGGTGGAACAGAGGGGGATTTAGAGGAGGACAAAGGAACAGAGTTGGAATGGAAACAGGGGATGGCGAAGGGCAGGCAGGAAGGCAGGCAAGTGGATGACCAAGGTAGCGATGACGGAGGGAGGAACCATGGCAGATCAGATCAGATGGAGGGAGGAGCCAGGATGGAGGCTGGAGGAGCCAGGGTGGATGAGACGGAGGGAGGAGCCAGGAGGGACTTGGAGCAGGAGGAGACAGGCTGAACCGTAGGTGGAGATCCGGAAGGCCGCGGTGGAGCCGGAGCGACTGCGAACCAAGGTGGAGCTGGAGTGAGTGCCCAACGGAGCCGGTGGGACGCATTGACGAGGTGCAGCCGGAGGAGTGGAGTCCTGAGGCGATGGTGGGTCGACGACTGGCTAAGGCGGAGCTGGAGGGACGAGGGAGCCCGACTGCACTTACAGGCCACGGCGGAGAGGAGGGAGCTAGGAGACATGGTGGAGACGCTGGGTCGACGGGCCGAGGTAGAGTCTGGGACTCAGAGGCTGGAGGCAGAGATAAGGGATCCTCCAGCCACGATGCCCATTGGAGACTGGCAGACCCGCGGCAAACCCACATCACAGATGTTGGGCTGAGGGTGAGCTGAGGGCTGACAGGGGATAGCGGAGGCGGTGGTGAGGACTGATGAAGAGGTGATAGGAGAGGAAGGGTGGGTGGGAGTTCATGACAGGTAGGGGTTTTAGGATTGGTGTATGCTGCCCACTAGGGCTGCACGATATATCAAAATTATTGAAATATCGCAAATGTAAATATCGCAATATGCATATCGCAAGGGCGTGCGATATCTGAATCATTTTAATAATAGGCTACTTAAATCAAAACGTTGCAAAAGGTCAAAGTTTTAGTTCAACACATATAGCAGAAAATTGCTTGACGTTAAAAAGGGTTAAGTGCAATAAGTTGCAGAAAACAACACTTTGCCATCTTGTCTTGCTGTCTGACTCACACACAGACTGTTTAGGGCAGACAAACAGTTCAGGCACAACCTCTATGGTCGTGATGGTGCAGACAGAGAGGCGCACAAAGACAAAGGTAATCCAAATAACATTTAATAGTAATCCAAGATGATGAAGATTCATACAAAGCACAGGGTAACACAAGCAGCATACACAACTAATAACCGGCAACTGAATGAACAGAATGGGGAGACTTTATACAAATGCAAATGAGGGACTAATGACCTAATGAAAAGGACACAGGTGAACAGAATGAACTAATCAAGGGAACTAAGGAAAACTATAGGGCTGCGTCCGAAAAATCTAAAAATGCTCTAAATCAAGGCAGGAAGGCACGTTCAAATCCAAATTCTGCTTCACTTCCTGTCTCCGGAGGTACCTTCTTCTAATCAAATTTTGAAGGCAGCATAGATGTATCCTTCACTGCCTTTGATATGCCACAATCCTGTGCATTCCTTTCCGTGACAGTTGAGCTAAAAAATAAAGATAGTTGCAGGTGGGTAAAATGTATGTTTGACTAATTTTTGCACTTTGGTGTTATTTCTAGCGAGAAATCATTTTATAGTAATGTAAATATCGTTTAGTTATCACAAAACTCGTTATATATGTTGTAGATCATTACACCCTTACGCTGCCTCAGAAGACCCATGTCCGAAATCAGTTCCTGAGGTGCCTTCGAGCAAATACGCTGCCTGCAAAGTCATTGCCTCATACGGCAGCGAGGCAGCAAGTCAGCTGCCTAAGTTTTCGGATGCAGACTAGGTCAAGGGACTGAAACAAGGCAAGAGAACAGAAAAACACAGAAAACAAGGTGCAAACTGTGACAGGCATATATACGTTATATATATATATATATATATATATATATATATAGTATATATATATAGATATATACTAGACATATCAAGACAGGAAAGAGAGAAGCAAATGGTTGACATGACTGGGAACAAGCCTGCACCGGCTGCCTGGCCCCTAGAGACACACAAACTCTGTTAGACACACATAAATGTGTCAATACACTACGCAGCTGAAATATGCATGAGGTGACATATAACAGAGCTATCACCTTACAACCGCTTCTCACGCCAATGGCAATGTAGGTTCAGTGACTGGATCTCATTTCACTGTGGAAGGGAAGGAAGTGAGCTATTGGTATTGTTATAATCTGCTCTAATATCACATACAAATAATGTTATTGACTTTCTTTAGTTCAAAATACAGATGGAAATCTAATATTATTAAAAGTAGGACTCTGTGATTTTATGTTTTTAATGATGACAAAACATACTGATAAGGATTTATATGACATATGCTTCCTCCTTTGTGATCTGTGAATCTCAATATGTACATTTATTGTGTGTCTTAAGCTATATATAAGAGCGTTTTCTCAACCAGTGACATAAACTTTCAGAAACAGCTGTCAAGGATCATGGAAATTGTATCAAATATTTACCTAACATTTTTCCTTCTGTCCTTCCTTCCAATCAAATTCTATCCAAAGTGATAGATTAACTGATTAAATGGACCCTGAACAGCATCATGGCATGCATCCACAGCCTAACTCTCTCTCTCTTCTCTCTCTCTCGCTCTCTCGCTCGCTCACACCACACACCCACACACACACAACACACACACCACACACACACCCACAACACACACAACACACCCTGTGAATGAACAAACTAAACATGAACACACACAAATCTGATCTATAAATCCTGTTAAATACTTAAAGGGCCCCCCCCCCCCCCCCCCCGCCACTGTTCATAGGATGTTGCTAAAAAGAACATTATTTTGTGTATCTGGTGTAATGAAATGTGTTTATGCCCCCGGTTTAGCTAAGTAAGTAAAAAAACATTATTGTCCATCTAATGCTGTACATTATTGTTTCTTCTCTATGCCCTGCCTTTTTGAAACGCGTCGATGTTTACAAAGCTCATTGGTCTGAAAAGCGAGGTGTGCTTTTATTGGCCAGCTATCCAGTGCGTTGTGATTGGCCGAATACCTCAAGCGTGTGACGGAAATGTTACGCCCCTTACCATATTGTGATGCCGTGTCCCGGCCTGAGCGACGAGACAAAAACATTAAAACCCATTATAAACAAGGCATTTGTTGCATCCAGTGGGGACATAATTACGGATATAATGACTTATAGGCCTACTGTGTTTTTACGCAATGCAACGTAAACATAAAACCATGTCTGCATTTGTGATCGAAGAAATGACAAACAAGCGCTACTCTACACTGCTCAAAACTCACGTGTGAATCATCAGTGGCAAATCCTTTAAATTAAAACGTTCTTACAGACTGTGAGTCAGAACAGTCGGCATTATAGTCTACTCTACCAGGATCAGGAAACAGTCCTCCATAAAATGCACTGCACACATCTGAATATTTGGGTTGAACTGTTCTGGAACAGTGTTGTAATACAACTTAAACACTGATTTAGTCGGTCCCTTTGGAAGGCCAACCAAAGTAGTTTCGCTTTCACAACGAAACACACGGCGGGCTGGAGTGAGCGGCGGCGGGCTAGAGTGAGCGGTGGCCGACGGGCTTGAGAACACTTTAATTCTGATAATAGTCCAATTGTGTGTGTGTTTTGTGCATCTCATTAAGCTGCACAAACCTACAGTTACATGCTATCAAGTTACATTGAAGAGGCCTTGGATTTACTTCAGCTCGCCAGCTGACTCTGATATTAACACTCCAGTTTACTGGAATACCATGAACTTTACTGGAAACCTCCAGCTGAACAAACATGCATGTTTGAACTGAAGAACGTCAAACTGTGTCAGTCTAGTAGGTTAGAAACTTTCACACCAGGCTTGATTTTGTTTTATCTCATGAGGACACACTTAATAAATGTGCACAGTGGAATCGACTCAAGTTTCAGGCATTTATTTGTCAGGCTATTGATTTATGTGTGGTCATGTGACCAAGTACTGAGAGTAATAAGGCTAGATATGGTTGTGTGAGAAAGGTGTTATATCCCATGGACCCCAGGGATCCTCCTGTTCAGCTCCTGAAATGTCTCTGTCAGCCTGAACAAGTTCATGATCTAAGATAGCCTTTTGCAGCAAGTGTTGTGAATAGGCAGAGAAAAGTAGAGAATAAAATCAATGGGGTTACATATTATTATCATTACCATGTGGATGGGAAGTGAGTTCTGTAAGTAATATATCACAAAACATGAAACAGATCTCTGTTTTGAAACTACATATATAACTACATACATTCCAAGGCAGGATGATAAATATTGACGGAAGTATTGATGTGTTAAGAGATGAGACAGAAGTGATGCATCAAGGAGTCAATCAGAGAGAAAGAGGGATGTTTGCTATTTGCGATGGGCTGAGTTTTCAGGTATTTGACACTGGAATTCATATTATGGCAATACTAATTTTTAGAATAGGCCTCTTTAACCAAAATGGTCTCATGTTAAATTGCTATAATTTCAATTTCAAGATGGCAACATCTAAACTGTTAAGCTGCACAAAAACATTAGACCATAAACCTAAATCAGACAATCATGAATGGGGGGCGGGGGGGGGGGGGGGGGGGGGGGTGTTATGTTATGAGCTGAAAGGTGACTGTTGATTGGCTTAATTATTTTGATTAAGTGAAAGGAACGTATTGAAAAATTTAAAAGCAAATTACAAAGTTAATTTTGAATTTACTATGTTTTTTTAACACATAATTCACTGGCGTCCCAAGGAACCAAAAATAAAACCATTCTAACTCAACAAAACATACAGGTTAACTTCAGTGTTCTTTCCATAAGAGGAAGAGTGGAGTTTTGTGTCTCAGTGTGTGGTGTGTGATAGCTTTTTATAGTGTTTTCACAACAATGTTTAGAGTATATCACAGGAAAACGGTTTCACCAGAAAAACAGGCAACGTTTTTCCATCATGTCATTTCCATTCATTTACCATCCTAAAGACTACTGAAAGAATACCACTTTATTTTGACACAAACCTCAGTCCGCCAGAGCAGATGGTCTTCTAAAGAGGCCTCTGCCAGTACTAGAGTTCAGATCTGGGCAAAGTGAAGACAGCACACACAATGGACATGAGCCCTTTGCCTCTCAACAGACAGCAGGCAGTCAGTGTTCAAAACAGCAGCTCTACCATTCCTGTCTCTCTCTCACTTTCCTTCTCTCAAACAAATCAACCACAGAACCGCAGCACAAAAATAACAGACTTACTCGAAAGGAGATATACTTTAAAATAAGAGAGTAAGAGAATAAAAATAGTTTCCACAAACTGCCAACATCTCCAAAACTGTCTAACACTAATTGCAGTTGCTACAGAACAGAATAAAAACAGTCAGGAATCAGGGAGAAACCAAACCCAAGATAGATCTGATAGACAGCTAGAGAGCCAGCCATCCATCCATCTATCTATCTATTACCGTATGAACTTGTTTTATAGTGAAGAAATCTTTATAGAGAGAGAAAGATAGTCTAGATGCATGACTTCGGATGGATGGATGGAAAATGATTTCAATCAGATGTTTCAGTGGGCCGAGTATCTTGTAAATGAATGGTGCTTCATTGCTGTGTATGTGTTTTATTGGCAGGGAGCCTGATATACCAGCCTGGGCTCCTCTCCTGTATCAGCTGCAACTTCTAGACTTCAGAGAAAAGCCGGACCCCCTTTCACTGCCCATCCCCGACCGGATCCGCATCGGCAACCAGAAACGAGAGCGAGGCAACTTCTACTTCCAGAGGGAAGAGTACAGCATGGCAGCACAGGCTTACTGCATGGCTTTAGACGTGCTTACAACACACACAACTGGTAATCCAACCCATACTGCCCTTCAAACACCTGTGTCATAAAATGCATTAAGCAGGAACATGCACAAAACTTTCATGCGTACATAAATGCATAAGGGCACAGATCTCAACAACAGGAAATGTTCTTTACAAACTGATAATAGGCTATTTATATATATTACAAATATTATAAATGCAATTACATTATAGAATATTTATTTCTAATATTATACATAACTTCTGGTGACAATTTGGTCCCCATACTCATTCACACCGTGCCATCTTTCTATTGGCTTCATGATCTCTAATAAATCATTCAATGGTGATGGAGAAAACCCCTAAACCAGCTCTCAATCCTATCTAGTTCTAGCAGCTCAGCAGCTCATCTATTTAATCAATAATCATGTCATCGGAATGCTCAGTCATGTCTGCAAGCTGTGACCACCCTGAGTAACGCTCTTATTAAACCCTACACTAATCAAAAGTAATAAATCTACATGTTATTTCCACCTCTATAATCATGGTAATTGCTGGAAAGCCTGGCCCATCTTGAGAGGAACGTTTGACAGTAATGAGACAGTAAAGTGTAAAGCACCACTTTGGATTATAGACACTGATAATGACCACATATGCAGAAGTGATCTCCACATCACCACAGTCTCCGCTGACCACTCAAGTGTCACATACAGGTGCATCTCAATAAATTAGAATGTCGTGGAAAAGTTCATTTATTTCAGTAATTCAACGCAAATTGTGAAACTCGTGTATTAAATAAAAATGCACTCAGACTGAAGTAGTTTAAGCCTTTGGATCTTTTAATTGTGATGATTTTGACTCAAATTTAACAAAAACCCACCAATTCACTATCTCAACAAATTAGAATACTTCATAAGACCAATAAAAAAAACTTGTTGGCCTTCTGGAAAGTATGTTCATTTACTGTACATGTACTCAATACTTGGTTGGGCCTCCTTTTGCACTGATTACTGCATCAGTGCGGCGGCATGGAGACAATAAGCTGTGGCACTGCTGAGTGGTTTGCGAAGCCCAATTGGTTGCTTGATAGCCTCGGTCTCCAGGTCCACCTCTGCATTTTGGGTTTCACTGGTGTCTCTCAATCTCATTTGACCATTCCCCTCTATAGATCCCGTCCCCTGCGTGCCCCGGGCTATTTTTTGTCCAGCGTGGTTCAGGTCAGGCGAGTTTGCAGGCAAATCAAGTACAGTAACACCATGGTCATTGAACCAGCGTTTGGTACCTTTGGCAGTGAGGGCAGGTGCCAAGTACTGCTGGAAAATGAAATCAGCATCTCAATAAACCTTGTCAGCAGAAGGAAGCACGAAGTGCTCTAAAATTTCCTGGTAGATGGCTGCGTTGACTGTGGACTTCGGAAAACACAGTGGACCAAAGTCCTCTTTTTAGATGAAAGTAAATTTTACATTTCATTTTGGAAATCAAGGTCCCAGAGTCTGGGGGAAGAGTGGAGAGGCACAGAAACCATGTTGTTTGAAGTCCAGTGTGAAGTTTCCACAGTCAGTGATGATTTGGGCTGCCATGTCATCTGCTGGTGTTGGTCCACTGTGTTTTCTGAAGTCCACAGTCAACGCAGCCCTCTACCAGGAAATTTTAGAGCACTTCATGCTTCCTTCTGCTGACAAGCTTTATGGAGATGCTGATTTCATTTTCCAGCAGGACTTGGCACCTGCCCACACTGCCAATAGCACCAAAAGCTGGTTCAATGACCATGGTGTTACTGTGCTTGATTGGCCTGCAAACTCGCCTGACCTGAACCCCATAGAGAATCTATGGGGTATTGTCAAGAGGAAGATGAGAGACACCAGACCCAACAATGCAGATGAACTGAAGGCCGCTATCAAAGCAACCTGGAATTCCATACCACCTCAGCAGTGCCACAAAAAAATTACCTCCATGCCACGCCGAATTGATGCAGTAATTCATGCAAAAGGAGGCCAAACCAAGTATTGAGTACATGTACAGTAATAAACATACTTTCCAGAAGGCCAACCATTCACTAAAAATGTTTTTTTATTGGGCTTATGAAGTATTCTAATTTTTTGAGATAGTGAATTTGTGGGTTTTTTGTTAAATGTGAGCCAAAATAATCCCAATTAAAAGAACAAAGACTTAAACTACTTCAGTCTGTGTGTTTTGAATTTATTTAATACACGAGTTTCACAATTTGAGTTGAATTACTGAAATAAATGAACTTTTCCACGAATTTATTGAGATGCACCTGTATTAGACTCACCTTCATTTTCTACGCAATATTTTTCTACATTCATATATTTCTGACTCATTAGCAACTAAATTGTAATATACAAAATTATTTTGAGAAAAGCTATTTTAACGCAAATGCGTTCTAGCGGACATACACAAAATCACTCTAGCACCAGGTGATATTCAAAACAAAATGTTGCTGGACATATTTGCAATCAGCAATCCCTAACCCATAAACAGAAATATATACATTAGGAAGCTCTACAGGAGTAAGGAAGCATTCACTCACAATGCCCTTTTGCATCCTATTGCGTTGCTTTTCCATTATTTTCCTATATAAACATGTGCTAGACAGACTTCTTTGACCACGCCCATTCTAAAAACGTGGCACTTAGGATAAAATAAGTGAAACTTATAAAAAACGCGATCAAGACCTTGCTTTTTTTCCAATTCCATGCCTTGCACTTCGCATTTTAAATGCAAATACGCATTCTGTCAACTCATTGTGCTTTTGCTCCAAATTTCAGCGGCAGATCGTTGCCCGCAGATAATCACATCGGTGAAGATACCAGTAGTATTTTTGAACAAATCGTTTAAGTGAATGATTCAATGACCCACTCATAAAGACAGTCACTTTGTATAGACTTGTACAGCCAATTTGATTATACTTTAAGACAGCAACTGAACTGAAAGTTTTTTTCAACTGTGAAATCCCTACCACAAATGCAACAGACTGACAGTCTCTCTGGAACAAACATTGAAAAGTCAGTGCTGTTGAACTGTTATATCAGCACTGTTGGAACATTGCTTGACCAATCAGATCTGAGGGCCAGAACTAATGCATAATGCTGTTTACACTGGATTGATTGATAAGCAAACACATTTTTAATTGTGTTTATCATTTTCTTTGGTGTTACATTACCACAGTGTGGTTATAAGTGGCTGTACAACTGTGTCCTCCTATAGACAGTCAAAGGTGTGCATCAGATGAGGAAGATGAGGAGGTGAACGACTACCGGGTAAAATGTCTGAATAACCTGGCAGCAGCACAGCTGAAGCTTGGACAGTCTGACGAGGCTCTGCACACCAGTCGGGATGTGCTGTTTCTGGATCCCCAGAATGTCAAAGCGTTATTCAGGAAAGGGAAGGTATGGGTGAATATTATTCAACAAACTAGGCATTGAGATTGTTTATAAGTTGTTTATACTTTCCATCTGGACTATACTTTTTCTTATGGTTGTGCTTAAAACAAATGCATCTGCAGCTTTTATCGGACAAGGGTGAGTATGAGGAGGCCATGGAGAACCTGAAGGCGGCTTTGAAACTGGAGCCGTCCACTAAGGTGAGAGGCGTAACTGTATCTCTTGCACACATCTAAACTTCAGCAGAAAATCCCATTAGCAGCTATTTACAGATCAACCGACCTTTGTGAAATGCCTGGCCTAACTGGAACGGTGTTATTTATCATTGTGGATCTATTGGGCCTATTTAAGACAAAAAAAATATTTTTAAAATGTCTTTCTAATAGGTTTGCATTTCATGGATATATCACAGTTCCTTGACTGGCCTGTTTGAATATGCAACACAAACTTAAGACTAGGAAGTGAAATCCTGTCCTGAGAAATTCCACTCACCCTAAAACAGTCAGAAAGAGTGCATCCAAACAATATTTGTTTCTACAGCTAGAGTCTTATAATAACAGAAAATGACAGTTTTGTGCTGTGTTACAATCCACAGAATGAAAACTTGTTCGGTCATGCCTCAAATCCTCAGAGCAGCCACCAAGATTAGAGCTGTCTGGAGCCAGTACACGGACACAAAGTCACAGACATACACACTAGCCTTCCAGTAATAAAGTGAATCAGCACTGTATACACCGTGGATGTTTATGACATTTAAGAAGCAATAAACAGAACAACTAGCCTCATTCATAATTATGAAGAATATAATGACCCATTCTGCAAAATGTCATATCTAATCTGTTTTATTATAAAGTTGCACAACATGCAGCTCCATGAAAGCCCATAATGCAATATGCATATCACTTAGTGTGTATATATATATATATATATCTATCTCAAATATTACAATACACACACACACACTTGGGTTTCCCTCAGAGTAAGTTGGTGAGGGGGCTGGTGATCTTGCTGTAGCCAAGAATAAAGCGACGGTAAAAATGGGCAAATCCCAGGAATCATTGGAGCTCTTTAATCGTGGTGGGTTCTGACCAGGAGGTTATAGCTTCCACCTTCCACTCGTCCATCTGGATACCGGTACGATCAATGTTATACACCAGGAACTGCACCGTGGGTTGGTGGAAGGTGCACTTTTCAGCCTTGAGGAATAGGTGGTGCTCTCTCAGGCGTTGGAGGACCTCCGCAATGTGCTGGCGATGTTCGGCCTGGCTCCGGGAGTAGATGAGGATGTCATCTATGTAGACAATGACAAACCGATGGAGAAACTCACGGAGCACCTTGTGCATGTAGTCCTGGAATACGGAGGGGGCGTTAGCAAGTCCATAGGGCATGACCAGATACTCGTAGTGGCCAGTAGGGGTCACAAAGGCAGTCTTCCATTCATCCCCCTCACGTATCCGGATGAGGTTGTAGGCACTGCGAGGTCAACTTGATGAAGATGGCGCCGCACCAGCAGCAACGCCCATGTTCCAGGGCATTAGGGACGAGGGGAAGAGGATATCGGAATTTGACGGTGATATTGTTTAGTGCTCGGTAATCTATACAGGGCCTCAAAACTCTGTCCTTCTTGGCCACGAAGAAGAAGCTCGATGCAGCAGGGGAGTTAAATGGGCAGATGTAACCTTGACTCAGCGCCTCTTTGATGTAGTCCTCCATGGCCTTCTGTTCAGGAAGCGACAGTGAATAGATTTTTCCCTGAGGCACTGGCTCACCCGGAATGAGATCTATGGCGCAGTCCCATGGCCGATGTGGTGGTAAGCGGGAGGTTTGTTTAGGGCAAAACACGTCGTGGAAGTGGGCATAGCAGGCTGGAATATCTATGGATTGCTTCTCTAGGGGACTTTCAACGGAGGTTGAATTCACAGGAAGGACCTCCGTGAGTTTCTTGGCTGGTGATGGAGTCACGGGGAAGCAGACTGGGAAGCAATTCTTGCCCCACTTCAAAACTTCTCCCGTCTTCCAGGACAGAATGGGATTGTGCTTTACCAACCACGGGCGCCCTAAGATGATGTCCGCAGTAGACCCCTCCAGAACCAGAAGATGAATGTCCTCCGTGTGAAGTAGGCCCAGACGAAGAGTGATGGGTCCCACGCGAGAGCGGACATGTCTACGGCATAGTGGTACTCCAGTTATCGACTGGACTTGGTAAACCGTTTCAGTGGCGGTAGCTTGTAACTTGAGCTGGCGGCAGAGGTCCCGGGAGATGAAGTTTCCTGCTGACCCGGAGTCGATAAGGGCCGATACTGAAATGGAAACATCAGAGGCAGTAAGCATTACACAGGTAGTGAGTGGTTCCATCTTAATGATATCAGGCTGAATCACACTCACCACGGGACGTGGAGGACGAAGGGGGCATGCCAAGATCATATGCCCTTGAGTTCCACAATATAAACAGAGACCCCGGGTCAGCCTTCTCTGCCGCTCAGCGGAAGATAACCGTTGCTTTTCCACGATCATGGGTTCTGGTGCTGGTTCTGGAGGGTAACTGGGCTCTGGTCGGCGGAGGCAGGAGGTTGTGGCGGGGACTGGTGTTGCTGCTAAACAGGACTGCATGCGGTTTTAACAACAGATGGATAATTGAATGAATTTTTCCAATCCAAAGGAATCATCATACGCAGCGAGCTGTAACCGAAGCTGGGGCTCCAGCCCCTCTTGGTAAGTAGTCAGCAGCGATCTCTCATTCCATCCACTTGCTGCTGCGAGAGTTCTGAATTTCAGCGAGTATTCGGCAATTGACATGGTACCCTGCTGTAAGTGATAGAGTTGTTCTCCCACAGCGGCATCTCCGTCTGTCCTTCCAAACACCTCACGAAAAACGCACCAGGAAGTTCTGCAGATTGTGAATGACGGGGCTGGCCTGAGTCCAGATCGTTTCCGCCCATCGCAATGCAGGTCCTGTTATCAGGGAGATAATAAAGGCAATTTCTGAAGTGTCAGTGGGATATGAGTGCGGTTGCATTTTAAATGTGAGGTTACACTGGAGGAGAAATCCATTGCAATCCTCCGCCGAACCAGAGTAGGGCGCCGGTCGGGCCATGGGACTGGCGTTGATGTTAGGCGAAGAAGTGCTGGTTGGGATGGATGAGGTGATGGGTGGTGATGCCGGTGGATTGCGTAGCACTCGTCATAGTGAGTCTACGAGCTCCTGGAATGGATCGGGGTGACTCATCTGTGCCGTCGGTGTTGGTCCGGTCTTCTGTAATGGAAGAGGTCTGACACAACAGGTTAGTATATATAAAACAGGTTTATTTGGTCACAGAGAGTAGTGGGGTAGGGTCCAGAGGATGTTATGGTGGATGAATAGTTCAAAGGATATGATGAGTGGAGTAAACAGAGTCTTTGGCTTTACAGGAGCTGGAACGTAGGCAGGAGGAGCACACACCTCAGCAAACCGGGAACTAGGAGGAACAGGAGACGAGGAGACACTAGGAGGAACACAGGAGGTAAGTAATGAAGGAAGTATTCAAATGGAAGTAGTAGCAAAATCATTGAGCCCTCTACGTGTATACGAGACCGGACAATGAGGGTGTCTGAGGTGTGTGCTTTTATGCAGGCTGGTTAATGAGGGGCTTGATTAGTGACAGGTGCTGGTGCTCAGAACTCAGGTGAGGGAGCGTTGTGATTGGGTTGGGGTGGAGCATGGGCCGATCGTACAATACATACATACATATATATATATATATAATAAATATATATATATATATGTATATATAGAATACATATATAAACATATAAACATTATATAGATATAATATATATATATAAACATATATATATATATATATATATATAGTATATAGAGTATATTATATATATATATAACAATTACACACACACAACACACACACACACACACACCACACACACATATATATATATTATATATATATATATATATATATATATGTATATTATATAACATCTACATTTAGAATATATATCGATGTGTGTGTGTGTGTGTCAAAGTTGGGAATAATATAAGAAGAATGAATGCAAAGACATTCCACAGCGTGTAATCTGGCGTCTGCTGATGAGTGTTTTGTGAATTGACCCAGGTCACCCACACTGTGCTTGAAACACAAGTGCTCATGGTGAAGAGGAACCTTGTCTAGACAAAACTAATATTGCTGTTGCTATAATGCCCCCCCCCCTCTCCCCCCCCCTCCCCCCCCCCCCCCCCCCCCCCCCCCCCCCCCCCCCCCCCCCCCCCCCCCCCCCCCCACCCCTCCTCCCCCCCCCCCCTCTCCCCCGTCTGGATGGCGGCAAAAAGCAAACATTCCCACAGGAGGGAACTCATTGCAAAATTCAAATTAGGATAATAGAGTCAGAGATGGCATGGGATGGAAAACGTGGTAATACATGTGCTGCTTTATACAGTCTGCTGTTAACAGTCTCTTAAGTGTATACTATGTGCTAATGGCTTCTGATGAAAATACACCTGTATGCAAATCTTTACCCATTACAATGTGGTATGTTCTAAGGAAAACATTAAGACTTTTTAAATTTAAAATCTGCACGGTGTTAAAGTAGTAAAGAATATAAAATGCTCAATACAGTGATTCAGTCACATACCAAGATCCCACACTGATATCATTAAGGCCCCCCGCCCCACCCCCCCCCCCCCCGGCCCCCCCCCCCCCCCACCCCCCCCCCCCCCAACCAAATGTATAATCTACAAGTACACAATAATCAAAAACTTAACCGAGCGCATGAAAAATAAAAAAAAATAAAAATAAAATAAAATAAAACAACTTATTATGAATTGTTATTGTTATAAACAACTCTTTATTCCCCTTCATTATAATATATATCTATATAGCTCTTAAAAAATGATAGCCAGCCAGCGAAATCATGATTCAGCCTGATACAGCTTGCATACAGTGAAATGCCACCATCTGTTGTTCAGTTTTAGCAAGTGCAGAACCTCCTTTTTTTCTCACAGAACTGTAGGCTACAAAGTTCAATTCAAACATCAAAAAAAGTTGTGTTTTACTTTGTATTAGGAGTTTGAATGCTAATATTTTTCTTTATATTATATTTTATAGGCCATTCATGCTGAACTGTCCAAGTTGGTAAAAAACCAGGCGGGGGAAAATGAGACCCAGACTTGGCAAGCTAAACCAGCTCAAGTGTTGGGCGAAAACATAGCGCCATTTCTGACACCTCCGCCCGAAAAAAAGCCGTTTGTAAGTGACTGATTACCACCTAGTGAAGAGAATAAAATTGGTGGAAAAGTCCTTTCAAAATGTGCTAGAGTTGGCGTCCAAGTGCCTCCATTGTTTGATCTTGTTTCTTACTCTTTCAGGGAATTTCTTGGAAGTTTCTGCTTGGAGCTCTAGTGGTGGCCTTGGGCAGTTTAGTCACATCTGTGGTCCTGTCCGCACGGAACTAGCTCTCTCGACCTACTTGCAAATTAACTACAAGTCTCACAAAAGGAGAAAAAAATCCACTGAACTGTTTAAAGAGCAGCTATATGGGTGATTCTACAGGTGGCACACCGCAAGGCAAATGCGTTTAAAATATTTGCAATAAAACACGAGTATTAATATGTTTTTGAGTTTTGTTTTACTTTCTGCTATATGACATGTATGCACAGTGATGGAATTACTGGAATTTAGGGGAACAGCGATTACATCATTATGGTAGAAAATGTAGTTATGAAAAATAGCCTCTGAAACGTGTGGAGATATAATAAAGGTAACAATAAAGCAAGTTCTTTATATTTTATTTGTTGACAAAAATATAGGAAAAATGAATACAATACAATAAAAAATAAAGTTCACAGCCCATTTTATACAGCCTACAAGTTAACATATTTTTTTTCTCAACCTTCATAATACGAAACATTTTAGACTAAAACATTATATTAAATCATTTAATTTATACACCAGGAATTGTTTGGATTACATGGCATTTAAATAATTTAATTAAATAATTTAATTTATACACCAGGAATTGTTTGGATTACATGGCATTTAAATAATTTAATTAAATAATTTAATTTATACACCAGGAATTGTTTGGATTACATGGCATTTAAATAATTTAATTAAATAATTTAATTTATACACCAGGAATTGTTTGGATTACATGGCATTTAAATAATTTAATTAAATAATTTAATTTATACACCAGGAATTGTTTGGATTACATTGCATTTAAATTATTTTATTAAATAATTTAATTTATACACCAGGAATTGTTTGGATTACATTGCATTAAATAATTTTATTAAATATTTAATTTATACACCAGGGAATTGTTTGGGATTACAGCAATTTTTTTAAAACAATTTGTTGCACATGCTCTTCAGCTACTGATTAAAATTATCACGTGTTTAAACTATATAAATTAATATATTTAATAACTAAAATGTCCGGTAATAGTATTTTTTAGTAACAGTTTATTTATTTAGTTATTTTGTGAATATTAAGTTCTTAATTTATGAATAAAATAAATTGTGGTTAGTTAAACAAGCAGCTTTGTCATAATTGCAGCTGAAATACATGAGGAAAAATATTACCTTAAAATGGGGGTCCTTGGATTTATGGGTAAAAAAAATTGAGAACCATTGGATTAGAGTATACAAAACTATCTTTTTTTTTCTTTAAAATAACATGCATTGATGAATCATTCACGATAAGACCAGGAAAAAGCATTAAGAAAGTAAATAAGGTCCATTTTGATTTCATGTTGACTTTACATCTGCTCACGGAAATGTAACTACATCCGGCTTTGGATACTAGCCCACAATTACTCTGGCTCTCCAGGGTTCGGTTTCCTGGGTATGAGCATTACTCTGTCCTCCTCCACACTCTGACACTCCTGTGAACACACTGAACAGTGACTCATCTGTACAGAGGATCTAATATGGCAGCTGATTAATCTATTGTTGCCCAAACCAGTTGGTGTGACATGTTGAAGGAGGATCACAGATTCTGTCCCTGAATGTTATATCATGATGCAGGCATTGTCTCTGATAACAGCACATGGTGAATCTCTCAAATGAATGGCTGAAGTGTCAGTTCTGCAACTATGACCATAAAATGGTAAGCTAGTTCTTATTTTAATTCACCCCAAAACGTATACAATTCTACAATGCATCATTCATTCATTCATTCATTCAGCTACCATGTTCTGCAACCTATTCCTTGTCTGTACACTGGTTGAAGATCTTGACACACCCGTCTTACGTTTTCCACTTGTTAGCATTCTCTACCTCAACTTTTAACTTAAGTAAATATTGTAAAAGGCCTATTATTTATTTAATATCAATTAAACACATTTATTTGTTTATTTACAGTATAAAGGTGCAGATTATTTATTTATGATTCAGTGCTGTAAGAACAAGAACAACAACAACACTAGATGCCAGGCCAAAAAAAGTTACATACCGTGCTTTAAAATCGTTTTTAGTTTGTTCCTAAAGGTTCGCAATGAGCCCACTTATGGTATTTTCATAATAAAATAATGTATTAGGTTTAAGTGATAAAATATCACCCTGTAACACCCTTTTTTTTTTTTACATTCCAAAATATAATTTGGAAAATAAAAGCACATAAAATACACGCATTTCTATCACAGGCCCCAATGACAACAGTCCCCGTACCTGACGTCACATGCCGCATCCAATCAAATGATTGCCTCCTGTGCTGAAAGATCTGAGATGGTCCTCACTGCAGAACACAAGATCCAAGGGGCGAGGTTGGATCCAGATCCAACTCCTCACACCTTACATATACCTAAACCTACCCATCTCCACCCCCTAGATGTGGATCTTTGTTCTGCAGTGAGGGGCTACTGGAAGATCTCGCGATGCTACAGATTGTAAGTTTGACCAAAGAGTTTGACGCCAGACAGTAAAGCCATCGGTTTGCTGGTTGGGAAGTAAGATAGCGTGTAAGTAAGATCACTGGGTGAGCTCATCTGAAAATCAGACAAAACTGATCAAAAATGACCAGCGAGTATATAAACGGATATAACTTGGGTTTAATATAGCAATATTTGGTCGCTGTCAGACGTGTATGAGAGTTCTTATCCACTTAGAGGTCATGGCGTTTGAGGCCTGTGGGATTGGCCTCGATTGACTCCGATTTAAAATGGACTGGGAGGAATTAAAGCTTAAATTCAGTTTTTATGACGACTGTTTGTTTTCAACTAGGTTCATCACATCAAATTATATTTTCACCATTATGTCAGTTCTAAATTTGTTAATAGAAATGGTATGTTGGCATCACGCACACACCTTTAAGCTTTGATAACTAAAATGGCTGAAACAGTTGTTGGCATTTGTTTCCATCATTTTATTTCCGAGAGAAGTTTATTATAATTATTTACCTTTGAGTCAAATTATGCGTTCCACATAAGGACATACCACTCGTATTTCTTAAACATGCACCCTGATAGAAAAGTCAAAGAGATCCGTAAACGCAGTTGTTTCTCCAAACATGTAACCTTTACAAATAATAGGGGGGGGGGGGGTGGGGGGGGGGGGGGGGGCAGTGTTTATCATTAATCACAGGCTTGTGGAGTATATTGTGAGAATATGGAGATCACACTCAAAGGGAAAAAAAAAAAACCGAGAATCAGTTGTCTTTTAAAGACAAAAAGGAAATGAAATCTGACCAAGAACTAATGTTTTTTGTGTTTGTTTATATACGAGTAATAGCAGAACTACCCACATACATAAAATCATAAATCTCAGTTGTCACTCTATATATCCCAACAAAAGAGATTTTAGTAAAGAGGCATTTAAGGCTTGTTTCTAATCAAAGCTACAGAAATTTCATTGTGGTGGGCAAACAATTGCAATGATAAACCTGGTTCCTCACATTAAAAAAATTCTAGAAAGCCTGGTACAACCAGTATACAAATAGATAATTAAGTCAAAAAAAAAAAAATCATGTATCAACTATGATACAGTACAGGCTTTATAGGGTTACACGGAGATTAAAACCTTCAGATCAGCAGTGTCAGTCAGATCAGATTTAATTTCAGCACCGTGTCCTCTTTAGGGGGAAATCAGCGTGAACTTGCTCGCCAGAAAAATGCCAAGCAGCAAAGTGATACACAAAAAGGCAAGAAAAATGGTTTATCTGCTGCTGCCAGAAAGCAGAGGTAACCTACAATCCTAAAACACTAACAGAACTTGAGCTAGATGCAGCTTCCTTTTAATAACGAGGAAGAAACTCCCATTAATGCATTGCTTAGTTTCTGCTAGTATGAGAATCGGAAATTGTAGGTTAAAATCTGGGAATGTGGGACATTTATTAATTTCCATGTATTCTTTTCCTTTTTAGAGATGCAGAAATGCAACAGAAGCAAAAGAAAGCCAATCAAAAAGTGCAATCTAAAGCCATCAACAAACCCTTCAGATGATCCTAATGTATTATTGCTGGTGTCATTAGGCTGTATTGGTTTGTTGTCTAGATTAAGCAGTACCATTGTTTGAACTTTGATTTGAAACCTTTTTGTATTGTACTAATTAAGGTTGATTGGGCATTTACTTCACAGTGTACAGGTCTTACTTTTCTTGATCAGTATTTACCATGTAAAAACCAAGCATAACAGACCCACAAAAACCATCTTGCTATTACGTACTCTTGTAATTTTAGTATCTCAATCACGTTCCTTTACTCAATTGTTGAATAAAGTGTAGCTCAAATCGGAGTTTGATTTTTTGGTTTCAAAGACATGAAAATACTAGAGAACCTTTTTCTCCCTGCAGATTACAACAGATAAATGGCTTGCAGACCTTTGATGTAGACTTTAAAATCACATCGAAAACTTTTATTTAACACATTAGAAACATTTACATGAACATCCTTCAACAATAGTAATTTACATAAATAAAAAGTAAATATTTAAATAAACAGAACCCTGAAGTGAATTTGATCATACGTAGGCAAATGTAAAAGTAAACATTTGATCAGTGTGCCTAAAAACACCAAGGACACATGAAACATCTAGAAATTAAAAAAAAAAAAAACTGCTAGTGACTACCTGGAGAGGAGAAAAAAAAAAATTTAAACAAAAAAGGACAGGTTTACATTAAAAACGCATTTAAAAAAAATTCAACCAGATCTCTGCATGACTTAGACTCCACAGCAGTTGCTCAGAGTCTTCTTCCGTTTAGGACAACTCAGCTTAACCTGTGACTCTGACCTCCGCCCCAGTTTTGCATGTTTCTTGACTTCTCTGTGGTAATTTGAAGTCGTTTAAAGCCTGAAAACACTTCATGCGTGTTAGAATCAAGAACTGGCGTCATAGCTTACCTTGCTAAATGCAAAACTGCCTCGATGACATTCGTCCCCTCTTTAGCACTTGCTTCGCAGAACAGGGCATTATAAGCCTATAATGTACAGCAAATTAGGACTGACATGATGGTTATTATACATCATTCCCATACAAATCGAAGACTCACCATAGCAAGCTTTTCCCCATGGAACGCGCTTACACAGCTTCCCTCTGGCCTCTCTGCCCTCAAATCTACCTTGTTCCCTATTATACACATTGGGATGTCCTCATCTGTTGACTCCTGTGAGGGAAAGTTTACAGGATTCAGTCTACAAATGATACAAAGTAAACACTCACTAAAATGTGTCACTGTACCCGAATCTGTTGCACCCATTCACGAACATTAAGGAAACTGCTCTCAGACGTGACATCATACAACAGTAGCACTCCATGTGCTTTGCGAAAATATGACCTGGCGATGCTGCGGAACCTGTGGAAAAGAAACTAGTTTGTATACCTTTAATGTTAATGTAGCCCTTTAAAATAATGTCAGCAAACTATCACTACAAAAGATTAGTTGAGCTAACGGCCACTGAAAAATTCAGCTTTGCCATCACAGTAAAAGTTAAACTATAAAATACATTAATAGAAAAATTAGTCACAATATTGCCATTTTTACTGCATTTATGAACAAAGTACAGCATTGGGGAGCCTAAAAGAGTTCTTAAACACTTACCAACCCCAACTTTTTGAAAAGTAGTGCATCTTTGACATGCTGTTCATTTCACAATGAACTTAAAAAAAATCATAAGGTTTAAAACCTGCACATCCCACAATAATTACCATATACAACTACAAATTGTATTAACTTATTAAAACAAACAAAAACAATCCTCAAAAGAATCTTAGTTACACATCAAGTAACAAACGTACTAAAACAAAATGGGAGCTTAATGTTTAAACCCTAGACCTGCATGTCTGCTAATATTCCATTAGTGCATTTACTGTAAACACATTTCCTGTTTGTTTATGTCAGAATTTATTGTCTGTAGCGACATGGAACATGTGGGATATCAACTACATTGAAAACACTATTTATTTTAACAAGACTCTTGAGACAGTTTTGGCTGTCGGGGGGGAGATCGTTATGGTCCCTGGATGCCAATTTAGTTGTAAAAAAATTTAAAACATTTCAATTTAGTTGTCTTTGACTAATTATTAATTATTCCTATGATGGCAAGCTGAAATTTTCAGCATCAATTCACTGCTCTAGCTTTCATTGTCACATGATCTTTCAGAAATAATTCTAATATGTGATTTTGTGTTCAAGAAACTTTTTTTTATCAGCGTTGTGCTGAATATGAAGTTCAAAAGAACACCATTTATTGAAATAGAAATATTTTGTAACATTATAAAATGTCTATAATACCACTTCAATGTAATGCATCCTAGCTGAATAAAAATTGATCTTACCAAAAAACAAAAAAAAAAAACCTTCTAACAGACTCCAAAATGTGAATGTTAGTGTATGAATACAACAAAAAGGGATCATTTTCTGTAAAAGCAAAACATGATACCACTAATGAAGATTAATATGTAACTTAATATCCATAATCAAGAATTTAAACAAAGCTAGTCTACACTTGGTTCCCAAGTGAAGCATATAACTGTACCTTTCCTGTCCAGCAGTGTCCCAGATCTGAAGGTTTGTTTTCTCTCCATCTACAAGCATCTTCTTGATTTGAAAATCAACACCTGTAAGAATGCACTTTGAGCTATTTGGAGCGTCAATCGTACTGTATTCATATGGCAACAAAGCACATTCAAAAATGACACCATTGTATTTTCTCACCAAGAGTGGTTTGTATATCTCCTCTAAATTCATTAAGACTCAATCGTAGTAAAAAGCTGGATTTTCCCGACCCGGCATCCCCAGCCAACACCAGACGGTACACTGGAGCAAGATCTTCAGTGTCATGCAAGTCTTCAATTTGCTATAGAGAACAATTGTAAAGAGGCAGTCTATCACAGTGGTTCTCAACCTTGTTGACTCCAAGGCCATCCCATTTTTTTTTCCAGCTGTTGTCATTACTGCTAACTACTGTATAGATTTAATTCCCCCCCCCCCCATCCATGCAATAATTTTATACCCAATAATATATTTTAGTGCTTGCAAAAACTAGTTGTATATTCATTCAAAATGTATGCCTGTGAAAAACTAAAGCAGGCTACTGCTTATAATCAAAGCTTTTCACTTCTCAAACTACTTTGACATTCATAATTTCTAGAATACCTAGTGAGTAAACAAGAGTTGCAAGAACTACCTTGACAGGAAAAGCAGACAACCGCCGCCGAAGGGAGGAGGATATTGAGCCAACTGTGCTACGAGCTACAGATCCCAAAGCTTCAGACTTCTGCTCTGACACCTACGATACATTAGTTACTTAACCCAGCAATGAATTATACAGATATACACCTGTAAATTGTGAAAACTGAAGCCTTACCTCCAGCTCAGATGGAATAGAAGAGTAACTATGATGCACGGTCTCCACTGAATTATGGCTGTCGTCGCTGTCATAATTGCTGCCTGACATCGGCTCGGTTTCTGTCTGAATGGACACACCACTATCCAAATACTTATCAGCCCAGAACTTCACCAGGGCCATCGTGTCCTCTTCATTAGTAAAACTTAAACAAAAAAATAATACACACACGTAGGGCTGCACGATAAATCGAAATCACGATTCGACAGAAGCTGCGATTGTCATGCGTATCTTTCAGTGAAGCACGGTTCTGTGATCAGCAGTAAATCTCCATCCGAAGGCAGAGTGTCTCTCGCGCTGAACCCAGAAATGCGATCGCTACAGCTGAATAAAACAGGAGATTCAATGCTGTCATTGATCAACGTGACTAATAAGCACACGACAGCACAATATACGGTTATCAGAGTTCTTATTATTTTAAAGCATGCTTATAAAACCTATTTATCACTGCTTGAATACTATGAAATATGTTGCGTGCCTTATTCTGTGTAAGAAGCCACAGCTCACAGAAGGATTTATTTCAAACACTCGACTGACATTATGAAGCGAGTTGAGTAAAAATTATTAAACGTGGTATATGGGCAGCATTTACTTCACGGAGCTGTAGTTCACCAAGAAGCCATGCAAACAGCTGTCACTATCGCAAACAACTTCATAAATCGCACAATAAAATAGTCTGCGATTTTTTTTGCGTAACTTTGTCAGTGAACTACGGCTCGGTGTAGTACATTCTGCTCCATCTGAAAGCACGTGATTTCCTGCTGATTACAGAACTGGCATTACTAATCAAAACGCACATGACAATCGCATTCGATTAATCGTGCAGCCCTATATACACGCCTTAACAAGAAATAATCTTGAAATTTTACTCCGTATATTTTTCTGTCAAGGTACAACTGCAACAAATAGAGAGTAAACAAAGTATATAATTACCCGCTCTGATTCATTGTACTCTGTCGAAGTGGTTTCATCTTCCTAGGAGGAACTTCATTTTTTGGTGAGAGCTACAGAAGAGCAAACATTTTAATGAGGATTATGGTGTACATTAAAATTAATTCCAGAAACAATGGTGTATTTCTGTACACTGGACATCCAAATGTTTGATCATGGCTGCAATGAATGCAGTTCCAACTTAATGAAATAGCTACCCGTCTTTTCATAGAGGCATTATCCTGGCTCAGTGCAGAGCGTAACCCATCATTGCTGTCACAATGTTTTGTCATTTCACTGATGTGAAGAAAGTCATTGTAGAAACTTAACTTTCTCCTGAGATACTGCGAGGTCATTTGGACTCTTACAGAGGGGGGGGGGGGGGGGGGGGGGGGGGGGGGGGGGGAATGACTGAAACTGACTTAATGGAAGGAATTCTATTGTTGAATAAGACTGGTACTCCATCACCATCTTCTTAAGGTCATCACTTTCTCTGAGAAGAATAAGAAATCACATTAAGCAGTTTTTCTTAAATAACTTCTTAAGTCACATTGGAGGAGGCTGCGTTTAAGAACCAGTGGCAGCACTCGCATTCACATATTTACACAAACATAGCTTAAATTAATTGAAGCATCAGTGTTCTCACCTCTCATGTTGGAGTTTCTGGTCAGTGAAGGCATTCTTCAACCTGTCCAACTCAACCTGGAGAATGGAGACATTTATCTGGGCTTTCATAAGAGAACTTCTCAGCTCCTCATTTTCCTGCAGAGGAACACAAATGAAAGCCGATAAGATCACAAATGTTCCAATTTGCATTGCAAGTGTGCCAATTAGAGGTCTCCACATGATCGATTTTTCAGTGCTGTTCCAACTAAAGATATATTGCTTCCCGTTACTGCCTGCAAAATCCCAATTGTAGATCTATATAGATTTTTCAGTCCTGTTGCACTATGACTGTCTAGCTCCAGTGTCATAGGCTTTTTTCCCCCAATTCCCACACAAACATGAAGCGCCAGCTCACCTTGCTGCATTTTTCGCAGCAGGCAAAGGGAAGGTGCTTTCCTTTGTTCTTTTCCTTTCCCCACTGAGAATATTCAATCATGCACCTGTAAACCATGTATTTTTGTTGTGCAATAGACAAATAACATTCTGTATCCTAAAATGAATTTGATTTACTTGTTTTACAGAATTTTTTTGCATGAGTCCCACAAGTCATATCTTTCTCCAGACTACACATCCATAATCTTCTCACCACACCCATCAATCAGTGTCCGCACAAACCACTCAGTTGAAGATACTGCGGGAAAACACGGACTCTAGTGCCAGCCCTTATTGAATAGTAGTTGGCAATGTCACTTGAAAGAAACACTCTACGCATGCACAAAACTATAGAAGGGGACCACCATACACACTGTTTCACAAAATTGGCCATTAAAAAAAAAAAAAAAAAATTAAAAACATAAAAAGGTTAACATTTTCAGCCCCCCAAAACACTGATGTCATGTGAATGAATGGCCAAAATGCATAAGTTTTGTTGTAGTAAAGTATTGCATGCCAATTAGAGTGAAATTGGTCTATGAGATAGTTTACCTCTGCCTCAAGCTCGCTAAAACTAATATTTTGAAGAATTTTGGAACAAAGAATGGGACACAGTACTCCGGATAAAAAACTTGACTCACGAAGTCAGTCATCAACTTGGCATACCTTAAAGGGAGGAATTTTCATTTTCATTTTTGGATAAACTATCCTTTTAAGTAAAAATTGGCACTTTACCAGACTCTCCCCTTCTGTTCAAATAATTTAAAGTGCACTGCATGTGGTAAAGGAATATCAGATTCATACCTGCATCACATCGCTAATCTGTGCTCTCAATTTGATGGCATCTTCCCTGGGGCTGTTTAATTTCAACTCCTCTTGATATTGCTAAAATTTGAGACAATGTAAGCAACACAATGAAAGTAACACAAAAATAAACAGACATTAAAATAAGAATCCTACAGCATTCTCTCACCTTTGTGAGCCTCTCTATTGTTGTGTGCAGATCTGCCAGTTCATTCTCATGCTTGATTTGGAGCATAGCAATGGATTCGTCCAATTTCTTTTGCTCCTGTATGCATGGAACCCAAGAAGAGCGTTTTCCTTATATGCACAGGCCTAATAAAGAGGCATTTACTAGCTCTCATAGAGAAGCCTTTGTGCACACAGAGTCAGGCTGGCCTTCCTGTTAAAAACATCTCACTGGGCTACAAGAATAAAGGTGAACCACCGAGTAAAAAGCTGAACCTGACGGGCCTGGACATGTACTGGCTTAGAAAGGGGGACCGTCTGGCCCTGCGGATTTGAGTCCCTGGCGGCGCCGGTGGTTACTGATGGTCAGCCTTGTTACTTTGGTCCCAGCTATTTGCAGTGTGTTACTGATGGTAACCCCGTGTGGTTCTGGGATTTTTGCTCACAGTTCTTGTGATCATTTTGACCACACGGGGTGAGATCTTGCGTGGAGCCAAAGATCGAGGGAGATTATCAGTGGTCTTGAATGGCTTCCATTTTCTAATAATTGCTCCCACAGTTGATTCTTCACACCAAGCTGCTTACCTATAGCAGATTCAGTCTTCCCAGCCTGGTGCAGGTCTACAATTTTGTTTCTGGTGTACTTTGACAGCTCTTTGGTCTTGGCCATGTGGAGTTTGGAGTGTGACTGTTTGAGGTTGTGGACAGGATGTCTTTTATACTGATAACGAGTTAAAACAGATTCCATTAATACAGGTAACAAGTGGAGGAAAGAGCAGCCTCTTAAAGAAGAAGTTACAGGTCTGTGAGAGCAGAAATCTTGCTTGTTTGTAGGTGACCAATACTTATTTTACCGAGGAATTTACCAAGTAATTCTTTAAAAATCCTACAATGTGATTTTCTGGATTTTTTTTCTCATTTTGTCTTTCATATTTGAGGTATACCTATGATGAAAATTACCGGCCTCTCTCATCTTTTTAAGTGGGAAAACTTGCACAATTGGTAGCTGACTAAATACTTTTTTCCCCACTGTAAATGTGTGTATATGTACATACACATTTATAAATTCTATATATATATTATTTCATTTCCGTTTTGTATGTTGAAGTACTGAAATAACTCTAATTAAATAAAACTAAAACTTAATAACAGACCTATACAGACATAATAAATTCAAACATAATTTAACTAAAATTAAAATAAACAAATACAAATAATACAAATCAAACAACAGTAGTTTATCAGTAATCCTAAAAAATAAAAACTGCCAAACACACATGCTAAAAAACAACTTACCTACACATAGTAAGAAATGGTTATAAAAAAAAAAAACCTGAAACAGAAGTGAAACAAGTAGTAGGACATTATAACAGGTAATATTGGTTGAAGTAATAGTAATAGTAAAACAATAGTTATATTGAAACCTGTGTGTATATAATTGTTTGCAGAATACTCCATGCAAGATCAGAGGCTGCCCAAAGTCTTTGCCTGCAGGGGCGGCAGTGACAAAACATGGCAGCCAGAGCAAAACCAAGAGTAAAGGTATGAACCTGTAATATTATATACAGTGCGGCGGAATAAGTTTACAACACACACATTGAGATACCAATGGAATTCACACTTTCATAAAAGATCTCTTTTTTTTTCTTTTGTTTTTGGTTTGTTTTTTTTTTTTGTTTTCTCTTTTTTGTTTTTAAGTCATTATGAAAAAAAGGAAACAGTCAATGACAAAAGATATCAGTCAAGAGAAGTGAGGATTGTTCTCTTTTTCTTTTGTGTTTTATTAACACTAACAAACCGCATAAATGCAGAGCAGTATATACTATACTGTCACTTCAGTCTAATATACAAACAATAATATTATTGAAATATGCGTTTTTTTTTTAATCTTTATGTTCACTTAAGACATAACCAACTGTGTTTATGTGAATACTCTCCAAGATGGACATTTGATATATCTTGTGAGTATTTAACCATTTAGCCATAAACCCCAGTGACTAGCAAAGATTTACTAAGCAGGATTTTGGGTGCATGCAGCATGAGCAACAGTTGCACGCTGCCAGCAAAACCACCCGCATTCTGCCACTTCCCATGTTTTCTTGGAAAATAAACTAGACACTCGCCACTGCTGTGTCCCTTATTTATTGCTGATGTTATATTATACATTTTACGGTGATTATCTCATTTTGGTAATATTTTACATAATTTGTTACTGAGCTTGCATGTCCAGTTACACACTGTATTTAAAACTGTAAATAACTGTACTGCAGTTCCGCTAAAATATATCCGCTGGACTCTTCTTTACAGTGTTGTTAGAGATCCCCAACATAAAGATCATATGCGCTTGTTAAAAGTATTGAATCTGTATTTACTCAATGTAATGAAAATCTGTGGTTTTTAAAACCAGTTTGAAAGAAATGCTTTTGTTAACGAACTAATGTTTTGTTTAAATGTGTAAATTTGTCCTTAATTCTGTCCTAATGGATCATGTGAAATCTTCACCAGACTTGTTATTTCGGCAAGAATACACACAAAATGAGTTGGTGAACATGTAATCCCACATGTATTCCCTCTTTCTATGATCTCTCTCTCGCACACAGACACACACCACACACACAACACACACACACAAACACAA